>CAMTZB010000008.1:10592500-11231053 GCA_947086495.1 Morpho achilles | reverse complement strand
AGGGCCTTTTTTAGTTAATTTTTTTTTTTAAAGGTTTTGTTTATGTTGATTTAACGTTATAATGTACATTTATAACATACATTATTACGTTACGTCATTTAATTAACCGCCAAACCCGTAGAGGGTGCGGCCTTGACGTTTCAACGCGTACACCACATCCATCGCGGTGACTGTCTTCCTTTTGGCGTGTTCGGTATAAGTGACAGCGTCACGGATGACGTTCTCGAGGAACACCTTCAGCACGCCGCGCGTCTCTTCGTATATCAGACCCGATATACGTTTCACGCCACCTCTTCTTGCCAGACGACGGATAGCCGGCTTCGTGATGCCCTGGATGTTGTCACGGAGCACCTTCCTGTGGCGCTTCGCGCCTCCTTTTCCCAATCCCTTTCCACCTTTTCCTCGACCGGTCATGTTAGTTTATTGATAAATATATATAGAGAGAGACGAAAACACTGCTGCGCTCGACCAGCGATGACTGCGGTAGAACGGCTGCAACTGGCGCAAAACGCTTGAAGCAAGTATTTATACTTTGATTGTGCGACAGAGATGAATATATAAGCAGAGGGAGACAGACGGTGTCCGAGGGGGTGAGGTATGGATGGGGGGAGGGGGAGGCTAAGGCTTTAGCCATATCGTACATCTTTCGAAGCAACTTACCAAATTATCAGGTAGGGTGTCCGCGGGGGCGAGGCACGGTGGGGGGGGGGGGGGGGGGGGAAGCTCAAGCTCTCCGTTTCCGCCTACGGGTCGGCTTGACGAGCTTTTTTTTTTTTTTTTTTTTTTTTTTTTTTTTTTTTTTTTTTTTTTTTTTTTTTTTTTTTTTTTTTTTTTTTTTTCGCCGCCACCCTTTCCGGATGGGTGTCCGAGGGGGTGAGGTGTAGTAAGGAGGGGAAGGGGGTAGCTAGCCCCTCTCGGCGCGGCCCCCTATTGCGCCCAAAACTAAAACTATCTACTTTGTTTCTTTTTTTCCTTTACTTTGTTTTTTTTTTTTTTTTTTTTTGCATGCACATACAAATACACATACACATATCTTAAACAACCTAACAACCTTTCTTATTTTAGCTACATAAATAAATAAATAATGAATTCATTTTTATTTCATTAATCAATATGTATATATATCACCTACATATACGTATTGTTAGCTATTCTAAACTTTTGTCTATTCCAATGTTTGTATATTTGTCTATAAGTACACCCAAAATAATAGAGGAGACTATGGAAAAGTCGACAGGCGGCTACATGCTTGCGCTTGCTAATTAAACTGTATGTATTATAGAGTTGAATAAAATGACGTGAATAATACAAAGCTGGACGTATTTCACTATTACTACTTATTATCAAGAGAAAAAACACATTACATGATCGATTTATGAAATATATGCGGCCCTGAAAAGGGCCTTTTGTTTTCAAATTCAAATAATATGCTAATAATATTTTTTATTATTATTATGTGTTATTTAAGCTCGTTCGCCTCTGATTCTCCGTGCCAGTTGTATATCCTTCGGCATAATCGTTACACGCTTAGCGTGTATGGCGCACAGATTGGTGTCTTCGAACAGCCCCACTAGATATGCCTCGCTCGCCTCCTGCAGTGCCATCACCGCGGAGCTCTGGAAGCGGAGGTCGGTCTTGAAGTCTTGAGCGATCTCGCGCACTAGACGCTGGAAAGGAAGCTTGCGAATCAACAGTTCGGTACTCTTCTGGTAGCGGCGGATCTCGCGAAGGGCCACCGTGCCGGGTCTGTAACGATGCGGCTTCTTAACACCGCCGGTGGCCGGTGCGCTCTTCCGCGCGGCCTTAGTGGCGAGCTGCTTGCGCGGCGCCTTGCCGCCGGTCGACTTTCTGGCGGTCTGTTTCGTACGAGCCATATTATAATATTGATATTGTTTAATTAATTTGTATTTGGATTTATATTGTATTTAAAGGAAGCGATTACCGACGCAATCGACAACGCTTGAAGGACGACGCACGCGACTACGCTGATACGGCTCAGCGTATAGACTAAAAATTTTAACGCCCGACGGCCGTCTTTATATATGTACAGTTATATTTATTTATGCGGTACGGTGCTGACGACTGGAAACGGGGAAGGAAGGGCGGCGGGACGGAGGGAGACCGTCTAAAACTTAACAATAACATCCATCCGAGGCAAAGAAACTGATATATTTTATTGTTTAAACTAACAATTATAACGCATCGACACGTATAGGACATTAGCGATCGCGAGTTACGAACATATATTATTTCTATTACATAAATAAATATTATAATAGGGAGAAAGAAGGTGTGGTGTGGTGCATCATGTACAAAAGAAAAGAGGCAGATTCTGTACGGAACGCAGATGATGAATGAAATATGATTTGTCGATTAAATAAAAGGAAACCACTATCTATCTATACGCTTTACGCTTCAACTATGATATGATATGAAAAAGAAAGAAAGAAAAACGATCAAACGTCACGCATGTACATGTTTGAATAATTTTGTGGCCCTGAAAAGGGCCTTTTATGTTGAACGCCATCGTAGACAGCAGGTTTGACTTGACCGACGGCCGACTGACTAGACTACAGAGTAGTCGCTCGTGGGGACTCACTTGGAGCTTGTATATTTGGTTACCGCCTTGGTGCCCTCACTGACGGCGTGCTTCGCTAATTCGCCGGGCAACAGTAACCTCACTGAAGTCTGCACCTCTCTCGATGTGATAGTTGACCTCTTGTTGTAGTGAGCGAGACGAGACGCCTCGGCCGCGATCCGCTCGAAGATGTCGTTCACGAACGAGTTCATGATCGACATGGCCTTACTCGAGATACCGGTGTCGGGATGGACCTGCTTGAGCACCTTGTAAATATAGATGGCATAGCTCTCCTTCCTCTTGTGCTTCTTCTTCTTTTTGTCCGATTTAGATATATTCTTTTGGGCTTTGCCCGATTTCTTGGCGGCCTTTCCGCTTGTCTTGGGTGGCATAGTTTGAAGTTTATTTAACACGCAGCGACGGATTCAAGTATAGTGCAAACAAAGGGACAGCGACCGCACCGACTGGGACGTGCGACTCGAATGGTTCATCGAATTTTGATTTCTCCCGATTTGATTACGCGCGCCGCCCGCTTACGTGCCCGCCGAGACGAGCTGACAAGCGCGCATCCGACCAATAATCGAACGTCGTGTAGCGGGTCCGGGGAGGGCGGGGACTGACGCGACTTAAGCGACACGGACCTAAGTAATAGAGGTACGGCATAATTGTTATATATAAAAAATATACATGTATGCAAATAAATAATAATAAAACAAAAAAAAAAAAAAAATAAATACAAATTTAAATAAAAATTTAATTAATTAATCAATAACATGTCATGTAAGAAATGTAAACTCACTCGTAACTTTGCATAATGTCCTACCTATATTTAATTAAATATTAAACGTAACCACCTATATCACATATTTATATATGTAATATTTGTCTTTATGCGTGTGTGTGTGTGTGTTTGTTTGTTTGTTTGTTTGTTTGTTTGCTTGTTTGTTTGTTTGCTTGTTTGTTTGTCTGAGACAAACGCGGTAAAGAGAAGAGAGAGAGAGAAAAAAAAAAAAAAAAAAAAAAAAATAACCCTAACCTAACCAACAGACATACTTTGTCCATTTCCATCGCGACCTATAAAGAAAGTCTGTCTGTTACGCCTTCACGGCTTATACTGTGGCTCAAAGGAAAAATAATCGATCGATCAAATTCCGTAGAACCCACCGGGATGGTAGTTAATTAATTTAAAAGCTAGTTCTAGGCTCGAGCGGAGTCGCGGCTATCGCAATATATATTTATATTGCATACAATATGTATATTTGGTGGAACAATTTTGTGGCCCTGAAAAGGGCCTTTTAAAAAAATATATATATACATGAGAATATAAGTATATATATATTTTTTGTTATTAATTAATAATCCAGTCCGGTGACGGCTTGCGATTATCTATGCCTTCTTCTCTGTTTTCTTGGGCAAAAGCACAGCTTGTATGTTAGGCAGTACGCCGCCCTGTGCTATCGTTACGCCTGACAGCAATTTGTTCAATTCCTCGTCGTTGCGGATTGCGAGCTGAAGGTGTCTCGGTATGATCCTGGTCTTCTTGTTGTCACGTGCCGCGTTGCCGGCCAACTCTAGCACTTCGGCCGCTAGGTACTCCATCACGGCCGCGAGGTAAACGGGCGCACCGGCACCGACGCGCTCTGCGTAATTTCCCTTCCTCAGCAGTCTGTGGATACGCCCGACGGGGAACTGGAGACCGGCACGATTAGAACGTGACTTCGCCTTTCCCTTCACTTTACCACCCTTGCCGCGGCCCGACATTATTTATTATTGTATGTTTTAAGTGCGGAGGAAATAAATGCAAAATAATACTATCGCTCGAAATCAGCGACACGCCCGAGCGCGACCTACGAGACGAACAGTAGTAGTGTTATGGACTTAAAAAATTTTCGTGTCGAGTTTATATATGGAGAGGCAAGATGGATTGGTTGGTAGGTTTAACCGCGACGAGATAAAGCTCACGCGTCGGACGGTCGGCAGGGAGAGAGGAGGGAGGATACCTACCACGTATTGGTAGTTTCGTAAGTTTGTTTGTTTGTTAGTTATTACGAGAAAAATAATAGTAAGTAGGTAGACTGTAGATAGAGTAGAGTAGAGTAGACAGAGACTGAGAGAGTCGGGAGTCGGGATCGGGTTCGGGCAACGGAGTATGTGAATTGATTACCAATTAATTTTGTTATTTATAAATTTTTTGTATATATATCTATCCATTTATTTATTTATTTATTTATTTATTTATTTATTTATTTATTTATTTATTTATTTGGTATATATGTATATATGTATTGAATTAATGAATGAATGAACTGTCGATCAATCGTGATTGATTGTCATTAAATTGATTAATGTAATGTTAGTTATTTACCGTCGTCATATCTTCATATTTATTATGTTATGTCAATAAAATGGATGATAACGGCAAACAGCTTTGAATTGAGTTTTAGAAGTTTTCGTATTCTCCAAGTAAGTAAGAGTGAAACTTTGACTATTTAATTAAATTAGACTTAGATATGTTGGTAGGTATATATATGTAGGTACATAGGTACGTGTCTATATAATAAGATATCGGAAATGTGTGTTAGCCCTGAAAAGGGCTTTTGTCTTGATAGATAAAAAAAAAAAAAAACGGTGTTTTTTTTTCCCCTTCCGCCGACTCGCGCCCGCTGCGATCGTGAGTGCCGCGCTCGCTCGCCTGCATCACCACCGGTTTCAGTCTCCGTCGTGTCATCGTCCGCTTGCTTTTTTTTTCTTTCACTATATATGCCGATACAAAACGGAACACAACACGAGAGACTATACGAACACTACACACACGTAACGAACGTCGGAACGATCGAGTGGTCGTCTTCCGTTACTTCTCAGCTTATTTTTTAGCGGCGGCGGCGGCCTTCTTCGCGGCCGCCTGTTTCGACTTCGGTGTGACGGCGGACGCGGCCGCGGCGGTGGCGGCCTTCTTCGGCTTGGGCGCTTTAGGCTTCTTCGTAGGCGGCTTGGCAGTCTTTTTGGCCTTCGAGGCGGCACCCTTCGCCCTCGCGGGCGAAGCGGACGCCGCTGCGGCGGCGGCCTTCTTGGCGACGGGCTTCTTCCTCTTCGCGGCGGCGGCCTTCTTGTCCCTCGCGGTCGCAGCGGACGATTTCGACTTGGTAGGTGACGGTGCGGCCGCCGCTTTCTTACCGCCCTTGGCGCCGCCGCTCGCCGCGGATATAGAGGTTGAGGAGGCCGCCTTTTTCGACCTGCCGGTCGCGGCCGAAGCGGCGGTCACCTTTCCGCCGGCCGGCTTCTTCGACGCGGACGATTTCGACTCCAACTTGAAGGAACCGGATGCCCCCTTGCCTTTAGTCTGGATCAGGGCGCCGGACTCCACGGCGCTCTTAAGATACTTTCTTATGAACGGCGCCATCTTCTCCGCGTCAACCTTATACTGCGCCGCTATGTACTTCTTGATCGCCTGAAGCGACGAGCCGCTCCGCTCCTTTAGCTCCTTGATAGCGCTGTTCACCATCTCTGATGTCTTCGGATGGGTGGGCTTGGCCTTCGGCTTCTTGGCGGCGGCGCCGCCGCCTGCGCCCGCGGAGGCCTTCGGTTTCTTAGCGGGTGTCGCCGGCGCTGGCACTTCGGATGCGACAGCCGTGTCGGACATATTTACTTGATATTTATTTTCTTTTAATTTATATACACAATATATACGACAGAGGGTCTCCTCTATTCAATATATATATATAGCAAAGCTCAAGCGAACAGAGGTCGCTGTTGGTAGTAAGGGTCGGGGCAATACCGTAAGGAGAACCGCGATGTCGCTAGACATTTTCCCGTACGAACGCAGATAACTTTTCACTAGCTTGCATCAGATTCAATCGAAATTATACATTCCGTTTCAAATTAAACAATATTCCTGGCGCACGTGTGGCTTCCTTTTGAACTTATCCGTCTACTGAAACAGTTTTGTCGTGAATTCTTCCGCCCGTGGGGAAGCTTTCGATGATTAATTTCTATACACCGCTACTCGTGCACCCCGGGTCCGGATTAAATCTTGTTTTTCTTGATAAAACGAATATTTTATTGATATATATTACTATAAATTAAAAGCGGATATTCCGCTATATCGATTCGATATCATTTGCCGTTCCTACGCCGTGTATATTTATAGTTTAGACCGTTCGAAGTAGAGCTTCGTAAAACACCACACTGCCACACGACGTTTGCAAGAGAGTCTCCTCTCGAAGTCGTCATGTTAAATTCGTACGAGTCAATAACGATTACGATAATATAATATATATATGGCTTCTTTTTTTTTTTGCATAATTATATTTTTCTAAATCATCGGTTTCGGATAATCTCTGCAAAATCATTCATTGCACCTAACTACGCGCGATGATCTATCTTGAGGGGGGCGGCGGTGGCGGTGGCGTTGGCGTTGGCGTTGTTGTATATTTATATTCAAGGTATATTTTCTTAAATAAATAAAACAAATTAATAAACTCGTTGTACTATTAACATCTCTTAATTTTATATCCGGTTACTTACAGTTTGCATACAGCGAGTTGACACTCGTGTAAGTTTACTACTAATTTAAATTTTCAGGCACCTACTCATGCCATACGCGTATATCATATATTAATTAATTGTGTAATAGAGTATATATAATTCACAACTTAATGTATTAAGTAACTTAGTAACTCAGATATATAATAAACCAGTAAGACATTGATCGTCACACTGGTGACATATTATATACAATTGTGATAATCGCGAAGGTCCTCCCTCACTCCGGTTCATAATGTAATTTGAATGATGTCTAAAAATAAATTTAAAAAAAAGAAAAAAAAAAAAAAACGAGATTTGATAGAGTATTTGATAAATTTGCGGCCCTGAAAAGGGCCTTTTTTAGTTAATTTTTTTTTTTAAAGGTTTTGTTTATGTTGATTTAACGTTATAATGTACATTTATAACATACATTATTACGTTACGTCATTTAATTAACCGCCAAACCCGTAGAGGGTGCGGCCTTGACGTTTCAACGCGTACACCACATCCATCGCGGTGACTGTCTTCCTTTTGGCGTGTTCGGTATAAGTGACAGCGTCACGGATGACGTTCTCGAGGAACACCTTCAGCACGCCGCGCGTCTCTTCGTATATCAGACCCGATATACGTTTCACGCCACCTCTTCTTGCCAGACGACGGATAGCCGGCTTCGTGATGCCCTGGATGTTGTCACGGAGCACCTTCCTGTGGCGCTTCGCGCCTCCTTTTCCCAATCCCTTTCCACCTTTTCCTCGACCGGTCATGTTAGTTTATTGATAAATATATATAGAGAGAGACGAAAACACTGCTGCGCTCGACCAGCGATGACTGCGGTAGAACGGCTGCAACTGGCGCAAAACGCTTGAAGCAAGTATTTATACTTTGATTGTGCGACAGAGATGAATATATAAGCAGAGGGAGACAGACGGTGTCCGAGGGGGTGAGGTATGGATGGGGGGAGGGGGAGGCTAAGGCTTTAGCCATATCGTACATCTTTCGAAGCAACTTACCAAATTATCAGGTAGGGTGTCCGCGGGGGCGAGGCACGGTGGGGGGGGGGGGGGGGAAGCTCAAGCTCTCCGTTTCCGCCTACGGGTCGGCTTGACGAGCTTTTTTTTTTTTTTTTTTTTTTTTTTTTTTTTTTTTTTTTTTTTTTTTTTTTTTTTTTTTTTTTTTTTCGCCGCCACCCTTTCCGGATGGGTGTCCGAGGGGGTGAGGTGTAGTAAGGAGGGGAAGGGGGTAGCTAGCCCCTCTCGGCGCGGCCCCCTATTGCGCCCAAAACTAAAACTATCTACTTTGTTTCTTTTTTTCCTTTACTTTGTTTTTTTTTTTTTTTTGCATGCACATACAAATACACATACACATATCTTAAACAACCTAACAACCTTTCTTATTTTAGCTACATAAATAAATAAATAATGAATTCATTTTTATTTCATTAATCAATATGTATATATATCACCTACATATACGTATTGTTAGCTATTCTAAACTTTTGTCTATTCCAATGTTTGTATATTTGTCTATAAGTACACCCAAAATAATAGAGGAGACTATGGAAAAGTCGACAGGCGGCTACATGCTTGCGCTTGCTAATTAAACTGTATGTATTATAGAGTTGAATAAAATGACGTGAATAATACAAAGCTGGACGTATTTCACTATTACTACTTATTATCAAGAGAAAAAACACATTACATGATCGATTTATGAAATATATGCGGCCCTGAAAAGGGCCTTTTGTTTTCAAATTCAAATAATATGCTAATAATATTTTTTATTATTATTATGTGTTATTTAAGCTCGTTCGCCTCTGATTCTCCGTGCCAGTTGTATATCCTTCGGCATAATCGTTACACGCTTAGCGTGTATGGCGCACAGATTGGTGTCTTCGAACAGCCCCACTAGATATGCCTCGCTCGCCTCCTGCAGTGCCATCACCGCGGAGCTCTGGAAGCGGAGGTCGGTCTTGAAGTCTTGAGCGATCTCGCGCACTAGACGCTGGAAAGGAAGCTTGCGAATCAACAGTTCGGTACTCTTCTGGTAGCGGCGGATCTCGCGAAGGGCCACCGTGCCGGGTCTGTAACGATGCGGCTTCTTAACACCGCCGGTGGCCGGTGCGCTCTTCCGCGCGGCCTTAGTGGCGAGCTGCTTGCGCGGCGCCTTGCCGCCGGTCGACTTTCTGGCGGTCTGTTTCGTACGAGCCATATTATAATATTGATATTGTTTAATTAATTTGTATTTGGATTTATATTGTATTTAAAGGAAGCGATTACCGACGCAATCGACAACGCTTGAAGGACGACGCACGCGACTACGCTGATACGGCTCAGCGTATAGACTAAAAATTTTAACGCCCGACGGCCGTCTTTATATATGTACAGTTATATTTATTTATGCGGTACGGTGCTGACGACTGGAAACGGGGAAGGAAGGGCGGCGGGACGGAGGGAGACCGTCTAAAACTTAACAATAACATCCATCCGAGGCAAAGAAACTGATATATTTTATTGTTTAAACTAACAATTATAACGCATCGACACGTATAGGACATTAGCGATCGCGAGTTACGAACATATATTATTTCTATTACATAAATAAATATTATAATAGGGAGAAAGAAGGTGTGGTGTGGTGCATCATGTACAAAAGAAAAGAGGCAGATTCTGTACGGAACGCAGATGATGAATGAAATATGATTTGTCGATTAAATAAAAGGAAACCACTATCTATCTATACGCTTTACGCTTCAACTATGATATGATATGAAAAAGAAAGAAAGAAAAACGATCAAACGTCACGCATGTACATGTTTGAATAATTTTGTGGCCCTGAAAAGGGCCTTTTATGTTGAACGCCATCGTAGACAGCAGGTTTGACTTGACCGACGGCCGACTGACTAGACTACAGAGTAGTCGCTCGTGGGGACTCACTTGGAGCTTGTATATTTGGTTACCGCCTTGGTGCCCTCACTGACGGCGTGCTTCGCTAATTCGCCGGGCAACAGTAACCTCACTGAAGTCTGCACCTCTCTCGATGTGATAGTTGACCTCTTGTTGTAGTGAGCGAGACGAGACGCCTCGGCCGCGATCCGCTCGAAGATGTCGTTCACGAACGAGTTCATGATCGACATGGCCTTACTCGAGATACCGGTGTCGGGATGGACCTGCTTGAGCACCTTGTAAATATAGATGGCATAGCTCTCCTTCCTCTTGTGCTTCTTCTTCTTTTTGTCCGATTTAGATATATTCTTTTGGGCTTTGCCCGATTTCTTGGCGGCCTTTCCGCTTGTCTTGGGTGGCATAGTTTGAAGTTTATTTAACACGCAGCGACGGATTCAAGTATAGTGCAAACAAAGGGACAGCGACCGCACCGACTGGGACGTGCGACTCGAATGGTTCATCGAATTTTTTTTTTTTTCGAATATGACTAATGCTGTTAGCCCTAATGGCTTTGACAGCGTCACCGATAAGACGGGTGAGCGCGGAAGCATCGCCGAGAAGAAATGGATGATACATGCGGGTGCATTACAAGCACCCGCGCTACAGGGGGCGTCGCCTTAAGGGTGTCTCCTGCGAGACCGAACCTCGGCTTAAGGCGGCGCGTTTTTGGAGGGCTGCATCTAATAAATGACTTGGAAGAAGTCTGCGTCACGGCGGCCGCGGCAGAGGGCTGCGGCCGCTTGACACAAGCAAGCGGGGACCTCGTCTTCGCCGGCGAAGACGCTGTTTGTGTAAATGTAATGTGTGTATCTTGTTGGATGCTGTGATAGCATCATCGGGGTCGTTAAGGACGCTCTTCGGGCGCCTGTGAATCTTGTTGGGGTGCCTGAACGCCTTATAGTTGGACGCGGCCACTATAAGGGGGTTTGGGTGGATGGACGCTTTCTCGAAGTAAGTCGTCGAGAATCGTCTGAAAAGATCGGCTATCGTGGGTAGGTCGAGATCTCTATGGAGGTTCACGTTGCGCACGAACCACGGACAGCCAGTGGCTGTACGCATGAATCGATTTTGAAGTGTCTGCAACGGACACAGTCGTGATTTCGGGACGTGCGCGAACGTGACGCTCGCATATGTCATGATGGGTCTGATGCAAGTTTTGTAAAGTGTCACTTTGTTGCGAAGTGACAGTTTACTTGTCTTGCACAGTATCGGATAGAGGCGTCCCATGGCGAACGCTGCCCGGTTACGGACAACGCGGATGTGTCGGATAAAGGATAGGGTCGGTTGGAGGATGACACCTAAGTATTTGACTTCCTTTTGCCAATCTATGTATTTGTTGTATATGGAGACTCTAGGGGGCGTCCGGATGAAGTCCATGGCTCTCCTAGATCTCGCAAAGAACATTGCTGCGCTTTTATCGGGATTAATTTCGATTCTCCACCGGCGGAACCAGCTTCCGAGCTGGTTGGTTGCTCTTTGGAGCCTATCATTAATAGTTATGGGATCTCTACAGGTAGTATAGATTGCGGTATCGTCCGCGAACATAGCTAAGTGGGTGACTGCACTAGTTTTAGTGGAGAATCGTGGGATGTCACTCGTATAGAGCGAGTAGAGGAACGGTGCGAGTACCGAACCTTGGGGGACTCCGGCGCTTAAGGTGCGTCTTGAGGAGAGCGCACCATCAATACGATATCTGAATGAGCGATTAGTAAGATAATCGCGAATGATAAGAACGAGTCTATCGGGGATTCCTAGGTTCGCGAGTTTGTATATTAAACCCGCATGCCATACCTTATCGAAGGCTTTGGCGACATCGAAGAAGACAGTACCGGTGTACCGTTTTTTGCCGAAGCCATTGAGGACGGCTTCGGTAAGTCGGTGTACTTGTTGTACCGCGGTGTGTTTGGCGCGGAAGCCGAATTGCTCATCCGGTATGAGCTTCATCGACTCCATGAACGTTATGAGTCTAGCGAGGATTACTCGCTCGTAGACTTTCCCTAAGCTGTTGAGCAGACTGATGGGTCGATAGCTGCTCGGGAGATTACTGGGTTTTCCCGGTTTGCGAATACCTATTACTATTGCTTCCTTCCATTCGTCGGGGAAGGAGCAACCTAACAGGAGGGCATTGAAAATCAATACTAATAGGTTTATGAGTTGGTCGGGGAGGCACTTGAGTGCTTTGTTGGATATGGAGTCGGGTCCTGGGGACTTGCGGGTCTTGAGGTTTTGGATAATGGAACGGACTTCCTCTCCGGTGGTGGGAGTGAGCGGCTCGCTTTCGGGAGCCTTCGCGGATATCCTAGCCGCCGCCATTTCCACTTCCGAGTGGAATTCGGCGTGTTCGGGATGACTGGGATTGTTTGTACATTGTCCCTCAAGACTGTCAGCCAAGCATTCGGCCTTATCGATGTCGTCAAAAGCGACCGGACGGTTTAAACGTAACAATGGAGGTGTAGCTGCACACTGGTCTCCTCTCATGGATTTCGCCAGTTTCCAGAAAGCCAGGTGACTCGGCGAGATCTCTGAGAGTTTGTTGTCCCAAGCGGACTGACGGTTGAGGCTGAGTTTTTCTCTAACCTCTCTTTGAAGTCGCCGGAGTGTTCTCCGGTTATCGTCTGTCGGGTATGCGTCATGGGCCCTAGTGGCGGCACGTTTACGTCTAAGTAGGTCGCGCAGGTCGTCCGGTAGTCTCCCACGACCGCGGTCGTCGGGGACTTCCTTGGAGCAACGCTCGAGTGAGTCTGTTATATGTTTTGTAAGGTGGGTAACAGCGAACTTGGCACTATCCACGGAGTCTATCTTGTCAGGAATTTGATCTAGGTGGTCTGAGTTTAGGGACTGGAGTTTCCCGCCTAATTTACTCCAGTCGATTATCGTTTTCGTGGGAGGGGTCGTGGAGGTAGATTGCCCTAACTGAATTAGAACCGGACGGTGGTCCGAGTCTAATTCATGCAGGACTTCTATAGAATGTAACTGGAGAGCTACATTTTTGAAAATGTATATATCTAACACATCTGCTCTGTTTGGATCCCCGTTAGGCGGGTATCTGGTGGGCTCGTTAGGGGCTATCACCTCAAAAGCGAGGTTTGGAAGGCCGTTGAGGCCTTGGAGTATTGTGCCGTTCCGGTTGGTTCGGCGAGAGTTCCATTGGCCATGTTTGGAGTTGAAGTCTCCGGCCAGTATTACAGAGTCGCCTAGTGCGAGAAGGGTGCGGACGTCTCTTTCGAGTACCCGTTTGGTCGGACTGAGGTATACTGATGCTAGTATGATCGACTGATGGCCGGTCATACCCACCTGACAGATTGAAGCCTCCATGTTAGTGAGCTTTGGGGAATCAAGGGGGGAGCATAAGAGGGCTCTTTTATAGTAAATGAGCGTGCCGCCTTTTTTGGATGACAGACGGTCATTTCTAATCAAACTGTAATTCGCAATATTGGGATTGCGAAATTGGGGTTTTAAGAAGGATTCTTGTATTAGAAGAATATCTATATCGTGTGCAACAACGAAATCGCGGACTTCGTCCATGTGTCTGATAAGCCCGTCTGCGTTGTACGTGACGAGCTTGAGGGAGTGGGGCTTGGCCCTACCCAGTGAGGGTTTAAGCTTAAAGCCTAGAGATGGCCTGCACCAAACTAGAGTGTTCGAGCAAGGCCATTAATCTGTTTTGAGGATTACTCCTCAGCTTGTTTGCCAAAATTGACAGCTCCGTAGTGTCAATTTTGGTTACTATGTCGCAAACGAGTTTCATGTCGTCCATGAAACTCGTTGCTGGAGGGGCGGCTGTCGCTTTAGGAGCGGCAGCTCTTGTATTGGAGCTCAAGATGGCGGCGGCGGGTTTCGCTACCGTCTCCTGAGCCGGTTTTACTGGCACAGCCGGCTCGGATGCCGGTTTCCTGTGCCAGGGGTTTGAGGTGGGGAGAGGCGCGGGGACGAACCTCTCAGCTGGTTTGGGGGCGGTACGGTCCGCCTTTTTACGGGTGGCCCTTCTGCCCCCTCGTTTTGCCCTAAGCGGGACTTTCGGGCAGCCGCGATAGCTCGCGGGGTGCCCTTGGGTCCTGCAGAGGACACAGCTGGGAGGTTCCTCGGACGGAACCGCTCTGGGGCAATCGGCAGTGCCATGATCGCCCAGGCACTTAACGCACCTTGGTCGTGCGGTGCAGTTTCGCTGCGAGTGGCCGTAAAGTTGGCAGCGATGGCACTGCCCCATTACCCCACGCGTACGCGGCGTTTCAATACGCAGACCCGACAGTCTGCATATTGTTTGGACGTTGAAGACACGTTTGCCTTCAGGACTGAGGTCGAGGACCGCGAGACAAAGTTCATAAGGAACTTTGGTTCTGTGGTGGTACATGCGGTGTACCTGTCTTACGGGAAGGCCCTGGCTGAGAAGGTCCTTCTTAATAAGGTCGCAATCTATCTCTACGGGAAGCCCGCGGATGACGACGCGAAGTTCGCGCTCGTCTTCTAGGGCGTATGTGTGGTAGCCGATCTTTTCGGCATCCAGGAGCGTCGTGAGGCGACGGTGGTCCGTTGAAGACGGACATTGCACCATTATGCCCTGGCTTGTGGACCGGGCAGAGGTGAAAGGAATGGACGAGCTGTCCATGCGCGGAATTAAACGATTCCACGCGTCTTTTTCCCTAACAAATAGGGGCGGCACCTTCTCCTTCCTCTCCGTCATAGGCGAGTCCTGTGAGTCGGGTACGTCTTGTTTGCGGGCGGCCTGTGAGGCAGGCTGGGGTTTGGGGGTGGGACGCGGGGCAGGTGCACCTGCGTCGTTAGTTGCCCTTTTGGGCGGGACGGTCTTGGGAGCCTTCAGCTTACGCTTCTGGCTCTTGGATAGGACGGCGGTGAAGCCGTCGTCCTCGTCTGAGGCGGATGACGCCGAGGGGGACGGGGACGGGGACTGCGAAGCATCGGATGCTTCGGCTTCCTCACCGGACTCGGATTCCGAGTCAGTCTGTTCCTCCACTTCCATGTCAGGAGACACGGAGCGGGAACGATCTTTGGCCTTCTCCGCAGAGGGGGGAGAAGGTGCCACCGGGATGCCACTCTGGCCCTGAGAGGGTGGGAGGGCTTTGGCGAGTTCCTGCAAAATGGCGGGGTGGTGCGCCTGGAGGAACGCGAAAATTGCGTCTAGTAACGGTTGCCCCGTGGGGCGCAGGGGTGGGGCCATATTGGCCCGCTAGTGTGGGGGTGGCCTCCCTGCCGGAGGGCAGGGAGGTGTGTACCTAAGAAAAATCTAGGTCTTAGTCTCTCTCCCTTCGGGGGAAAGAGGTGAGTACCTAAATTAAAAATTAGTGTACTTACGCACGGACGGAACCACCTACGGCAAGTGTTATGCGTGAAGCACCACACTACCTAATCGAAGCACAGTGACACTAACACAATCCACTTGCACGGGAACGAACAACACTGACAGTCCAGAGTCCTTGAGCACTTTCACAATCTAACGCGGCAGGGGCGTGAGTCAGGCGGGGGGAGCGGCAACCGGATTGCGCTCGACCGAGACATCCGCACGCTACGGCGGCGATCGATGTTCATCGAATTTTGATTTCTCCCGATTTGATTACGCGCGCCGCCCGCTTACGTGCCCGCCGAGACGAGCTGACAAGCGCGCATCCGACCAATAATCGAACGTCGTGTAGCGGGTCCGGGGAGGGCGGGGACTGACGCGACTTAAGCGACACGGACCTAAGTAATAGAGGTACGGCATAATTGTTATATATAAAAAATATACATGTATGCAAATAAATAATAATAAAACAAAAAAAAAAAAAAAATAAATACAAATTTAAATAAAAATTTAATTAATTAATCAATAACATGTCATGTAAGAAATGTAAACTCACTCGTAACTTTGCATAATGTCCTACCTATATTTAATTAAATATTAAACGTAACCACCTATATCACATATTTATATATGTAATATTTGTCTTTATGCGTGTGTGTGTGTGTGTTTGTTTGTTTGTTTGTTTGTTTGTTTGCTTGTTTGTTTGTTTGCTTGTTTGTTTGTCTGAGACAAACGCGGTAAAGAGAAGAGAGAGAGAGAAAAAAAAAAAAAAAAAAAAAAAAATAACCCTAACCTAACCAACAGACATACTTTGTCCATTTCCATCGCGACCTATAAAGAAAGTCTGTCTGTTACGCCTTCACGGCTTATACTGTGGCTCAAAGGAAAAATAATCGATCGATCAAATTCCGTAGAACCCACCGGGATGGTAGTTAATTAATTTAAAAGCTAGTTCTAGGCTCGAGCGGAGTCGCGGCTATCGCAATATATATTTATATTGCATACAATATGTATATTTGGTGGAACAATTTTGTGGCCCTGAAAAGGGCCTTTTAAAAAAATATATATATACATGAGAATATAAGTATATATATATTTTTTGTTATTAATTAATAATCCAGTCCGGTGACGGCTTGCGATTATCTATGCCTTCTTCTCTGTTTTCTTGGGCAAAAGCACAGCTTGTATGTTAGGCAGTACGCCGCCCTGTGCTATCGTTACGCCTGACAGCAATTTGTTCAATTCCTCGTCGTTGCGGATTGCGAGCTGAAGGTGTCTCGGTATGATCCTGGTCTTCTTGTTGTCACGTGCCGCGTTGCCGGCCAACTCTAGCACTTCGGCCGCTAGGTACTCCATCACGGCCGCGAGGTAAACGGGCGCACCGGCACCGACGCGCTCTGCGTAATTTCCCTTCCTCAGCAGTCTGTGGATACGCCCGACGGGGAACTGGAGACCGGCACGATTAGAACGTGACTTCGCCTTTCCCTTCACTTTACCACCCTTGCCGCGGCCCGACATTATTTATTATTGTATGTTTTAAGTGCGGAGGAAATAAATGCAAAATAATACTATCGCTCGAAATCAGCGACACGCCCGAGCGCGACCTACGAGACGAACAGTAGTAGTGTTATGGACTTAAAAAATTTTCGTGTCGAGTTTATATATGGAGAGGCAAGATGGATTGGTTGGTAGGTTTAACCGCGACGAGATAAAGCTCACGCGTCGGACGGTCGGCAGGGAGAGAGGAGGGAGGATACCTACCACGTATTGGTAGTTTCGTAAGTTTGTTTGTTTGTTAGTTATTACGAGAAAAATAATAGTAAGTAGGTAGACTGTAGATAGAGTAGAGTAGAGTAGACAGAGACTGAGAGAGTCGGGAGTCGGGATCGGGTTCGGGCAACGGAGTATGTGAATTGATTACCAATTAATTTTGTTATTTATAAATTTTTTGTATATATATCTATCCATTTATTTATTTATTTATTTATTTATTTATTTATTTATTTATTTATTTATTTATTTGGTATATATGTATATATGTATTGAATTAATGAATGAATGAACTGTCGATCAATCGTGATTGATTGTCATTAAATTGATTAATGTAATGTTAGTTATTTACCGTCGTCATATCTTCATATTTATTATGTTATGTCAATAAAATGGATGATAACGGCAAACAGCTTTGAATTGAGTTTTAGAAGTTTTCGTATTCTCCAAGTAAGTAAGAGTGAAACTTTGACTATTTAATTAAATTAGACTTAGATATGTTGGTAGGTATATATATGTAGGTACATAGGTACGTGTCTATATAATAAGATATCGGAAATGTGTGTTAGCCCTGAAAAGGGCTTTTGTCTTGATAGATAAAAAAAAAAAAAAACGGTGTTTTTTTTTCCCCTTCCGCCGACTCGCGCCCGCTGCGATCGTGAGTGCCGCGCTCGCTCGCCTGCATCACCACCGGTTTCAGTCTCCGTCGTGTCATCGTCCGCTTGCTTTTTTTTTCTTTCACTATATATGCCGATACAAAACGGAACACAACACGAGAGACTATACGAACACTACACACACGTAACGAACGTCGGAACGATCGAGTGGTCGTCTTCCGTTACTTCTCAGCTTATTTTTTAGCGGCGGCGGCGGCCTTCTTCGCGGCCGCCTGTTTCGACTTCGGTGTGACGGCGGACGCGGCCGCGGCGGTGGCGGCCTTCTTCGGCTTGGGCGCTTTAGGCTTCTTCGTAGGCGGCTTGGCAGTCTTTTTGGCCTTCGAGGCGGCACCCTTCGCCCTCGCGGGCGAAGCGGACGCCGCTGCGGCGGCGGCCTTCTTGGCGACGGGCTTCTTCCTCTTCGCGGCGGCGGCCTTCTTGTCCCTCGCGGTCGCAGCGGACGATTTCGACTTGGTAGGTGACGGTGCGGCCGCCGCTTTCTTACCGCCCTTGGCGCCGCCGCTCGCCGCGGATATAGAGGTTGAGGAGGCCGCCTTTTTCGACCTGCCGGTCGCGGCCGAAGCGGCGGTCACCTTTCCGCCGGCCGGCTTCTTCGACGCGGACGATTTCGACTCCAACTTGAAGGAACCGGATGCCCCCTTGCCTTTAGTCTGGATCAGGGCGCCGGACTCCACGGCGCTCTTAAGATACTTTCTTATGAACGGCGCCATCTTCTCCGCGTCAACCTTATACTGCGCCGCTATGTACTTCTTGATCGCCTGAAGCGACGAGCCGCTCCGCTCCTTTAGCTCCTTGATAGCGCTGTTCACCATCTCTGATGTCTTCGGATGGGTGGGCTTGGCCTTCGGCTTCTTGGCGGCGGCGCCGCCGCCTGCGCCCGCGGAGGCCTTCGGTTTCTTAGCGGGTGTCGCCGGCGCTGGCACTTCGGATGCGACAGCCGTGTCGGACATATTTACTTGATATTTATTTTCTTTTAATTTATATACACAATATATACGACAGAGGGTCTCCTCTATTCAATATATATATATAGCAAAGCTCAAGCTTTGCTATATATATATATATTGAATAGAGGAGACCCTCTGTTCTATTTCGGGTATTCTAGCAAAGCCTCGTCCGTCAAGTTTCGGTTAAGCCCTGCACCCCTGCTCCCGGTGCCAGTCGTACTCGCCGCGACCCGTCGCGGCTTGAGGAAACGGCCGGTCGAGCATCGAGTGCGCTGCCTCGCCGTCACTACTCGGACACCGCTTTCGCTCAGGTTTTTCGTAAAGAAAAACACCTGCGAAACACAGGACACCACCGCCGCCTTAACAACCGCTGAGGGTGTGACTTCGGCTCCCGCTCGCGGGCGTCTAGCTGGGCCTCCCGTCTGGGTCTCACCTGGCTGGATAGCACGCGCCGAGGGGGTCGCACCACGCCCTCCGCACTCAGAGGCTGCAAAGAAAGAAAAACATCAACATTATCCTTCTGTAACAAGTTAACATGTCGGACGGGGGGGAGCCCCCCCCGCTCGAACAGCGCCGCCGCGGTACAGGCCGTTCCGGTACGCCGAGAACGGTAACAAGCCGCAATATCTTCGATAACACCACAGTACCAGTCATCCCGGCCGTCTCACCGATGCCGAGATTCAGACTGGTCCCGGAGCAAACTCCAGCTGCACAACCTGTGCCATCGTCCTCGGAGGACGCCGCCGCGAGTTCCCCTGCCGCAGTAGTTGATACCACTGCGTGCCTGGAAGGAGCGAAGCGCCCTCGGCCCGAGGACTCACCGGAAGCTGAGGAGGGGGGGGATAAACGCGCGCGGGCGGGTACCCCGCCAGCCCCTCCCTCCCCCACACCGTCCTGCGAGGAACAACCCGGACGCGGAGTTGAATTCTCGCAACCTCCAATGTCGCCGCCATCAAGCGAAAGGGGCCCGATGCTGCCTCTGACGATCTCCACCGAGCCGTCAACCGAGTCCACGAGCTATAACGTGCTGGCCTCCCTGGCCAGTGGGTCGCAGCAGATGGACTCATCGCGCCCCGCATCTCCACAGCCCGGACCGTCGGGGCTGTCATACGCCGCGGCCGCAGCCGCGCCGCCCTCGCCGAGCCGAACCGCGGCTCCGCAACGCCCGACCCAGGCGCAACCGGCCCGGTCCGGCTACCCACCAATCACCGCGGAGTGCCTCCCAAATTGGACGAGGCACTTCAAATTACTGCAATCAAAACTGGGCCGCGCGCCAAATGCGCGCCCCATGGGCAAGGGAGTAAGGTTCTTGCCCAAGGACGCCGAAGAGTACCGGGTGGTGCAAAAGCACCTGGTAGAGGAGGCAAGCCGGGATAAATCCATATCCTGGTTCTGCTACACGCCAGCAGCGGAGCTACCTACTAAGGTAGCGATAAGAGGCCTCCCAATGGATACTCCCGCAGAAGAGGTGGTGGCAGCGCTGCAGGACAACGGGTTCCCTGCAGAACGCGCCAGGGCGATTCCACCTATAAAAGGACGGCACGGTTGCACCTACTTTGTGCAACTCGCCCACATGTCCCAGGCCGAGCTCGGTCTTCTATATAAAGTGACCGAGCTCCTCTACATGCCGGGCATATCCGTGGAGGCTTGGCGCAGCGGCAAGACGCCGCCACAATGTCACCGTTGCCAGGCGTTTGGGCACGCCTCGGCAAACTGCCACAGGCAGGTACGGTGCCTGCGATGCGCCGGCGACCACATCGCGCGGGACTGCAACCGCGCGAAAGAGGAAAAACCCACCTGCGCAAATTGCGGCAAAGAGCACGCCGCTAACGATCGCCGCTGCGCCGTGTTCAAGAGAGAAGCGCGCAGGCGAGGTATCGCCGTCCACCCGCCACGTCCGGGACAAGCAAACCGTCGAGAGGCGGGGGGGGTACACATACCCCCCCCAACCGCACCGCCCGCCGCACCGGCACGGCGCCCCCCTGCGCAAGTGCCCGTCCCACCTCCCCGCTCCGCGCCGCATAGCGCCGCTACGACCGCCCGCGCCGCTTTCGCTGCCGTCGCGCCTGCGCCCGCCGCGACCGCGCAAGCTGTGTCGGCCGAGCCGGCGGTTGCTCAGCCAACTACATTGGCTCCGCCGGCAAACGAGCCGATAGAAAGAGGGAAGCCTCTTAAGAAGAGGAGGAGGAGGCGTGCGAGGAAGATCCGTGCGCCACCGGCCGCCGCATCGACCCCGCAAGCCCAGCCGGCAGCACCACCTGCGCCAGCTCGCGCGCAAGCTCAGCGCGAGCAAATGCCCATGGTTCCAAATACAGAGCCGCAGCAACCTGCGGCTCTAGTAACAAGATCGACGACTACAGGGGTGGCATCCGCCACCCCAAATGTTGCTGCGGTTCAGGGAAACTCGGAGGTGGTGAGGATCATGCTAGAGGTCCTCACCCAGATCCTCCTAGCCTACACCCAGGGCCAGGATATTATCCCAGCAATCGGCAGAGCCATCGTAGCGCTGAACGAGATTCCGAAATAAAAATCATTTATTGGAATCCGGGCGGGATTAGGAACCATATCCGCGAGCTCAGACTACTCACCCAGTTGCAGAGACCTCATGTTGTCCTCCTGGGTGAAACAAAGCTCGCGGAGCACCAGGAATTAATGGTTCCTAATTACCTGGTCTACCGTCGCGACGAGACGTCTCCCACAGGCTGCGCGTATAGGGGAACCGCAGCCCTAGTGAGAAGAGACGTCCTGCATGAAGAGATCCCGCATGCAAATTTTGCCACTCTGCGGTCGCAAGGGGTGACCGTCTACTCCGGGGAGAAATCGCTCCATGTGTTCGCCGCGTACAGGCCTCCGGGAACACACTTTCAAGGCACAGATGTCCAGACGCTCCTTAGCTCGCAGGAACCCACACTCATCGTAGGCGACCTGAACGCCAAGCATACAGCCTGGGGTTCAAGGACTATTACCAAAGTCGGTAGGGAACTGCTTGAGCACAGCGAGCGGACAGGTTACGGGATACTGGGTCCCGGAGCGCCGACCCACTCACCGACCAACCCGCTCCATAAATCGGACGTACTGGACATCGCACTTCACGCCGGGATCAACTCGCCGATCGACATAGACGTTGTCTACGACCTAGACACGCAACACATGCCGGTGGCGATCTCCATCGCCACGGAAGACGCCTTCGTGATGTCCCGCCCCTCCCGGCTTAGAGTGAATTGGGACTCATTCCAAGCCGAACTTGCGTGTCTGGGGACAGAAACAATCACAACGCCAGCCGAAGTGGAAGCTAAGTCAGCCGCCATTACAAGAGCCGTTCTCAAGGCAAAGGAGAACGCTACCACCACCAACCCGCCCCGACTGTCTGGGCGCTACGACGCATTACCGAGGGCCCTTCGGTTAATGCTACGTAACAAGCGCTCACTGCGTCGTCTGTGGGCGCAGACTCGATGCCCTCGGGTAAAAAGGGACCTCAACCGGACCGGCGAGGAGGTGAAGCGCGCACTAGCGGCTCTCGATAGTGATCGTTGGGACATCGCTATCGATCGAGCTACTGAGGACGAAAACGCCCTCCATCGTCTATGTCGGTCGCTGGCCAAGAAGGAGGCGCCTATCTATCCCTTATTCGACGAGTCGGGTACCAGGAGGTACGCCTCAAGGGATAGAGCGGAGATTCTAGCCAGCCACTTGGAGAAGGTCTTCCAGCCGAATCCAGCAAGCGCCGAGGATAAAATTCAGCACCACCACAAAGAAGTCGAGAGAGCGGTGACCCAGTTCCTGTCCGCCCCTTTCCCGTCGCTCCGGAGTGATTTGCTTATTACTCCGTCAGAGCTTCGGAGAGCCGTCCTCCGTATTCCAAAGAGGAAGGCTCCGGGCGAGGACGGAATTCCTGTCGCCGCTCTGCAGCAGCTTCCAAGAAGAGCTCAAAAAGCGCTCACCGAGCTCTACAACGGTATCCTACGAACAGGACACTTCCCTGAGGCCTGGAAGAGGGGGAAAATTATAGTTCTCCCAAAACCCAGGAAGGACCGTCGGTACGCGGAGAGCTATAGACCTATCACGCTACTCTCTCACGTCGCGAAACTGTTCGAGCGCCTGCTGCTGCGGAGACTTGCTCCTCACCTCCCTCTGCGCGAGGAGCAGTTCGGGTTCCGCAGCGACCACTCAGCGGCGCTCCAGTTAACGCGGGTACTCCACCACCTGGCCAGTGAGCGAACTAAAGGGCATCGCACCGTCGGGGTCTTTCTCGATATCGAGAAGGCCTTTGACCGCGTGTGGCATGCCGGGCTCCTGGCCAAACTTCTACCCACTTCAGTACCCCGTGCACTAGTGAGAGTAGTGGCGTCATTCCTGGCCGGACGCACCTTCTGCGTCACAGTAGACGACGCGACGTCTCAACCGCGTCCCATCAGCGCTGGGGTGCCCCAGGGAAGCTGCCTCTCGCCGCACCTGTATGCGGCGTATACAAATGATCTCCCCACTCTGCAAGACCACCTACGGGAAGGGGAAGAAGATGTAATGCTGGCCTTGTACGCGGATGACAGCGCGTACTTTGCATCTTCTTTCCACCAGCTGAATGCCACAAGGCAAATGCAGAGAGTGCTGGATTTGCTGCCGGAGTGGTTGGATAAGTGGAGGATGGCAGTCAACGTCGGGAAGACTGCCGCTCTGCTTACCTTCGCCCGCCCGCTACGTCGTCTCACCCTTCGAGGTATCGAACTGGAATGGAAGCCCTCCGTTCGGTACCTCGGCTGCAGCATAGACCGCTCGCTGAGTATGGTTCCCACGGTCAACACCCTGGTGAGCCACGCTGCAGCAGCGAGGTCGCAGCTACACACCATTTTTACATCCGGGCTCCCCACAAGAATCAAGCTGAGGGTCTACACCGCGTATGTTAGATCCCGACTAACATACGCCGCGCCCGCCTGGTACGCCTTATGTTCGAGAACTCAGAGATGCCGTCTTCAAACTCAGCAGAACTTCTGCCTAAGATTGATAGTGGGAGCGCAGAGGTACGTCCGAAATGACGTTATCCACCGTGACCTAAAGGTACCGACCGTGGAGGAGTATGTCCACAAGCTCGCGCGCACGATGTTCGCCTCTGCGGACAACAGTGTGTGCGAACACCTCCACGGTATAGCACCGGTACACCAAGGACCGTCCGATGGACAAAGACTACCTCTGCCGAGGGACCTCCTCATTTCCTCCCCGGAGGGAGTCGAGTTTGAAGACCCTGAAGATGAAGAAGTAGCCCGACCAGCACGAACATAAGGCGTCCGCCTCAAAAGCGGACTCCTGGCCGCCAAGGCCGAACAAATTACCCGGGCGATTATGATCGCCCGAGAGGACAAGCCCGGGTAAAGAGGTGAAACCTCGAGGCCCGAAGCCCCCAACTGCCTTTAACAAGGCGAGGGAGAAGACCCACAATAGAAAGCTCAAGCGAACAGAGGTCGCTGTTGGTAGTAAGGGTCGGGGCAATACCGTAAGGAGAACCGCGATGTCGCTAGACATTTTCCCGTACGAACGCAGATAACTTTTCACTAGCTTGCATCAGATTCAATCGAAATTATACATTCCGTTTCAAATTAAACAATATTCCTGGCGCACGTGTGGCTTCCTTTTGAACTTATCCGTCTACTGAAACAGTTTTGTCGTGAATTCTTCCGCCCGTGGGGAAGCTTTCGATGATTAATTTCTATACACCGCTACTCGTGCACCCCGGGTCCGGATTAAATCTTGTTTTTCTTGATAAAACGAATATTTTATTGATATATATTACTATAAATTAAAAGCGGATATTCCGCTATATCGATTCGATATCATTTGCCGTTCCTACGCCGTGTATATTTATAGTTTAGACCGTTCGAAGTAGAGCTTCGTAAAACACCACACTGCCACACGACGTTTGCAAGAGAGTCTCCTCTCGAAGTCGTCATGTTAAATTCGTACGAGTCAATAACGATTACGATAATATAATATATATATGGCTTCTTTTTTTTTTTGCATAATTATATTTTTCTAAATCATCGGTTTCGGATAATCTCTGCAAAATCATTCATTGCACCTAACTACGCGCGATGATCTATCTTGAGGGGGGCGGCGGTGGCGGTGGCGTTGGCGTTGGCGTTGTTGTATATTTATATTCAAGGTATATTTTCTTAAATAAATAAAACAAATTAATAAACTCGTTGTACTATTAACATCTCTTAATTTTATATCCGGTTACTTACAGTTTGCATACAGCGAGTTGACACTCGTGTAAGTTTACTACTAATTTAAATTTTCAGGCACCTACTCATGCCATACGCGTATATCATATATTAATTAATTGTGTAATAGAGTATATATAATTCACAACTTAATGTATTAAGTAACTTAGTAACTCAGATATATAATAAACCAGTAAGACATTGATCGTCACACTGGTGACATATTATATACAATTGTGATAATCGCGAAGGTCCTCCCTCACTCCGGTTCATAATGTAATTTGAATGATGTCTAAAAATAAATTTAAAAAAAAGAAAAAAAAAAAAAAACGAGATTTGATAGAGTATTTGATAAATTTGCGGCCCTGAAAAGGGCCTTTTTTAGTTAATTTTTTTTTTTAAAGGTTTTGTTTATGTTGATTTAACGTTATAATGTACATTTATAACATACATTATTACGTTACGTCATTTAATTAACCGCCAAACCCGTAGAGGGTGCGGCCTTGACGTTTCAACGCGTACACCACATCCATCGCGGTGACTGTCTTCCTTTTGGCGTGTTCGGTATAAGTGACAGCGTCACGGATGACGTTCTCGAGGAACACCTTCAGCACGCCGCGCGTCTCTTCGTATATCAGACCCGATATACGTTTCACGCCACCTCTTCTTGCCAGACGACGGATAGCCGGCTTCGTGATGCCCTGGATGTTGTCACGGAGCACCTTCCTGTGGCGCTTCGCGCCTCCTTTTCCCAATCCCTTTCCACCTTTTCCTCGACCGGTCATGTTAGTTTATTGATAAATATATATAGAGAGAGACGAAAACACTGCTGCGCTCGACCAGCGATGACTGCGGTAGAACGGCTGCAACTGGCGCAAAACGCTTGAAGCAAGTATTTATACTTTGATTGTGCGACAGAGATGAATATATAAGCAGAGGGAGACAGACGGTGTCCGAGGGGGTGAGGTATGGATGGGGGGAGGGGGAGGCTAAGGCTTTAGCCATATCGTACATCTTTCGAAGCAACTTACCAAATTATCAGGTAGGGTGTCCGCGGGGGCGAGGCACGGTGGGGGGGGGGGGGAAGCTCAAGCTCTCCGTTTCCGCCTACGGGTCGGCTTGACGAGCTTTTTTTTTTTTTTTTTTTTTTTTTTTTTTTTTTTTTTTTTTTTTTTTTTTTTTTTTTTTTTTTTTTCGCCGCCACCCTTTCCGGATGGGTGTCCGAGGGGGTGAGGTGTAGTAAGGAGGGGAAGGGGGTAGCTAGCCCCTCTCGGCGCGGCCCCCTATTGCGCCCAAAACTAAAACTATCTACTTTGTTTCTTTTTTTCCTTTACTTTGTTTTTTTTTTTTTTTTTTTTGCATGCACATACAAATACACATACACATATCTTAAACAACCTAACAACCTTTCTTATTTTAGCTACATAAATAAATAAATAATGAATTCATTTTTATTTCATTAATCAATATGTATATATATCACCTACATATACGTATTGTTAGCTATTCTAAACTTTTGTCTATTCCAATGTTTGTATATTTGTCTATAAGTACACCCAAAATAATAGAGGAGACTATGGAAAAGTCGACAGGCGGCTACATGCTTGCGCTTGCTAATTAAACTGTATGTATTATAGAGTTGAATAAAATGACGTGAATAATACAAAGCTGGACGTATTTCACTATTACTACTTATTATCAAGAGAAAAAACACATTACATGATCGATTTATGAAATATATGCGGCCCTGAAAAGGGCCTTTTGTTTTCAAATTCAAATAATATGCTAATAATATTTTTTATTATTATTATGTGTTATTTAAGCTCGTTCGCCTCTGATTCTCCGTGCCAGTTGTATATCCTTCGGCATAATCGTTACACGCTTAGCGTGTATGGCGCACAGATTGGTGTCTTCGAACAGCCCCACTAGATATGCCTCGCTCGCCTCCTGCAGTGCCATCACCGCGGAGCTCTGGAAGCGGAGGTCGGTCTTGAAGTCTTGAGCGATCTCGCGCACTAGACGCTGGAAAGGAAGCTTGCGAATCAACAGTTCGGTACTCTTCTGGTAGCGGCGGATCTCGCGAAGGGCCACCGTGCCGGGTCTGTAACGATGCGGCTTCTTAACACCGCCGGTGGCCGGTGCGCTCTTCCGCGCGGCCTTAGTGGCGAGCTGCTTGCGCGGCGCCTTGCCGCCGGTCGACTTTCTGGCGGTCTGTTTCGTACGAGCCATATTATAATATTGATATTGTTTAATTAATTTGTATTTGGATTTATATTGTATTTAAAGGAAGCGATTACCGACGCAATCGACAACGCTTGAAGGACGACGCACGCGACTACGCTGATACGGCTCAGCGTATAGACTAAAAATTTTAACGCCCGACGGCCGTCTTTATATATGTACAGTTATATTTATTTATGCGGTACGGTGCTGACGACTGGAAACGGGGAAGGAAGGGCGGCGGGACGGAGGGAGACCGTCTAAAACTTAACAATAACATCCATCCGAGGCAAAGAAACTGATATATTTTATTGTTTAAACTAACAATTATAACGCATCGACACGTATAGGACATTAGCGATCGCGAGTTACGAACATATATTATTTCTATTACATAAATAAATATTATAATAGGGAGAAAGAAGGTGTGGTGTGGTGCATCATGTACAAAAGAAAAGAGGCAGATTCTGTACGGAACGCAGATGATGAATGAAATATGATTTGTCGATTAAATAAAAGGAAACCACTATCTATCTATACGCTTTACGCTTCAACTATGATATGATATGAAAAAGAAAGAAAGAAAAACGATCAAACGTCACGCATGTACATGTTTGAATAATTTTGTGGCCCTGAAAAGGGCCTTTTATGTTGAACGCCATCGTAGACAGCAGGTTTGACTTGACCGACGGCCGACTGACTAGACTACAGAGTAGTCGCTCGTGGGGACTCACTTGGAGCTTGTATATTTGGTTACCGCCTTGGTGCCCTCACTGACGGCGTGCTTCGCTAATTCGCCGGGCAACAGTAACCTCACTGAAGTCTGCACCTCTCTCGATGTGATAGTTGACCTCTTGTTGTAGTGAGCGAGACGAGACGCCTCGGCCGCGATCCGCTCGAAGATGTCGTTCACGAACGAGTTCATGATCGACATGGCCTTACTCGAGATACCGGTGTCGGGATGGACCTGCTTGAGCACCTTGTAAATATAGATGGCATAGCTCTCCTTCCTCTTGTGCTTCTTCTTCTTTTTGTCCGATTTAGATATATTCTTTTGGGCTTTGCCCGATTTCTTGGCGGCCTTTCCGCTTGTCTTGGGTGGCATAGTTTGAAGTTTATTTAACACGCAGCGACGGATTCAAGTATAGTGCAAACAAAGGGACAGCGACCGCACCGACTGGGACGTGCGACTCGAATGGTTCATCGAATTTTGATTTCTCCCGATTTGATTACGCGCGCCGCCCGCTTACGTGCCCGCCGAGACGAGCTGACAAGCGCGCATCCGACCAATAATCGAACGTCGTGTAGCGGGTCCGGGGAGGGCGGGGACTGACGCGACTTAAGCGACACGGACCTAAGTAATAGAGGTACGGCATAATTGTTATATATAAAAAATATACATGTATGCAAATAAATAATAATAAAACAAAAAAAAAAAAAAAATAAATACAAATTTAAATAAAAATTTAATTAATTAATCAATAACATGTCATGTAAGAAATGTAAACTCACTCGTAACTTTGCATAATGTCCTACCTATATTTAATTAAATATTAAACGTAACCACCTATATCACATATTTATATATGTAATATTTGTCTTTATGCGTGTGTGTGTGTGTGTTTGTTTGTTTGTTTGTTTGTTTGTTTGCTTGTTTGTTTGTTTGCTTGTTTGTTTGTCTGAGACAAACGCGGTAAAGAGAAGAGAGAGAGAGAAAAAAAAAAAAAAAAAAAAAAAAATAACCCTAACCTAACCAACAGACATACTTTGTCCATTTCCATCGCGACCTATAAAGAAAGTCTGTCTGTTACGCCTTCACGGCTTATACTGTGGCTCAAAGGAAAAATAATCGATCGATCAAATTCCGTAGAACCCACCGGGATGGTAGTTAATTAATTTAAAAGCTAGTTCTAGGCTCGAGCGGAGTCGCGGCTATCGCAATATATATTTATATTGCATACAATATGTATATTTGGTGGAACAATTTTGTGGCCCTGAAAAGGGCCTTTTAAAAAAATATATATATACATGAGAATATAAGTATATATATATTTTTTGTTATTAATTAATAATCCAGTCCGGTGACGGCTTGCGATTATCTATGCCTTCTTCTCTGTTTTCTTGGGCAAAAGCACAGCTTGTATGTTAGGCAGTACGCCGCCCTGTGCTATCGTTACGCCTGACAGCAATTTGTTCAATTCCTCGTCGTTGCGGATTGCGAGCTGAAGGTGTCTCGGTATGATCCTGGTCTTCTTGTTGTCACGTGCCGCGTTGCCGGCCAACTCTAGCACTTCGGCCGCTAGGTACTCCATCACGGCCGCGAGGTAAACGGGCGCACCGGCACCGACGCGCTCTGCGTAATTTCCCTTCCTCAGCAGTCTGTGGATACGCCCGACGGGGAACTGGAGACCGGCACGATTAGAACGTGACTTCGCCTTTCCCTTCACTTTACCACCCTTGCCGCGGCCCGACATTATTTATTATTGTATGTTTTAAGTGCGGAGGAAATAAATGCAAAATAATACTATCGCTCGAAATCAGCGACACGCCCGAGCGCGACCTACGAGACGAACAGTAGTAGTGTTATGGACTTAAAAAATTTTCGTGTCGAGTTTATATATGGAGAGGCAAGATGGATTGGTTGGTAGGTTTAACCGCGACGAGATAAAGCTCACGCGTCGGACGGTCGGCAGGGAGAGAGGAGGGAGGATACCTACCACGTATTGGTAGTTTCGTAAGTTTGTTTGTTTGTTAGTTATTACGAGAAAAATAATAGTAAGTAGGTAGACTGTAGATAGAGTAGAGTAGAGTAGACAGAGACTGAGAGAGTCGGGAGTCGGGATCGGGTTCGGGCAACGGAGTATGTGAATTGATTACCAATTAATTTTGTTATTTATAAATTTTTTGTATATATATCTATCCATTTATTTATTTATTTATTTATTTATTTATTTATTTATTTATTTATTTATTTATTTGGTATATATGTATATATGTATTGAATTAATGAATGAATGAACTGTCGATCAATCGTGATTGATTGTCATTAAATTGATTAATGTAATGTTAGTTATTTACCGTCGTCATATCTTCATATTTATTATGTTATGTCAATAAAATGGATGATAACGGCAAACAGCTTTGAATTGAGTTTTAGAAGTTTTCGTATTCTCCAAGTAAGTAAGAGTGAAACTTTGACTATTTAATTAAATTAGACTTAGATATGTTGGTAGGTATATATATGTAGGTACATAGGTACGTGTCTATATAATAAGATATCGGAAATGTGTGTTAGCCCTGAAAAGGGCTTTTGTCTTGATAGATAAAAAAAAAAAAAAACGGTGTTTTTTTTTCCCCTTCCGCCGACTCGCGCCCGCTGCGATCGTGAGTGCCGCGCTCGCTCGCCTGCATCACCACCGGTTTCAGTCTCCGTCGTGTCATCGTCCGCTTGCTTTTTTTTTCTTTCACTATATATGCCGATACAAAACGGAACACAACACGAGAGACTATACGAACACTACACACACGTAACGAACGTCGGAACGATCGAGTGGTCGTCTTCCGTTACTTCTCAGCTTATTTTTTAGCGGCGGCGGCGGCCTTCTTCGCGGCCGCCTGTTTCGACTTCGGTGTGACGGCGGACGCGGCCGCGGCGGTGGCGGCCTTCTTCGGCTTGGGCGCTTTAGGCTTCTTCGTAGGCGGCTTGGCAGTCTTTTTGGCCTTCGAGGCGGCACCCTTCGCCCTCGCGGGCGAAGCGGACGCCGCTGCGGCGGCGGCCTTCTTGGCGACGGGCTTCTTCCTCTTCGCGGCGGCGGCCTTCTTGTCCCTCGCGGTCGCAGCGGACGATTTCGACTTGGTAGGTGACGGTGCGGCCGCCGCTTTCTTACCGCCCTTGGCGCCGCCGCTCGCCGCGGATATAGAGGTTGAGGAGGCCGCCTTTTTCGACCTGCCGGTCGCGGCCGAAGCGGCGGTCACCTTTCCGCCGGCCGGCTTCTTCGACGCGGACGATTTCGACTCCAACTTGAAGGAACCGGATGCCCCCTTGCCTTTAGTCTGGATCAGGGCGCCGGACTCCACGGCGCTCTTAAGATACTTTCTTATGAACGGCGCCATCTTCTCCGCGTCAACCTTATACTGCGCCGCTATGTACTTCTTGATCGCCTGAAGCGACGAGCCGCTCCGCTCCTTTAGCTCCTTGATAGCGCTGTTCACCATCTCTGATGTCTTCGGATGGGTGGGCTTGGCCTTCGGCTTCTTGGCGGCGGCGCCGCCGCCTGCGCCCGCGGAGGCCTTCGGTTTCTTAGCGGGTGTCGCCGGCGCTGGCACTTCGGATGCGACAGCCGTGTCGGACATATTTACTTGATATTTATTTTCTTTTAATTTATATACACAATATATACGACAGAGGGTCTCCTCTATTCAATATATATATATAGCAAAGCTCAAGCGAACAGAGGTCGCTGTTGGTAGTAAGGGTCGGGGCAATACCGTAAGGAGAACCGCGATGTCGCTAGACATTTTCCCGTACGAACGCAGATAACTTTTCACTAGCTTGCATCAGATTCAATCGAAATTATACATTCCGTTTCAAATTAAACAATATTCCTGGCGCACGTGTGGCTTCCTTTTGAACTTATCCGTCTACTGAAACAGTTTTGTCGTGAATTCTTCCGCCCGTGGGGAAGCTTTCGATGATTAATTTCTATACACCGCTACTCGTGCACCCCGGGTCCGGATTAAATCTTGTTTTTCTTGATAAAACGAATATTTTATTGATATATATTACTATAAATTAAAAGCGGATATTCCGCTATATCGATTCGATATCATTTGCCGTTCCTACGCCGTGTATATTTATAGTTTAGACCGTTCGAAGTAGAGCTTCGTAAAACACCACACTGCCACACGACGTTTGCAAGAGAGTCTCCTCTCGAAGTCGTCATGTTAAATTCGTACGAGTCAATAACGATTACGATAATATAATATATATATGGCTTCTTTTTTTTTTTGCATAATTATATTTTTCTAAATCATCGGTTTCGGATAATCTCTGCAAAATCATTCATTGCACCTAACTACGCGCGATGATCTATCTTGAGGGGGGCGGCGGTGGCGGTGGCGTTGGCGTTGGCGTTGTTGTATATTTATATTCAAGGTATATTTTCTTAAATAAATAAAACAAATTAATAAACTCGTTGTACTATTAACATCTCTTAATTTTATATCCGGTTACTTACAGTTTGCATACAGCGAGTTGACACTCGTGTAAGTTTACTACTAATTTAAATTTTCAGGCACCTACTCATGCCATACGCGTATATCATATATTAATTAATTGTGTAATAGAGTATATATAATTCACAACTTAATGTATTAAGTAACTTAGTAACTCAGATATATAATAAACCAGTAAGACATTGATCGTCACACTGGTGACATATTATATACAATTGTGATAATCGCGAAGGTCCTCCCTCACTCCGGTTCATAATGTAATTTGAATGATGTCTAAAAATAAATTTAAAAAAAAGAAAAAAAAAAAAAAACGAGATTTGATAGAGTATTTGATAAATTTGCGGCCCTGAAAAGGGCCTTTTTTAGTTAATTTTTTTTTTTAAAGGTTTTGTTTATGTTGATTTAACGTTATAATGTACATTTATAACATACATTATTACGTTACGTCATTTAATTAACCGCCAAACCCGTAGAGGGTGCGGCCTTGACGTTTCAACGCGTACACCACATCCATCGCGGTGACTGTCTTCCTTTTGGCGTGTTCGGTATAAGTGACAGCGTCACGGATGACGTTCTCGAGGAACACCTTCAGCACGCCGCGCGTCTCTTCGTATATCAGACCCGATATACGTTTCACGCCACCTCTTCTTGCCAGACGACGGATAGCCGGCTTCGTGATGCCCTGGATGTTGTCACGGAGCACCTTCCTGTGGCGCTTCGCGCCTCCTTTTCCCAATCCCTTTCCACCTTTTCCTCGACCGGTCATGTTAGTTTATTGATAAATATATATAGAGAGAGACGAAAACACTGCTGCGCTCGACCAGCGATGACTGCGGTAGAACGGCTGCAACTGGCGCAAAACGCTTGAAGCAAGTATTTATACTTTGATTGTGCGACAGAGATGAATATATAAGCAGAGGGAGACAGACGGTGTCCGAGGGGGTGAGGTATGGATGGGGGGAGGGGGAGGCTAAGGCTTTAGCCATATCGTACATCTTTCGAAGCAACTTACCAAATTATCAGGTAGGGTGTCCGCGGGGGCGAGGCACGGTGGGGGGGGGGGGGGGGGGAAGCTCAAGCTCTCCGTTTCCGCCTACGGGTCGGCTTGACGAGCTTTTTTTTTTTTTTTTTTTTTTTTTTTTTTTTTTTTTTTTTTTTTTTTTTTTTTTTTTTTTTTTTTTTTTTCGCCGCCACCCTTTCCGGATGGGTGTCCGAGGGGGTGAGGTGTAGTAAGGAGGGGAAGGGGGTAGCTAGCCCCTCTCGGCGCGGCCCCCTATTGCGCCCAAAACTAAAACTATCTACTTTGTTTCTTTTTTTCCTTTACTTTGTTTTTTTTTTTTTTTTGCATGCACATACAAATACACATACACATATCTTAAACAACCTAACAACCTTTCTTATTTTAGCTACATAAATAAATAAATAATGAATTCATTTTTATTTCATTAATCAATATGTATATATATCACCTACATATACGTATTGTTAGCTATTCTAAACTTTTGTCTATTCCAATGTTTGTATATTTGTCTATAAGTACACCCAAAATAATAGAGGAGACTATGGAAAAGTCGACAGGCGGCTACATGCTTGCGCTTGCTAATTAAACTGTATGTATTATAGAGTTGAATAAAATGACGTGAATAATACAAAGCTGGACGTATTTCACTATTACTACTTATTATCAAGAGAAAAAACACATTACATGATCGATTTATGAAATATATGCGGCCCTGAAAAGGGCCTTTTGTTTTCAAATTCAAATAATATGCTAATAATATTTTTTATTATTATTATGTGTTATTTAAGCTCGTTCGCCTCTGATTCTCCGTGCCAGTTGTATATCCTTCGGCATAATCGTTACACGCTTAGCGTGTATGGCGCACAGATTGGTGTCTTCGAACAGCCCCACTAGATATGCCTCGCTCGCCTCCTGCAGTGCCATCACCGCGGAGCTCTGGAAGCGGAGGTCGGTCTTGAAGTCTTGAGCGATCTCGCGCACTAGACGCTGGAAAGGAAGCTTGCGAATCAACAGTTCGGTACTCTTCTGGTAGCGGCGGATCTCGCGAAGGGCCACCGTGCCGGGTCTGTAACGATGCGGCTTCTTAACACCGCCGGTGGCCGGTGCGCTCTTCCGCGCGGCCTTAGTGGCGAGCTGCTTGCGCGGCGCCTTGCCGCCGGTCGACTTTCTGGCGGTCTGTTTCGTACGAGCCATATTATAATATTGATATTGTTTAATTAATTTGTATTTGGATTTATATTGTATTTAAAGGAAGCGATTACCGACGCAATCGACAACGCTTGAAGGACGACGCACGCGACTACGCTGATACGGCTCAGCGTATAGACTAAAAATTTTAACGCCCGACGGCCGTCTTTATATATGTACAGTTATATTTATTTATGCGGTACGGTGCTGACGACTGGAAACGGGGAAGGAAGGGCGGCGGGACGGAGGGAGACCGTCTAAAACTTAACAATAACATCCATCCGAGGCAAAGAAACTGATATATTTTATTGTTTAAACTAACAATTATAACGCATCGACACGTATAGGACATTAGCGATCGCGAGTTACGAACATATATTATTTCTATTACATAAATAAATATTATAATAGGGAGAAAGAAGGTGTGGTGTGGTGCATCATGTACAAAAGAAAAGAGGCAGATTCTGTACGGAACGCAGATGATGAATGAAATATGATTTGTCGATTAAATAAAAGGAAACCACTATCTATCTATACGCTTTACGCTTCAACTATGATATGATATGAAAAAGAAAGAAAGAAAAACGATCAAACGTCACGCATGTACATGTTTGAATAATTTTGTGGCCCTGAAAAGGGCCTTTTATGTTGAACGCCATCGTAGACAGCAGGTTTGACTTGACCGACGGCCGACTGACTAGACTACAGAGTAGTCGCTCGTGGGGACTCACTTGGAGCTTGTATATTTGGTTACCGCTTTGCTATATATCCGAATATATATAGAGGAGACCCTCTGCTCTATTTCGGGTATTCTAGCGAAGCCTCGTCCGTCAAGTTTCGGTTAAGCCCTGCACCCCTGCTCCCGGTGCCAGTCGTACTCGCCGCGACCCGTCGCGGCTTGAGGAAACGGCCGGTCGAGCATCGAGTGCGCTGCCTCGCCGTCACTACTCGGACACCGCTTTCGCTCAGGTTTTTCGTAAAGAAAAACACCTGCGAAACACAGGACACCACCGCCGCCTTAACAACCGCTGAGGGTGTGACTTCGGCTCCCGCTCGCGGGCGTCTAGCTGGGCCTCCCGTCTGGGTCTCACCTGGCTGGATAGCACGCGCCGAGGGGGTCGCACCACGCCCTCCGCACTCAGAGGCTGCAAAGAAAGAAAAACATCAACATTATCCTTCTGTAACAAGTTAACATGTCGGACAGGGGGGAGCCCCCCCCGCTCGAACAGCGCCGCCGCGGTACAGGCCGTTCCGGTACGCCGAGAACGGTAACAAGCCGCAATATCTTCGATAACACCACAGTACCAGTCATCCCGGCCGTCTCACCGATGCCGAGATTCAGACTGGTCCCGGAGCAAACTCCAGCTGCACAACCTGTGCCATCGTCCTCGGAGGACGCCGCCGCGAGTTCCCCTGCCGCAGTAGTTGATACCACTGCGTGCCTGGAAGGAGCGAAGCGCCCTCGGCCCGAGGACTCACCGGAAGCTGAGGAGGGGGGGGATAAACGCGCGCGGGCGGGTACCCCGCCAGCCCCTCCCTCCCCCACACCGTCCTGCGAGGAACAACCCGGACGCGGAGTTGAATTCTCGCAACCTCCAATGTCGCCGCCATCAAGCGAAAGGGGCCCGATGCTGCCTCTGACGATCTCCACCGAGCCGTCAACCGAGTCCACGAGCTATAACGTGCTGGCCTCCCTGGCCAGTGGGTCGCAGCAGATGGACTCATCGCGCCCCGCATCTCCACAGCCCGGACCGTCGGGGCTGTCATACGCCGCGGCCGCAGCCGCGCCGCCCTCGCCGAGCCGAACCGCGGCTCCGCAACGCCCGACCCAGGCGCAACCGGCCCGGTCCGGCTACCCACCAATCACCGCGGAGTGCCTCCCAAATTGGACGAGGCACTTCAAATTACTGCAATCAAAACTGGGCCGCGCGCCAAATGCGCGCCCCATGGGCAAGGGAGTAAGGTTCTTGCCCAAGGACGCCGAAGAGTACCGGGTGGTGCAAAAGCACCTGGTAGAGGAGGCAAGCCGGGATAAATCCATATCCTGGTTCTGCTACACGCCAGCAGCGGAGCTACCTACTAAGGTAGCGATAAGAGGCCTCCCAATGGATACTCCCGCAGAAGAGGTGGTGGCAGCGCTGCAGGACAACGGGTTCCCTGCAGAACGCGCCAGGGCGATTCCACCTATAAAAGGACGGCACGGTTGCACCTACTTTGTGCAACTCGCCCACATGTCCCAGGCCGAGCTCGGTCTTCTATATAAAGTGACCGAGCTCCTCTACATGCCGGGCATCTCCGTGGAGGCTTGGCGCAGCGGCAAGACGCCGCCACAATGTCACCGTTGCCAGGCGTTTGGGCACGCCTCGGCAAACTGCCACAGGCAGGTACGGTGCCTGCGATGCGCCGGCGACCACATCGCGCGGGACTGCAACCGCGCGAAAGAGGAAAAACCCACCTGCGCAAATTGCGGCAAAGAGCACGCCGCTAACGATCGCCGCTGCGCCGTGTTCAAGAGAGAAGCGCGCAGGCGAGGTATCGCCGTCCACCCGCCACGTCCGGGACAAGCAAACCGTCGAGAGGCGGGGGGGGAACACATACCCCCCCCAACCGCACCGCCCGCCGCACCGGCACGGCGCCCCCCTGCGCAAGTGCCCGTCCCACCTCCCCGCTCCGCGCCGCATAGCGCCGCTACGACCGCCCGCGCCGCTTTCGCTGCCGTCGCGCCTGCGCCCGCCGCGACCGCGCAAGCTGTGTCGGCCGAGCCGGCGGTTGCTCAGCCAACTACATTGGCTCCGCCGGCAAACGAGCCGATAGAAAGAGGGAAGCCTCTTAAGAAGAGGAGGAGGAGGCGTGCGAGGAAGATCCGTGCGCCACCGGCCGCCGCATCGACCCCGCAAGCCCAGCCGGCAGCACCACCTGCGCCAGCTCGCGCGCAAGCTCAGCGCGAGCAAATGCCCATGGTTCCAAATACAGAGCCGCAGCAACCTGCGGCTCTAGTAACAAGATCGACGACTACAGGGGTGGCATCCGCCACCCCAAATGTTGCTGCGGTTCAGGGAAACTCGGAGGTGGTGAGGATCATGCTAGAGGTCCTCACCCAGATCCTCCTAGCCTACACCCAGGGCCAGGATATTATCCCAGCAATCGGCAGAGCCATCGTAGCGCTGAACGAGATTCCGAAATAAAAATCATTTATTGGAATCCGGGCGGGATTAGGAACCATATCCGCGAGCTCAGACTACTCACCCAGTTGCAGAGACCTCATGTTGTCCTCCTGGGTGAAACAAAGCTCGCGGAGCACCAGGAATTAATGGTTCCTAATTACCTGGTCTACCGTCGCGACGAGACGTCTCCCACAGGCTGCGCGTATAGGGGAACCGCAGCCCTAGTGAGAAGAGACGTCCTGCATGAAGAGATCCCGCATGCAAATTTTGCCACTCTGCGGTCGCAAGGGGTGACCGTCTACTCCGGGGAGAAACCGCTCCATGTGTTCGCCGCGTACAGGCCTCCGGGAACACACTTTCAAGGCACAGATGTCCAGACGCTCCTTAGCTCGCAGGAACCCACACTCATCGTTGGCGACCTGAACGCCAAGCATACAGCCTGGGGTTCAAGGACTATTACCAAAGTCGGTAGGGAACTGCTTGAGCACAGCGAGCGGACAGGTTACGGGATACTGGGTCCCGGAGCGCCGACCCACTCACCGACCAACCCGCTCCATAAATCGGACGTACTGGACATCGCACTTCACGCCGGGATCAACTCGCCGATCGACATAGACGTTGTCTACGACCTAGACACGCAACACATGCCGGTGGCGATCTCCATCGCCACGGAAGACGCCTTCGTGATGTCCCGCCCCTCCCGGCTTAGAGTGAATTGGGACTCATTCCAAGCCGAACTTGCGTGTCTGGGGACAGAAACAATCACAACGCCAGCCGAAGTGGAAGCTAAGTCAGCCGCCATTACAAGAGCCGTTCTCAAGGCAAAGGAGAACGCTACCACCACCAACCCGCCCCGACTGTCTGGGCGCTACGACGCATTACCGAGGGCCCTTCGGTTAATGCTACGTAACAAGCGCTCACTACGTCGTCTGTGGGCGCAGACTCGATGCCCTCGGGTAAAAAGGGACCTCAACCGGACCGGCGAGGAGGTGAAGCGCGCACTAGCGGCTCTCGATAGTGATCGATGGGACATCGCTATCGATCGAGCTACTGAGGACGAAAACGCCCTCCATCGTCTATGTCGGTCGCTGGCCAAGAAGGAGGCGCCTATCTATCCCTTATTCGACGAGTCGGGTACCAGGAGGTACGCCTCAAGGGATAGAGCGGAGATTCTAGCCAGCCACTTGGAGAAGGTCTTCCAGCCGAATCCAGCAAGCGCCGAGGATAAAATTCAGCACCACCACAAAGAAGTCGAGAGAGCGGTGACCCAGTTCCTGTCCGCCCCTTTCCCGTCGCTCCGGAGTGATTTGCTTATTACTCCGTCAGAGCTTCGGAGAGCCGTCCTCCGTATTCCAAAGAGGAAGGCTCCGGGCGAGGACGGAATTCCTGTCGCCGCTCTGCAGCAGCTTCCAAGAAGAGCTCAAAAAGCGCTCACCGAGCTCTACAACGGTATCCTACGAACAGGACACTTCCCTGAGGCCTGGAAGAGGGGGAAAATTATAGTTCTCCCAAAACCCAGGAAGGACCGTCGGCACGCGGAGAGCTATAGACCTATCACGCTACTCTCTCACGTCGCGAAACTGTTCGAGCGCCTGCTGCTGCGGAGACTTGCTCCTCACCTCCCTCTGCGCGAGGAGCAGTTCGGGTTCCGCAGCGACCACTCAGCGGCGCTCCAGTTAACGCGGGTACTCCACCACCTGGCCAGTGAGCGAACTAAAGGGCATCGCACCGTCGGGGTCTTTCTCGATATCGAGAAGGCCTTTGACCGCGTGTGGCATGCCGGGCTCCTGGCCAAACTTCTACCCACTTCAGTACCCCGTGCACTAGTGAGAGTAGTGGCGTCATTCCTGGCCGGACGCACCTTCTGCGTCACAGTAGACGACGCGACGTCTCAACCGCGTCCCATCAGCGCTGGGGTGCCCCAGGGAAGCTGCCTCTCGCCGCACCTGTATGCGGCGTATACAAATGATCTCCCCACTCTGCAAGACCACCTACGGGAAGGGGAAGAAGATGTAATGCTGGCCTTGTACGCGGATGACAGCGCGTACTTTGCATCTTCTTTCCACCAGCTGAATGCCACAAGGCAAATGCAGAGAGTGCTGGATTTGCTGCCGGAGTGGTTGGATAAGTGGAGGATGGCAGTCAACGTCGGGAAGACTGCCGCTCTGCTTACCTTCGCCCGCCCGCTACGTCGTCTCACCCTTCGAGGTATCGAACTGGAATGGAAGCCCTCCGTTCGGTACCTCGGCTGCAGCATAGACCGCTCGCTGAGGATGGTTCCCACGGTCAACACCCTGGTGAGCCACGCTGCAGCAGCGAGGTCGCAGCTACACACCATTTTTACATCCGGGCTCCCCACAAGAATCAAGCTGAGGGTCTACACCGCGTATGTTAGATCCCGACTAACATACGCCGCGCCCGCCTGGTACGCCTTATGTTCGAGAACTCAGAGATGCCGTCTTCAAACTCAGCAGAACTTCTGCCTAAGATTGATAGTGGGAGCGCAGAGGTACGTCCGAAATGACGTTATCCACCGTGACCTAAAGGTACCGACCGTGGAGGAGTATGTCCACAAGCTCGCGCGCACGATGTTCGCCTCTGCGGACAACAGTGTGTGCGAACACCTCCACGGTATAGCACCGGTACACCAAGGACCGTCCGATGGACAAAGACTACCTCTGCCGAGGGACCTCCTCATTTCCTCCCCGGAGGGAGTCGAGTTTGAAGACCCTGAAGATGAAGAAGTAGCCCGACCAGCACGAACATAAGGCGTCCGCCTCAAAAGCGGACTCCTGGCCGCCAAGGCCGAACAAATTACCCGGGCGATTATGATCGCCCGAGAGGACAAGCCCGGGTAAAGAGGTGAAACCTCGAGGCCCGAAGCCCCCAACTGCCTTTAACAAGGCGAGGGAGAAGACCCACAATAGAGGAGACCCTCTGTCGTATATATTGTGTATATAAATTAAAAGAAAATAAATATCAAGTAAATATGTCCGACACGGCTGTCGCATCCGAAGTGCCAGCGCCGGCGACACCCGCTAAGAAACCGAAGGCCTCCGCGGGCGCAGGCGGCGGCGCCGCCGCCAAGAAGCCGAAGGCCAAGCCCACCCATCCGAAGACATCAGAGATGGTGAACAGCGCTATCAAGGAGCTAAAGGAGCGGAGCGGCTCGTCGCTTCAGGCGATCAAGAAGTACATAGCGGCGCAGTATAAGGTTGACGCGGAGAAGATGGCGCCGTTCATAAGAAAGTATCTTAAGAGCGCCGTGGAGTCCGGCGCCCTGATCCAGACTAAAGGCAAGGGGGCATCCGGTTCCTTCAAGTTGGAGTCGAAATCGTCCGCGTCGAAGAAGCCGGCCGGCGGAAAGGTGACCGCCGCTTCGGCCGCGACCGGCAGGTCGAAAAAGGCGGCCTCCTCAACCTCTATATCCGCGGCGAGCGGCGGCGCCAAGGGCGGTAAGAAAGCGGCGGCCGCACCGTCACCTACCAAGTCGAAATCGTCCGCTGCGACCGCGAGGGACAAGAAGGCCGCCGCCGCGAAGAGGAAGAAGCCCGTCGCCAAGAAGGCCGCCGCCGCAGCGGCGTCCGCTTCGCCCGCGAGGGCGAAGGGTGCCGCCTCGAAGGCCAAAAAGACTGCCAAGCCGCCTACGAAGAAGCCTAAAGCGCCCAAGCCGAAGAAGGCCGCCACCGCCGCGGCCGCGTCCGCCGTCACACCGAAGTCGAAACAGGCGGCCGCGAAGAAGGCCGCCGCCGCCGCTAAAAAATAAGCTGAGAAGTAACGGAAGACGACCACTCGATCGTTCCGACGTTCGTTACGTGTGTGTAGTGTTCGTATAGTCTCTCGTGTTGTGTTCCGTTTTGTATCGGCATATATAGTGAAAGAAAAAAAAAGCAAGCGGACGATGACACGACGGAGACTGAAACCGGTGGTGATGCAGGCGAGCGAGCGCGGCACTCACGATCGCAGCGGGCGCGAGTCGGCGGAAGGGGAAAAAAAAACACCGTTTTTTTTTTTTTTTATCTATCAAGACAAAAGCCCTTTTCAGGGCTAACACACATTTCCGATATCTTATTATATAGACACGTACCTATGTACCTACATATATATACCTACCAACATATCTAAGTCTAATTTAATTAAATAGTCAAAGTTTCACTCTTACTTACTTGGAGAATACGAAAACTTCTAAAACTCAATTCAAAGCTGTTTGCCGTTATCATCCATTTTATTGACATAACATAATAAATATGAAGATATGACGACGGTAAATAACTAACATTACATTAATCAATTTAATGACAATCAATCACGATTGATCGACAGTTCATTCATTCATTAATTCAATACATATATACATATATACCAAATAAATAAATAAATAAATAAATAAATAAATAAATAAATAAATAAATAAATAAATGGATAGATATATATACAAAAAATTTATAAATAACAAAATTAATTGGTAATCAATTCACATACTCCGTTGCCCGAACCCGATCCCGACTCCCGACTCTCTCAGTCTCTGTCTACTCTACTCTACTCTATCTACAGTCTACCTACTTACTATTATTTTTCTCGTAATAACTAACAAACAAACAAACTTACGAAACTACCAATACGTGGTAGGTATCCTCCCTCCTCTCTCCCTGCCGACCGTCCGACGCGTGAGCTTTATCTCGTCGCGGTTAAACCTACCAACCAATCCATCTTGCCTCTCCATATATAAACTCGACACGAAAATTTTTTAAGTCCATAACACTACTACTGTTCGTCTCGTAGGTCGCGCTCGGGCGTGTCGCTGATTTCGAGCGATAGTATTATTTTGCATTTATTTCCTCCGCACTTAAAACATACAATAATAAATAATGTCGGGCCGCGGCAAGGGTGGTAAAGTGAAGGGAAAGGCGAAGTCACGTTCTAATCGTGCCGGTCTCCAGTTCCCCGTCGGGCGTATCCACAGACTGCTGAGGAAGGGAAATTACGCAGAGCGCGTCGGTGCCGGTGCGCCCGTTTACCTCGCGGCCGTGATGGAGTACCTAGCGGCCGAAGTGCTAGAGTTGGCCGGCAACGCGGCACGTGACAACAAGAAGACCAGGATCATACCGAGACACCTTCAGCTCGCAATCCGCAACGACGAGGAATTGAACAAATTGCTGTCAGGCGTAACGATAGCACAGGGCGGCGTACTGCCTAACATACAAGCTGTGCTTTTGCCCAAGAAAACAGAGAAGAAGGCATAGATAATCGCAAGCCGTCACCGGACTGGATTATTAATTAATAACAAAAAATATATATATACTTATATTCTCATGTATATATATATTTTTTTAAAAGGCCCTTTTCAGGGCCACAAAATTGTTCCACCAAATATACATATTGTATGCAATATAAATATATATTGCGATAGCCGCGACTCCGCTCGAGCCTAGAACTAGCTTTTAAATTAATTAACTACCATCCCGGTGGGTTCTACGGAATTTGATCGATCGATTATTTTTCCTTTGAGCCACAGTATAAGCCGTGAAGGCGTAACAGACAGACTTTCTTTATAGGTCGCGATGGAAATGGACAAAGTATGTCTGTTGGTTAGGTTAGGGTTATTTTTTTTTTTTTTTTTTTTTTTTTCTCTCTCTCTCTTCTCTTTACCGCGTTTGTCTCAGACAAACAAACAAGCAAACAAACAAACAAGCAAACAAACAAACAAACAAACAAACAAACACACACACACACACGCATAAAGACAAATATTACATATATAAATATGTGATATAGGTGGTTACGTTTAATATTTAATTAAATATAGGTAGGACATTATGCAAAGTTACGAGTGAGTTTACATTTCTTACATGACATGTTATTGATTAATTAATTAAATTTTTATTTAAATTTGTATTTATTTTTTTTTTTTTTTTGTTTTATTATTATTTATTTGCATACATGTATATTTTTTATATATAACAATTATGCCGTACCTCTATTACTTACGTCCGTGTCGCTTAAGTCGCGTCAGTCCCCGCCCTCCCCGGACCCGCTACACGACGTTCGATTATTGGTCGGATGCGCGCTTGTCAGCTCGTCTCGGCGGGCACGTAAGCGGGCGGCGCGCGTAATCAAATCGGGAGAAATCAAAATTCGATGAACCATTCGAGTCGCACGTCCCAGTCGGTGCGGTCGCTGTCCCTTTGTTTGCACTATACTTGAATCCGTCGCTGCGTGTTAAATAAACTTCAAACTATGCCACCCAAGACAAGCGGAAAGGCCGCCAAGAAATCGGGCAAAGCCCAAAAGAATATATCTAAATCGGACAAAAAGAAGAAGAAGCACAAGAGGAAGGAGAGCTATGCCATCTATATTTACAAGGTGCTCAAGCAGGTCCATCCCGACACCGGTATCTCGAGTAAGGCCATGTCGATCATGAACTCGTTCGTGAACGACATCTTCGAGCGGATCGCGGCCGAGGCGTCTCGTCTCGCTCACTACAACAAGAGGTCAACTATCACATCGAGAGAGGTGCAGACTTCAGTGAGGTTACTGTTGCCCGGCGAATTAGCGAAGCACGCCGTCAGTGAGGGCACCAAGGCGGTAACCAAATATACAAGCTCCAAGTGAGTCCCCACGAGCGACTACTCTGTAGTCTAGTCAGTCGGCCGTCGGTCAAGTCAAACCTGCTGTCTACGATGGCGTTCAACATAAAAGGCCCTTTTCAGGGCCACAAAATTATTCAAACATGTACATGCGTGACGTTTGATCGTTTTTCTTTCTTTCTTTTTCATATCATATCATAGTTGAAGCGTAAAGCGTATAGATAGATAGTGGTTTCCTTTTATTTAATCGACAAATCATATTTCATTCATCATCTGCGTTCCGTACAGAATCTGCCTCTTTTCTTTTGTACATGATGCACCACACCACACCTTCTTTCTCCCTATTATAATATTTATTTATGTAATAGAAATAATATATGTTCGTAACTCGCGATCGCTAATGTCCTATACGTGTCGATGCGTTATAATTGTTAGTTTAAACAATAAAATATATCAGTTTCTTTGCCTCGGATGGATGTTATTGTTAAGTTTTAGACGGTCTCCCTCCGTCCCGCCGCCCTTCCTTCCCCGTTTCCAGTCGTCAGCACCGTACCGCATAAATAAATATAACTGTACATATATAAAGACGGCCGTCGGGCGTTAAAATTTGGGGCATTCCATCGATCGCCGCCGTAGCGTGCGGATGTCTCGGTCGAGCGCAATCCGGTTGCCGCTCCCCCCGCCTGACTCACGCCCCTGCCGCGTTAGATTGTGAAAGTGCCGAAGGACTCTGAACTGTTAGTGTCTTGTTCGTTCCTGTGCAAGTGGTTGTGATAGCGTTACTGTGATTCGATTAGGTAGTGTGGTGCTTCACGCATAACACTTGCCGTAGGTGGTTCCGTCCGTGCGTAAGTACACTAATTTTTTTTAATTTAGGTACTCACCTCTTTCCCCCGAAGGGAGAGAGACTAAGACTAGATTTTTTCTTAGGTACACACCTCCCTGCCCTCCGGCAGGGAGGCCACCCCCACACTAGCGGGCCAACATGGCCCCTACTTTGCGCCCCACGGGGCAACCGATTTTGGACTCGATTTTCGCGTTCCTGCAGGCGCACCACCCCGCCATTTTGCAGGAACTTGCCAAAGCCCTCCCGCCCTCTCAGGGCCAGAGTGGCATCCCGGTGGTACCTTCTCCCCCCTCTGCGGAGAAGGCCAAAGATCGTTCCCGCTCCGTGTCTCCTGACATGGAAGTGGAGGAACAGACTGACTCGGAATCCGAGTCCGGTGAGGAAGCCGAAGCATCCGATGCTTCGCAGTCCCCGTCCCCCTCGGCGTCATCCGCCTCAGACGAGGACGACGGCTTCACCGCCGTCCTATCCAAGAGCCAGAAGCGAAAGCTGAAGGCTCCTAAGACCGTCCCGCCCAAAAGGGCCACTAACGACGCAGGTGCACCTGCCCCGCGTCCCACCCCAAAACCCCAGCCTGCCTCACAGGCTACAACGACCAAACAGACCGACTCAATACAAGACTCGCCTATGACGGAGAGGAAGGAGAAGGTGCCGCCCCTATTTGTTAGGGAAAAAGACGCGTGGAACCGGTTAATCCCGCGCATGGACAGTTCGTCCATCCCATTTACTTCTGCCCGGTCCACAAGCCAGGGCATAATGGTACAATGTCCGTCTTCAACGGACCACCGTCGCCTCACGACGCTCCTGGATGCCGAAAAGATCGGCTATCATACGTACGCCCTAGAAGACGAGCGCGAACTTCGCGTCGTCATCCGCGGACTCCCGGTAGAGCTCGATATCGAGCACATCAAAAACGACCTCCTCAGCCAGGGTCTCCCAATCAGGCAGGTACACCGCATGTACCACCATAGAACCAAAGTTCCTTATGAACTTTGTCTCGCGGTCCTCGACCTCACTCCTGAAGGCAAGCGTGTCTTCAACGTCAATACAATATGCAGACTGTCGGGTCTGCGTATTGAAACGCCGCGTACGCGTGGGGTAATGGGGCAGTGCCATCGCTGCCAACTTTACGGCCACTCGCAGCGCAACTGCACCGCACGACCAAGGTGCGTCAAGTGCCTGGGCGATCACGGCACTGCCGATTGCCCCAGAACGGTTCCGTCCGAGGAACCTCCCAGCTGTGTCCTCTGCAGGACCCAAGGGCACCCCGCGAGCTATCGCGGCTGCCCGAAAGTCCCGCTTAGGGCAAAACGAGGGGGCAGAAGGGCCACCCGTAAAAAGGCGGACCGTACCGCCCCCAAACCAGCTGAGAGGTTCGTCCCCGCGCCTCTCCCCACCTCAAACCCCTGGCACAGGAAACCGGCATCCGAGCCGGCTGTGCCAGTAAAACCGGCTCAGGAGACGGTAGCGAAACCCGCCGCCGCCATCTTGAGCTCCAATACAAGAGCTGCCGCTCCTAAAGCGACAGCCGCCCCCCCAGCAACGAGTTTCATTGACGACATGAAACTCGTTTGCGACATAGTAACCAAAATTGACACTACGGAGCTGTCAATTTTGGCAAACAAGCTGAGGAGTAATCCTCAAAACAGATTAATGGCCTTGCTCGAACACTCTAGTTTGGTGCAGGCCATCTCTAGGCTTTAAGCTTAAACCCTCACTGGGTAGGGCCAAGCCCCACTCCCTCAAGCTCGTCACGTACAACGCAGACGGGCTTATCAGACACATGGACGAAGTCCGCGATTTCGTAGTTGCACACGATATAGATATTCTTCTAATACAAGAATCCTTCTTAAAACCCCAATTTCGCAATCCCAATATTGCGAATTACAGTTTGATTAGAAATGACCGTCTGTCATCCAAAAAAGGCGGCACGCTCATTTACTACAAAAGAGCCCTCCTATGCTCCCCCCTTGATTCCCCAAAGCTCACTAACATGGAGGCTTCAGTCTGTCAGGTGGGTATGACCGGCCATCAGTCGATCATACTAGCATCAGTATACCTCAGTCCGACCAAACGGGTACTCGAAAGAGACGTCCGCACCCTTCTCGCACTAGGCGACTCTGTAATACTGGCCGGAGACTTCAACTCCAAACATGGCCAATGGAACTCTCGCCGAACCAACCGGAACGGCACAATACTCCAAGGCCTCAACGGCCTTCCAAACCTCGCTTTTGATGTGATAGCCCCTAACGAGCCCACCAGATACCCGCCTAACGGGGATCCAAACAGAGCAGATGTCTTAGATATATACATTTTCAAAAATGTAGCTCTCCAGTTACATTCTATAGAAGTCCTGCATGAATTAGACTCGGACCACCGTCCGGTTCTAATTCAGTTAGGGCAATCCACTTCCACGACCCCTCCCACGAAAACGAAAATCGACTGGAGTAAATTAGGCGGGAAACTCCAGTCCCTAAACTCAGACAACCTAGATCAAATTCCTGACAAGATAGACTCCGTGGATAGTGCCAAGTTCGCTGTTACCCACCTTACAAAACATATAACAGACTCACTCGAGCGTTGCTCCAAGGAAGTCCCCGACGACCGCGGTCGTGGGCGACTACCGGACGACCTACGCGACCTACTTAGACGTAAACGTGCCGCCACTAGGGCCCATGACGCATACCCGACAGACGATAACCGGAGAACACTCCGGCGACTTCAAAGAGAGGTTAGAGAAAAACTCAGCCTCAACCGTCAGTCCGCCTGGGACAACAAACTCTCAGAGATCTCGCCGAGTCACCTGGCTTTCTGGAAACTGGCGAAATCCCTGAGAGGAGACCAGTGTGCAGCTACACCTCCATTGTTACGTTTAAACCGTCCGGTCGCTTTTGACGACATCGATAAGGCCGAATGCTTGGCTGACAGTCTTGAGGGACAATGTACAAACAATCCCAGTCACCCCGAACACGCCGAATTCCACTCGGAAGTGGAAATGGCGGCGGCTAGGATATCCGCGAAGGCTCCCGAAAGCGAGCCGCTCACTCCCACTACCGGAGAGGAAGTCCGTTCCATTATCCAAAACCTCAAGACCCGCAAGTCCCCAGGACCCGACTCCATATCCAACAAAGCACTCAAGTGCCTCCCCGACCAACTCATAAACCTATTAGTATTGATTTTCAATGCCCTCCTGTTAGGTTGCTCCTTCCCCGACGAATGGAAGGAAGCAATAGTAATAGGTATTCGCAAACCGGGAAAACCCAGTAATCTCCCGAGCAGCTATCGACCCATCAGTCTGCTCAACAGCTTAGGGAAAGTCTACGAGCGAGTAATCCTCGCTAGACTCATAATGTTCATGGAGTCGATGAAGCTCATACCGGATGAGCAATTCGGCTTCCGCGCCAAACACACCGCGGTACAACAAGTACACCGACTTACCGAAGCCGTCCTCAATGGCTTCGGAAAAAAACGGTACACCGGTACTGTCTTCTTCGATGTCGCCAAAGCCTTCGATAAGGTATGGCATGCGGGTTTAATATACAAACTCGCGAACCTAGGAATCCCCGATAGACTCGTTCTTATCATTCGCGATTATCTTACTAATCGCTCATTCAGATATCGTATTGATGGTGCGCTCTCCTCAAGACGCACCTTAAGCGCCGGAGTCCCCCAAGGTTCGGTACTCGCACCGTTCCTCTACTCGCTCTATACGAGTGACATCCCACGATTCTCCACTAAAACTAGTGCAGTCACCCACTTAGCTATGTTCGCGGACGATACCGCAATCTATACTACCTGTAGAGATCCCATAACTATTAATGATAGGCTCCAAAGAGCAACCAACCAGCTCGGAAGCTGGTTCCGCCGGTGGAGAATCGAAATTAATCCCGATAAAAGCGCAGCAATGTTCTTTGCGAGATCTAGGAGAGCGATGGACTTCATCCGGACGCCCCCTAGAGTCTCCATATACAACAAATACATAGATTGGCATAAGGAAGTCAAATACTTAGGTGTCATCCTCCAACCGACCCTATCCTTTATCCGACACATCCGCGTTGTCCGTAACCGGGCAGCGTTCGCCATGGGACGCCTCTATCCGATACTGTGCAAGACAAGTAAACTGTCACTTCGCAACAAAGTGACACTTTACAAAACTTGCATCAGACCCATCATGACATATGCGAGCGTCACGTTCGCGCACGTCCCGAAATCACGACTGTGTCCGTTGCAGACACTTCAAAATCGATTCATGCGTACAGCCACTGGCTGTCCGTGGTTCGTGCGCAACGTGAACCTCCATAGAGATCTCGACCTACCCACGATAGCCGATCTTTTCAGACGATTCTCGACGACTTACTTCGAGAAAGCGTCCATCCACCCAAACCCCCTTATAGTGGCCGCGTCCAACTATAAGGCGTTCAGGCACCCCAACAAGATTCACAGGCGCCCGAAGAGCGTCCTTAACGACCCCGATGATGCTATCACAGCATCCAACAAGATACACACATTACATTTACACAAACAGCGTCTTCGCCGGCGAAGACGAGGTCCCCGCTTGCTTGTGTCAAGCGGCCGCAGCCCTCTGCCGCGGCCGCCGTGACGCAGACTTCTTCCAAGTCATTTATTAGATGCAGCCCTCCAAAAACGCGCCGCCTTAAGCCGAGGTTCGGTCTCGCAGGAGACACCCTTAAGGCGACGCCCCCTGTAGCGCGGGTGCTTGTAATGCACCCGCATGTATCATCCATTTCTTCTCGGCGATGCTTCAGCGCTCGCCCGTCTTATCGGTGACGCTGTCAAAGCCATTAGGGCTAACAGCATTAGTCATATTCGAAAAAAAAAAAAAAAAAAAAAGCGTTAAAATTTTTAGTCTATACGCTGAGCCGTATCAGCGTAGTCGCGTGCGTCGTCCTTCAAGCGTTGTCGATTGCGTCGGTAATCGCTTCCTTTAAATACAATATAAATCCAAATACAAATTAATTAAACAATATCAATATTATAATATGGCTCGTACGAAACAGACCGCCAGAAAGTCGACCGGCGGCAAGGCGCCGCGCAAGCAGCTCGCCACTAAGGCCGCGCGGAAGAGCGCACCGGCCACCGGCGGTGTTAAGAAGCCGCATCGTTACAGACCCGGCACGGTGGCCCTTCGCGAGATCCGCCGCTACCAGAAGAGTACCGAACTGTTGATTCGCAAGCTTCCTTTCCAGCGTCTAGTGCGCGAGATCGCTCAAGACTTCAAGACCGACCTCCGCTTCCAGAGCTCCGCGGTGATGGCACTGCAGGAGGCGAGCGAGGCATATCTAGTGGGGCTGTTCGAAGACACCAATCTGTGCGCCATACACGCTAAGCGTGTAACGATTATGCCGAAGGATATACAACTGGCACGGAGAATCAGAGGCGAACGAGCTTAAATAACACATAATAATAATAAAAAATATTATTAGCATATTATTTGAATTTGAAAACAAAAGGCCCTTTTCAGGGCCGCATATATTTCATAAATCGATCATGTAATGTGTTTTTTCTCTTGATAATAAGTAGTAATAGTGAAATACGTCCAGCTTTGTATTATTCACGTCATTTTATTCAACTCTATAATACATACAGTTTAATTAGCAAGCGCAAGCATGTAGCCGCCTGTCGACTTTTCCATAGTCTCCTCTATTATTTTGGGTGTACTTATAGACAAATATACAAACATTGGAATAGACAAAAGTTTAGAATAGCTAACAATACGTATATGTAGGTGATATATATACATATTGATTAATGAAATAAAAATGAATTCATTATTTATTTATTTATGTAGCTAAAATAAGAAAGGTTGTTAGGTTGTTTAAGATATGTGTATGTGTATTTGTATGTGCATGCAAAAAAAAAAAAAAAAAAAACAAAGTAAAGGAAAAAAAAGAAACAAAGTAGATAGTTTTAGTTTTGGGCGCAATAGGGGGCCGCGCCGAGAGGGGCTAGCTACCCCCTTCCCCTCCTTACTACACCTCACCCCCTCGGACACCCATCCGGAAAGGGTGGCGGCGAAAAAAAAAAAAAAAAAAAAAAAAAAAAAAAAAAAAAAAAAAAAAAAAAAAAAAAAAAAAAAAAGAAAAAAAAAAAGCTCGTCAAGCCGACCCGTAGGCGGAAACGGAGAGCTTGAGCTTCCCCCCCCCCCACCGTGCCTCGCCCCCGCGGACACCCTACCTGATAATTTGGTAAGTTGCTTCGAAAGATGTACGATATGGCTAAAGCCTTAGCCTCCCCCTCCCCCCATCCATACCTCACCCCCTCGGACACCGTCTGTCTCCCTCTGCTTATATATTCATCTCTGTCGCACAATCAAAGTATAAATACTTGCTTCAAGCGTTTTGCGCCAGTTGCAGCCGTTCTACCGCAGTCATCGCTGGTCGAGCGCAGCAGTGTTTTCGTCTCTCTCTATATATATTTATCAATAAACTAACATGACCGGTCGAGGAAAAGGTGGAAAGGGATTGGGAAAAGGAGGCGCGAAGCGCCACAGGAAGGTGCTCCGTGACAACATCCAGGGCATCACGAAGCCGGCTATCCGTCGTCTGGCAAGAAGAGGTGGCGTGAAACGTATATCGGGTCTGATATACGAAGAGACGCGCGGCGTGCTGAAGGTGTTCCTCGAGAACGTCATCCGTGACGCTGTCACTTATACCGAACACGCCAAAAGGAAGACAGTCACCGCGATGGATGTGGTGTACGCGTTGAAACGTCAAGGCCGCACCCTCTACGGGTTTGGCGGTTAATTAAATGACGTAACGTAATAATGTATGTTATAAATGTACATTATAACGTTAAATCAACATAAACAAAACCTTTAAAAAAAAAAATTAACTAAAAAAGGCCCTTTTCAGGGCCGCAAATTTATCAAATACTCTATCAAATCTCGTTTTTTTTTTTTTTTCTTTTTTTTAAATTTATTTTTAGACATCATTCAAATTACATTATGAACCGGAGTGAGGGAGGACCTTCGCGATTATCACAATTGTATATAATATGTCACCAGTGTGACGATCAATGTCTTACTGGTTTATTATATATCTGAGTTACTAAGTTACTTAATACATTAAGTTGTGAATTATATATACTCTATTACACAATTAATTAATATATGATATACGCGTATGGCATGAGTAGGTGCCTGAAAATTTAAATTAGTAGTAAACTTACACGAGTGTCAACTCGCTGTATGCAAACTGTAAGTAACCGGATATAAAATTAAGAGATGTTAATAGTACAACGAGTTTATTAATTTGTTTTATTTATTTAAGAAAATATACCTTGAATATAAATATACAACAACGCCAACGCCAACGCCACCGCCACCGCCGCCCCCCTCAAGATAGATCATCGCGCGTAGTTAGGTGCAATGAATGATTTTGCAGAGATTATCCGAAACCGATGATTTAGAAAAATATAATTATGCAAAAAAAAAAAGAAGCCATATATATATTATATTATCGTAATCGTTATTGACTCGTACGAATTTAACATGACGACTTCGAGAGGAGACTCTCTTGCAAACGTCGTGTGGCAGTGTGGTGTTTTACGAAGCTCTACTTCGAACGGTCTAAACTATAAATATACACGGCGTAGGAACGGCAAATGATATCGAATCGATATAGCGGAATATCCGCTTTTAATTTATAGTAATATATATCAATAAAATATTCGTTTTATCAAGAAAAACAAGATTTAATCCGGACCCGGGGTGCACGAGTAGCGGTGTATAGAAATTAATCATCGAAAGCTTCCCCACGGGCGGAAGAATTCACGACAAAACTGTTTCAGTAGACGGATAAGTTCAAAAGGAAGCCACACGTGCGCCAGGAATATTGTTTAATTTGAAACGGAATGTATAATTTCGATTGAATCTGATGCAAGCTAGTGAAAAGTTATCTGCGTTCGTACGGGAAAATGTCTAGCGACATCGCGGTTCTCCTTACGGTATTGCCCCGACCCTTACTACCAACAGCGACCTCTGTTCGCTTGAGCTTTGCTATATATATATATTGAATAGAGGAGACCCTCTGTCGTATATATTGTGTATATAAATTAAAAGAAAATAAATATCAAGTAAATATGTCCGACACGGCTGTCGCATCCGAAGTGCCAGCGCCGGCGACACCCGCTAAGAAACCGAAGGCCTCCGCGGGCGCAGGCGGCGGCGCCGCCGCCAAGAAGCCGAAGGCCAAGCCCACCCATCCGAAGACATCAGAGATGGTGAACAGCGCTATCAAGGAGCTAAAGGAGCGGAGCGGCTCGTCGCTTCAGGCGATCAAGAAGTACATAGCGGCGCAGTATAAGGTTGACGCGGAGAAGATGGCGCCGTTCATAAGAAAGTATCTTAAGAGCGCCGTGGAGTCCGGCGCCCTGATCCAGACTAAAGGCAAGGGGGCATCCGGTTCCTTCAAGTTGGAGTCGAAATCGTCCGCGTCGAAGAAGCCGGCCGGCGGAAAGGTGACCGCCGCTTCGGCCGCGACCGGCAGGTCGAAAAAGGCGGCCTCCTCAACCTCTATATCCGCGGCGAGCGGCGGCGCCAAGGGCGGTAAGAAAGCGGCGGCCGCACCGTCACCTACCAAGTCGAAATCGTCCGCTGCGACCGCGAGGGACAAGAAGGCCGCCGCCGCGAAGAGGAAGAAGCCCGTCGCCAAGAAGGCCGCCGCCGCAGCGGCGTCCGCTTCGCCCGCGAGGGCGAAGGGTGCCGCCTCGAAGGCCAAAAAGACTGCCAAGCCGCCTACGAAGAAGCCTAAAGCGCCCAAGCCGAAGAAGGCCGCCACCGCCGCGGCCGCGTCCGCCGTCACACCGAAGTCGAAACAGGCGGCCGCGAAGAAGGCCGCCGCCGCCGCTAAAAAATAAGCTGAGAAGTAACGGAAGACGACCACTCGATCGTTCCGACGTTCGTTACGTGTGTGTAGTGTTCGTATAGTCTCTCGTGTTGTGTTCCGTTTTGTATCGGCATATATAGTGAAAGAAAAAAAAAGCAAGCGGACGATGACACGACGGAGACTGAAACCGGTGGTGATGCAGGCGAGCGAGCGCGGCACTCACGATCGCAGCGGGCGCGAGTCGGCGGAAGGGGAAAAAAAAACACCGTTTTTTTTTTTTTTTATCTATCAAGACAAAAGCCCTTTTCAGGGCTAACACACATTTCCGATATCTTATTATATAGACACGTACCTATGTACCTACATATATATACCTACCAACATATCTAAGTCTAATTTAATTAAATAGTCAAAGTTTCACTCTTACTTACTTGGAGAATACGAAAACTTCTAAAACTCAATTCAAAGCTGTTTGCCGTTATCATCCATTTTATTGACATAACATAATAAATATGAAGATATGACGACGGTAAATAACTAACATTACATTAATCAATTTAATGACAATCAATCACGATTGATCGACAGTTCATTCATTCATTAATTCAATACATATATACATATATACCAAATAAATAAATAAATAAATAAATAAATAAATAAATAAATAAATAAATAAATAAATAAATAAATGGATAGATATATATACAAAAAATTTATAAATAACAAAATTAATTGGTAATCAATTCACATACTCCGTTGCCCGAACCCGATCCCGACTCCCGACTCTCTCAGTCTCTGTCTACTCTACTCTACTCTATCTACAGTCTACCTACTTACTATTATTTTTCTCGTAATAACTAACAAACAAACAAACTTACGAAACTACCAATACGTGGTAGGTATCCTCCCTCCTCTCTCCCTGCCGACCGTCCGACGCGTGAGCTTTATCTCGTCGCGGTTAAACCTACCAACCAATCCATCTTGCCTCTCCATATATAAACTCGACACGAAAATTTTTTAACGATTCCATCGATCGCCGCCGTAGCGTGCGGATGTCTCGGTCGAGCGCAATCCGGTTGCCGCTCCCCCCGCCTGACTCACGCCCCTGCCGCGCTAGATTGTGAAAGTGCTCAAGGACTCTGGACTGTCAGTGTTGTTCGTTCCTGTGCAAGTGGATTGTGTTAGTGTCACTGTGCTTCGATTAGGTAGTGTGGTGCTTCACGCATAACACTTGCCATAGGTGGTTCCGTCCGTGCGTAAGTACACTAATTTTTTAATTTAGGTACTCACCTCTTTCCCCCGAAGGGAGAGAGACTAAGACCTAGATTTTTTCTTAGGTACACACCTCCCTGCCCTCCGGCAGGGAGGCCACCCCCACACTAGCGGGCCAACATGGCCCCTACTTTGCGCCCCACGGGGCAACCGATTTTGGACTCGATTTTCGCGTTCCTGCAGGCGCACCACCCCGCCATTTTGCAGGAACTTGCCAAAGCCCTCCCGCCCTCTCAGGGCCAGAGTGGCATCCCGGTGGTACCTTCTCCCCCCTCTGCGGAGAAGGCCAAAGATCGTTCCCGCTCCGTGTCTCCTGACATGGAAGTGGAGGAACAGACTGACTCGGAATCCGAGTCCGGTGAGGAAGCCGAAGCATCCGATGCTTCGCAGTCCCCGTCCCCCTCGGCGTCATCCGCCTCAGACGAGGATGACGGCTTCACCGCCGTCCTATCCAAGAGCCAGAAGCGAAAGCTGAAGGCTCCTAAGACCGTCCCGCCCAAAAGGGCCACTAACGACGCAGGTGCACCTGCCCCGCGTCCCACCCCAAAACCCCAGCCTGCCTCACAGGCTACAACGACCAAACAGACCGACTCAATACAAGACTCGCCTATGACGGAGAGGAAGGAGAAGGTGCCGCCCCTATTTGTTAGGGAAAAAGACGCGTGGAACCGGTTAATCCCGCGCATGGACAGTTCGTCCATCCCATTTACTTCTGCCCGGTCCACAAGCCAGGGCATAATGGTACAATGTCCGTCTTCAACGGACCACCGTCGCCTCACGACGCTCCTGGATGCCGAAAAGATCGGCTATCATACGTACGCCCTAGAAGACGAGCGCGAACTTCGCGTCGTCATCCGCGGACTCCCGGTAGAGCTCGATATCGAGCACATCAAAAACGACCTCCTCAGCCAGGGTCTCCCAATCAGGCAGGTACACCGCATGTACCACCATAGAACCAAAGTTCCTTATGAACTTTGTCTCGCGGTCCTCGACCTCACTCCTGAAGGCAAGCGTGTCTTCAACGTCAATACAATATGCAGACTGTCGGGTCTGCGTATTGAAACGCCGCGTACGCGTGGGGTAATGGGGCAGTGCCATCGCTGCCAACTTTACGGCCACTCGCAGCGCAACTGCACCGCACGACCAAGGTGCGTCAAGTGCCTGGGCGATCACGGCACTGCCGATTGCCCCAGAACGGTTCCGTCCGAGGAACCTCCCAGCTGTGTCCTCTGCAGGACCCAAGGGCACCCCGCGAGCTATCGCGGCTGCCCGAAAGTCCCGCTTAGGGCAAAACGAGGGGGCAGAAGGGCCACCCGTAAAAAGGCGGACCGTACCGCCCCCAAACCAGCTGAGAGGTTCGTCCCCGCGCCTCTCCCCACCTCAAACCCCTGGCACAGGAAACCGGCATCCGAGCCGGCTGTGCCAGTAAAACCGGCTCAGGAGACGGTAGCGAAACCCGCCGCCGCCATCTTGAGCTCCAATACAAGAGCTGCCGCTCCTAAAGCGACAGCCGCCCCTCCAGCAACGAGTTTCATGGACGACATGAAACTCGTTTGCGATATAGTAACCAAAATTGACACTACGGAGCTGTCAATTTTGGCAAACAAGCTGAGGAGTAATCCTCAAAACAGATTAATGGCCTTGCTCGAACACTCTAGTTTGGTGCAGGCCATCTCTAGGCTTTAAGCTTAAACCCTCACTGGGTAGGGCCAAGCCCCACTCCCTCAAGCTCGTCACGTACAACGCAGACGGGCTTATCAGACACATGGACGAAGTCCGCGATTTCGTAGTTGCACACGATATAGATATTCTTCTAATACAAGAATCCTTCTTAAAACCCCAATTTCGCAATCCCAATATTGCGAATTACAGTTTGATTAGAAATGACCGTCTGTCATCCAAAAAAGGCGGCACGCTCATTTACTACAAAAGAGCCCTCCTATGCTCCCCCCTCGATTCCCCAAAGCTCACTAACATGGAGGCTTCAGTCTGTCAGGTGGGTATGACCGGCCATCAGTCGATCATACTAGCATCAGTATACCTCAGTCCGACCAAACGGGTACTCGAAAGAGACGTCCGCACCCTTCTCGCACTAGGCGACTCTGTAATACTGGCCGGAGACTTCAACTCCAAACATGGCCAATGGAACTCTCGCCGAACCAACCGGAACGGCACAATACTCCAAGGTCTCAACGGCCTTCCAAACCTCGCTTTTGATGTGATAGCCCCTAACGAGCCCACCAGATACCCGCCTAACGGGGATCCAAACAGAGCAGATGTCTTAGATATATACATTTTCAAAAATGTAGCTCTCCAGTTACATTCTATAGAAGTCCTGCATGAATTAGACTCGGACCACCGTCCGGTTCTAATTCAGTTAGGGCAATCCACTTCCACGACCCCTCCCACGAAAACGATAATCGACTGGAGTAAATTAGGCGGGAAACTCCAGTCCCTAAACTCAGACAACCTAGATCAAATTCCTGACAAGATAGACTCCGTGGATAGTGCCAAGTTCGCTGTTACCCACCTTACAAAACATATAACAGACTCACTCGAGCGTTGCTCCAAGGAAGTCCCCGACGACCGCGGTCGTGGGCGACTACCGGACGACCTACGCGACCTACTTAGACGTAAACGTGCCGCCACTAGGGCCCATGACGCATACCCGACAGACGATAACCGGAGAACACTCCGGCGACTTCAAAGAGAGGTTAGAGAAAAACTCAGCCTCAACCGTCAGTCCGCCTGGGACAACAAACTCTCAGAGATCTCGCCGAGTCACCTGGCTTTCTGGAAACTGGCGAAATCCCTGAGAGGAGACCAGTGTGCAGCTACACCTCCATTGTTACGTTTAAACCGTCCGGTCGCTTTTGACGACATCGATAAGGCCGAATGCTTGGCTGACAGTCTTGAGGGACAATGTACAAACAATCCCAGTCACCCCGAACACGCCGAATTCCACTCGGAAGTGGAAATGGCGGCGGCTAGGATATCCGCGAAGGCTCCCGAAAGCGAGCCGCTCACTCCCACTACCGGAGAGGAAGTCCGTTCCATTATCCAAAACCTCAAGACCCGCAAGTCCCCAGGACCCGACTCCATATCCAACAAAGCACTCAAGTGCCTCCCCGACCAACTCATAAACCTATTAGTATTGATTTTCAATGCCCTCCTGTTAGGTTGCTCCTTCCCCGACGAATGGAAGGAAGCAATAGTAATAGGTATTCGTAAACCGGGAAAACCCAGTAATCTCCCGAGCAGCTATCGACCCATCAGTCTGCTCAACAGCTTAGGGAAAGTCTACGAGCGAGTAATCCTCGCTAGACTCATAACGTTCATGGAGTCGATGAAGCTCATACCGGATGAGCAATTCGGCTTCCGCGTCAAACACACCGCGGTACAACAAGTACACCGACTTACCGAAGCCGTCCTCAATGGCTTCGGCAAAAAACGGTACACCGGTACTGTCTTCTTCGATGTCGCCAAAGCCTTCGATAAGGTATGGCATGCGGGTTTAATATACAAACTCGCGAACCTAGGAATCCCCGATAGACTCGTCCTTATCATTCGCGATTATCTTACTAATCGCTCATTCAGATATCGTATTGATGGTGCGCTCTCCTCAAGACGCACCTTAAGCGCCGGAGTCCCCCAAGGTTCGGTACTCGCACCGTTCCTCTACTCGCTCTATACGAGTGACATCCCACGATTCTCCACTAAAACTAGTGCAGTCACCCACTTAGCTATGTTCGCGGACGATACCGCAATCTATACTACCTGTAGAGATCCCATAACTATTAATGATAGGCTCCAAAGAGCAACCAACCAGCTCGGAAGCTGGTTCCGCCGGTGGAGAATCGAAATTAATCCCGATAAAAGCGCAGCAATGTTCTTTGCGAGATCTAGGAGAGCCATGGACTTCATCCGGACGCCCCCTAGAGTCTCCATATACAACAAATACATAGATTGGCAAAAGGAAGTCAAATACTTAGGTGTCATCCTCGAACCGACCCTATCCTTTATCCGACACATCCGCGTTGTCCGTAACCGGGCAGCGTTCGCCATGGGACGCCTCTATCCGATACTGTGCAAGACAAGTAAACTGTCACTTCGCAACAAAGTGACACTTTACAAAACTTGCATCAGACCCATCATGACATATGCGAGCGTCACGTTCGCGCACGTCCCGAAATCACGACTGTGTCCGTTGCAGACACTTCAAAATCGATTCATGCGTACAGCCACTGGCTGTCCGTGGTTCGTGCGCAACGTGAACCTCCATAGAGATCTCGACCTACCCACGATAGCCGATCTTTTCAGACGATTCTCGACGACTTACTTCGAGAAAGCGTCCATCCACCCAAACCCCCTTATAGTGGCCGCGTCCAACTATAAGGCGTTCAGGCACCCCAACAAGATTCACAGGCGCCCGAAGAGCGTCCTTAACGACCCCGATGATGCTATCACAGCATCCAACAAGATACACACATTACATTTACACAAACAGCGTCTTCGCCGGCGAAGACGAGGTCCCCGCTTGCTTGTGTCAAGCGGCCGCAGCCCTCTGCCGCGGCCGCCGTGACGCAGACTTCTTCCAAGTCATTTATTAGATGCAGCCCTCCAAAAACGCGCCGCCTTAAGCCGAGGTTCGGTCTCGCAGGAGACACCCTTAAGGCGACGCCCCCTGTAGCGCGGGTGCTTGTAATGCACCCGCATGTATCATCCATTTCTTCTCGGCGATGCTTCAGCGCTCGCCCGTCTTATCGGTGACGCTGTCAAAGCCATTAGGGCTAACAGCATTAGTCATATTCGAAAAAAAAAAAAAAAAAAAAAAAAAAATTTTTTAAGTCCATAACACTACTACTGTTCGTCTCGTAGGTCGCGCTCGGGCGTGTCGCTGATTTCGAGCGATAGTATTATTTTGCATTTATTTCCTCCGCACTTAAAACATACAATAATAAATAATGTCGGGCCGCGGCAAGGGTGGTAAAGTGAAGGGAAAGGCGAAGTCACGTTCTAATCGTGCCGGTCTCCAGTTCCCCGTCGGGCGTATCCACAGACTGCTGAGGAAGGGAAATTACGCAGAGCGCGTCGGTGCCGGTGCGCCCGTTTACCTCGCGGCCGTGATGGAGTACCTAGCGGCCGAAGTGCTAGAGTTGGCCGGCAACGCGGCACGTGACAACAAGAAGACCAGGATCATACCGAGACACCTTCAGCTCGCAATCCGCAACGACGAGGAATTGAACAAATTGCTGTCAGGCGTAACGATAGCACAGGGCGGCGTACTGCCTAACATACAAGCTGTGCTTTTGCCCAAGAAAACAGAGAAGAAGGCATAGATAATCGCAAGCCGTCACCGGACTGGATTATTAATTAATAACAAAAAATATATATATACTTATATTCTCATGTATATATATATTTTTTTAAAAGGCCCTTTTCAGGGCCACAAAATTGTTCCACCAAATATACATATTGTATGCAATATAAATATATATTGCGATAGCCGCGACTCCGCTCGAGCCTAGAACTAGCTTTTAAATTAATTAACTACCATCCCGGTGGGTTCTACGGAATTTGATCGATCGATTATTTTTCCTTTGAGCCACAGTATAAGCCGTGAAGGCGTAACAGACAGACTTTCTTTATAGGTCGCGATGGAAATGGACAAAGTATGTCTGTTGGTTAGGTTAGGGTTATTTTTTTTTTTTTTTTTTTTTTCTCTCTCTCTCTTCTCTTTACCGCGTTTGTCTCAGACAAACAAACAAGCAAACAAACAAACAAGCAAACAAACAAACAAACAAACAAACAAACACACACACACACACGCATAAAGACAAATATTACATATATAAATATGTGATATAGGTGGTTACGTTTAATATTTAATTAAATATAGGTAGGACATTATGCAAAGTTACGAGTGAGTTTACATTTCTTACATGACATGTTATTGATTAATTAATTAAATTTTTATTTAAATTTGTATTTTTTTTTTTTTTTTTTTTGTTTTATTATTATTTATTTGCATACATGTATATTTTTTATATATAACAATTATGCCGTACCTCTATTACTTACGTCCGTGTCGCTTAAGTCGCGTCAGTCCCCGCCCTCCCCGGACCCGCTACACGACGTTCGATTATTGGTCGGATGCGCGCTTGTCAGCTCGTCTCGGCGGGCACGTAAGCGGGCGGCGCGCGTAATCAAATCGGGAGAAATCAAAATTCGATGAACCATTCGAGTCGCACGTCCCAGTCGGTGCGGTCGCTGTCCCTTTGTTTGCACTATACTTGAATCCGTCGCTGCGTGTTAAATAAACTTCAAACTATGCCACCCAAGACAAGCGGAAAGGCCGCCAAGAAATCGGGCAAAGCCCAAAAGAATATATCTAAATCGGACAAAAAGAAGAAGAAGCACAAGAGGAAGGAGAGCTATGCCATCTATATTTACAAGGTGCTCAAGCAGGTCCATCCCGACACCGGTATCTCGAGTAAGGCCATGTCGATCATGAACTCGTTCGTGAACGACATCTTCGAGCGGATCGCGGCCGAGGCGTCTCGTCTCGCTCACTACAACAAGAGGTCAACTATCACATCGAGAGAGGTGCAGACTTCAGTGAGGTTACTGTTGCCCGGCGAATTAGCGAAGCACGCCGTCAGTGAGGGCACCAAGGCGGTAACCAAATATACAAGCTCCAAGTGAGTCCCCACGAGCGACTACTCTGTAGTCTAGTCAGTCGGCCGTCGGTCAAGTCAAACCTGCTGTCTACGATGGCGTTCAACATAAAAGGCCCTTTTCAGGGCCACAAAATTATTCAAACATGTACATGCGTGACGTTTGATCGTTTTTCTTTCTTTCTTTTTCATATCATATCATAGTTGAAGCGTAAAGCGTATAGATAGATAGTGGTTTCCTTTTATTTAATCGACAAATCATATTTCATTCATCATCTGCGTTCCGTACAGAATCTGCCTCTTTTCTTTTGTACATGATGCACCACACCACACCTTCTTTCTCCCTATTATAATATTTATTTATGTAATAGAAATAATATATGTTCGTAACTCGCGATCGCTAATGTCCTATACGTGTCGATGCGTTATAATTGTTAGTTTAAACAATAAAATATATCAGTTTCTTTGCCTCGGATGGATGTTATTGTTAAGTTTTAGACGGTCTCCCTCCGTCCCGCCGCCCTTCCTTCCCCGTTTCCAGTCGTCAGCACCGTACCGCATAAATAAATATAACTGTACATATATAAAGACGGCCGTCGGGCGTTAAAATTTCTGCATAGAGCAACGCGATCTCGCTGAGCTCAGACATATTTTGGAAAAAATTTATATATTTCGACTCGATCGCATATAAGGCTAATGCCTACAAGCGAAATCGATTTGTTTATTTAACGTTATAGTGTGATACGACCGTCTTCCTTTTGACGTGCTACTTAGTAGCGAGTCGTTGGTGTTTCGTGTGTGTCGTGTGGTGTTGTGTTGTGTCGGATCGGCTGTAGCTGAGCGTCGTTGACGAGCAGCAGCGGCCGCCGAGCATCGGAGCGCCGCCGTCGCACGCCGTCGTACGCAGGTGACGTCTAGCACTTTTTAGTGCTACGTTGCTCGCAGTTCGTTGTTTGCTCAGTAAGGGTGAGTAGTTGTCTGACACTTGTTTGTTTACGTTAGATAGGTACTCAACTTCGTTCTCACCGGAACGAAGACCTTGCTATAGTGTTAGTTAGGATAAAGTAGGCACACCCCTCCCTGCCTCGGCAGGGAGTGCATTTTTATTATTTTGGTTTGGGTCCACTATGGACCCAAACAGAAAAATGGACCCGACCCTCAGCGCCATTCTGGCGTATCTGAGGGCCACCCACCCGTCGGCTTTCGCCGACTTAGAAGCGTTCCTGGCACCCAGGGACAGCCCTGCCTCGCCGTCGCCCTCTCCGTCTCCATCTCCGGAGAAGCGCCCCCCTACCCCCGCTCCCGTGTCCGCTCCCGTGTCCGACATGGAAGCGGAGTCAGATCCTTCTTCGTCGTCTGCCTCGGAAGCCGAGGCGGAAAACGGTGACGGTTTCGAGACCGTCACCAGAAGGAGGAACAAGAGGAAGCTTAAGGCTTCCGCCTCCGAGGTCCCGCCCAAAAGGGCCATTAGTGATGTGTGCGTCCCCGGGCGCGCCCACCCCCCCGCTTCTGTCGCCAAGCCCAAACGGGTGAAAGCGACCCCTCCCGCCCCTCCCGCCTCCGCCGCCGAGTCGCAAGACTCGCCCATGGCGGAACGAAGGGAAAGAGTTCCTCCCTTATACATAAGGGACAAGAATGAGTGGCAGCGTCTGCTGCAAGTTCTCAACGCGAAGGGTATCGCGTTTAAGAATGCCCGCTCCACCGCCGTTGGCATCAAGGTGGAGGTGACCTCTTCTGCGGACCACCGCACTTTAACTTCATTCCTTAGGGAGGATGGTATAGAATACCACTCCTACGCACTACAGGACGAGCGCGAATTGCGCGTCGTCATAAAAGGACTGCCGGTGGAGATTGACACCGACTTCATCAAGCAGGACCTGGTCAGACAGGCCCTCCCCGTTCGCCAGGTACATAGGATGTACCACGGGCGCACCAAGGCTCCCTATGAGTGCTGCCTTGTTATCTTGGACCTCTCTCCGGAGGGGAAAAAGATCTTCAATATTTCCTCGGTCTGCAGCCTCTCTGGTCTGCGGATCGAAGCCCCCAAACAGAGGGGATCAATCGGGCAGTGTCACCGCTGCCAATTGTTCGGGCACTCTGCCCGCAACTGCTTCGCGCGCCCCAGGTGCGTAAAGTGCCTGGGCGACCACGGGACCGTGGACTGTCCCCGCCCGCCTCAAACGGAGGAGCCGCCGAGCTGCGTCCTGTGCGGCCAGCAGGGTCACCCAGCGAGCTATCGCGGGTGCCCCAAAGTGCCCCTCAGGGCAAAGCGGGGTGGCCTCGCGGCCGCCCGTAAGAAGGCGGCCGCCCGCGCCGCCCAAAAGGCGACCCCCCCGGCCCCCCCCAAAGAGCGTTTCGTACCCGCCCCCCTGCCTGCGGTTAATGTGTGGCAGCAGAGGCAGGCGGCTAAACTGGGTGCCCCCCTCTCGCCCCCCTCGCCCCCGCTGGCCCAAGTGACGACCCCCGTCGTCGCGAAGGCCGTTAGCGCCCCCCCCGCCCCTCAGGCAGCCCCCCCCAAGTCCCAAACGGTTCCCCCTCAGCGCGCGAGCAGCTTCATGGATGACATGAGGCTGATTAGCGAGGTGATTGCCGGCATTGACACCTCAGAGTTGTCTGTGCTGGCGTCCAAGCTGAGGGCGAACCCCCAGAATAGGCTGATGGCCCTGGTGGAGCATTCGGAGCTCGTGCAGGCCATCGCCAAATTATCAAAATAAATAATGGGTAGTACACCTCAAAGGAGGAAACCCCACGGGCTCAGGGTCGTCACGTTCAACGCAGACGGCCTCATCAAACAAATCCACGAAGTCCGTGAATTCGTGGTTACTCACAGTGTCGACATACTGTTGGTGCAGGAGTCCTTCCTGAAACCTAGTAAGCGTAATCCCAAGATCGCAAACTATAATATTATTAGACACGACCGTACCAGTAATAGATTGGGCGGTACCGTAATTTACTATAAAAGATCGCTCCATGTGTCCCCTGTAGACCCCCCTGAGTTAGAAAACATGGAGGTCTCAGTCTGTCAGGTGGGTATGACGGGTCATCAATCCGTCATACTAGCATCAGTTTACTTAAGCCCTTCCAAGACAGTGCTAAGAGACGACCTCCTTGCTCTCCTAGCACTTGGTAATTCTGTCATCTTGGCCGGAGACTTCAACTCGAAGCACGGCCATTGGAATTCGATTAACAATAATTCCAACGGGCGCACGCTCCACAATCTCAGTGGACTCGCCCACCTCAACTTTGACGTCATAGCCCCAGATGAGCCGACGCACTACCCTTCCAACAGTGCGCACTCACCGGACGTTTTAGATATTGTCGTGCTCAAGAACGTAGCCCTCCAGTTACGTTCCATTGAGGTCATCCACGACTTAAACTCTGACCATAGACCGGTATTGTTTCAGCTGGGTAGGCCCGCCTCCGCGGCACCCAGCACTAGAACCATCACCAACTGGAGGAAGTTCTCAGAGCAACTTCAGTCTATCGACTCTGTCCACTTGGACCAAATTCCTGACAGGATAGATTCCGAGGAGGCCGCTAAGGCGGCATCCTCGCATCTCACCGCTCACTTGAGCGAAACCATCAAAGCATGCTCCAGGGAGGTACCTGACAATCTAGGTCGTCAAAGACTCCCTGACGACATCAGAGCTCTGCTCACCAGAAAGCGCGCAGCCGCTAGGGCTTGTGCCGCGTACCCCACCCCCGAAAATCGGAGTAGACTCCGCAGACTACAGAGAGAGGCAAAAGAGAAAATTGCCATCTTTAACAGCGATTCTTGGGACGCTAAACTCTCAGAGATCTCGCCCAGCCATCTAGCCTTCTGGCGGATGTCCAAATCCCTGAGAGGCGAACAGTATGCGTCCACACCGCCATTGTTGCGAGATAACCTTCCGCCCGCGTTTGAAGATTTTGATAAGGCCGAATGCTTGGCGGACAGCTTTGAAGCCCAATGCACACCTAATTCCAATTCCGCGTATGCTGAGTTCCACGCCGGGGTGGAATCCACCATCGCCAACATATCAGGATTGGATCCCGAAAGGGAACCACTCCCCCCCACTTCCGGAGACGAGATAAGAGCTATCCTTGAAAAGCTCAAACCCAGAAAATCCCCTGGCCCCGATAGCATATCGAACAAGGCACTTAAGCGTCTTCCCGACCGCCTCGTTCACCTCCTGGTGTTGATCTTCAATGCCCTCTTGTCGTGTTGCTCTTTTCCAGACGAATGGAAAGAAGCAACAATTATAGGAATCCACAAACCGGGCAAACCCCGGAACCGCCCCGACAGTTATCGCCCCATCAGCCTCCTCAACGGCTTGGGGAAGGTCTACGAGAGAGTGATCCTCTCGAGACTTAAAACTTTCATAGACGCCAGGAACCTGCTACCGGACGAACAGTTCGGGTTCAGGTCCGAACACACGGCCGTCCATCAGGCTCATCGCCTGGTGGAACACGTCCTCCAACGACTCTCCAGATACGGAGAGAAGACAGGTGCCGTCTTCTTTGATGTGTCAAAGGCCTTTGACAAGGTCTGGCACGCAGGCTTGCTTTACAAGCTCATACTCCTCGACCTCCCGGATAGTTTCGTAATCTTCATACGAAATTACCTCGCGAATCGTACTTTCAGATACCGCCTGGACGGTACGCTCTCATCCAGACGTCCGATACGTGCTGGAGTTCCCCAAGGTTCGGTGTTAGCACCGTACCTCTACTCGCTCTACACGAGTGACATCCCCCGCAGCAGGGGGGGGTCGTCGTTAGCTCTATACGCTGACGACACCGCCATCTTCGCGTCCTCTCGTAATAGAGAGAACATCATTCATCGTCTACAATACGAGGTAGACAAGTTAGAACTGTGGTTCGCCAAATGGAGAATCGCAATCAACCCCGATAAGAGTGCGGCCATGTATTTCACTAGGCCAGGCGCTCCAGTCTACTTCCCTCCGGAGTGTATATCCATACACGACCGGGATATACCATGGCAGCAGGAGGTCAAATACCTGGGGGTTACTCTCCAACCCTCTCTCTCTTTCTTCAGACACATACGCACTGTCCGGAATAGGGCAGCGTATGCACTGGGTCGTCTCTATCCGATGATATGCAAGAAGAGTAAAATGTCACTTCGTAACAAAGTGACACTTTACAAAACTTGCATAAGACCTATAATGTCATATGCGAGCGTCGCGTTCGCGCATGTCCACCCGACCAGACTCAATGTTTTGCAGCGATTGCAAAACAAGTTCATGAGACTAGCCACCGGCTGTCCCTGGTTCGTGCGCAACGTCGACCTACATAGAGACTTACGTCTTCCCTCAATAGCTCAGTTATTCAAATGTCTCTCCAAGAGATACTTTGAAAAGGCCGAGGTGCATCCAAACCCGCTCATCGCGGGGATGGTTAAGTACACCTGCTTCGACAGGAAGTTTAAGTCCAAGACCCACAGACGCCCTAGGAGCGTACTCTATGACCTTGACGATCATATCACGATCGCCAACGCCCGATACACTCACGCACACGCACACACACAGCGTCTTCGCCGGCGAAGACGAGGTCCCCGCTTCCTCACGTCTAGCGGCCGGGGTGTCCAGCCCCGCCCGTTATGACATTAGGACTTTTCCACAAGTCCGATACAGTCCTCCACAACGCGTCGTTTTAAGCCGAGGTCCGGCCTCACAGGAGGCACCCTTAAGGCGACGCTCCCAGGATGTTGCGGGCCTCTCTCGAGACCCGCTCTCCCAGCACTTCAACCCCCGGCGATGCTTCCGCGCTCGCCCACTCTCTCGGTGACGCTGTCAAAGCCTTCACGGCTAACAGCCTTAGTTAGTGTCCGAAAAAAAAAAAAAAAAAAAAAAAAAAAAAACGTTAAAATTTTTAGTCTATACGCTGAGCCGTATCAGCGTAGTCGCGTGCGTCGTCCTTCAAGCGTTGTCGATTGCGTCGGTAATCGCTTCCTTTAAATACAATATAAATCCAAATACAAATTAATTAAACAATATCAATATTATAATATGGCTCGTACGAAACAGACCGCCAGAAAGTCGACCGGCGGCAAGGCGCCGCGCAAGCAGCTCGCCACTAAGGCCGCGCGGAAGAGCGCACCGGCCACCGGCGGTGTTAAGAAGCCGCATCGTTACAGACCCGGCACGGTGGCCCTTCGCGAGATCCGCCGCTACCAGAAGAGTACCGAACTGTTGATTCGCAAGCTTCCTTTCCAGCGTCTAGTGCGCGAGATCGCTCAAGACTTCAAGACCGACCTCCGCTTCCAGAGCTCCGCGGTGATGGCACTGCAGGAGGCGAGCGAGGCATATCTAGTGGGGCTGTTCGAAGACACCAATCTGTGCGCCATACACGCTAAGCGTGTAACGATTATGCCGAAGGATATACAACTGGCACGGAGAATCAGAGGCGAACGAGCTTAAATAACACATAATAATAATAAAAAATATTATTAGCATATTATTTGAATTTGAAAACAAAAGGCCCTTTTCAGGGCCGCATATATTTCATAAATCGATCATGTAATGTGTTTTTTCTCTTGATAATAAGTAGTAATAGTGAAATACGTCCAGCTTTGTATTATTCACGTCATTTTATTCAACTCTATAATACATACAGTTTAATTAGCAAGCGCAAGCATGTAGCCGCCTGTCGACTTTTCCATAGTCTCCTCTATTATTTTGGGTGTACTTATAGACAAATATACAAACATTGGAATAGACAAAAGTTTAGAATAGCTAACAATACGTATATGTAGGTGATATATATACATATTGATTAATGAAATAAAAATGAATTCATTATTTATTTATTTATGTAGCTAAAATAAGAAAGGTTGTTAGGTTGTTTAAGATATGTGTATGTGTATTTGTATGTGCATGCAAAAAAAAAAAAAAAAAAAAAACAAAGTAAAGGAAAAAAAGAAACAAAGTAGATAGTTTTAGTTTTGGGCGCAATAGGGGGCCGCGCCGAGAGGGGCTAGCTACCCCCTTCCCCTCCTTACTACACCTCACCCCCTCGGACACCCATCCGGAAAGGGTGGCGGCGAAAAAAAAAAAAAAAAAAAAAAAAAAAAAAAAAAAAAAAAAAAAAAAAAAAAAAAAAAAAGCTCGTCAAGCCGACCCGTAGGCGGAAACGGAGAGCTTGAGCTTCCCCCCCCCCCCCCACCGTGCCTCGCCCCCGCGGACACCCTACCTGATAATTTGGTAAGTTGCTTCGAAAGATGTACGATATGGCTAAAGCCTTAGCCTCCCCCTCCCCCCATCCATACCTCACCCCCTCGGACACCGTCTGTCTCCCTCTGCTTATATATTCATCTCTGTCGCACAATCAAAGTATAAATACTTGCTTCAAGCGTTTTGCGCCAGTTGCAGCCGTTCTACCGCAGTCATCGCTGGTCGAGCGCAGCAGTGTTTTCGTCTCTCTCTATATATATTTATCAATAAACTAACATGACCGGTCGAGGAAAAGGTGGAAAGGGATTGGGAAAAGGAGGCGCGAAGCGCCACAGGAAGGTGCTCCGTGACAACATCCAGGGCATCACGAAGCCGGCTATCCGTCGTCTGGCAAGAAGAGGTGGCGTGAAACGTATATCGGGTCTGATATACGAAGAGACGCGCGGCGTGCTGAAGGTGTTCCTCGAGAACGTCATCCGTGACGCTGTCACTTATACCGAACACGCCAAAAGGAAGACAGTCACCGCGATGGATGTGGTGTACGCGTTGAAACGTCAAGGCCGCACCCTCTACGGGTTTGGCGGTTAATTAAATGACGTAACGTAATAATGTATGTTATAAATGTACATTATAACGTTAAATCAACATAAACAAAACCTTTAAAAAAAAAAATTAACTAAAAAAGGCCCTTTTCAGGGCCGCAAATTTATCAAATACTCTATCAAATCTCGTTTTTTTTTTTTTTTCTTTTTTTTAAATTTATTTTTAGACATCATTCAAATTACATTATGAACCGGAGTGAGGGAGGACCTTCGCGATTATCACAATTGTATATAATATGTCACCAGTGTGACGATCAATGTCTTACTGGTTTATTATATATCTGAGTTACTAAGTTACTTAATACATTAAGTTGTGAATTATATATACTCTATTACACAATTAATTAATATATGATATACGCGTATGGCATGAGTAGGTGCCTGAAAATTTAAATTAGTAGTAAACTTACACGAGTGTCAACTCGCTGTATGCAAACTGTAAGTAACCGGATATAAAATTAAGAGATGTTAATAGTACAACGAGTTTATTAATTTGTTTTATTTATTTAAGAAAATATACCTTGAATATAAATATACAACAACGCCAACGCCAACGCCACCGCCACCGCCGCCCCCCTCAAGATAGATCATCGCGCGTAGTTAGGTGCAATGAATGATTTTGCAGAGATTATCCGAAACCGATGATTTAGAAAAATATAATTATGCAAAAAAAAAAAGAAGCCATATATATATTATATTATCGTAATCGTTATTGACTCGTACGAATTTAACATGACGACTTCGAGAGGAGACTCTCTTGCAAACGTCGTGTGGCAGTGTGGTGTTTTACGAAGCTCTACTTCGAACGGTCTAAACTATAAATATACACGGCGTAGGAACGGCAAATGATATCGAATCGATATAGCGGAATATCCGCTTTTAATTTATAGTAATATATATCAATAAAATATTCGTTTTATCAAGAAAAACAAGATTTAATCCGGACCCGGGGTGCACGAGTAGCGGTGTATAGAAATTAATCATCGAAAGCTTCCCCACGGGCGGAAGAATTCACGACAAAACTGTTTCAGTAGACGGATAAGTTCAAAAGGAAGCCACACGTGCGCCAGGAATATTGTTTAATTTGAAACGGAATGTATAATTTCGATTGAATCTGATGCAAGCTAGTGAAAAGTTATCTGCGTTCGTACGGGAAAATGTCTAGCGACATCGCGGTTCTCCTTACGGTATTGCCCCGACCCTTACTACCAACAGCGACCTCTGTTCGCTTGAGCTTTGCTATATATATATATTGAATAGAGGAGACCCTCTGTCGTATATATTGTGTATATAAATTAAAAGAAAATAAATATCAAGTAAATATGTCCGACACGGCTGTCGCATCCGAAGTGCCAGCGCCGGCGACACCCGCTAAGAAACCGAAGGCCTCCGCGGGCGCAGGCGGCGGCGCCGCCGCCAAGAAGCCGAAGGCCAAGCCCACCCATCCGAAGACATCAGAGATGGTGAACAGCGCTATCAAGGAGCTAAAGGAGCGGAGCGGCTCGTCGCTTCAGGCGATCAAGAAGTACATAGCGGCGCAGTATAAGGTTGACGCGGAGAAGATGGCGCCGTTCATAAGAAAGTATCTTAAGAGCGCCGTGGAGTCCGGCGCCCTGATCCAGACTAAAGGCAAGGGGGCATCCGGTTCCTTCAAGTTGGAGTCGAAATCGTCCGCGTCGAAGAAGCCGGCCGGCGGAAAGGTGACCGCCGCTTCGGCCGCGACCGGCAGGTCGAAAAAGGCGGCCTCCTCAACCTCTATATCCGCGGCGAGCGGCGGCGCCAAGGGCGGTAAGAAAGCGGCGGCCGCACCGTCACCTACCAAGTCGAAACCGTCCGCTGCGACCGCGAGGGACAAGAAGGCCGCCGCCGCGAAGAGGAAGAAGCCCGTCGCCAAGAAGGCCGCCGCCGCAGCGGCGTCCGCTTCGCCCGCGAGGGCGAAGGGTGCCGCCTCGAAGGCCAAAAAGACTGCCAAGCCGCCTACGAAGAAGCCTAAAGCGCCCAAGCCGAAGAAGGCCGCCACCGCCGCGGCCGCGTCCGCCGTCACACCGAAGTCGAAACAGGCGGCCGCGAAGAAGGCCGCCGCCGCCGCTAAAAAATAAGCTGAGAAGTAACGGAAGACGACCACTCGATCGTTCCGACGTTCGTTACGTGTGTGTAGTGTTCGTATAGTCTCTCGTGTTGTGTTCCGTTTTGTATCGGCATATATAGTGAAAGAAAAAAAAAGCAAGCGGACGATGACACGACGGAGACTGAAACCGGTGGTGATGCAGGCGAGCGAGCGCGGCACTCACGATCGCAGCGGGCGCGAGTCGGCGGAAGGGGAAAAAAAAACACCGTTTTTTTTTTTTTTTATCTATCAAGACAAAAGCCCTTTTCAGGGCTAACACACATTTCCGATATCTTATTATATAGACACGTACCTATGTACCTACATATATATACCTACCAACATATCTAAGTCTAATTTAATTAAATAGTCAAAGTTTCACTCTTACTTACTTGGAGAATACGAAAACTTCTAAAACTCAATTCAAAGCTGTTTGCCGTTATCATCCATTTTATTGACATAACATAATAAATATGAAGATATGACGACGGTAAATAACTAACATTACATTAATCAATTTAATGACAATCAATCACGATTGATCGACAGTTCATTCATTCATTAATTCAATACATATATACATATATACCAAATAAATAAATAAATAAATAAATAAATAAATAAATAAATAAATAAATAAATAAATAAATAAATGGATAGATATATATACAAAAAATTTATAAATAACAAAATTAATTGGTAATCAATTCACATACTCCGTTGCCCGAACCCGATCCCGACTCCCGACTCTCTCAGTCTCTGTCTACTCTACTCTACTCTATCTACAGTCTACCTACTTACTATTATTTTTCTCGTAATAACTAACAAACAAACAAACTTACGAAACTACCAATACGTGGTAGGTATCCTCCCTCCTCTCTCCCTGCCGACCGTCCGACGCGTGAGCTTTATCTCGTCGCGGTTAAACCTACCAACCAATCCATCTTGCCTCTCCATATATAAACTCGACACGAAAATTTTTTAAGTCCACTCACCTCTTTCCCCCGAAGGGAGAGAGACTAAGACCTAGATTTTTTCTTAGGTACACACCTCCCTGCCCTCCGGCAGGGAGGCCACCCCCACACTAGCGGGCCAATATGGCCCCCACCCTGCGCCCCACGGGGCAACCGATACTGGACGCGATTTTCGCGTTCCTTCAGGCGCACCACCCCGCCATTTTGGTGGAGCTCACCAAGGCCCTCCCGCCCCCTCAGGGCCAGAGTGGCAGCCCGGCAGCACCTTCTCCCCCCTCAGCGGAAAAGGCCAAACCACGCTCCCGCCCCGTGTCTCCTGACATGGAAGTGGAGGAGCAATCTGACTCGGAATCCGAGACTCCCTCAGAGTCCGGTGAAGAAGCCGAAGCATCCGATGCTTCGGAGTCCCCATCCCGCTCGGCGTCATCCGCCTCAGACGAGGACGACGGCTTCACCGCCGTCCTATCAAAGAGCCAGAAGCGAAAGCTGAAGGCTCCTAAGACCGTCCCGCCCAAAAGGGCCACAAACGACGCAGGTGCACCTGCCCCGCGTCCCACCCCCAAACCCCAGCCTGCCTCACAGGCCACGACCAGACAGACCGACTCCTCACAGGACTCGCCTATGACGGAGAGGAAGGAGAAGGTGCCGCCCCTATTTGTTAGGGAAAAAGACGCGTGGAACCGGTTAATCCCGCGCATGGACAGTTCGTCCATTCCATTCACCTCTGCCCGGTCCACAAGCCAGGGCATAATGGTGCAATGTCCGTCTTCAACGGACCACCGTCGCCTCACGACGCTCCTGGATGCCGAAAAGATCGGCTATCATACGTACGCCTTAGAAGACGAGCGCGAACTTCGCGTCGTCATCCGCGGACTCCCAGTAGAAATAGATTGCGACCTTATTAAGAAGGACCTCCTCAGCCAGGGCCTTCCCGTAAGACAGGTACACCGCATGTACCATCACAGAACCAAAGTTCCTTATGAACTTTGTCTCGCGGTCCTCGACCTCAGTCCTGAAGGCAAACGTGTCTTCAACGTCCAAACAATATGCAGACTGTCGGGTCTGCGTATAGAAACGCCGCGTACGCGTGGGGTAATGGGGCAGTGCCATCGCTGCCAACTTTACGGCCACTCGCAGCGCAACTGTACCGCACGACCAAGGTGCGTCAAGTGCCTGGGCGATCACGGCACTGCCGATTGCCCCAGAACGGTTCCGTCCGAGGAACCTCCCAGCTGTGTCCTCTGCAGGACCCAAGGGCACCCCGCGAGCTATCGCGGCTGCCCGAAAGTCCCGCTTAGGGCAAAACGAGGGGGCAGAAGGGCCACCCGTAAAAAGGCGGACCGTACCGCCCCCAAACCAGCCGAGAGGTTCGTCCCCGCGCCTCTCCCCACCTCAAACCCCTGGCACAGGAAACCGGCATCCGAGCCGGCTGTGCCAGCAAAACCGGCTCAAGAGACGGTAGCGAAACCCGCTGCCGCCATCTTGAGCTCCAATATAAGAGCTGCCGCTCCTAAAGCGACAGCCGCCCCTCCAGCAACGAGTTTCATTGACGACATGAAACTCGTTTGCGATATAGTGACCAAAATTGACACTACGGAGCTGTCAATTTTGGCAAACAAGCTGAGGAGTAATCCTCAAAACAGATTAATGGCCTTGCTCGAACACTCTAGTTTGGTGCAGGCCATCTCTAGGCTTTAAGCTTAAACCCTCACTGGGTAGGGCCAAGCCCCACTCCCTCAAGCTCGTCACCTACAACGCAGACGGGCTTATCAGACACATGGACGAAGTCCGCGATTTCGTAGTTGCACACGACATAGATATTCTTCTAATACAAGAATCCTTCTTAAAACCCCAATTTCGCAATCCCAATATTGCGAACTACTGTTTGATTAGAAATGACCGTCTGTCATCCAAAAAAGGCGGCACGCTCATTTACTACAAAAGAGCCCTCCTATGCTCCCCCCTTGATTCCCCAAAGCTCACTAACATGGAGGCTTCAGTCTGTCAGGTGGGTATGACCGGCCATCAGTCGATCATACTAGCATCAGTATACCTCAGTCCGACCAAACGGGTACTCGAAAGAGACGTCCGCACCCTTCTCGCACTAGGCGACTCTGTAATACTGGCCGGAGACTTCAACTCCAAACATGGCCAATGGAACTCTCGCCGAACCAACCGGAACGGCACAATACTCCAAGGCCTCAACGGCCTTCCAAACCTCGCTTTTGAGGTGATAGCCCCTAACGAGCCCACCAGATACCCGCCTAACGGGGATCCAAACAGAGCAGATGTGTTAGATATATACATTTTCAAAAATGTAGCTCTCCAGTTACATTCTATAGAAGTCCTGCATGAATTAGACTCGGACCACCGTCCGGTTTTAATTCAGTTAGGGCAATCTACCTCCACAACCCCTCCCACGAAAACGATAATCGACTGGAGTAAATTAGGCGGGAAACTCCAGTCCCTAAACTCAGACCACCTAGATCAAATTCCTGACATGATAGACTCCGTGGATAGTGCCAAGTTCGCTGTTACCCACCTTACGAAACATATAACCGACTCACTCGAGCGTTGCTCCAAGGAAGTCCCCGACAACCGCGGTCGTGGGAGACTACCGGACGACCTTCGCGACCTACTTAGACGTAAACGTGCCGCCACTAGGGCCCATGACGCATACCCGACAGACGATAACCGGAGAACACTCCGGCGACTTCAAAGAGAGGTTAGAGAAAAACTCAGCCTCAACCGTCAGTCCGCCTGGGACAACAAACTCTCAGAGATCTCGCCGAGTCACCTGGCTTTCTGGAAACTGGCGAAATCCCTGAGAGGAGACCAGTGTGCAGCTACACCTCCATTGATACGTTTAAACCGTCCGGTCGCTTTTGACGACATCGATAAGGCCGAATGCTTGGCTGACAGTCTTGAGGGACAATGTTCAAATAACCCCAGTCATCCCGAACACGCCGGATTCCACTCGGAAGTGGAAATGGCGGCGGCTAGGATATCCGCGAAGGCTCCCGAAAGCGAGCCGCTCACTCCCACCACCGGAGAGGAAGTCCGTTCCATTATCCAAAACCTGAAGACCCGCAAGTCCCCAGGCCCCGACTCCATATCCAACAAAGCACTCAAGTGCCTCCCCGACCAACTGATAAACCTATTAGTATTGATTTTCAATGCCCTCCTGTTAGGTTGCTCCTTCCCCGACGAATGGAAGGAAGCAATAGTAATAGGTATTCGAAAACCGGGAAAACCCAGTAATCTCCCGAGCAGCTATCGACCCATCAGTCTGCTCAACAGCTTAGGGAAAGTCTACGAGCGAGTAATCCTCGCTAGACTCATAACGTTCATGGAGTCGATGAAGCTCATACCGGATGAGCAATTCGGCTTCCGCGCCAAACACACCGCGGTACAACAAGTACATCGACTTACCGAAGCCGTCCTAAATGGCTTCGGCAAAAAACGGTACACCGGTACTGTCTTCTTCGATGTCGCCAAAGCCTTCGACAAGGTTTGGCATGCGGGTCTAATATATAAACTCGCGAACCTAGGAATCCCCGATAGACTCGTTCTTATCATTCGCGATTACCTTACTAATCGCTCATTTAGATATCGTATTGATGGTGCGCTCTCCTCAAGACGTACCTTACGCGCCGGAGTCCCCCAAGGTTCGGTACTCGCACCGTTCCTCTACTCGCTCTATACGAGTGACATCCCACGATTCTCCACTAAAACTAGTGCAGTCACCCACTTAGCCATGTTCGCGGACGATACCGCAATCTATACCACCTGTAGAGATCCCATAACCATAAATGATAGGCTCCAAAGAGCAACCAACCAGCTCGGAAGCTGGTTCCGCCGGTGGAGAATCGAAATAAATCCCGATAAAAGCGCAGCAATGTTCTTTGCGAGATCTAGGAGAGCCATGGACTTCATCCGGACGCCTCCTAGAGTCTCTATTTACAACAAATACATAGATTGGCAAAAGGAAGTCAAATACTTAGGTGTCATCCTCCAACCGACCCTATCCTTTATCCGACACATCCGCGTTGTCCGTAACCGGGCAGCGTTCGCCATGGGACGCCTCTATCCGATACTGTGCAAGACAAGTAAACTGTCACTTCGCAACAAAGTGACACTTTACAAAACTTGCATCAGACCCATTATGACCTATGCGAGCGTCGCGTTCGCGCACGTTCCGAAATCACGACTGTGTCCGTTGCAGACACTTCAAAATCGATTCATGCGTACAGCCACTGGCTGTCCGTGGTTCGTGCGCAACGTGAACCTCCATAGAGATCTCGACCTACCCACGATAGCCGATCTTTTCAGACGATTCTCGACGACTTACTTCGAGAAAGCGTCCATCCACCCAAACCCCCTTATAGTGGCCGCGTCCAACTATAAGGCATTCAGGCACCCCAACAAGATTCACAGGCGCCCGAAGAGCGTCCTTAACGACCCCGACGATGCTATAACAGCATCCAACAAGATATACACACAACACGCACACAAACAGCGTCTTCGCCGGCGAAGACGAGGTCCCCGCTTGCTTGTGTCAAGCGGCCGCAGCCCTCTGCCGCGGCCGCCGTGACGCAGACTTCTTCCAAGTCATTTATTAGATGCAGCCCTCCAAAAATGCGCCGCCTTAAGCCGAGGTTCGGTCTCGCAGGAGACACCCTTAAGGCGACGCCCCCTGTAGCGCGGGTGCTTGTAATGCACCCGCATGTATCATCCTTTTCTACTCGGCGATGCTTCAGCGCTCGCCCGTCTTATCGGTGACGCTGTCAAAGCCATTAGGGCTAACAGCATTAGTCATATTCGAAAAAAAAATTTTTTAAGTCCATAACACTACTACTGTTCGTCTCGTAGGTCGCGCTCGGGCGTGTCGCTGATTTCGAGCGATAGTATTATTTTGCATTTATTTCCTCCGCACTTAAAACATACAATAATAAATAATGTCGGGCCGCGGCAAGGGTGGTAAAGTGAAGGGAAAGGCGAAGTCACGTTCTAATCGTGCCGGTCTCCAGTTCCCCGTCGGGCGTATCCACAGACTGCTGAGGAAGGGAAATTACGCAGAGCGCGTCGGTGCCGGTGCGCCCGTTTACCTCGCGGCCGTGATGGAGTACCTAGCGGCCGAAGTGCTAGAGTTGGCCGGCAACGCGGCACGTGACAACAAGAAGACCAGGATCATACCGAGACACCTTCAGCTCGCAATCCGCAACGACGAGGAATTGAACAAATTGCTGTCAGGCGTAACGATAGCACAGGGCGGCGTACTGCCTAACATACAAGCTGTGCTTTTGCCCAAGAAAACAGAGAAGAAGGCATAGATAATCGCAAGCCGTCACCGGACTGGATTATTAATTAATAACAAAAAATATATATATACTTATATTCTCATGTATATATATATTTTTTTAAAAGGCCCTTTTCAGGGCCACAAAATTGTTCCACCAAATATACATATTGTATGCAATATAAATATATATTGCGATAGCCGCGACTCCGCTCGAGCCTAGAACTAGCTTTTAAATTAATTAACTACCATCCCGGTGGGTTCTACGGAATTTGATCGATCGATTATTTTTCCTTTGAGCCACAGTATAAGCCGTGAAGGCGTAACAGACAGACTTTCTTTATAGGTCGCGATGGAAATGGACAAAGTATGTCTGTTGGTTAGGTTAGGGTTATTTTTTTTTTTTTTTTTTTTTTCTCTCTCTCTCTTCTCTTTACCGCGTTTGTCTCAGACAAACAAACAAGCAAACAAACAAACAAGCAAACAAACAAACAAACAAACAAACAAACACACACACACACACGCATAAAGACAAATATTACATATATAAATATGTGATATAGGTGGTTACGTTTAATATTTAATTAAATATAGGTAGGACATTATGCAAAGTTACGAGTGAGTTTACATTTCTTACATGACATGTTATTGATTAATTAATTAAATTTTTATTTAAATTTGTATTTTTTTTTTTTTTTTTTTTGTTTTATTATTATTTATTTGCATACATGTATATTTTTTATATATAACAATTATGCCGTACCTCTATTACTTACGTCCGTGTCGCTTAAGTCGCGTCAGTCCCCGCCCTCCCCGGACCCGCTACACGACGTTCGATTATTGGTCGGATGCGCGCTTGTCAGCTCGTCTCGGCGGGCACGTAAGCGGGCGGCGCGCGTAATCAAATCGGGAGAAATCAAAATTCGATGAACCATTCGAGTCGCACGTCCCAGTCGGTGCGGTCGCTGTCCCTTTGTTTGCACTATACTTGAATCCGTCGCTGCGTGTTAAATAAACTTCAAACTATGCCACCCAAGACAAGCGGAAAGGCCGCCAAGAAATCGGGCAAAGCCCAAAAGAATATATCTAAATCGGACAAAAAGAAGAAGAAGCACAAGAGGAAGGAGAGCTATGCCATCTATATTTACAAGGTGCTCAAGCAGGTCCATCCCGACACCGGTATCTCGAGTAAGGCCATGTCGATCATGAACTCGTTCGTGAACGACATCTTCGAGCGGATCGCGGCCGAGGCGTCTCGTCTCGCTCACTACAACAAGAGGTCAACTATCACATCGAGAGAGGTGCAGACTTCAGTGAGGTTACTGTTGCCCGGCGAATTAGCGAAGCACGCCGTCAGTGAGGGCACCAAGGCGGTAACCAAATATACAAGCTCCAAGTGAGTCCCCACGAGCGACTACTCTGTAGTCTAGTCAGTCGGCCGTCGGTCAAGTCAAACCTGCTGTCTACGATGGCGTTCAACATAAAAGGCCCTTTTCAGGGCCACAAAATTATTCAAACATGTACATGCGTGACGTTTGATCGTTTTTCTTTCTTTCTTTTTCATATCATATCATAGTTGAAGCGTAAAGCGTATAGATAGATAGTGGTTTCCTTTTATTTAATCGACAAATCATATTTCATTCATCATCTGCGTTCCGTACAGAATCTGCCTCTTTTCTTTTGTACATGATGCACCACACCACACCTTCTTTCTCCCTATTATAATATTTATTTATGTAATAGAAATAATATATGTTCGTAACTCGCGATCGCTAATGTCCTATACGTGTCGATGCGTTATAATTGTTAGTTTAAACAATAAAATATATCAGTTTCTTTGCCTCGGATGGATGTTATTGTTAAGTTTTAGACGGTCTCCCTCCGTCCCGCCGCCCTTCCTTCCCCGTTTCCAGTCGTCAGCACCGTACCGCATAAATAAATATAACTGTACATATATAAAGACGGCCGTCGGGCGTTAAAATTACGCCCTAGAAGACGAGCGCGAACTTCGCGTCGTCATCCGCGGGCTCCCCGTCGAAATCGATTGCGACCTTATTAAGAAGGACCTCCTCAGCCAGGGCCTTCCAGTAAGACAGGTACACCGCATGTACCACCACAGGACCAAAGTTCCTTATGAACTTTGTCTCGCGGTCCTCGACCTCAGTCCTGAAGGCAAACGTGTCTTCAACATTCAAACAATATGCAGACTGTCGGGTCTGCGTATAGAAACGCCGCGTACGCGTGGGGTAATGGGGCAGTGCCATCGCTGCCAGCTTTACGGCCACTCGCAGCGCAACTGCACCGCACGACCTAGGTGCGTCAAGTGCCTGGGCGATCACGGCACTGCCGATTGCCCCAGAACGGTTCCGTCCGAGGAACCTCCCAGCTGTGTCCTCTGCAGGACCCAAGGGCACCCCGCGAGCTATCGCGGCTGCCCGAAAGTCCCGCTTAGGGCAAAACGAGGGGGCAGAAGGGCCACCCGTAAAAAGGCGGACCGTACCGCCCCCAAACCAGCTGAGAGGTTCGTCCCCGCGCCTCTCCCCACCTCAAACCCCTGGCACAGGAAATCGGCATCCGAGCCGGCTGTGCCAGCAAAACCGGCTCAAGAGACGGTAGCGAAACCCGCTGCCGCCATCTTGAGCTCCAATACAAGAGCCGCCGCTCCTAAAGCGACAGCCGCCCCTCCAGCAACGAGCTTCATTGACGATATGAAACTCGTTTGCGATATAGTAACCAAGATTGACACTACGGAGCTGTCAATTTTGGCAAACAAGCTGAGGAGTAATCCTCAAAACAGATTAATGGCCTTGCTCGAACACTCTAGTTTGGTGCAGGCCATCTCTAGGCTTTAAGCTTAAACCCTCACTGGGTAGGGCCAAGCCCCACTCCCTCAAGCTAGTCACGTACAACGCAGACGGGCTTATCAGACACATGGACGAAGTCCGTGATTTCGTAGTTGCACACGACATAGATATTCTTCTAATACAAGAATCCTTCTTAAAACCCCAATTTCGCAATCCCAATATTGCGAACTACTGTTTGATTAGAAATGACCGTCTGTCATCCAAAAAAGGCGGCACGCTCATTTACTACAAAAGAGCCCTCCTATGCTCCCCCCTTGATTCCCCAAAGCTCACTAACATGGAGGCTTCAGTCTGTCAGGTGGGTATGACCGGCCATCAGTCGATCATACTAGCATCAGTATACCTCAGTCCGACCAAACGGGTACTCGAAAGAGACGTCCGCACCCTTCTCGCACTAGGCGACTCTGTAATACTGGCCGGAGACTTCAACTCCAAACATGGCCAATGGAATTCTCGCCGAACCAACCAGAACGGCACAATACTCCAAGGCCTCAACGGCCTTCCAAACCTCGCTTTTGAGGTGATAGCCCCTAACGAGCCCACCAGATACCCGCCTAACGGGGATCCCAACAGAGCAGATGTGTTAGATATATACATTTTCAAAAATGTAGCTCTCCAGTTACATTCTATAGAAGTCCTGCATGAATTAGACTCGGACCACCGTCCGGTTCTAATTCAGTTAGGGCAAGCTACCTCCACGACCCCTCCCACGAAAACGATAATCGACTGGAGTAAATTAGGCGGGAAACTCCAGTCCCTAAACTCAGACCACCTAGATCAAATTCCTGACAAGATAGACTCCGTGGATAGTGCCAAGTTCGCTGTTACCCACCTTACGAAACATATAACAGACTCACTCGAGCGTTGCTCCAAGGAAGTCCCCGACGACCGCGGTCGTGGGAGACTACCGGACGACCTGCGCGACCTACTTAGACGTAAACGTGCCGCCACTAGGGCCCATGACGCATACCCGACAGACGATAACCGGAGAACACTCCGGCGACTTCAAAGAGAGGTTAGAGAAAAACTCAGCCTCAACCGTCAGTCCGCCTGGGACAACAAACTCTCAGAGATCTCGCCGAGTCACCTGGCTTTCTGGAAACTGGCGAAATCCCTGAGAGGAGACCAGTGTGCAGCTACACCTCCATTGTTACGTTTAAACCGTCCGGTCGCTTTTGACGACATCGATAAGGCCGAATGCTTGGCTGACAGTCTTGAGGGACAATGTTCAAACAACCCCAGTCATCCCGAACACGCCAAATTCCACTCAGAAGTGGAAATGGCGGCGGCTAGGATATCCGCGAAGGCTCCCGAAAGCGAGCCGCTCACTCCCACTACCGGAGAGGAAGTCCGTTCCATTATCCAAAACCTGAAGACCCGCAAGTCCCCAGGCCCCGACTCCATATCCAACAAAGCACTCAAGTGCCTCCCCGACCAACTCATAAACCTATTAGTATTGATTTTCAATGCCCTCCTGTTAGGTTGCTCCTTCCCCGACGAATGGAAGGAAGCAATAGTAATAGGTATTCGTAAACCGGGAAAACCCAGTAATCTCCCGAGCAGCTATCGACCCATCAGTCTGCTCAACAGCTTAGGGAAAGTCTACGAGCGAGTAATCCTCGCTAGACTCATAACGTTCATGGAGTCGATGAAGCTCATACCGGATGAGCAATTCGGCTTCCGCGCCAAACACACCGCGGTACAACAAGTACACCGACTTACCGAAGCCGTCCTCAATGGCTTCGGCAAAAAACGGTACACCGGTACTGTCTTCTTCGATGTCGCCAAAGCCTTCGATAAGGTATGGCATGCGGGTTTAATATACAAACTCGCGAACCTAGGAATCCCCGATAGACTCGTTCTTATCATTCGCGATTATCTTACAAATCGCTCATTTAGATATCGTATTGATGGTGCGCTCTCCTCAAGACGCACCTTAAGCGCTGGAGTCCCCCAAGGTTCGGTACTCGCACCGTTCCTCTACTCGCTCTATACGAGTGACATCCCACGATTCTCCACTAAAACTAGTGCAGTCACCCACTTAGCTATGTTCGCGGACGATACCGCAATCTATACCACTTGTAGAGATCCCATAACTATTAATGATAGGCTCCAAAGAGCAACCAACCAGCTCGGAAGCTGGTTCCGCCGGTGGAGAATCGAAATTAATCCCGATAAAAGCGCAGCAATGTTCTTTGCGAGATCTAGGAGAGCCATGGACTTCATCCGGACGCCCCCTAGAGTCTCCATATACAACAAATACATAGATTGGCAAAAGGAAGTCAAATACTTAGGTGTCATCCTCCAACCGACCCTATCCTTTATCCGACACATCCGCGTTGTCCGTAACCGGGCAGCGTTCGCCATGGGACGCCTCTATCCGATACTGTGCAAGACAAGTAAACTGTCACTTCGCAACAAAGTGACACTTTACAAAACTTGCATCAGACCCATCATGACATATGCGAGCGTCACGTTCGCGCACGTCCCGAAATCACGACTGTGTCCGTTGCAGACACTTCAAAATCGATTCATGCGTACAGCCACTGGCTGTCCGTGGTTCGTGCGCAACGTGAACCTCCATAGAGATCTCGACCTACCCACGATAGCCGATCTTTTCAGACGATTCTCGACGACTTACTTCGAGAAAGCGTCCATCCACCCAAACCCCCTTATAGTGGCCGCGTCCAACTATAAGGCGTTCAGGCACCCCAACAAGATTCACAGGCGCCCGAAGAGCGTCCTTAACGACCCCGACGATGCTATCACAGCATCCAACAAGATACACACATTACATTTACACAAACAGCGTCTTCGCCGGCGAAGACGAGGTCCCCGCTTGCTTGTGTCAAGCGGCCGCAGCCCTCTGCCGCGGCCGCCGTGACGCAGACTTCTTCCAAGTCATTTATTAGATGCAGCCCTCCAAAAACGCGCCGCCTTAAGCCGAGGTTCGGTCTCGCAGGAGACACCCTTAAGGCGACGCCCCCTGTAGCGCGGGTGCTTGTAATGCACCCGCATGTATCATCCATTTCTTCTCGGCGATGCTTCAGCGCTCGCCCGTCTTATCGGTGACGCTGTCAAAGCCATTAGGGCTAACAGCATTAGTCATATTCGAAAAAAAAAAAAAAAAAAAAAAAAAAAAAAAGCGTTAAAATTTTTAGTCTATACGCTGAGCCGTATCAGCGTAGTCGCGTGCGTCGTCCTTCAAGCGTTGTCGATTGCGTCGGTAATCGCTTCCTTTAAATACAATATAAATCCAAATACAAATTAATTAAACAATATCAATATTATAATATGGCTCGTACGAAACAGACCGCCAGAAAGTCGACCGGCGGCAAGGCGCCGCGCAAGCAGCTCGCCACTAAGGCCGCGCGGAAGAGCGCACCGGCCACCGGCGGTGTTAAGAAGCCGCATCGTTACAGACCCGGCACGGTGGCCCTTCGCGAGATCCGCCGCTACCAGAAGAGTACCGAACTGTTGATTCGCAAGCTTCCTTTCCAGCGTCTAGTGCGCGAGATCGCTCAAGACTTCAAGACCGACCTCCGCTTCCAGAGCTCCGCGGTGATGGCACTGCAGGAGGCGAGCGAGGCATATCTAGTGGGGCTGTTCGAAGACACCAATCTGTGCGCCATACACGCTAAGCGTGTAACGATTATGCCGAAGGATATACAACTGGCACGGAGAATCAGAGGCGAACGAGCTTAAATAACACATAATAATAATAAAAAATATTATTAGCATATTATTTGAATTTGAAAACAAAAGGCCCTTTTCAGGGCCGCATATATTTCATAAATCGATCATGTAATGTGTTTTTTCTCTTGATAATAAGTAGTAATAGTGAAATACGTCCAGCTTTGTATTATTCACGTCATTTTATTCAACTCTATAATACATACAGTTTAATTAGCAAGCGCAAGCATGTAGCCGCCTGTCGACTTTTCCATAGTCTCCTCTATTATTTTGGGTGTACTTATAGACAAATATACAAACATTGGAATAGACAAAAGTTTAGAATAGCTAACAATACGTATATGTAGGTGATATATATACATATTGATTAATGAAATAAAAATGAATTCATTATTTATTTATTTATGTAGCTAAAATAAGAAAGGTTGTTAGGTTGTTTAAGATATGTGTATGTGTATTTGTATGTGCATGCAAAAAAAAAAAAAAAAAAAACAAAGTAAAGGAAAAAAAGAAACAAAGTAGATAGTTTTAGTTTTGGGCGCAATAGGGGGCCGCGCCGAGAGGGGCTAGCTACCCCCTTCCCCTCCTTACTACACCTCACCCCCTCGGACACCCATCCGGAAAGGGTGGCGGCGAAAAAAAAAAAAAAAAAAAAAAAAAAAAAAAAAAAAAAAAAAAAAAGCTCGTCAAGCCGACCCGTAGGCGGAAACGGAGAGCTTGAGCTTCCCCCCCCCCCACCGTGCCTCGCCCCCGCGGACACCCTACCTGATAATTTGGTAAGTTGCTTCGAAAGATGTACGATATGGCTAAAGCCTTAGCCTCCCCCTCCCCCCATCCATACCTCACCCCCTCGGACACCGTCTGTCTCCCTCTGCTTATATATTCATCTCTGTCGCACAATCAAAGTATAAATACTTGCTTCAAGCGTTTTGCGCCAGTTAGATAGAGCAACGCGATCTCGCTGAGCTCAGACATATTTTGGAAAAATTTATATATTTCGACTCGATCGCATATAAGCGAAATCGATTTGTTTATTTAACGTTATAGTGTGATACGACCGTCTTCCTTTTGACGTGCTACTTAGTAGCGAGTCGTTGGTGTTTCGTGTGTGTCGTGTGGTGTTGTGTTGTGTCGGATCGGCTGTAGCTGAGCGTCGTTGACGAGCAGCAGCGGCCGCCGAGCATCGGAGCGCCGCCGTCGCACGCCGTCGTACGCAGGTGACGTCTAGCACTTTTTAGTGCTACGTTGCTCGCAGTTCGTTGTTTGCTCAGTAAGGGTGAGTAGTTGTCTGACACTTGTTTGTTTACGTTAGATAGGTACTCAACTTCGTTCTCACCGGAACGAAGACCTTGCTATAGTGTTAGTTAGGATAAAGTAGGCACACCCCTCCCTGCCTCGGCAGGGAGTGCATTTTTATTATTTTGGTTTGGGTCCACTATGGACCCAAACAGAAAAATGGACCCGACCCTCAGCGCCATTCTGGCGTATCTGAGGGCCACCCACCCGTCGGCTTTCGCCGACTTAGAAGCGTTCCTGGCACCCAGGGACAGCCCTGCCTCGCCGTCGCCCTCTCCGTCTCCATCTCCGGAGAAGCGCCCCCCTACCCCCGCTCCCGTGTCCGCTCCCGTGTCCGACATGGAAGCGGAGTCAGATCCTTCTTCGTCGTCTGCCTCGGAAGCCGAGGCGGAAAACGGTGACGGTTTCGAGACCGTCACCAGAAGGAGGAACAAGAGGAAGCTTAAGGCTTCCGCCTCCGAGGTCCCGCCCAAAAGGGCCATTAGTGATGTGTGCGTCCCCGGGCGCGCCCACCCCCCCGCTTCTGTCGCCAAGCCCAAACGGGTGAAAGCGACCCCTCCCGCCCCTCCCGCCTCCGCCGCCGAGTCGCAAGACTCGCCCATGGCGGAACGAAGGGAAAGAGTTCCTCCCTTATACATAAGGGACAAGAATGAGTGGCAGCGTCTGCTGCAAGTTCTCAACGCGAAGGGTATCGCGTTCAAGAATGCCCGCTCCACCGCCGTTGGCATCAAGGTGGAGGTGACCTCTTCTGCGGACCACCGCACTTTAACTTCATTCCTTAGGGAGGATGGTATAGAATACCACTCCTACGCACTACAGGACGAGCGCGAATTGCGCGTCGTCATAAAAGGACTGCCGGTGGAGATTGACACCGACTTCATCAAGCAGGACCTGGTCAGACAGGCCCTCCCCGTTCGCCAGGTACATAGGATGTACCACGGGCGCACCAAGGCTCCCTATGAGTGCTGCCTTGTTATCTTGGACCTCTCTCCGGAGGGGAAAAAGATCTTCAATATTTCCTCGGTCTGCAGCCTCTCTGGTCTGCGGATCGAAGCCCCCAAACAGAGGGGATCAATCGGGCAGTGTCACCGCTGCCAATTGTTCGGGCACTCTGCCCGCAACTGCTTCGCGCGCCCCAGGTGCGTAAAGTGCCTGGGCGACCACGGGACCGTGGACTGTCCCCGCCCGCCTCAAACGGAGGAGCCGCCGAGCTGCGTCCTGTGCGGCCAGCAGGGTCACCCAGCGAGCTATCGCGGGTGCCCCAAAGTGCCCCTCAGGGCAAAGCGGGGTGGCCTCGCGGCCGCCCGTAAGAAGGCGGCCGCCCGTGCCGCCCAAAAGGCGACCCCCCCGGCCCCCCCCAAAGAGCGTTTCGTACCCGCCCCCCTGCCTACGGTTAATGTGTGGCAGCAGAGGCAGGCGGCTAAACTGGGTGCCCCCCTCTCGCCCCCCTCGCCCCCGCTGGCCCAAGTGACGACCCCCGTCGTCGCGAAGGCCGTTAGCGCCCCCCCCGCCCCTCAGGCAGCCCCCCCCAAGTCCCAAACGGTTCCCCCTCAGCGCGCGAGCAGCTTCATGGATGACATGAGGCTGATTAGCGAGGTGATTGCCGGCATTGACACCTCAGAGTTGTCTGTGCTGGCGTCCAAGCTGAGGGCGAACCCCCAGAATAGGCTGATGGCCCTGGTGGAGCATTCGGAGCTCGTGCAGGCCATCGCCAAATTATCAAAATAAATAATGGGTAGTACACCTCAAAGGAGGAAACCCCACGGGCTCAGGGTCGTCACGTTCAACGCAGACGGCCTCATCAAACAAATCCACGAAGTCCGTGAATTCGTGGTTACTCACAGTGTCGACATACTGTTGGTGCAGGAGTCCTTCCTGAAACCTAGTAAGCGTAATCCCAAGATCGCAAACTATAATATTATTAGACACGACCGTACCAGTAATAGATTGGGCGGTACCGTAATTTACTATAAAAGATCGCTCCATGTGTCCCCTGTAGACCCCCCTGAGTTAGAAAACATGGAGGTCTCAGTCTGTCAGGTGGGTATGACGGGTCATCAATCCGTCATACTAGCATCAGTTTACTTAAGCCCTTCCAAGACAGTGCTAAGAGACGACCTCCTTGCTCTCCTAGCACTTGGTAATTCTGTCATCTTGGCCGGAGACTTCAACTCGAAGCACGGCCATTGGAATTCGATTAACAATAATTCCAACGGGCGCACGCTCCACAATCTCAGTGGACTCGCCCACCTCAACTTTGACGTCATAGCCCCAGATGAGCCGACGCACTACCCTTCCAACAGTGCGCACTCACCGGACGTTTTAGATATTGTCGTGCTCAAGAACGTAGCCCTCCAGTTACGTTCCATTGAGGTCATCCACGACTTAAACTCTGACCATAGACCGGTACTGTTTCAGCTGGGTAGGCCCGCCTCCGCGGCACCCAGCACTAGAACCATCACCAACTGGAGGAAGTTCTCAGAGCAACTTCAGTCTATCGACTCTGTCCACTTGGACCAAATTCCTGACAGGATAGATTCCGAGGAGGCCGCTAAGGCGGCATCCTCGCATCTCACCGCTCACTTGAGCGAAACCATCAAAGCATGCTCCAGGGAGGTACCTGACAATCTAGGTCGTCAAAGACTCCCTGACGACATCAGAGCTCTGCTCACCAGAAAGCGCGCAGCCGCTAGGGCTTGTGCCGCGTACCCCACCCCCGAAAATCGGAGTAGACTCCGCAGACTACAGAGAGAGGCAAAAGAGAAAATTGCCATCTTTAACAGCGATTCTTGGGACGCTAAACTCTCAGAGATCTCGCCCAGCCATCTAGCCTTCTGGCGGATGTCCAAATCCCTGAGAGGCGAACAGTATGCGTCCACACCGCCATTGTTGCGAGATAACCTTCCGCCTGCGTTTGAAGATTTTGATAAGGCCGAATGCTTGGCGGACAGCTTTGAAGCCCAATGCACACCTAACTCCAATTCCGCGTATGCTGAGTTCCACGCCGGGGTGGAATCCACCATCGCCAACATATCAGGGTTGGATCCCGAAAGGGAACCACTCCCCCCCACTTCCGGAGACGAGATAAGAGCTATCCTTGAAAAGCTCAAACCCAGAAAATCCCCTGGCCCCGATAGCATATCGAACAAGGCACTTAAGCGTCTTCCCGACCGCCTCGTTCACCTCCTGGTGTTGATCTTCAATGCCCTCTTGTCGTGTTGCTCTTTTCCAGACGAATGGAAAGAAGCAACAATTATAGGAATCCACAAACCGGGCAAACCCCGGAACCGCCCCGACAGTTATCGCCCCATCAGCCTCCTCAACGGCCTGGGGAAGGTCTACGAGAGAGTGATCCTCTCGAGACTTAAAACTTTCATAGACGCCAGGAACCTGCTACCGGACGAACAGTTCGGGTTCAGGTCCGAACACACGGCCGTCCATCAGGCTCATCGCCTGGTGGAACACGTCCTCCAACGACTCTCCAGATACGGAGAGAAGACAGGTGCCGTCTTCTTTGATGTGTCAAAGGCCTTTGACAAGGTCTGGCACGCAGGCTTGCTTTACAAGCTCATACTCCTCGACCTCCCGGATAGTTTCGTAATCTTCATACGAAATTACCTCGCGAATCGTACTTTCAGATACCGCCTGGACGGTACGCTCTCATCCAGACGTCCGATACGTGCTGGAGTTCCCCAAGGTTCGGTATTAGCACCGTACCTCTACTCGCTCTACACGAGTGACATCCCCCGCAGCAGGGGGGGGTCGTCGTTAGCTCTATACGCTGACGACACCGCCATCTTCGCGTCCTCTCGTAATAGAGAGAACATTATTCATCGTCTACAATACGAGGTAGACAAGTTAGAATTGTGGTTCGCCAAATGGAGAATCGCAATCAACCCCGATAAGAGTGCGGCCATGTATTTCACTAGGCCAGGCGCTCCAGTCTACTTCCCTCCGGAGTGTATATCCATACACGACCGGGATATACCATGGCAGCAGGAGGTCAAATACCTGGGGGTTACTCTCCAACCCTCTCTCTCTTTCTTCAGACACATACGCACTGTCCGGAATAGGGCAGCGTATGCACTGGGTCGTCTCTATCCGATGATATGCAAGAAGAGTAAAATGTCACTTCGTAACAAAGTGACACTTTACAAAACTTGCATAAGACCTATAATGTCATATGCGAGCGTCGCGTTCGCACATGTCCACCCGACCAGACTCAATGTTTTGCAGCGATTGCAAAACAAGTTCATGAGACTAGCCACCGGCTGTCCCTGGTTCGTGCGCAACGTCGACCTACATAGAGACTTACGTCTTCCCTCAATAGCTCAGTTATTCAAATGTCTCTCCAAGAGATACTTTGAAAAGGCCGAGGTGCATCCAAACCCGCTCATCGCGGGGATGGTCAAGTACACCTGCTTCGACAGGAAGTTCAAGTCCAAGACCCACAGACGCCCTAGGAGCGTACTCTATGACCTTGACGATCATATCACGATCGCCAACGCCCGATACACTCACGCACACGCACACACACAGCGTCTTCGCCGGCGAAGACGAGGTCCCCGCTTCCTCACGTCTAGCGGCCGGGGTGTCCAGCCCCGCCCGTTATGACATTAGGACTTTTCCACAAGTCCGATACAGTCCTCCACAACGCGTCGTTTTAAGCCGAGGTCCGGCCTCACAGGAGGCACCCTTAAGGCGACGCTCCCAGGATGTTGCGGGCCTCTCTCGAGACCCGCTCTCCCAGCACTTCAACCCCCGGCGATGCTTCCGCGCTCGCCCACTCTCTCGGTGACGCTGTCAAAGCCTTCACGGCTAACAGCCTTAGTTAGTGTCCGAAAAAAAAAAAAAAAAAAAAAAAAAAAAAAAAAATTTGCGCCAGTTGCAGCCGTTCTACCGCAGTCATCGCTGGTCGAGCGCAGCAGTGTTTTCGTCTCTCTCTATATATATTTATCAATAAACTAACATGACCGGTCGAGGAAAAGGTGGAAAGGGATTGGGAAAAGGAGGCGCGAAGCGCCACAGGAAGGTGCTCCGTGACAACATCCAGGGCATCACGAAGCCGGCTATCCGTCGTCTGGCAAGAAGAGGTGGCGTGAAACGTATATCGGGTCTGATATACGAAGAGACGCGCGGCGTGCTGAAGGTGTTCCTCGAGAACGTCATCCGTGACGCTGTCACTTATACCGAACACGCCAAAAGGAAGACAGTCACCGCGATGGATGTGGTGTACGCGTTGAAACGTCAAGGCCGCACCCTCTACGGGTTTGGCGGTTAATTAAATGACGTAACGTAATAATGTATGTTATAAATGTACATTATAACGTTAAATCAACATAAACAAAACCTTTAAAAAAAAAAATTAACTAAAAAAGGCCCTTTTCAGGGCCGCAAATTTATCAAATACTCTATCAAATCTCGTTTTTTTTTTTTTTTCTTTTTTTTAAATTTATTTTTAGACATCATTCAAATTACATTATGAACCGGAGTGAGGGAGGACCTTCGCGATTATCACAATTGTATATAATATGTCACCAGTGTGACGATCAATGTCTTACTGGTTTATTATATATCTGAGTTACTAAGTTACTTAATACATTAAGTTGTGAATTATATATACTCTATTACACAATTAATTAATATATGATATACGCGTATGGCATGAGTAGGTGCCTGAAAATTTAAATTAGTAGTAAACTTACACGAGTGTCAACTCGCTGTATGCAAACTGTAAGTAACCGGATATAAAATTAAGAGATGTTAATAGTACAACGAGTTTATTAATTTGTTTTATTTATTTAAGAAAATATACCTTGAATATAAATATACAACAACGCCAACGCCAACGCCACCGCCACCGCCGCCCCCCTCAAGATAGATCATCGCGCGTAGTTAGGTGCAATGAATGATTTTGCAGAGATTATCCGAAACCGATGATTTAGAAAAATATAATTATGCAAAAAAAAAAAGAAGCCATATATATATTATATTATCGTAATCGTTATTGACTCGTACGAATTTAACATGACGACTTCGAGAGGAGACTCTCTTGCAAACGTCGTGTGGCAGTGTGGTGTTTTACGAAGCTCTACTTCGAACGGTCTAAACTATAAATATACACGGCGTAGGAACGGCAAATGATATCGAATCGATATAGCGGAATATCCGCTTTTAATTTATAGTAATATATATCAATAAAATATTCGTTTTATCAAGAAAAACAAGATTTAATCCGGACCCGGGGTGCACGAGTAGCGGTGTATAGAAATTAATCATCGAAAGCTTCCCCACGGGCGGAAGAATTCACGACAAAACTGTTTCAGTAGACGGATAAGTTCAAAAGGAAGCCACACGTGCGCCAGGAATATTGTTTAATTTGAAACGGAATGTATAATTTCGATTGAATCTGATGCAAGCTAGTGAAAAGTTATCTGCGTTCGTACGGGAAAATGTCTAGCGACATCGCGGTTCTCCTTACGGTATTGCCCCGACCCTTACTACCAACAGCGACCTCTGTTCGCTTGAGCTTTGCTATATATATATATTGAATAGAGGAGACCCTCTGTCGTATATATTGTGTATATAAATTAAAAGAAAATAAATATCAAGTAAATATGTCCGACACGGCTGTCGCATCCGAAGTGCCAGCGCCGGCGACACCCGCTAAGAAACCGAAGGCCTCCGCGGGCGCAGGCGGCGGCGCCGCCGCCAAGAAGCCGAAGGCCAAGCCCACCCATCCGAAGACATCAGAGATGGTGAACAGCGCTATCAAGGAGCTAAAGGAGCGGAGCGGCTCGTCGCTTCAGGCGATCAAGAAGTACATAGCGGCGCAGTATAAGGTTGACGCGGAGAAGATGGCGCCGTTCATAAGAAAGTATCTTAAGAGCGCCGTGGAGTCCGGCGCCCTGATCCAGACTAAAGGCAAGGGGGCATCCGGTTCCTTCAAGTTGGAGTCGAAATCGTCCGCGTCGAAGAAGCCGGCCGGCGGAAAGGTGACCGCCGCTTCGGCCGCGACCGGCAGGTCGAAAAAGGCGGCCTCCTCAACCTCTATATCCGCGGCGAGCGGCGGCGCCAAGGGCGGTAAGAAAGCGGCGGCCGCACCGTCACCTACCAAGTCGAAATCGTCCGCTGCGACCGCGAGGGACAAGAAGGCCGCCGCCGCGAAGAGGAAGAAGCCCGTCGCCAAGAAGGCCGCCGCCGCAGCGGCGTCCGCTTCGCCCGCGAGGGCGAAGGGTGCCGCCTCGAAGGCCAAAAAGACTGCCAAGCCGCCTACGAAGAAGCCTAAAGCGCCCAAGCCGAAGAAGGCCGCCACCGCCGCGGCCGCGTCCGCCGTCACACCGAAGTCGAAACAGGCGGCCGCGAAGAAGGCCGCCGCCGCCGCTAAAAAATAAGCTGAGAAGTAACGGAAGACGACCACTCGATCGTTCCGACGTTCGTTACGTGTGTGTAGTGTTCGTATAGTCTCTCGTGTTGTGTTCCGTTTTGTATCGGCATATATAGTGAAAGAAAAAAAAAGCAAGCGGACGATGACACGACGGAGACTGAAACCGGTGGTGATGCAGGCGAGCGAGCGCGGCACTCACGATCGCAGCGGGCGCGAGTCGGCGGAAGGGGAAAAAAAAACACCGTTTTTTTTTTTTTTTATCTATCAAGACAAAAGCCCTTTTCAGGGCTAACACACATTTCCGATATCTTATTATATAGACACGTACCTATGTACCTACATATATATACCTACCAACATATCTAAGTCTAATTTAATTAAATAGTCAAAGTTTCACTCTTACTTACTTGGAGAATACGAAAACTTCTAAAACTCAATTCAAAGCTGTTTGCCGTTATCATCCATTTTATTGACATAACATAATAAATATGAAGATATGACGACGGTAAATAACTAACATTACATTAATCAATTTAATGACAATCAATCACGATTGATCGACAGTTCATTCATTCATTAATTCAATACATATATACATATATACCAAATAAATAAATAAATAAATAAATAAATAAATAAATAAATAAATAAATAAATAAATAAATAAATAAATGGATAGATATATATACAAAAAATTTATAAATAACAAAATTAATTGGTAATCAATTCACATACTCCGTTGCCCGAACCCGATCCCGACTCCCGACTCTCTCAGTCTCTGTCTACTCTACTCTACTCTATCTACAGTCTACCTACTTACTATTATTTTTCTCGTAATAACTAACAAACAAACAAACTTACGAAACTACCAATACGTGGTAGGTATCCTCCCTCCTCTCTCCCTGCCGACCGTCCGACGCGTGAGCTTTATCTCGTCGCGGTTAAACCTACCAACCAATCCATCTTGCCTCTCCATATATAAACTCGACACGAAAATTTTTTAAGTCCATAACACTACTACTGTTCGTCTCGTAGGTCGCGCTCGGGCGTGTCGCTGATTTCGAGCGATAGTATTATTTTGCATTTATTTCCTCCGCACTTAAAACATACAATAATAAATAATGTCGGGCCGCGGCAAGGGTGGTAAAGTGAAGGGAAAGGCGAAGTCACGTTCTAATCGTGCCGGTCTCCAGTTCCCCGTCGGGCGTATCCACAGACTGCTGAGGAAGGGAAATTACGCAGAGCGCGTCGGTGCCGGTGCGCCCGTTTACCTCGCGGCCGTGATGGAGTACCTAGCGGCCGAAGTGCTAGAGTTGGCCGGCAACGCGGCACGTGACAACAAGAAGACCAGGATCATACCGAGACACCTTCAGCTCGCAATCCGCAACGACGAGGAATTGAACAAATTGCTGTCAGGCGTAACGATAGCACAGGGCGGCGTACTGCCTAACATACAAGCTGTGCTTTTGCCCAAGAAAACAGAGAAGAAGGCATAGATAATCGCAAGCCGTCACCGGACTGGATTATTAATTAATAACAAAAAATATATATATACTTATATTCTCATGTATATATATATTTTTTTAAAAGGCCCTTTTCAGGGCCACAAAATTGTTCCACCAAATATACATATTGTATGCAATATAAATATATATTGCGATAGCCGCGACTCCGCTCGAGCCTAGAACTAGCTTTTAAATTAATTAACTACCATCCCGGTGGGTTCTACGGAATTTGATCGATCGATTATTTTTCCTTTGAGCCACAGTATAAGCCGTGAAGGCGTAACAGACAGACTTTCTTTATAGGTCGCGATGGAAATGGACAAAGTATGTCTGTTGGTTAGGTTAGGGTTATTTTTTTTTTTTTTTTTTTTTCTCTCTCTCTCTTCTCTTTACCGCGTTTGTCTCAGACAAACAAACAAGCAAACAAACAAACAAGCAAACAAACAAACAAACAAACAAACAAACACACACACACACACGCATAAAGACAAATATTACATATATAAATATGTGATATAGGTGGTTACGTTTAATATTTAATTAAATATAGGTAGGACATTATGCAAAGTTACGAGTGAGTTTACATTTCTTACATGACATGTTATTGATTAATTAATTAAATTTTTATTTAAATTTGTATTTTTTTTTTTTTTTTTTTTGTTTTATTATTATTTATTTGCATACATGTATATTTTTTATATATAACAATTATGCCGTACCTCTATTACTTACGTCCGTGTCGCTTAAGTCGCGTCAGTCCCCGCCCTCCCCGGACCCGCTACACGACGTTCGATTATTGGTCGGATGCGCGCTTGTCAGCTCGTCTCGGCGGGCACGTAAGCGGGCGGCGCGCGTAATCAAATCGGGAGAAATCAAAATTCGATGAAACCGTCATTCCATCGATCGCCGCCGTAGCGTGCGGATGTCTCGGTCGAGCGCAATCCGGTTGCCGCTCCCCCCGCCTGACTCACGCCCCTGCCGCGTTAGATTGTGAAAGTGCCCAAGGACTCTGGACTGTCAGTGTTGTTCGTTCCTGTGCAAGTGGATTGTGTTAGTGTTACTGTGCTTCGATTAGGTAGTGTGGTGCTTCACGCATAACACTTTCCGTAGGTGGTTCCGTCCGTGCGTAAGTACACTAATTTTTTAATTTAGGTACTCACCTCTTTCCCCCGAAGGGAGAGAGACTAAGACTAGATTTTTCTTAGGTACACACCTCCCTGCCCTCCGGCAGGGAGGCCACCCCCACACTAGCGGGCCAATATGGCCCCCACCCTGCGCCCCACGGGGCAACCGTTACTGGACGCGATTTTCGCGTTCCTTCAGGCGCACCACCCCGCCATTTTGGTGGAGCTCACCAAGGCCCTCCCGCCCCCTCAGGGCCAGAGTGGCAGCCCGGCAGCACCTTCTCCCCCCTCTGCGGAAAAGGCTAAACCACGCTCCCGCCCCGTGTCTCCTGACATGGAAGTGGAGGAGCAATCTGACTCGGAATCCGAGACTCCCTCAGAGTCCGGAGAGGAAGCCGAAGCATCCGATGCTTCGCAGTCCCCGTCCCCCTCGGCGTCATCCGCCTCAGACGAGGACGACGGCTTCACCGCCGTCCTATCCAAGAGCCAGAAGCGTAAGCTGAAGGCTCCCAAGACCGTCCCGCCCAAAAGGGCCACTAGCGACGCAGGTGCACCTGCCCCGCGCCCCACCCCCAAACCCCAGCCTGCCTCACAGGCCGCCCGCAAACAAGACGTACCCGACTCACAGGACTCGCCTATGACGGAGAGGAAGGAGAAGGTGCCGCCCCTATTTGTTAGGGAAAAAGACGCGTGGAATCGCTTAATTCCGCGCATGGACAGCTCGTCCATTCCTTTCACCTCTGCCCGGTCCACAAGCCAGGGCATAATGGTGCAATGTCCGTCTTCAACGGACCACCGTCGCCTCACGACGCTCCTGGACGCCGAAAAGATCGGCTACCACACATACGCCCTAGAAGACGAGCGCGAACTTCGCGTCGTCATCCGCGGGCTTCCCGTAGAGATAGATTGCGACCTTATTAAGAAGGACCTCCTCAGCCAGGGCCTTCCCGTAAGACAGGTACACCGCATGTACCACCACAGAACCAAAGTTCCTTATGAACTTTGTCTCGTGGTCCTCGACCTCAGTCCTGAAGGCAAACGTGTCTTCAACGTCCAAACAATATGCAGACTGTCGGGTCTGCGTATTGAAACGCCGCGTACGCGTGGGGTAATGGGGCAGTGCCATCGCTGCCAACTTTACGGCCACTCACAGCGAAACTGCACCGCACGACCAAGGTGCGTCAAGTGCCTGGGCGATCATGGCACTGCCGATTGCCCCAGAGCGGTTCCGTCCGAGGAACCTCCCAGCTGTGTCCTCTGCAGGACCCAAGGGCACCCCGCGAGCTATCGCGGCTGCCCGAAAGTCCCGCTTAGGGCAAAACGAGGGGGCAGAAGGGCCACCCGTAAAAAGGCGGACCGTACCGCCCCCAAACCAGCTGAGAGGTTCGTCCCCGCGCCTCTCCCCACCTCAAACCCCTGGCACAGGAAACCGGCATCCGAGCCGGCTGTGCCAGTAAAACCGGCTCAGGAGACGGTAGCGAAACCCGCCGCCGCCATCTTGAGCTCCAATACAAGAGCTGCCGCTCCTAAAGCGACAGCCGCCCCTCCAGCAACGAGTTTCATGGACGACATGAAACTCGTTTGCGACATAGTAACCAAAATTGACACTACGGAGCTGTCAATTTTGGCAAACAAGCTGAGGAGTAATCCTCAAAACAGATTAATGGCCTTGCTCGAACACTCTAGTTTGGTGCAGGCCATCTCTAGGCTTTAAGCTTAAACCCTCACTGGGTAGGGCCAAGCCCCACTCCCTCAAGCTCGTCACGTACAACGCAGACGGGCTTATCAGACACATGGACGAAGTCCGCGATTTCGTAGTTGCACACGATATAGATATTCTTCTAATACAAGAATCCTTCTTAAAACCCCAATTTCGCAATCCCAATATTGCGAATTACAGTTTGATTAGAAATGACCGTCTGTCATCCAAAAAAGGCGGCACGCTCATTTACTATAAAAGAGCCCTCTTATGCTCCCCCCTTGATTCCCCAAAGCTCACTAACATGGAGGCTTCAGTCTGTCAGGTGGGTATGACCGGCCATCAGTCGATCATACTAGCATCAGTATACCTCAGTCCGACCAAACGGGTACTCGAAAGAGACGTCCGCACCCTTCTCGCACTAGGCGACTCTGTAATACTGGCCGGAGACTTCAACTCCAAACATGGCCAATGGAACTCTCGCCGAACCAACCGGAACGGCACAATACTCCAAGGCCTCAACGGCCTTCCAAACCTCGCTTTTGAGGTGATAGCCCCTAACGAGCCCACCAGATACCCGCCTAACGGGGATCCAAACAGAGCAGATGTGTTAGATATATACATTTTCAAAAATGTAGCTCTCCAGTTACATTCTATAGAAGTCCTGCATGAATTAGACTCGGACCACCGTCCGGTTCTAATTCAGTTAGGGCAATCTACCTCCACGACCCCTCCCACGAAAACGATAATCGACTGGAGTAAATTAGGCGGGAAACTCCAGTCCCTAAACTCAGACCACCTAGATCAAATTCCTGACAAGATAGACTCCGTGGATAGTGCCAAGTTCGCTGTTACCCACCTTACAAAACATATAACAGACTCACTCGAGCGTTGCTCCAAGGAAGTCCCCGACGACCGCGGTCGTGGGAGACTACCGGACGACCTGCGCGACCTACTTAGACGTAAACGTGCCGCCACTAGGGCCCATGACGCATACCCGACAGACGATAACCGGAGAACACTCCGGCGACTTCAAAGAGAGGTTAGAGAAAAACTCAGCCTCAACCGTCAGTCCGCCTGGGATAACAAACTCTCAGAGATCTCGCCGAGTCACCTGGCTTTCTGGAAACTGGCGAAATCCCTGAGAGGAGACCAGTGTGCAGCTACACCTCCATTGTTACGTTTAAACCGTCCGGTCGCTTTTGACGACATCGATAAGGCCGAATGCTTGGCTGACAGTCTTGAGGGACAATGTACAAACAATCCCAGTCATCCCGAACACGCCGAATTCCACTCGGAAGTGGAAATGGCGGCGGCTAGGATATCCGCAAAGGCTCCCGAAAGCGAGCCGCTCACTCCCACCACCGGAGAGGAAGTCCGTTCCATTATCCAAAACCTGAAGACCCGCAAGTCCCCAGGCCCCGACTCCATATCCAACAAAGCACTCAAGTGCCTCCCCGACCAACTCATAAACCTATTAGTATTGATTTTCAATGCCCTCCTGTTAGGTTGCTCCTTCCCCGACGAATGGAAGGAAGCAATAGTAATAGGTATTCGCAAACCGGGAAAACCCAGTAATCTCCCGAGCAGCTATCGACCCATCAGTCTGCTCAACAGCTTAGGGAAAGTCTACGAGCGAGTAATCCTCGCTAGACTCATAACGTTCATGGAGTCGATGAAGCTCATACCGGATGAGCAATTCGGCTTCCGCGCCAAACACACCGCGGTACAACAAGTACACCGACTTACCGAAGCCGTCCTCAATGGCTTCGGCAAAAAACGGTACACCGGTACTGTCTTCTTCGATGTCGCCAAAGCCTTCGATAAGGTATGGCATGCGGGTTTAATATACAAACTCGCGAACCTAGGAATCCCCGATAGACTCGTTCTTATCATTCGCGATTATCTTACTAATCGCTCATTCAGATATCGTATTGATGGTGCGCTCTCCTCAAGACGCACTTTAAGCGCCGGAGTCCCCCAAGGTTCGGTACTCGCACCGTTCCTCTACTCGCTCTATACGAGTGACATCCCACGATTCTCCACTAAAACTAGTGCAGTCACCCACTTAGCTATGTTCGCGGACGATACCGCAATCTATACTACCTGTAGAGATCCCATAACTATTAATGATAGGCTCCAAAGAGCAACCAACCAGCTCGGAAGCTGGTTCCGCCGGTGGAGAATCGAAATTAATCCCGATAAAAGCGCAGCAATGTTCTTTGCGAGATCTAGGAGAGCCATGGACTTCATCCGGACGCCCCCTAGAGTCTCCATATACAACAAATACATAGATTGGCAAAAGGAAGTCAAATACTTAGGTGTCATCCTCCAACCGACCCTATCCTTTATCCGACACATCCGCGTTGTCCGTAACCGGGCAGCGTTCGCCATGGGACGCCTCTATCCGATACTGTGCAAGACAAGTAAACTGTCACTTCGCAACAAAGTGACACTTTACAAAACTTGCATCAGACCCATCATGACATATGCGAGCGTCACGTTCGCGCACGTCCCGAAATCACGACTGTGTCCGTTGCAGACACTTCAAAATCGATTCATGCGTACAGCCACTGGCTGTCCGTGGTTCGTGCGCAACGTGAACCTCCATAGAGATCTCGACCTACCCACGATAGCCGATCTTTTCAGACGATTCTCGACGACTTACTTCGAGAAAGCGTCCATCCACCCAAACCCCCTTATAGTGGCCGCGTCCAACTATAAGGTGTTCAGGCACCCCAACAAGATTCACAGGCGCCCGAAGAGCGTCCTTAACGACCCCGATGATGCTATCACAGCAATCAACAAGATACACACATTACATTTACACAAACAGCGTCTTCGCCGGCGAAGACGAGGTCCCCGCTTGCTTGTGTCAAGCGGCCGCAGCCCTCTGCCGCGGCCGCCGTGACGCAGACTTCTTCCAAGTCATTTATTAGATGCAGCCCTCCAAAAACGCGCCGCCTTAAGCCGAGGTTCGGTCTCGCAGGAGACACCCTTAAGGCGACGCCCCCTGTAGCGCGGGTGCTTGTAATGCACCCGCATGTATCATCCATTTCTTCTCGGCGATGCTTCAGCGCTCGCCCGTCTTATCGGTGACGCTGTCAAAGCCATTAGGGCTAACAGCATTAGTCATATTCGAAAAAAAAAAAAAAAAAAATTCGATGAACCATTCGAGTCGCACGTCCCAGTCGGTGCGGTCGCTGTCCCTTTGTTTGCACTATACTTGAATCCGTCGCTGCGTGTTAAATAAACTTCAAACTATGCCACCCAAGACAAGCGGAAAGGCCGCCAAGAAATCGGGCAAAGCCCAAAAGAATATATCTAAATCGGACAAAAAGAAGAAGAAGCACAAGAGGAAGGAGAGCTATGCCATCTATATTTACAAGGTGCTCAAGCAGGTCCATCCCGACACCGGTATCTCGAGTAAGGCCATGTCGATCATGAACTCGTTCGTGAACGACATCTTCGAGCGGATCGCGGCCGAGGCGTCTCGTCTCGCTCACTACAACAAGAGGTCAACTATCACATCGAGAGAGGTGCAGACTTCAGTGAGGTTACTGTTGCCCGGCGAATTAGCGAAGCACGCCGTCAGTGAGGGCACCAAGGCGGTAACCAAATATACAAGCTCCAAGTGAGTCCCCACGAGCGACTACTCTGTAGTCTAGTCAGTCGGCCGTCGGTCAAGTCAAACCTGCTGTCTACGATGGCGTTCAACATAAAAGGCCCTTTTCAGGGCCACAAAATTATTCAAACATGTACATGCGTGACGTTTGATCGTTTTTCTTTCTTTCTTTTTCATATCATATCATAGTTGAAGCGTAAAGCGTATAGATAGATAGTGGTTTCCTTTTATTTAATCGACAAATCATATTTCATTCATCATCTGCGTTCCGTACAGAATCTGCCTCTTTTCTTTTGTACATGATGCACCACACCACACCTTCTTTCTCCCTATTATAATATTTATTTATGTAATAGAAATAATATATGTTCGTAACTCGCGATCGCTAATGTCCTATACGTGTCGATGCGTTATAATTGTTAGTTTAAACAATAAAATATATCAGTTTCTTTGCCTCGGATGGATGTTATTGTTAAGTTTTAGACGGTCTCCCTCCGTCCCGCCGCCCTTCCTTCCCCGTTTCCAGTCGTCAGCACCGTACCGCATAAATAAATATAACTGTACATATATAAAGACGGCCGTCGGGCGTTAAAATTTTTAGTCTATACGCTGAGCCGTATCAGCGTAGTCGCGTGCGTCGTCCTTCAAGCGTTGTCGATTGCGTCGGTAATCGCTTCCTTTAAATACAATATAAATCCAAATACAAATTAATTAAACAATATCAATATTATAATATGGCTCGTACGAAACAGACCGCCAGAAAGTCGACCGGCGGCAAGGCGCCGCGCAAGCAGCTCGCCACTAAGGCCGCGCGGAAGAGCGCACCGGCCACCGGCGGTGTTAAGAAGCCGCATCGTTACAGACCCGGCACGGTGGCCCTTCGCGAGATCCGCCGCTACCAGAAGAGTACCGAACTGTTGATTCGCAAGCTTCCTTTCCAGCGTCTAGTGCGCGAGATCGCTCAAGACTTCAAGACCGACCTCCGCTTCCAGAGCTCCGCGGTGATGGCACTGCAGGAGGCGAGCGAGGCATATCTAGTGGGGCTGTTCGAAGACACCAATCTGTGCGCCATACACGCTAAGCGTGTAACGATTATGCCGAAGGATATACAACTGGCACGGAGAATCAGAGGCGAACGAGCTTAAATAACACATAATAATAATAAAAAATATTATTAGCATATTATTTGAATTTGAAAACAAAAGGCCCTTTTCAGGGCCGCATATATTTCATAAATCGATCATGTAATGTGTTTTTTCTCTTGATAATAAGTAGTAATAGTGAAATACGTCCAGCTTTGTATTATTCACGTCATTTTATTCAACTCTATAATACATACAGTTTAATTAGCAAGCGCAAGCATGTAGCCGCCTGTCGACTTTTCCATAGTCTCCTCTATTATTTTGGGTGTACTTATAGACAAATATACAAACATTGGAATAGACAAAAGTTTAGAATAGCTAACAATACGTATATGTAGGTGATATATATACATATTGATTAATGAAATAAAAATGAATTCATTATTTATTTATTTATGTAGCTAAAATAAGAAAGGTTGTTAGGTTGTTTAAGATATGTGTATGTGTATTTGTATGTGCATGCAAAAAAAAAAAAAAAAAAAACAAAGTAAAGGAAAAAAAGAAACAAAGTAGATAGTTTTAGTTTTGGGCGCAATAGGGGGCCGCGCCGAGAGGGGCTAGCTACCCCCTTCCCCTCCTTACTACACCTCACCCCCTCGGACACCCATCCGGAAAGGGTGGCGGCGAAAAAAAAAAAAAAAAAAAAAAAAAAAAAAAAAAAAAAAAAAAAAAAAAAAAAAAAAAAAAAAAAAAAGCTCGTCAAGCCGACCCGTAGGCGGAAACGGAGAGCTTGAGCTTCCCCCCCCCCCCACCGTGCCTCGCCCCCGCGGACACCCTACCTGATAATTTGGTAAGTTGCTTCGAAAGATGTACGATATGGCTAAAGCCTTAGCCTCCCCCTCCCCCCATCCATACCTCACCCCCTCGGACACCGTCTGTCTCCCTCTGCTTATATATTCATCTCTGTCGCACAATCAAAGTATAAATACTTGCTTCAAGCGTTTTGCGCCAGTTGCAGCCGTTCTACCGCAGTCATCGCTGGTCGAGCGCAGCAGTGTTTTCGTCTCTCTCTATATATATTTATCAATAAACTAACATGACCGGTCGAGGAAAAGGTGGAAAGGGATTGGGAAAAGGAGGCGCGAAGCGCCACAGGAAGGTGCTCCGTGACAACATCCAGGGCATCACGAAGCCGGCTATCCGTCGTCTGGCAAGAAGAGGTGGCGTGAAACGTATATCGGGTCTGATATACGAAGAGACGCGCGGCGTGCTGAAGGTGTTCCTCGAGAACGTCATCCGTGACGCTGTCACTTATACCGAACACGCCAAAAGGAAGACAGTCACCGCGATGGATGTGGTGTACGCGTTGAAACGTCAAGGCCGCACCCTCTACGGGTTTGGCGGTTAATTAAATGACGTAACGTAATAATGTATGTTATAAATGTACATTATAACGTTAAATCAACATAAACAAAACCTTTAAAAAAAAAAATTAACTAAAAAAGGCCCTTTTCAGGGCCGCAAATTTATCAAATACTCTATCAAATCTCGTTTTTTTTTTTTTTTCTTTTTTTTAAATTTATTTTTAGACATCATTCAAATTACATTATGAACCGGAGTGAGGGAGGACCTTCGCGATTATCACAATTGTATATAATATGTCACCAGTGTGACGATCAATGTCTTACTGGTTTATTATATATCTGAGTTACTAAGTTACTTAATACATTAAGTTGTGAATTATATATACTCTATTACACAATTAATTAATATATGATATACGCGTATGGCATGAGTAGGTGCCTGAAAATTTAAATTAGTAGTAAACTTACACGAGTGTCAACTCGCTGTATGCAAACTGTAAGTAACCGGATATAAAATTAAGAGATGTTAATAGTACAACGAGTTTATTAATTTGTTTTATTTATTTAAGAAAATATACCTTGAATATAAATATACAACAACGCCAACGCCAACGCCACCGCCACCGCCGCCCCCCTCAAGATAGATCATCGCGCGTAGTTAGGTGCAATGAATGATTTTGCAGAGATTATCCGAAACCGATGATTTAGAAAAATATAATTATGCAAAAAAAAAAAGAAGCCATATATATATTATATTATCGTAATCGTTATTGACTCGTACGAATTTAACATGACGACTTCGAGAGGAGACTCTCTTGCAAACGTCGTGTGGCAGTGTGGTGTTTTACGAAGCTCTACTTCGAACGGTCTAAACTATAAATATACACGGCGTAGGAACGGCAAATGATATCGAATCGATATAGCGGAATATCCGCTTTTAATTTATAGTAATATATATCAATAAAATATTCGTTTTATCAAGAAAAACAAGATTTAATCCGGACCCGGGGTGCACGAGTAGCGGTGTATAGAAATTAATCATCGAAAGCTTCCCCACGGGCGGAAGAATTCACGACAAAACTGTTTCAGTAGACGGATAAGTTCAAAAGGAAGCCACACGTGCGCCAGGAATATTGTTTAATTTGAAACGGAATGTATAATTTCGATTGAATCTGATGCAAGCTAGTGAAAAGTTATCTGCGTTCGTACGGGAAAATGTCTAGCGACATCGCGGTTCTCCTTACGGTATTGCCCCGACCCTTACTACCAACAGCGACCTCTGTTCGCTTGAGCTTTGCTATATATATATATTGAATAGAGGAGACCTTCTGCTCTATTTCGGGTATTCTAGCGAAGCCTCGTCCGTCAAGTTTCGGTTAAGCCCTGCACCCCTGCTCCCGGTGCCAGTCGTACTCGCCGCGACCCGTCGCGGCTTGAGGAAACGGCCGGTCGAGCATCGAGTGCGCTGCCTCGCCGTCACTACTCGGACACCGCTTTCGCTCAGGTTTTTCGTAAAGAAAAACACCTGCGAAACACAGGACACCACCGCCGCCTAAACAACCGCTGAGGGTGTGACTTCGGCTCCCGCTCGCGGGCGTCTAGCTGGGCCTCCCGTCTGGGTCTCACCTGGCTGGATTGCACGCGCCGAGGGGGTCGCACCACGCCCTCCGCACCCAGAGGCTGCAAAGAAATATCAACATTATCCTACTGTAACGAGCTAACATGTCGGACGGGGGGGAGCCCCCCCCGCTCGAACAGCGCCGCCGCGGTACAGGCCGTTCCGGTACGCCGAGAGCGGTAACATGCCGCAACATATTTGACAACACCACCGTACCAGTCGTCCCGGCCGTCTCACCGATGCCGAGATTCAGACTGGTCCCGGAGCAAACTCCAGCTGCACAACCTGTGCCATCGTCCTCGGAGGACGCCGCCGCGAGTTCCCCTGCCGCAGTAGTTGATACCACTGCGTGCCTGGAAGGAGCGAAGCGCCCTCGGCCCGAGGACTCACCGGAAGCTGAGGAGGGGGGGGATAAACGCGCGCGGGCGGGTACCCCGCCAGCCCCTCCCTCCCCCACACCGTTCTGCGAGGAACAACCCGGACGCGGAGTTGAATTCTCGCTACCTCCCATGTCGCCGCCATCAAGCGAAAGGGGCCCGATGTTGCCTCTGACGATCTCCACCGAGCCGTCAACCGAGTCCACGAGCTACAACGTGCTGGCCTCCCTGGCCAGTGGGTCGCAGCAGATGGACTCATCGCGCCCCGCATCTCCACAGCCCGGACCGTCGGGGCTGTCATACGCCGCGGCCGCAGCCGCGCCGCCCTCGCCGAGCCGAACCGCGGCTCCGCAACGCCCGACCCAGGCGCAACCGGCCCGGTCCGGCTACCCACCAATCACCGCGGAGTGCCTCCCAAACTGGACGAGGCACTTCAAATTACTGCAAACAAAATTGGGCCGCGCGCCAAATGCGCGCCCCATGGGCAAGGGAGTTAGATTCCTGCCCAAGGACGCCGAGGAATACCGGGTGGTGCAAAAGCACCTGGTAGAGGAGGCAAGCCGGGATAAATCCATATCCTGGTTCTGCTACACGCCAGCAGCGGAGCTACCTACTAAGGTAGCGATAAGAGGCCTCCCAATGGACACTCCCGCAGAAGAGGTGGTGGCAGCGCTGCAGGACAACGGGTTCCCTGCAGAACGCGCCAGGGCGATTCCACCTATAAAAGGACGGCACGGTTGCACCTACTTTGTGCAACTCGCCCATATGTCCCAGGCCGAGCTCGGTCTTCTATACAAAGTGACTGAGCTCCTCTACATGCCGGGCATCTCCGTGGAGGCTTGGCGCAGCGGCAAGACGCCGCCACAATGTCACCGTTGCCAGGCGTTTGGGCACGCCTCGGCAAACTGCCACAGGCAGGTACGGTGCCTGCGATGCGCCGGCGACCACATCGCGCGGGACTGCAACCGCGCGAAAGAGGAAAAACCCACCTGCGCAAATTGCGGCAAAGAGCACGCCGCTAACGATCGCCGCTGCGCCGTGTTCAAGAGAGAAGCGCGCAGGCGAGGTATCGCCGTCCACCCGCCACGTCCGGGACAAGCAAACCGTCGAGAGGCGGGGGGGGAACACATACCCCCCCCAACCGCGCCGCCCGCCGCACCGGCACGGCGCCCCCCTGCGCAAGTGCCCGTCCCACTTCCCCGCTCCGCGCCGCATAGCGCCGCTACGACCGCCCGCGCCGCTTTCGCTGCCGTCGCGCCTGCGCCCGCCGCGACCGCGCAAGCTGTGTCGGCCGAGCCGGCGGTTGCTCAGCCAACTACATTGGCTCCGCCGGCGAACGAGCCGATAGAAAGAGGGAAGCCTGTTAAGAAGAGGAGGAGGAGGCGTGCGAGGAAGATCCGTGCGCCACCGGCCGCCGCATCGACCCCGCAAGCCCAGCCGGCAGCACTACCAGCGCCAGCCCGCGCGCAAGTTCAGCGCGAGCAAATGCCCGCGTTTCAAAATACAGAGCCGCAGCAACCTGCGGCTTCTGTAACTAGACCAACGACCACCGCGGTAGCAACCGCCACCCCTACCGTTGCTGCGGTTCAGGGAAACTGGGAGGTGGTGAGGACCATGCTAGAGGTCCTCGCCCAGATCCTCCTAGCTTACACCCAGGGCCAGGACATAATCCCCTTTGTCAACAGAGGCATCATAGTGCTGGGCCAATTAACTCCGCGCTAAAAGTCGTTTACTGGAACCCGGGCGGGATCAAGAACCACATCCGCGAGCTGATTTTACTCACTCAGTTGAGGAAACCACATGTTGTTCTCCTGGGTGAAACAAAGCTCGCGGATCACAACGAACTACGAATACCGAATTACCTCGTCTATCGACACGACGAGACGTCCCCACAAGGCTGGGCGTACAGGGGAACAGCAGCCTTGGTGAGGAGAGACGTCACGCACGAGGAGATTCCGAGGGCTAACTTTGTCTCGTTGCGATCGCAGGGGGTGTGCGTATACACGGGATCAAGACCACTTCACATATACGCCGCTTATAAGCCGCCAAAAATACCCTTCCATAGTCCAGACGTCGAGATACTACTCAGCTCGCAGGAACCGACTCTCATCGCAGGTGACTTGAACGCCAAGCATACCGCCTGGGGCTCGAGCGTCATCACCGCGGCCGGGAGGAGCCTGCTAGAGCATAGCGAACAGGCCGAATACGGAATTCTGGGTCCCGGAGCGCCGACCCATACACCGACCGACCCGCACCGACGTCCGGACGTACTGGACATTGTGCTGCACGCGCGAATAAAATCGCACATAAATGTGGAAGTGGTCTATGACTTAGACACCCAACACATGCCCATAGAAGTGACGATCGCCGTAGAAGACGCTTTCCTGGCATCCCGTCCCCGCAAACAGAGAGTGGACTGGGAGTCCTTTCAGAAAGAGCTCAATCGACTGCCGACCACAACGGTTTCAACACCCGAGGAAGTGGAGGCGGTGGCCACCGCAATCGTTGAAGCCGTTGGGAAAGCAAAGGAAAATTCTGCTGTCACCAACCCGCCCCGACCGTCCGGATGCTACGACGCACTACCGAGTTCGCTCAGGAACATGCTTCGTAGCAAACGAGCGCTACGCCGGCTTTGGACGCGAACCCGCTGTCCGCGGGTGAAGACACAACTGAATCGCCTGAGCGATGAGACGAGACGCGCCCTTATGACTCTCGATAGTGAGCAGTGGGACGCCACTATCGATAGAGCCTCGGAGAGCGACAACGAGCTCTACCGCCTGTGTCGCACGCTAGCGAATAAAGAAACGCCTATTTACCCTCTTTTCGATGACTCAGGAAACAGGAAATACGCCGCGAAAGACCGAGCGGAGATCCTGGCCAATCACCTTGAAGACGTCTTCAAGCCTAACGAAGATAACAGCTCCGACGAAGCAATTAGAAATCACCACTCGGAAGTCGAGGCTGCAGTGGCAAACTTCCTGTCCGCCCCACAACCGTCGCTCCGGAGCGAGCTTCTTATCACTCCGTCCGAGCTACGGAAAGCCGCCCTCTCCTTACCAAAGAGGAGGGCGGCGGGTGAAGACGGAATACCTGTCGCCGCGTTGCAGCACCTTCCGAGACATGCTCTGAAAGCGCTCTCGGAGCTATTCAACGGTATCCTGAAGACGGGCCATTTCCCTGAGGCATGGAAAAGAGGGAAAATCATAGTGATCCCCAAACCCGGAAAAGATCGCCGATACCCGGAAAGCTACCGACCGATAACGCTGCTCTCACACGTCGCGAAACTGTTTGAGCGCCTGCTACTGCGGAGACTCGCGCCTCACCTGCCCCTGCGCGAGGAGCAGTACGGGTTCCGCAGCGACCACTCAGCAGCGCTCCAGTTGACCCGGGTACTTCACCATCTGGCCAGTGAGCGCAACAAAGGACACTGCACTGTCGGGGTCTTTCTCGATATAGAGAAGGCCTTCGACCGAGTATGGCATGCAGGACTCCTGGCCAAACTACTTTCCACCCCAGTACCCCAGGCGCTACTGAGAGTAGTGGCGTCTTTTCTCGCCGAACGATCTTTCCGGGTCGCAGTGGATGACGCGCTATCCCAACCGCGTCCTATCCGCGCCGGCGTACCGCAGGGGAGCTGCCTCTCGCCGCGTCTGTACGCGGCGTACACTGACGACATGCCGACGCTCCGAGCACACCTACGAGAAGGGGAGGAAGATGTAATGCTGGCCCTATACGCGGACGACAGCGCGTATTTTACATCTTCCTACCACCAGCTGGTCGCAGTGAGGAAAATGCAACGAGTACTAAATTTGCTGCCGGAATGGTTAGGTAAGTGGAGGATGGCAGTCAATGTCGGGAAGACTGCCGCTCTGCTTACCTTCTGCCGACCGCTACGCCGCCTTACCTTATGCGGTACCGACGTCGAGTGGAAGAGCTCCGTCCGGTACCTGGGGTGCAACATCGACCGCTCGTTGAGGATGGTGCCAACGGTCAACACCATGTTGACCCGCGCCGCAACAGCGAGATCCCAGCTGCACGCACTGTTCCAATCAAAGTTGCCGATAAGGACCAAACTGAAGATCTACTCAGCATATGTAAGATCGCGCCTTACATATGCAGCTCCAGCGTGGTACGCCCTATGCTCTGACTATCAAAAGAACCGCCTCCAAATCCAACAAAACCGCTGCCTCAGGATGATAGTAGGAGCGCAGAGGTACGTCCGTAATGACGTCATCCACCGGGACACGAAAACATTGACCGTGGAGGAATACGTCCGTAAATTGGCGCGCATAATGTTCGCTAGCGCGGACAACAGCGCATGCGCCCACCTCCACGGCATCGCACCGCTGCTACCCAGACCGACGAATGGACGACCTCTGCCCAGAGAGCTCCTATCATCCTCCCCGGTAGAAGAGGAGGAGCGAGGAGACGAGGCGGCGGAAGTATGAGCATAGGAGCCCGACACAGACACCCCAAGGCGTCCGCCTGAAAAGCGGACCCCCGACCGCAAGGTCAAATAAATTACCCGGGCGATAATGATCGCCCGAGAGGAAAAGCCCGGGTAAAGAGGTCTAACCTCGAGGCCCGTAGCCCCCCAATAGCCTTTCACAAGGCTAGGGAGAAGACCCACAATGTGAGGAGACCCTCTGTCGTATATATTGTGTATATAAATTAAAAGAAAATAAATATCAAGTAAATATGTCCGACACGGCTGTCGCATCCGAAGTGCCAGCGCCGGCGACACCCGCTAAGAAACCGAAGGCCTCCGCGGGCGCAGGCGGCGGCGCCGCCGCCAAGAAGCCGAAGGCCAAGCCCACCCATCCGAAGACATCAGAGATGGTGAACAGCGCTATCAAGGAGCTAAAGGAGCGGAGCGGCTCGTCGCTTCAGGCGATCAAGAAGTACATAGCGGCGCAGTATAAGGTTGACGCGGAGAAGATGGCGCCGTTCATAAGAAAGTATCTTAAGAGCGCCGTGGAGTCCGGCGCCCTGATCCAGACTAAAGGCAAGGGGGCATCCGGTTCCTTCAAGTTGGAGTCGAAATCGTCCGCGTCGAAGAAGCCGGCCGGCGGAAAGGTGACCGCCGCTTCGGCCGCGACCGGCAGGTCGAAAAAGGCGGCCTCCTCAACCTCTATATCCGCGGCGAGCGGCGGCGCCAAGGGCGGTAAGAAAGCGGCGGCCGCACCGTCACCTACCAAGTCGAAATCGTCCGCTGCGACCGCGAGGGACAAGAAGGCCGCCGCCGCGAAGAGGAAGAAGCCCGTCGCCAAGAAGGCCGCCGCCGCAGCGGCGTCCGCTTCGCCCGCGAGGGCGAAGGGTGCCGCCTCGAAGGCCAAAAAGACTGCCAAGCCGCCTACGAAGAAGCCTAAAGCGCCCAAGCCGAAGAAGGCCGCCACCGCCGCGGCCGCGTCCGCCGTCACACCGAAGTCGAAACAGGCGGCCGCGAAGAAGGCCGCCGCCGCCGCTAAAAAATAAGCTGAGAAGTAACGGAAGACGACCACTCGATCGTTCCGACGTTCGTTACGTGTGTGTAGTGTTCGTATAGTCTCTCGTGTTGTGTTCCGTTTTGTATCGGCATATATAGTGAAAGAAAAAAAAAGCAAGCGGACGATGACACGACGGAGACTGAAACCGGTGGTGATGCAGGCGAGCGAGCGCGGCACTCACGATCGCAGCGGGCGCGAGTCGGCGGAAGGGGAAAAAAAAACACCGTTTTTTTTTTTTTTTATCTATCAAGACAAAAGCCCTTTTCAGGGCTAACACACATTTCCGATATCTTATTATATAGACACGTACCTATGTACCTACATATATATACCTACCAACATATCTAAGTCTAATTTAATTAAATAGTCAAAGTTTCACTCTTACTTACTTGGAGAATACGAAAACTTCTAAAACTCAATTCAAAGCTGTTTGCCGTTATCATCCATTTTATTGACATAACATAATAAATATGAAGATATGACGACGGTAAATAACTAACATTACATTAATCAATTTAATGACAATCAATCACGATTGATCGACAGTTCATTCATTCATTAATTCAATACATATATACATATATACCAAATAAATAAATAAATAAATAAATAAATAAATAAATAAATAAATAAATAAATAAATAAATAAATGGATAGATATATATACAAAAAATTTATAAATAACAAAATTAATTGGTAATCAATTCACATACTCCGTTGCCCGAACCCGATCCCGACTCCCGACTCTCTCAGTCTCTGTCTACTCTACTCTACTCTATCTACAGTCTACCTACTTACTATTATTTTTCTCGTAATAACTAACAAACAAACAAACTTACGAAACTACCAATACGTGGTAGGTATCCTCCCTCCTCTCTCCCTGCCGACCGTCCGACGCGTGAGCTTTATCTCGTCGCGGTTAAACCTACCAACCAATCCATCTTGCCTCTCCATATATAAACTCGACACGAAAATTTTTTAAGTCCACACGTGGGGTAATGGGGCAGTGCCATCGCTGCCAGCTTTACGGCCACTCGCAGCGCAACTGCACCGCACGACCTAGGTGCGTCAAGTGCCTGGGCGATCACGGCACTGCCGATTGCCCCAGAACGGTTCCGTCCGAGGAACCTCCCAGCTGTGTCCTCTGCAGGACCCAAGGGCACCCCGCGAGCTATCGCGGCTGCCCGAAAGTCCCGCTTAGGGCAAAACGAGGGGGCAGAAGGACCACCCGTAAAAAGGCGGACCGTACCGCCCCCAAACCAGCTGAGAGGTTCGTCCCCGCGCCTCTCCCCACTTCAAACCCCTGGCACAGGAAACCGGCATCCGAGCCGGCTGTGCCAGTAAAACCGGCTCAGGAGACGGTAGCGAAACCCGCCGCCGCCATCTTGAGCTCCAATACAAGAGCTGCCGCTCCTAAAGCGACAGCCGCCCCTCCAGCAACGAGTTTCATGGACGACATGAAACTTGTTTGCGATATAGTAACCAAAATTGACACTACGGAGCTGTCAATTTTGGCAAACAAGCTGAGGAGTAATCCTCAAAACAGATTAATGGCCTTGCTCGAACACTCTAGTTTGGTGCAGGCCATCTCTAGGCTTTAAGCTTAAACCCTCACTGGGTAGGGCCAAGCCCCACTCCCTCAAGCTAGTCACGTACAACGCAGACGGGCTTATCAGACACATGGACGAAGTCCGCGATTTCGTAGTTGCACACGACATAGATATTCTTCTAATACAAGAATCCTTCTTAAAACCCCAATTTCGCAATCCCAATATTGCGAACTACTGTTTGATTAGAAATGACCGTCTGTCATCCAAAAAAGGCGGCACGCTCATTTACTACAAAAGAGCCCTCCTATGCTCCCCCCTTGATTCCCCAAAGCTCACTAACATGGAGGCTTCAGTCTGTCAGGTGGGTATGACCGGCCATCAGTCGATCATACTAGCATCAGTATACCTCAGTCCGACCAAACGGGTACTCGAAAGAGACGTCCGCACCCTCCTCGCACTAGGCGACTCTGTAATACTGGCCGGAGACTTCAACTCCAAACATGGCCAATGGAACTCTCGCCGAACCAACCGGAACGGCACAATACTCCAAGGCCTCAACGGCCTTCCAAACCTCGCTTTTGAGGTGATAGCCCCTAACGAGCCCACCAGATACCCGCCTAACGGGGATCCAAACAGAGCAGATGTGTTAGATATATACATTTTCAAAAATGTAGCTCTCCAGTTACGTTCCATAGACGTCCTGCATGAATTAGACTCGGACCACCGTCCGGTTCTAATTCAGTTAGGGCAATCTACCTCCACGACCCCTCCCACGAAAACGATAATCGACTGGAGTAAATTAGGCGGGAAACTCCAGTCCCTAAACTCAGACCACCTAGATCAAATTCCTGACAAGATAGACTCCGTGGATAGTGCCAAGTTCGCTGTTACCCACCTTACGAAACATATAACAGACTCACTCGAGCGTTGCTCCAAGGAAGTCCCCGACGACCGCGGTCGTGGGAGACTACCGGACGACCTGCGCGACCTACTTAGACGTAAACGTGCCGCCACTAGGGCCCATGACGCATACCCGACAGACGATAACCGGAGAACACTCCGGCGACTTCAAAGAGAGGTTAGAGAAAAACTCAGCCTCAACCGTCAGTCCGCCTGGGACAACAAACTCTCAGAGATCTCGCCGAGTCACCTGGCTTTCTGGAAACTGGCGAAATCCCTGAGAGGAGACCAGTGTGCAGCTACACCTCCATTGTTACGTTTAAACCGTCCGGTCGCTTTTGACGACATCGATAAGGCCGAATGCTTGGCTGACAGTCTTGAGGGACAATGTACAAACAATCCCAGTCATCCCGAACACGCCGAATTCCACTCGGAAGTGGAAATGGCGGCGGCTAGGATATCCGCGAAGGCTCCCGAAAGCGAGCCGCTCACTCCCACCACCGGAGAGGAAGTCCGTTCCATTATCCAAAACCTGAAGACCCGCAAGTCCCCAGGCCCCGACTCCATATCCAACAAAGCACTCAAGTGCCTCCCTGACCAACTGATAAACCTATTAGTATTGATTTTCAATGCCCTCCTGTTAGGTTGCTCCTTCCCCGACGAATGGAAGGAAGCAATAGTAATAGGGATTCGTAAACCGGGAAAACCCAGTAATCTCCCGAGCAGCTATCGACCCATCAGTCTGCTCAACAGCTTAGGGAAAGTCTACGAGCGAGTAATCCTCGCTAGACTCATAACGTTCATGGAGTCGATGAAGCTCATACCGGATGAGCAATTCGGCTTCCGCGCTAAACACACCGCGGTACAACAAGTACACCGACTTACCGAAGCCGTCCTCAATGGCTTCGGCAAAAAACGGTACACCGGTACTGTCTTCTTCGATGTCGCCAAAGCCTTCGATAAGGTATGGCATGCGGGTCTAATATACAAACTCGCGAACCTAGGAATCCCCGATAGACTCGTACTTATCATTCGCGATTATCTTACTAATCGCTCATTCAGATATCGTATTGATGGTGCGCTCTCCTCAAGACGCACCTTACGCGCCGGAGTCCCCCAAGGTTCGGTACTCGCACCGTTCCTCTACTCGCTCTATACGAGTGACATCCCACGATTCTCCACTAAAACTAGTGCAGTCACCCACTTAGCCATGTTCGCGGACGATACCGCAATCTATACCACCTGTAGAGATCCCATAACCATAAATGATAGGCTCCAAAGAGCAACCAACCAGCTCGGAAGCTGGTTCCGCCGGTGGAGAATCGAAATTAATCCCGATAAAAGCGCAGCAATGTTCTTTGCGAGATCTAGGAGAGCCATGGACTTCATCCGGACGCCTCCTAGAGTCTCTATTTACAACAAATACATAGATTGGCAAAAGGAAGTCAAATACTTAGGTGTCATCCTCCAACCGACCCTATCCTTTATCCGACACATCCGCGTTGTCCGTAACCGGGCAGCGTTCGCCATGGGACGCCTCTATCCGATACTGTGCAAGACAAGTAAACTGTCACTTCGCAACAAAGTGACACTTTACAAAACTTGCATCAGACCCATCATGACGTATGCGAGCGTCACGTTCGCGCACGTCCCGAAATCACGACTGTGTCCGTTGCAGACACTTCAAAATCGATTCATGCGTACAGCCACTGGCTGTCCGTGGTTCGTGCGCAACGTGAACCTCCATAGAGATCTCGACCTACCCACGATAGCCGATCTTTTCAGACGATTCTCGACGACTTACTTCGAGAAAGCGTCCATCCACCCAAACCCCCTTATAGTGGCCGCGTCCAACTATAAGGCGTTCAGGCACCCCAACAAGATTCACAGGCGCCCGAAGAGCGTCCTTAACGACCCCGACGATGCTATAACAGCATCCAACAAGTTATACACACAACACGCACACAAACAGCGTCTTCGCCGGCGAAGACGAGGTCCCCGCTTGCTTGTGTCAAGCGGCCGCAGCCCTCTGCCGCGGCCGCCGTGACGCAGACTTCTTCCAAGTCATTTATTAGATGCAGCCCTCCAAAAACGCGCCGCCTTAAGCCGAGGTTCGGTCTCGCAGGAGACACCCTTAAGGCGACGCCCCCTGTAGCGCGGGTGCTTGTAATGCACCCGCATGTATCATCCATTTCTTCTCGGCGATGCTTCAGCGCTCGCCCGTCTTATCGGTGACGCTGTCAAAGCCATTAGGGCTAACAGCATTAGTCATATTCGAAAAAAAAAAAAAAAAAAAAAAAAAAAAAATTTTTAAGTCCATAACACTACTACTGTTCGTCTCGTAGGTCGCGCTCGGGCGTGTCGCTGATTTCGAGCGATAGTATTATTTTGCATTTATTTCCTCCGCACTTAAAACATACAATAATAAATAATGTCGGGCCGCGGCAAGGGTGGTAAAGTGAAGGGAAAGGCGAAGTCACGTTCTAATCGTGCCGGTCTCCAGTTCCCCGTCGGGCGTATCCACAGACTGCTGAGGAAGGGAAATTACGCAGAGCGCGTCGGTGCCGGTGCGCCCGTTTACCTCGCGGCCGTGATGGAGTACCTAGCGGCCGAAGTGCTAGAGTTGGCCGGCAACGCGGCACGTGACAACAAGAAGACCAGGATCATACCGAGACACCTTCAGCTCGCAATCCGCAACGACGAGGAATTGAACAAATTGCTGTCAGGCGTAACGATAGCACAGGGCGGCGTACTGCCTAACATACAAGCTGTGCTTTTGCCCAAGAAAACAGAGAAGAAGGCATAGATAATCGCAAGCCGTCACCGGACTGGATTATTAATTAATAACAAAAAATATATATATACTTATATTCTCATGTATATATATATTTTTTTAAAAGGCCCTTTTCAGGGCCACAAAATTGTTCCACCAAATATACATATTGTATGCAATATAAATATATATTGCGATAGCCGCGACTCCGCTCGAGCCTAGAACTAGCTTTTAAATTAATTAACTACCATCCCGGTGGGTTCTACGGAATTTGATCGATCGATTATTTTTCCTTTGAGCCACAGTATAAGCCGTGAAGGCGTAACAGACAGACTTTCTTTATAGGTCGCGATGGAAATGGACAAAGTATGTCTGTTGGTTAGGTTAGGGTTATTTTTTTTTTTTTTTTTTTTTTTTTTCTCTCTCTCTCTTCTCTTTACCGCGTTTGTCTCAGACAAACAAACAAGCAAACAAACAAACAAGCAAACAAACAAACAAACAAACAAACAAACACACACACACACACGCATAAAGACAAATATTACATATATAAATATGTGATATAGGTGGTTACGTTTAATATTTAATTAAATATAGGTAGGACATTATGCAAAGTTACGAGTGAGTTTACATTTCTTACATGACATGTTATTGATTAATTAATTAAATTTTTATTTAAATTTGTATTTTTTTTTTTTTTTTTTTTGTTTTATTATTATTTATTTGCATACATGTATATTTTTTATATATAACAATTATGCCGTACCTCTATTACTTACGTCCGTGTCGCTTAAGTCGCGTCAGTCCCCGCCCTCCCCGGACCCGCTACACGACGTTCGATTATTGGTCGGATGCGCGCTTGTCAGCTCGTCTCGGCGGGCACGTAAGCGGGCGGCGCGCGTAATCAAATCGGGAGAAATCAAAATTCGATGAACCATTCGAGTCGCACGTCCCAGTCGGTGCGGTCGCTGTCCCTTTGTTTGCACTATACTTGAATCCGTCGCTGCGTGTTAAATAAACTTCAAACTATGCCACCCAAGACAAGCGGAAAGGCCGCCAAGAAATCGGGCAAAGCCCAAAAGAATATATCTAAATCGGACAAAAAGAAGAAGAAGCACAAGAGGAAGGAGAGCTATGCCATCTATATTTACAAGGTGCTCAAGCAGGTCCATCCCGACACCGGTATCTCGAGTAAGGCCATGTCGATCATGAACTCGTTCGTGAACGACATCTTCGAGCGGATCGCGGCCGAGGCGTCTCGTCTCGCTCACTACAACAAGAGGTCAACTATCACATCGAGAGAGGTGCAGACTTCAGTGAGGTTACTGTTGCCCGGCGAATTAGCGAAGCACGCCGTCAGTGAGGGCACCAAGGCGGTAACCAAATATACAAGCTCCAAGTGAGTCCCCACGAGCGACTACTCTGTAGTCTAGTCAGTCGGCCGTCGGTCAAGTCAAACCTGCTGTCTACGATGGCGTTCAACATAAAAGGCCCTTTTCAGGGCCACAAAATTATTCAAACATGTACATGCGTGACGTTTGATCGTTTTTCTTTCTTTCTTTTTCATATCATATCATAGTTGAAGCGTAAAGCGTATAGATAGATAGTGGTTTCCTTTTATTTAATCGACAAATCATATTTCATTCATCATCTGCGTTCCGTACAGAATCTGCCTCTTTTCTTTTGTACATGATGCACCACACCACACCTTCTTTCTCCCTATTATAATATTTATTTATGTAATAGAAATAATATATGTTCGTAACTCGCGATCGCTAATGTCCTATACGTGTCGATGCGTTATAATTGTTAGTTTAAACAATAAAATATATCAGTTTCTTTGCCTCGGATGGATGTTATTGTTAAGTTTTAGACGGTCTCCCTCCGTCCCGCCGCCCTTCCTTCCCCGTTTCCAGTCGTCAGCACCGTACCGCATAAATAAATATAACTGTACATATATAAAGACGGCCGTCGGGCGTTAAAATTTTTAGTCTATACGCTGAGCCGTATCAGCGTAGTCGCGTGCGTCGTCCTTCAAGCGTTGTCGATTGCGTCGGTAATCGCTTCCTTTAAATACAATATAAATCCAAATACAAATTAATTAAACAATATCAATATTATAATATGGCTCGTACGAAACAGACCGCCAGAAAGTCGACCGGCGGCAAGGCGCCGCGCAAGCAGCTCGCCACTAAGGCCGCGCGGAAGAGCGCACCGGCCACCGGCGGTGTTAAGAAGCCGCATCGTTACAGACCCGGCACGGTGGCCCTTCGCGAGATCCGCCGCTACCAGAAGAGTACCGAACTGTTGATTCGCAAGCTTCCTTTCCAGCGTCTAGTGCGCGAGATCGCTCAAGACTTCAAGACCGACCTCCGCTTCCAGAGCTCCGCGGTGATGGCACTGCAGGAGGCGAGCGAGGCATATCTAGTGGGGCTGTTCGAAGACACCAATCTGTGCGCCATACACGCTAAGCGTGTAACGATTATGCCGAAGGATATACAACTGGCACGGAGAATCAGAGGCGAACGAGCTTAAATAACACATAATAATAATAAAAAATATTATTAGCATATTATTTGAATTTGAAAACAAAAGGCCCTTTTCAGGGCCGCATATATTTCATAAATCGATCATGTAATGTGTTTTTTCTCTTGATAATAAGTAGTAATAGTGAAATACGTCCAGCTTTGTATTATTCACGTCATTTTATTCAACTCTATAATACATACAGTTTAATTAGCAAGCGCAAGCATGTAGCCGCCTGTCGACTTTTCCATAGTCTCCTCTATTATTTTGGGTGTACTTATAGACAAATATACAAACATTGGAATAGACAAAAGTTTAGAATAGCTAACAATACGTATATGTAGGTGATATATATACATATTGATTAATGAAATAAAAATGAATTCATTATTTATTTATTTATGTAGCTAAAATAAGAAAGGTTGTTAGGTTGTTTAAGATATGTGTATGTGTATTTGTATGTGCATGCAAAAAAAAAAAAAAAAAAAACAAAGTAAAGGAAAAAAAGAAACAAAGTAGATAGTTTTAGTTTTGGGCGCAATAGGGGGCCGCGCCGAGAGGGGCTAGCTACCCCCTTCCCCTCCTTACTACACCTCACCCCCTCGGACACCCATCCGGAAAGGGTGGCGGCGAAAAAAAAAAAAAAAAAAAAAAAAAAAAAAAAAAAAAAAAAAAAAAAAAAAAAAAAAAAAAGCTCGTCAAGCCGACCCGTAGGCGGAAACGGAGAGCTTGAGCTTCCCCCCCCCCCCCCCCACCGTGCCTCGCCCCCGCGGACACCCTACCTGATAATTTGGTAAGTTGCTTCGAAAGATGTACGATATGGCTAAAGCCTTAGCCTCCCCCTCCCCCCATCCATACCTCACCCCCTCGGACACCGTCTGTCTCCCTCTGCTTATATATTCATCTCTGTCGCACAATCAAAGTATAAATACTTGCTTCAAGCGTTTTGCGCCAGTTGCAGCCGTTCTACCGCAGTCATCGCTGGTCGAGCGCAGCAGTGTTTTCGTCTCTCTCTATATATATTTATCAATAAACTAACATGACCGGTCGAGGAAAAGGTGGAAAGGGATTGGGAAAAGGAGGCGCGAAGCGCCACAGGAAGGTGCTCCGTGACAACATCCAGGGCATCACGAAGCCGGCTATCCGTCGTCTGGCAAGAAGAGGTGGCGTGAAACGTATATCGGGTCTGATATACGAAGAGACGCGCGGCGTGCTGAAGGTGTTCCTCGAGAACGTCATCCGTGACGCTGTCACTTATACCGAACACGCCAAAAGGAAGACAGTCACCGCGATGGATGTGGTGTACGCGTTGAAACGTCAAGGCCGCACCCTCTACGGGTTTGGCGGTTAATTAAATGACGTAACGTAATAATGTATGTTATAAATGTACATTATAACGTTAAATCAACATAAACAAAACCTTTAAAAAAAAAAATTAACTAAAAAAGGCCCTTTTCAGGGCCGCAAATTTATCAAATACTCTATCAAATCTCGTTTTTTTTTTTTTTTCTTTTTTTTAAATTTATTTTTAGACATCATTCAAATTACATTATGAACCGGAGTGAGGGAGGACCTTCGCGATTATCACAATTGTATATAATATGTCACCAGTGTGACGATCAATGTCTTACTGGTTTATTATATATCTGAGTTACTAAGTTACTTAATACATTAAGTTGTGAATTATATATACTCTATTACACAATTAATTAATATATGATATACGCGTATGGCATGAGTAGGTGCCTGAAAATTTAAATTAGTAGTAAACTTACACGAGTGTCAACTCGCTGTATGCAAACTGTAAGTAACCGGATATAAAATTAAGAGATGTTAATAGTACAACGAGTTTATTAATTTGTTTTATTTATTTAAGAAAATATACCTTGAATATAAATATACAACAACGCCAACGCCAACGCCACCGCCACCGCCGCCCCCCTCAAGATAGATCATCGCGCGTAGTTAGGTGCAATGAATGATTTTGCAGAGATTATCCGAAACCGATGATTTAGAAAAATATAATTATGCAAAAAAAAAAAGAAGCCATATATATATTATATTATCGTAATCGTTATTGACTCGTACGAATTTAACATGACGACTTCGAGAGGAGACTCTCTTGCAAACGTCGTGTGGCAGTGTGGTGTTTTACGAAGCTCTACTTCGAACGGTCTAAACTATAAATATACACGGCGTAGGAACGGCAAATGATATCGAATCGATATAGCGGAATATCCGCTTTTAATTTATAGTAATATATATCAATAAAATATTCGTTTTATCAAGAAAAACAAGATTTAATCCGGACCCGGGGTGCACGAGTAGCGGTGTATAGAAATTAATCATCGAAAGCTTCCCCACGGGCGGAAGAATTCACGACAAAACTGTTTCAGTAGACGGATAAGTTCAAAAGGAAGCCACACGTGCGCCAGGAATATTGTTTAATTTGAAACGGAATGTATAATTTCGATTGAATCTGATGCAAGCTAGTGAAAAGTTATCTGCGTTCGTACGGGAAAATGTCTAGCGACATCGCGGTTCTCCTTACGGTATTGCCCCGACCCTTACTACCAACAGCGACCTCTGTTCGCTTGAGCTTTGCTATATATATATATTGAATAGAGGAGACCCTCTGTCGTATATATTGTGTATATAAATTAAAAGAAAATAAATATCAAGTAAATATGTCCGACACGGCTGTCGCATCCGAAGTGCCAGCGCCGGCGACACCCGCTAAGAAACCGAAGGCCTCCGCGGGCGCAGGCGGCGGCGCCGCCGCCAAGAAGCCGAAGGCCAAGCCCACCCATCCGAAGACATCAGAGATGGTGAACAGCGCTATCAAGGAGCTAAAGGAGCGGAGCGGCTCGTCGCTTCAGGCGATCAAGAAGTACATAGCGGCGCAGTATAAGGTTGACGCGGAGAAGATGGCGCCGTTCATAAGAAAGTATCTTAAGAGCGCCGTGGAGTCCGGCGCCCTGATCCAGACTAAAGGCAAGGGGGCATCCGGTTCCTTCAAGTTGGAGTCGAAATCGTCCGCGTCGAAGAAGCCGGCCGGCGGAAAGGTGACCGCCGCTTCGGCCGCGACCGGCAGGTCGAAAAAGGCGGCCTCCTCAACCTCTATATCCGCGGCGAGCGGCGGCGCCAAGGGCGGTAAGAAAGCGGCGGCCGCACCGTCACCTACCAAGTCGAAATCGTCCGCTGCGACCGCGAGGGACAAGAAGGCCGCCGCCGCGAAGAGGAAGAAGCCCGTCGCCAAGAAGGCCGCCGCCGCAGCGGCGTCCGCTTCGCCCGCGAGGGCGAAGGGTGCCGCCTCGAAGGCCAAAAAGACTGCCAAGCCGCCTACGAAGAAGCCTAAAGCGCCCAAGCCGAAGAAGGCCGCCACCGCCGCGGCCGCGTCCGCCGTCACACCGAAGTCGAAACAGGCGGCCGCGAAGAAGGCCGCCGCCGCCGCTAAAAAATAAGCTGAGAAGTAACGGAAGACGACCACTCGATCGTTCCGACGTTCGTTACGTGTGTGTAGTGTTCGTATAGTCTCTCGTGTTGTGTTCCGTTTTGTATCGGCATATATAGTGAAAGAAAAAAAAAGCAAGCGGACGATGACACGACGGAGACTGAAACCGGTGGTGATGCAGGCGAGCGAGCGCGGCACTCACGATCGCAGCGGGCGCGAGTCGGCGGAAGGGGAAAAAAAAACACCGTTTTTTTTTTTTTTTATCTATCAAGACAAAAGCCCTTTTCAGGGCTAACACACATTTCCGATATCTTATTATATAGACACGTACCTATGTACCTACATATATATACCTACCAACATATCTAAGTCTAATTTAATTAAATAGTCAAAGTTTCACTCTTACTTACTTGGAGAATACGAAAACTTCTAAAACTCAATTCAAAGCTGTTTGCCGTTATCATCCATTTTATTGACATAACATAATAAATATGAAGATATGACGACGGTAAATAACTAACATTACATTAATCAATTTAATGACAATCAATCACGATTGATCGACAGTTCATTCATTCATTAATTCAATACATATATACATATATACCAAATAAATAAATAAATAAATAAATAAATAAATAAATAAATAAATAAATAAATAAATAAATAAATAAATGGATAGATATATATACAAAAAATTTATAAATAACAAAATTAATTGGTAATCAATTCACATACTCCGTTGCCCGAACCCGATCCCGACTCCCGACTCTCTCAGTCTCTGTCTACTCTACTCTACTCTATCTACAGTCTACCTACTTACTATTATTTTTCTCGTAATAACTAACAAACAAACAAACTTACGAAACTACCAATACGTGGTAGGTATCCTCCCTCCTCTCTCCCTGCCGACCGTCCGACGCGTGAGCTTTATCTCGTCGCGGTTAAACCTACCAACCAATCCATCTTGCCTCTCCATATATAAACTCGACACGAAAATTTTTTAAGTCCATAACACTACTACTGTTCGTCTCGTAGGTCGCGCTCGGGCGTGTCGCTGATTTCGAGCGATAGTATTATTTTGCATTTATTTCCTCCGCACTTAAAACATACAATAATAAATAATGTCGGGCCGCGGCAAGGGTGGTAAAGTGAAGGGAAAGGCGAAGTCACGTTCTAATCGTGCCGGTCTCCAGTTCCCCGTCGGGCGTATCCACAGACTGCTGAGGAAGGGAAATTACGCAGAGCGCGTCGGTGCCGGTGCGCCCGTTTACCTCGCGGCCGTGATGGAGTACCTAGCGGCCGAAGTGCTAGAGTTGGCCGGCAACGCGGCACGTGACAACAAGAAGACCAGGATCATACCGAGACACCTTCAGCTCGCAATCCGCAACGACGAGGAATTGAACAAATTGCTGTCAGGCGTAACGATAGCACAGGGCGGCGTACTGCCTAACATACAAGCTGTGCTTTTGCCCAAGAAAACAGAGAAGAAGGCATAGATAATCGCAAGCCGTCACCGGACTGGATTATTAATTAATAACAAAAAATATATATATACTTATATTCTCATGTATATATATATTTTTTTAAAAGGCCCTTTTCAGGGCCACAAAATTGTTCCACCAAATATACATATTGTATGCAATATAAATATATATTGCGATAGCCGCGACTCCGCTCGAGCCTAGAACTAGCTTTTAAATTAATTAACTACCATCCCGGTGGGTTCTACGGAATTTGATCGATCGATTATTTTTCCTTTGAGCCACAGTATAAGCCGTGAAGGCGTAACAGACAGACTTTCTTTATAGGTCGCGATGGAAATGGACAAAGTATGTCTGTTGGTTAGGTTAGGGTTATTTTTTTTTTTTTTTTTTTTTTCTCTCTCTCTCTTCTCTTTACCGCGTTTGTCTCAGACAAACAAACAAGCAAACAAACAAACAAGCAAACAAACAAACAAACAAACAAACAAACACACACACACACACGCATAAAGACAAATATTACATATATAAATATGTGATATAGGTGGTTACGTTTAATATTTAATTAAATATAGGTAGGACATTATGCAAAGTTACGAGTGAGTTTACATTTCTTACATGACATGTTATTGATTAATTAATTAAATTTTTATTTAAATTTGTATTTATTTTTTTTTTTTTTTTGTTTTATTATTATTTATTTGCATACATGTATATTTTTTATATATAACAATTATGCCGTACCTCTATTACTTACGTCCGTGTCGCTTAAGTCGCGTCAGTCCCCGCCCTCCCCGGACCCGCTACACGACGTTCGATTATTGGTCGGATGCGCGCTTGTCAGCTCGTCTCGGCGGGCACGTAAGCGGGCGGCGCGCGTAATCAAATCGGGAGAAATCAAAATTCGATGAACCATTCGAGTCGCACGTCCCAGTCGGTGCGGTCGCTGTCCCTTTGTTTGCACTATACTTGAATCCGTCGCTGCGTGTTAAATAAACTTCAAACTATGCCACCCAAGACAAGCGGAAAGGCCGCCAAGAAATCGGGCAAAGCCCAAAAGAATATATCTAAATCGGACAAAAAGAAGAAGAAGCACAAGAGGAAGGAGAGCTATGCCATCTATATTTACAAGGTGCTCAAGCAGGTCCATCCCGACACCGGTATCTCGAGTAAGGCCATGTCGATCATGAACTCGTTCGTGAACGACATCTTCGAGCGGATCGCGGCCGAGGCGTCTCGTCTCGCTCACTACAACAAGAGGTCAACTATCACATCGAGAGAGGTGCAGACTTCAGTGAGGTTACTGTTGCCCGGCGAATTAGCGAAGCACGCCGTCAGTGAGGGCACCAAGGCGGTAACCAAATATACAAGCTCCAAGTGAGTCCCCACGAGCGACTACTCTGTAGTCTAGTCAGTCGGCCGTCGGTCAAGTCAAACCTGCTGTCTACGATGGCGTTCAACATAAAAGGCCCTTTTCAGGGCCACAAAATTATTCAAACATGTACATGCGTGACGTTTGATCGTTTTTCTTTCTTTCTTTTTCATATCATATCATAGTTGAAGCGTAAAGCGTATAGATAGATAGTGGTTTCCTTTTATTTAATCGACAAATCATATTTCATTCATCATCTGCGTTCCGTACAGAATCTGCCTCTTTTCTTTTGTACATGATGCACCACACCACACCTTCTTTCTCCCTATTATAATATTTATTTATGTAATAGAAATAATATATGTTCGTAACTCGCGATCGCTAATGTCCTATACGTGTCGATGCGTTATAATTGTTAGTTTAAACAATAAAATATATCAGTTTCTTTGCCTCGGATGGATGTTATTGTTAAGTTTTAGACGGTCTCCCTCCGTCCCGCCGCCCTTCCTTCCCCGTTTCCAGTCGTCAGCACCGTACCGCATAAATAAATATAACTGTACATATATAAAGACGGCCGTCGGGCGTTAAAATTTTTAGTCTATACGCTGAGCCGTATCAGCGTAGTCGCGTGCGTCGTCCTTCAAGCGTTGTCGATTGCGTCGGTAATCGCTTCCTTTAAATACAATATAAATCCAAATACAAATTAATTAAACAATATCAATATTATAATATGGCTCGTACGAAACAGACCGCCAGAAAGTCGACCGGCGGCAAGGCGCCGCGCAAGCAGCTCGCCACTAAGGCCGCGCGGAAGAGCGCACCGGCCACCGGCGGTGTTAAGAAGCCGCATCGTTACAGACCCGGCACGGTGGCCCTTCGCGAGATCCGCCGCTACCAGAAGAGTACCGAACTGTTGATTCGCAAGCTTCCTTTCCAGCGTCTAGTGCGCGAGATCGCTCAAGACTTCAAGACCGACCTCCGCTTCCAGAGCTCCGCGGTGATGGCACTGCAGGAGGCGAGCGAGGCATATCTAGTGGGGCTGTTCGAAGACACCAATCTGTGCGCCATACACGCTAAGCGTGTAACGATTATGCCGAAGGATATACAACTGGCACGGAGAATCAGAGGCGAACGAGCTTAAATAACACATAATAATAATAAAAAATATTATTAGCATATTATTTGAATTTGAAAACAAAAGGCCCTTTTCAGGGCCGCATATATTTCATAAATCGATCATGTAATGTGTTTTTTCTCTTGATAATAAGTAGTAATAGTGAAATACGTCCAGCTTTGTATTATTCACGTCATTTTATTCAACTCTATAATACATACAGTTTAATTAGCAAGCGCAAGCATGTAGCCGCCTGTCGACTTTTCCATAGTCTCCTCTATTATTTTGGGTGTACTTATAGACAAATATACAAACATTGGAATAGACAAAAGTTTAGAATAGCTAACAATACGTATATGTAGGTGATATATATACATATTGATTAATGAAATAAAAATGAATTCATTATTTATTTATTTATGTAGCTAAAATAAGAAAGGTTGTTAGGTTGTTTAAGATATGTGTATGTGTATTTGTATGTGCATGCAAAAAAAAAAAAAAAAAAAACAAAGTAAAGGAAAAAAAGAAACAAAGTAGATAGTTTTAGTTTTGGGCGCAATAGGGGGCCGCGCCGAGAGGGGCTAGCTACCCCCTTCCCCTCCTTACTACACCTCACCCCCTCGGACACCCATCCGGAAAGGGTGGCGGCGAAAAAAAAAAAAAAAAAAAAAAAAAAAAAAAAAAAAAAAAAAAAAAAAAAAAAAAAAAAAGCTCGTCAAGCCGACCCGTAGGCGGAAACGGAGAGCTTGAGCTTCCCCCCCCCCCCCCCACCGTGCCTCGCCCCCGCGGACACCCTACCTGATAATTTGGTAAGTTGCTTCGAAAGATGTACGATATGGCTAAAGCCTTAGCCTCCCCCTCCCCCCATCCATACCTCACCCCCTCGGACACCGTCTGTCTCCCTCTGCTTATATATTCATCTCTGTCGCACAATCAAAGTATAAATACTTGCTTCAAGCGTTTTGCGCCACCTCATTCCATCGATCGCCGCCGTAGCGTGCGGATGTCTCGGTCGAGCGCAATCCGGTTGCCGCTCCCCCCGCCTGACTCACGCCCCTGCCGCGTTAGATTGTGAAAGTGCCAAAGGACTCTGAACTGTTAGTGTCTTGTTCGTTCCTGTGCAAGTGGTTGTGATAGTGTTACTGTGATTCGATTAGGTAGTGTGGTGCTTCACGCATAACACTTGCCGTAGGTGGTTCCGTCCGTGCGTAAGTACACTAATTTTTAATTTAGGTACTCACCTCTTTCCCCCGAAGGGAGAGAGACTAAGACCTAGATTTTTTCTTAGGTACACACCTCCCTGCCCTCCGGCAGGGAGGCCACCCCCACACTAGCGGGCCAATATGGCCCCTACCCTGCGCCCCACGGGGCAACCGTTACTGGACGCAATTTTCGCGTTCCTCCAGGCGCACCACCCCGCCATTTTGCAGGAACTCGCCAAAGCCCTCCCGCCCTCTCAGGGCCAGAGTGGCATCCCGGTGGTACCTTCTCCCCCCTCTGCGGAGAAGGCCAAAGCTCGTTCCCGCTCCGTGTCTCCTGGCATGGAAGTAGAGGAAGCATCCGACTCGGAATCCGAGACTCCCTCAGAGTCCGGTGAGGAAGCCGAAGCATCCGATGCTTCGCAGTCCCCGTCCCCCTCGGCGTCATCCGCCTCAGACGAGGACGACGGCTTCACCGCCGTCCTATCAAAGAGCCAGAAGCGAAAGCTGAAGGCTCCCAAGACCGTCCCGCCCAAAAGGGCCACCAACGACGCAGGTGCACCTGCCCCGCGCCCCATCCCCAAATCCCAACCTGCCTCACAGGCCAATACAAAACAGACTGACTCCCCACAAGACTCGCCTATGACGGAGAGGAAGGAGAAGGTGCCGCCCCTATTTGTTAGGGAAAAAGACGCGTGGAACCGACTAATCCCGCGCATGGACAGTTCGTCCATCCCATTTACTTCTGCCCGGTCCACAAGCCAGGGCATAATGGTACAATGTCCGTCTTCAACGGACCACCGTCGCCTCACGACACTCTTGGATGCCGAAAAGATCGGCTACCACACATACGCCCTAGAAGACGAGCGCGAACTTCGCGTCGTCATCCGCGGGCTCCCCGTCGAAATCGATTGCGACCTTATTAAGAAGGACCTCCTCAGCCAGGGCCTTCCAGTAAGACAGGTACACCGCATGTACCACCACAGGACCAAAGTTCCTTATGAACTTTGTCTCGCGGTCCTCGACCTCAGTCCTGAAGGCAAACGTGTCTTCAACATTCAAACAATATGCAGACTGTCGGGTCTGCGTATAGAAACGCCGCGTACGCGTGGGGTAATGGGGCAGTGCCATCGCTGCCAGCTTTACGGCCACTCGCAGCGCAACTGCACCGCACGACCTAGGTGCGTCAAGTGCCTGGGCGATCACGGCACTGCCGATTGCCCCAGAACGGTTCCGTCCGAGGAACCTCCCAGCTGTGTCCTCTGCAGGACCCAAGGGCACCCCGCGAGCTATCGCGGCTGCCCGAAAGTCCCGCTTAGGGCAAAACGAGGGGGCAGAAGGGCCACCCGTAAAAAGGCGGACCGTACCGCCCCCAAACCAGCTGAGAGGTTCGTCCCCGCGCCTCTCCCCACCTCAAACCCCTGGCACAGGAAACCGGCATCCGAGCCGGCTGTGCCAGCAAAACCGGCTCAAGAGACGGTAGCGAAACCCGCTGCCGCCATCTTGAGCTCCAATACAAGAGCCGCCGCTCCTAAAGCGACAGCCGCCCCTCCAGCAACGAGCTTCATTGACGATATGAAACTCGTTTGCGATATAGTAACCAAGATTGACACTACGGAGCTGTCAATTTTGGCAAACAAGCTGAGGAGTAATCCTCAAAACAGATTAATGGCCTTGCTCGAACACTCTAGTTTGGTGCAGGCCATCTCTAGGCTTTAAGCTTAAACCCTCACTGGGTAGGGCCAAGCCCCACTCCCTCAAGCTCGTCACGTACAACGCAGACGGGCTTATCAGACACATGGACGAAGTCCGCGATTTCGTAGTTGCACACGACATAGATATTCTTCTAATACAAGAATCCTTCTTAAAACCCCAATTTCGCAATCCCAATATTGCGAACTACTGTTTGATTAGAAATGACCGTCTGTCATCCAAAAAAGGCGGCACGCTCATTTACTACAAAAGAGCCCTCCTATGCTCCCCCCTTGATTCCCCAAAGCTCACTAACATGGAGGCTTCAGTCTGTCAGGTGGGTATGACCGGCCATCAGTCGATCATACTAGCATCAGTATACCTCAGTCCGACCAAACGGGTACTCGAAAGAGACGTCCGCACCCTTCTCGCACTAGGCGACTCTGTAATACTGGCCGGAGACTTCAACTCCAAACATGGCCAATGGAATTCTCGCCGAACCAACCAGAACGGCACAATACTCCAAGGCCTCAACGGCCTTCCAAACCTCGCTTTTGAGGTGATAGCCCCTAACGAGCCCACCAGATACCCGCCTAACGGGGATCCCAACAGAGCAGATGTGTTAGATATATACATTTTCAAAAATGTAGCTCTCCAGTTACATTCTATAGAAGTCCTGCATGAATTAGACTCGGACCACCGTCCGGTTCTAATTCAGTTAGGGCAAGCTACCTCCACGACCCCTCCCACGAAAACGATAATCGACTGGAGTAAATTAGGCGGGAAACTCCAGTCCCTAAACTCAGACCACCTAAATCAAATTCCTGACAAGATAGACTCCGTGGATAGTGCCAAGTTCGCTGTTACCCACCTTACGAAACATATAACAGACTCACTCGAGCGTTGCTCCAAGGAAGTCCCCGACGACCGCGGTCGTGGGAGACTACCGGACGACCTGCGCGACCTACTTAGACGTAAACGTGCCGCCACTAGGGCCCATGACGCATACCCGACAGACGATAACCGGAGAACACTCCGGCGACTTCAAAGAGAGGTTAGAGAAAAACTCAGCCTCAACCGTCAGTCCGCCTGGGACAACAAACTCTCAGAGATCTCGCCGAGTCACCTGGCTTTCTGGAAACTGGCGAAATCCCTGAGAGGAGACCAGTGTGCAGCTACACCTCCATTGTTACGTTTAAACCGTCCGGTCGCTTTTGACGACATCGATAAGGCCGAATGCTTGGCTGACAGTCTTGAGGGACAATGTTCAAATAACCCCAGTCATCCCGAACACGCCAAATTCCACTCAGAAGTGGAAATGGCGGCGGCTAGGATATCCGCGAAGGCTCCCGAAAGCGAGCCGCTCACTCCCACTACCGGAGAGGAAGTCCGTTCCATTATCCAAAACCTGAAGACCCGCAAGTCCCCAGGCCCCGACTCCATATCCAACAAAGCACTCAAGTGCCTCCCCGACCAACTCATAAACCTATTAGTATTGATTTTCAATGCCCTCCTGTTAGGTTGCTCCTTCCCCGACGAATGGAAGGAAGCAATAGTAATAGGAATTCGTAAACCGGGAAAACCCAGTAATCTCCCGAGCAGCTATCGACCCATCAGTCTGCTCAACAGCTTAGGGAAAGTCTACGAGCGAGTAATCCTCGCTAGACTCATAACGTTCATGGAGTCGATGAAGCTTATACCGGATGAGCAATTCGGCTTCCGCGCCAAACACACCGCGGTACAACAAGTACACCGACTTACCGAAGCCGTCCTCAATGGCTTCGGCAAAAAACGGTACACCGGTACTGTCTTCTTCGATGTCGCCAAAGCCTTCGATAAGGTATGGCATGCGGGTTTAATATACAAACTCGCGAACCTAGGAATCCCCGATAGACTCGTTCTTATCATTCGCGATTATCTTACAAATCGCTCATTTAGATATCGTATTGATGGTGCGCTCTCCTCAAGACGCACCTTAAGCGCTGGAGTCCCCCAAGGTTCGGTACTCGCACCGTTCCTCTACTCGCTCTATACGAGTGACATCCCACGATTCTCCACTAAAACTAGTGCAGTCACCCACTTAGCTATGTTCGCGGACGATACCGCAATCTATACCACCTGTAGAGATCCCATAACTATTAATGATAGGCTCCAAAGAGCAACCAACCAGCTCGGAAGCTGGTTCCGCCGGTGGAGAATCGAAATTAATCCCGATAAAAGCGCAGCAATGTTCTTTGCGAGATCTAGGAGAGCCATGGACTTCATCCGGACGCCCCCTAGAGTCTCCATATACAACAAATACATAGATTGGCAAAAGGAAGTCAAATACTTAGGTGTCATCCTCCAACCGACCCTATCCTTTATCCGACACATCCGCGTTGTCCGTAACCGGGCAGCGTTCGCCATGGGACGCCTCTATCCGATACTGTGCAAGACAAGTAAACTGTCACTTCGCAACAAAGTGACACTTTACAAAACTTGCATCAGACCCATCATGACATATGCGAGCGTCACGTTCGCGCACGTCCCGAAATCACGACTGTGTCCGTTGCAGACACTTCAAAATCGATTCATGCGTACAGCCACTGGCTGTCCGTGGTTCGTGCGCAACGTGAACCTCCATAGAGATCTCGACCTACCCACGATAGCCGATCTTTTCAGACGATTCTCGACGACTTACTTCGAGAAAGCGTCCATCCACCCAAACCCCCTTATAGTGGCCGCGTCCAACTATAAGGCGTTCAGGCACCCCAACAAGATTCACAGGCGCCCGAAGAGCGTCCTTAACGACCCCGACGATGCTATCACAGCATCCAACAAGATACACACATTACATTTACACAAACAGCGTCTTCGCCGGCGAAGACGAGGTCCCCGCTTGCTTGTGTCAAGCGGCCGCAGCCCTCTGCCGCGGCCGCCGTGACGCAGACTTCTTCCAAGTCATTTATTAGATGCAGCCCTCCAAAAACGCGCCGCCTTAAGCCGAGGTTCGGTCTCGCAGGAGACACCCTTAAGGCGACGCCCCCTGTAGCGCGGGTGCTTGTAATGCACCCGCATGTATCATCCATTTCTTCTCGGCGATGCTTCAGCGCTCGCCCGTCTTATCGGTGACGCTGTCAAAGCCATTAGGGCTAACAGCATTAGTCATATTCGAAAAAAAAAAAAAAAAAAGTTTTGCGCCAGTTGCAGCCGTTCTACCGCAGTCATCGCTGGTCGAGCGCAGCAGTGTTTTCGTCTCTCTCTATATATATTTATCAATAAACTAACATGACCGGTCGAGGAAAAGGTGGAAAGGGATTGGGAAAAGGAGGCGCGAAGCGCCACAGGAAGGTGCTCCGTGACAACATCCAGGGCATCACGAAGCCGGCTATCCGTCGTCTGGCAAGAAGAGGTGGCGTGAAACGTATATCGGGTCTGATATACGAAGAGACGCGCGGCGTGCTGAAGGTGTTCCTCGAGAACGTCATCCGTGACGCTGTCACTTATACCGAACACGCCAAAAGGAAGACAGTCACCGCGATGGATGTGGTGTACGCGTTGAAACGTCAAGGCCGCACCCTCTACGGGTTTGGCGGTTAATTAAATGACGTAACGTAATAATGTATGTTATAAATGTACATTATAACGTTAAATCAACATAAACAAAACCTTTAAAAAAAAAAATTAACTAAAAAAGGCCCTTTTCAGGGCCGCAAATTTATCAAATACTCTATCAAATCTCGTTTTTTTTTTTTTTTCTTTTTTTTAAATTTATTTTTAGACATCATTCAAATTACATTATGAACCGGAGTGAGGGAGGACCTTCGCGATTATCACAATTGTATATAATATGTCACCAGTGTGACGATCAATGTCTTACTGGTTTATTATATATCTGAGTTACTAAGTTACTTAATACATTAAGTTGTGAATTATATATACTCTATTACACAATTAATTAATATATGATATACGCGTATGGCATGAGTAGGTGCCTGAAAATTTAAATTAGTAGTAAACTTACACGAGTGTCAACTCGCTGTATGCAAACTGTAAGTAACCGGATATAAAATTAAGAGATGTTAATAGTACAACGAGTTTATTAATTTGTTTTATTTATTTAAGAAAATATACCTTGAATATAAATATACAACAACGCCAACGCCAACGCCACCGCCACCGCCGCCCCCCTCAAGATAGATCATCGCGCGTAGTTAGGTGCAATGAATGATTTTGCAGAGATTATCCGAAACCGATGATTTAGAAAAATATAATTATGCAAAAAAAAAAAGAAGCCATATATATATTATATTATCGTAATCGTTATTGACTCGTACGAATTTAACATGACGACTTCGAGAGGAGACTCTCTTGCAAACGTCGTGTGGCAGTGTGGTGTTTTACGAAGCTCTACTTCGAACGGTCTAAACTATAAATATACACGGCGTAGGAACGGCAAATGATATCGAATCGATATAGCGGAATATCCGCTTTTAATTTATAGTAATATATATCAATAAAATATTCGTTTTATCAAGAAAAACAAGATTTAATCCGGACCCGGGGTGCACGAGTAGCGGTGTATAGAAATTAATCATCGAAAGCTTCCCCACGGGCGGAAGAATTCACGACAAAACTGTTTCAGTAGACGGATAAGTTCAAAAGGAAGCCACACGTGCGCCAGGAATATTGTTTAATTTGAAACGGAATGTATAATTTCGATTGAATCTGATGCAAGCTAGTGAAAAGTTATCTGCGTTCGTACGGGAAAATGTCTAGCGACATCGCGGTTCTCCTTACGGTATTGCCCCGACCCTTACTACCAACAGCGACCTCTGTTCGCTTGAGCTTTGCTATATATATATATTGAATAGAGGAGACCCTCTGTCGTATATATTGTGTATATAAATTAAAAGAAAATAAATATCAAGTAAATATGTCCGACACGGCTGTCGCATCCGAAGTGCCAGCGCCGGCGACACCCGCTAAGAAACCGAAGGCCTCCGCGGGCGCAGGCGGCGGCGCCGCCGCCAAGAAGCCGAAGGCCAAGCCCACCCATCCGAAGACATCAGAGATGGTGAACAGCGCTATCAAGGAGCTAAAGGAGCGGAGCGGCTCGTCGCTTCAGGCGATCAAGAAGTACATAGCGGCGCAGTATAAGGTTGACGCGGAGAAGATGGCGCCGTTCATAAGAAAGTATCTTAAGAGCGCCGTGGAGTCCGGCGCCCTGATCCAGACTAAAGGCAAGGGGGCATCCGGTTCCTTCAAGTTGGAGTCGAAATCGTCCGCGTCGAAGAAGCCGGCCGGCGGAAAGGTGACCGCCGCTTCGGCCGCGACCGGCAGGTCGAAAAAGGCGGCCTCCTCAACCTCTATATCCGCGGCGAGCGGCGGCGCCAAGGGCGGTAAGAAAGCGGCGGCCGCACCGTCACCTACCAAGTCGAAATCGTCCGCTGCGACCGCGAGGGACAAGAAGGCCGCCGCCGCGAAGAGGAAGAAGCCCGTCGCCAAGAAGGCCGCCGCCGCAGCGGCGTCCGCTTCGCCCGCGAGGGCGAAGGGTGCCGCCTCGAAGGCCAAAAAGACTGCCAAGCCGCCTACGAAGAAGCCTAAAGCGCCCAAGCCGAAGAAGGCCGCCACCGCCGCGGCCGCGTCCGCCGTCACACCGAAGTCGAAACAGGCGGCCGCGAAGAAGGCCGCCGCCGCCGCTAAAAAATAAGCTGAGAAGTAACGGAAGACGACCACTCGATCGTTCCGACGTTCGTTACGTGTGTGTAGTGTTCGTATAGTCTCTCGTGTTGTGTTCCGTTTTGTATCGGCATATATAGTGAAAGAAAAAAAAAGCAAGCGGACGATGACACGACGGAGACTGAAACCGGTGGTGATGCAGGCGAGCGAGCGCGGCACTCACGATCGCAGCGGGCGCGAGTCGGCGGAAGGGGAAAAAAAAACACCGTTTTTTTTTTTTTTTATCTATCAAGACAAAAGCCCTTTTCAGGGCTAACACACATTTCCGATATCTTATTATATAGACACGTACCTATGTACCTACATATATATACCTACCAACATATCTAAGTCTAATTTAATTAAATAGTCAAAGTTTCACTCTTACTTACTTGGAGAATACGAAAACTTCTAAAACTCAATTCAAAGCTGTTTGCCGTTATCATCCATTTTATTGACATAACATAATAAATATGAAGATATGACGACGGTAAATAACTAACATTACATTAATCAATTTAATGACAATCAATCACGATTGATCGACAGTTCATTCATTCATTAATTCAATACATATATACATATATACCAAATAAATAAATAAATAAATAAATAAATAAATAAATAAATAAATAAATAAATAAATAAATGGATAGATATATATACAAAAAATTTATAAATAACAAAATTAATTGGTAATCAATTCACATACTCCGTTGCCCGAACCCGATCCCGACTCCCGACTCTCTCAGTCTCTGTCTACTCTACTCTACTCTATCTACAGTTTTTTTTTTTTTTTTTTTTTTTTTTTTTCGAATATGACTAATGCTGTTAGCCCTAATGGCTTTGACAGCGTCACCGATAAGACGGGCGAGCGCTGAAGCATCGCCGAGAAGAAATGGATGATACATGCGGGTGCATTACAAGCACCCGCGCTACAGGGGGCGTCGCCTTAAGGGTGTCTCCTGCGAGACCGAACCTCGGCTTAAGGCGGCGCGTTTTTGGAGGGCTGCATCTAATAAATGACTTGGAAGAAGTCTGTGTCACGGCGGCCGCGGCAGAGGGCTGCGGCCGCTTGACACAAGCAAGCGGGGACCTCGTCTTCGCCGGCGAAGACGCTGTTTGTGTGCGTGTTGTGTGTATATCTTGTTGGATGCTGTTATAGCATCGTCGGGGTCGTTAAGGACGCTCTTCGGGCGCCTGTGAATCTTGTTGGGGTGCCTGAACGCCTTATAGTTGGACGCGGCCACTATAAGGGGGTTTGGGTGGATGGACGCTTTCTCGAAGTAAGTCGTCGAGAATCGTCTGAAAAGATCGGCTATCGTAGGTAGGTCGAGATCTCTATGGAGGTTCACGTTGCGCACGAACCACGGACAGCCAGTGGCTGTACGCATGAATCGATTTTGAAGTGTCTGCAACGGACACAGTCGTGATTTCGGAACGTGCGCGAACGCGACGCTCGCATAGGTCATAATGGGTCTGATGCAAGTCTTGTAAAGTGTCACTTTGTTGCGGAGTGACAGTTTACTTGCCTTGCACAGTATCGGATGGAGGCGTCCCAAGGCGAACGCTGCCCGGTTGCGGACAACGCGGATGTGTCGGATAAAGGATAGGGTCGGTTCGAGGATGACACCTAAGTATTTGACTTCCTTTTGCCAATCTATGTATTTGTTGTAAATAGAGACTCTAGGAGGCGTCCGGATGAAGTCCATGGCTCTCCTAGATCTCGCAAAGAACATTGCTGCGCTTTTATCGGGATTAATTTCGATTCTCCACCGGCGGAACCAGCTTCCGAGCTGGTTGGTTGCTCTTTGGAGCCTATCATTAATAGTTATGGGATCTCTACAGGTGGTATAGATTGCGGTATCGTCCGCGAACATAGCTAAGTGGGTGACTGCACTAGTTTTAGTGGAGAATCGTGGGATGTCACTCGTATAGAGCGAGTAGAGGAACGGTGCGAGTACCGAACCTTGGGGGACTCCGGCGCGTAAGGTGCGTCTTGAGGAGAGCGCACCATCAATACGATATCTGAATGAGCGATTAGTAAGATAATCGCGAATGATAAGAACGAGTCTATCGGGGATTCCTAGGTTCGCGAGTTTGTATATTAAACCCGCATGCCATACCTTATCGAAGGCTTTGGCGACATCGAAGAAGACAGTACCGGTGTACCGTTTTTTGCCGAAGCCATTGAGGACGGCTTCGGTAAGTCGGTGTACTTGTTGTACCGCGGTGTGTTTGGCGCGGAAGCCGAATTGCTCATCCGGTATGAGCTTCATCGACTCCATGAACGTTATGAGTCTAGCGAGGATTACTCGCTCGTAGACTTTCCCTAAGCTGTTGAGCAGACTGATGGGTCGATAGCTGCTCGGGAGATTACTGGGTTTTCCCGGTTTACGAATACCTATTACTATTGCTTCCTTCCATTCGTCGGGGAAGGAGCAACCTAACAGGAGGGCATTGAAAATCAATACTAATAGGTTTATGAGTTGGTCAGGGAGGCACTTGAGTGCTTTGTTGGATATGGAGTCGGGGCCTGGGGACTTGCGGGTCTTCAGGTTTTGGATAATGGAACGGACTTCCTCTCCGGTGGTGGGAGTGAGCGGCGCGCTTTCGGGAGCCTTTGCGGATATCCTAGCCGCCGCCATTTCCACTTCCGAGTGGAATTCGGCGTGTTCGGGATGACTGGGATTTTTTGTACATTGTCCCTCAAGACTGTCAGCCAAGCATTCGGCCTTATCGATGTCGTCAAAAGCGACCGGACGGTTTAAACGTATCAATGGAGGTGTAGCTGCACACTGGTCTCCTCTCAGGGATTTCGCCAGTTTCCAGAAAGCCAGGTGACTCGGCGAGATCTCTGAGAGTTTGTTGTCCCAGGCGGACTGACGGTTGAGGCTGAGTTTTTCTCTAACCTCTCTTTGAAGTCGCCGGAGTGTTCTCCGGTTATCGTCTGTCGGGTATGCGTCATGGGCCCTAGTGGCGGCACGTTTACGTCTAAGTAGGTCGCGCAGGTCGTCCGGTAGTCTCCCACGACCGCGGTCGTCGGGGACTTCCTTGGAGCAACGCTCGAGTGAGTCTGTTATATGTTTTGTAAGGTGGGTAACAGCGAACTTGGCACTATCCACGGAGTCTATCTTGTCAGGAATTTGATCTAGGTGGTCTGAGTTTAGGGACTGGAGTTTCCCGCCTAATTTACTCCAGTCGATTATCGTTTTCGTGGGAGGGGTCGTGGAGGTAGATTGCCCTAACTGAATTAGAACCGGGCGGTGGTCCGAGTCTAATTCATGCAGGACTTCTATAGAATGTAACTGGAGAGCTACATTTTTGAAAATGTATATATCTAACACATCTGCTCTGTTTGGATCCCCGTTAGGCGGGTATCTGGTGGGCTCGTTAGGGGCTATCACCTCAAAAGCGAGGTTTGGAAGGCCGTTGAGGCCTTGGAGTATTGTGCCGTTCCGGTTGGTTCGGCGAGAGTTCCATTGGCCATGTTTGGAGTTGAAGTCTCCGGCCAGTATTACAGAGTCGCCTAGTGCGAGAAGGGTGCGGACGTCTCTTTCGAGTACCCGTTTGGTCGGACTGAGGTATACTGATGCTAGTATGATCGACTGATGGCCGGTCATACCCACCTGACAGACTGAAGCCTCCATGTTAGTGAGCTTTGGGGAATCAAGGGGGGAGCATAAGAGGGCTCTTTTATAGTAAATGAGCGTGCCGCCTTTTTTGGATGACAGACGGTCATTTCTAATCAAACTGTAATTCGCAATATTGGGATTGCGAAATTGGGGTTTTAAGAAGGATTCTTGTATTAGAAGAATATCTATATCGTGTGCAACTACGAAATCGCGGACTTCGTCCATGTGTCTGATAAGCCCGTCTGCGTTGTACGTGACGAGCTTGAGGGAGTGGGGCTTGGCCCTACCCAGTGAGGGTTTAAGCTTAAAGCCTAGAGATGGCCTGCACCAAACTAGAGTGTTCGAGCAAGGCCATTAATCTGTTTTGAGGATTACTCCTCAGCTTGTTTGCCAAAATTGACAGCTCCGTAGTGTCAATTTTGGTTACTATGTCGCAAACGAGTTTCATGTCGTCCATGAAACTCGTTGCTGGAGGGGCGGCTGTCGCTTTAGGAGCGGCAGCTCTTGTATTGGAGCTCAAGATGGCGGCGGCGGGTTTCGCTACCGTCTCCTGAGCCGGTTTTACTGGCACAGCCGGCTCGGATGCCGGTTTCCTGTGCCAGGGGTTTGAGGTGGGGAGAGGCGCGGGGACGAACCTCTCAGCTGGTTTGGGGGCGGTACGGTCCGCCTTTTTACGGGTGGCCCTTCTGCCCCCTCGTTTTGCCCTAAGCGGGACTTTCGGGCAGCCGCGATAGCTCGCGGGGTGCCCTTGGGTCCTGCAGAGGACACAGCTGGGAGGTTCCTCGGACGGAACCGCTCTGGGGCAATCGGCAGTGCCATGATCGCCCAGGCACTTGACGCACCTTGGTCGTGCGGTGCAGTTTCGCTGCGAGTGGCCGTAAAGTTGGCAGCGATGGCACTGCCCCATTACCCCACGCGTACGCGGCGTTTCAATACGCAGACCCGACAGTCTGCATATTGTTTGGACGTTGAAGACACGTTTGCCTTCAGGACTGAGGTCGAGGACCGCGAGACAAAGTTCATAAGGAACTTTGGTTCTGTGGTGGTACATGCGGTGTACCTGTCTTACGGGAAGGCCCTGGCTGAGGAGGTCCTTCTTAATAAGGTCGCAATCTATCTCTACGGGAAGCCCGCGGATGACGACGCGAAGTTCGCGCTCGTCTTCTAGGGCGTATGTGTGGTAGCCGATCTTTTCGGCATCCAGGAGCGTCGTGAGGCGACGGTGGTCCGTTGAAGACGGACATTGCACCATTATGCCCTGGCTTGTGGACCGGGCAGAGGTGAAAGGAATGGACGAGCTGTCCATGCGCGGAATTAAGCGATTCCACGCGTCTTTTTCCCTAACAAATAGGGGCGGCACCTTCTCCTTCCTCTCCGTCATAGGCGAGTCCTGTGAGTCGGGTACGTCTTGTTTGCGGGCGGCCTGTGAGGCAGGCTGGGGTTTGGGGGTGGGGCGCGGGGCAGGTGCACCTGCGTCGTTAGTGGCCCTTTTGGGCGGGACGGTCTTGGGAGCCTTCAGCTTACGCTTCTGGCTCTTGGATAGGACGGCGGTGAAGCCGTCGTCCTCGTCTGAGGCGGATGACGCCGAGGGGGACGGGGACTGCGAAGCATCGGATGCTTCGGCTTCCTCACCGGACTCTGAGGGAGTCTCGGATTCCGAATCGGATTGCTCCTCCACTTCCATGTCAGGAGACACGGGGCGGGAGCGTTGTTTGGCCTTTTCCGCAGAGGGGGGAGAAGGTGCTGCCGGGCTGCCACTCTGGCCCTGAGGGGGCGGGAGGGCCTTGGTGAGCTCCACCAAAATGGCGGGGTGGTGCGCCTGAAGGAACGCGAAAATCGCGTCCAGTAACGGTTGCCCCGTGGGGCGCAGGGTGGGGGCCATATTGGCCCGCTAGTGTGGGGGTGGCCTCCCTGCCGGAGGGCAGGGAGGTGTGTACCTAAGAAAAAATCTAGTCTTAGTCTCTCTCCCTTCGGGGGAAAGAGGTGAGTACCTAAATTAAAAAATTAGTGTACTTACGCACGGACGGAACCACCTACGGAAAGTGTTATGCGTGAAGCACCACACTACCTAATCGAAGCACAGTAACACTAACACAATCCACTTGCACAGGAACGAACAACACTGACAGTCCAGAGTCCTTGGGCACTTTCACAATCTAACGCGGCAGGGGCGTGAGTCAGGCGGGGGGAGCAGCAACCGGATTGCGCTCGACCGAGACATCCGCACGCTACGGCGGCGATCGATGGAATCTCTATCTACAGTCTACCTACTTACTATTATTTTTCTCGTAATAACTAACAAACAAACAAACTTACGAAACTACCAATACGTGGTAGGTATCCTCCCTCCTCTCTCCCTGCCGACCGTCCGACGCGTGAGCTTTATCTCGTCGCGGTTAAACCTACCAACCAATCCATCTTGCCTCTCCATATATAAACTCGACACGAAAATTTTTTAAGTCCATAACACTACTACTGTTCGTCTCGTAGGTCGCGCTCGGGCGTGTCGCTGATTTCGAGCGATAGTATTATTTTGCATTTATTTCCTCCGCACTTAAAACATACAATAATAAATAATGTCGGGCCGCGGCAAGGGTGGTAAAGTGAAGGGAAAGGCGAAGTCACGTTCTAATCGTGCCGGTCTCCAGTTCCCCGTCGGGCGTATCCACAGACTGCTGAGGAAGGGAAATTACGCAGAGCGCGTCGGTGCCGGTGCGCCCGTTTACCTCGCGGCCGTGATGGAGTACCTAGCGGCCGAAGTGCTAGAGTTGGCCGGCAACGCGGCACGTGACAACAAGAAGACCAGGATCATACCGAGACACCTTCAGCTCGCAATCCGCAACGACGAGGAATTGAACAAATTGCTGTCAGGCGTAACGATAGCACAGGGCGGCGTACTGCCTAACATACAAGCTGTGCTTTTGCCCAAGAAAACAGAGAAGAAGGCATAGATAATCGCAAGCCGTCACCGGACTGGATTATTAATTAATAACAAAAAATATATATATACTTATATTCTCATGTATATATATATTTTTTTAAAAGGCCCTTTTCAGGGCCACAAAATTGTTCCACCAAATATACATATTGTATGCAATATAAATATATATTGCGATAGCCGCGACTCCGCTCGAGCCTAGAACTAGCTTTTAAATTAATTAACTACCATCCCGGTGGGTTCTACGGAATTTGATCGATCGATTATTTTTCCTTTGAGCCACAGTATAAGCCGTGAAGGCGTAACAGACAGACTTTCTTTATAGGTCGCGATGGAAATGGACAAAGTATGTCTGTTGGTTAGGTTAGGGTTATTTTTTTTTTTTTTTTTTTTTTCTCTCTCTCTCTTCTCTTTACCGCGTTTGTCTCAGACAAACAAACAAGCAAACAAACAAACAAGCAAACAAACAAACAAACAAACAAACAAACACACACACACACACGCATAAAGACAAATATTACATATATAAATATGTGATATAGGTGGTTACGTTTAATATTTAATTAAATATAGGTAGGACATTATGCAAAGTTACGAGTGAGTTTACATTTCTTACATGACATGTTATTGATTAATTAATTAAATTTTTATTTAAATTTGTATTTATTTTTTTTTTTTTTTTGTTTTATTATTATTTATTTGCATACATGTATATTTTTTATATATAACAATTATGCCGTACCTCTATTACTTACGTCCGTGTCGCTTAAGTCGCGTCAGTCCCCGCCCTCCCCGGACCCGCTACACGACGTTCGATTATTGGTCGGATGCGCGCTTGTCAGCTCGTCTCGGCGGGCACGTAAGCGGGCGGCGCGCGTAATCAAATCGGGAGAAATCAAAATTCGATGAACCATTCGAGTCGCACGTCCCAGTCGGTGCGGTCGCTGTCCCTTTGTTTGCACTATACTTGAATCCGTCGCTGCGTGTTAAATAAACTTCAAACTATGCCACCCAAGACAAGCGGAAAGGCCGCCAAGAAATCGGGCAAAGCCCAAAAGAATATATCTAAATCGGACAAAAAGAAGAAGAAGCACAAGAGGAAGGAGAGCTATGCCATCTATATTTACAAGGTGCTCAAGCAGGTCCATCCCGACACCGGTATCTCGAGTAAGGCCATGTCGATCATGAACTCGTTCGTGAACGACATCTTCGAGCGGATCGCGGCCGAGGCGTCTCGTCTCGCTCACTACAACAAGAGGTCAACTATCACATCGAGAGAGGTGCAGACTTCAGTGAGGTTACTGTTGCCCGGCGAATTAGCGAAGCACGCCGTCAGTGAGGGCACCAAGGCGGTAACCAAATATACAAGCTCCAAGTGAGTCCCCACGAGCGACTACTCTGTAGTCTAGTCAGTCGGCCGTCGGTCAAGTCAAACCTGCTGTCTACGATGGCGTTCAACATAAAAGGCCCTTTTCAGGGCCACAAAATTATTCAAACATGTACATGCGTGACGTTTGATCGTTTTTCTTTCTTTCTTTTTCATATCATATCATAGTTGAAGCGTAAAGCGTATAGATAGATAGTGGTTTCCTTTTATTTAATCGACAAATCATATTTCATTCATCATCTGCGTTCCGTACAGAATCTGCCTCTTTTCTTTTGTACATGATGCACCACACCACACCTTCTTTCTCCCTATTATAATATTTATTTATGTAATAGAAATAATATATGTTCGTAACTCGCGATCGCTAATGTCCTATACGTGTCGATGCGTTATAATTGTTAGTTTAAACAATAAAATATATCAGTTTCTTTGCCTCGGATGGATGTTATTGTTAAGTTTTAGACGGTCTCCCTCCGTCCCGCCGCCCTTCCTTCCCCGTTTCCAGTCGTCAGCACCGTACCGCATAAATAAATATAACTGTACATATATAAAGACGGCCGTCGGGCGTTAAAATTTTTAGTCTATACGCTGAGCCGTATCAGCGTAGTCGCGTGCGTCGTCCTTCAAGCGTTGTCGATTGCGTCGGTAATCGCTTCCTTTAAATACAATATAAATCCAAATACAAATTAATTAAACAATATCAATATTATAATATGGCTCGTACGAAACAGACCGCCAGAAAGTCGACCGGCGGCAAGGCGCCGCGCAAGCAGCTCGCCACTAAGGCCGCGCGGAAGAGCGCACCGGCCACCGGCGGTGTTAAGAAGCCGCATCGTTACAGACCCGGCACGGTGGCCCTTCGCGAGATCCGCCGCTACCAGAAGAGTACCGAACTGTTGATTCGCAAGCTTCCTTTCCAGCGTCTAGTGCGCGAGATCGCTCAAGACTTCAAGACCGACCTCCGCTTCCAGAGCTCCGCGGTGATGGCACTGCAGGAGGCGAGCGAGGCATATCTAGTGGGGCTGTTCGAAGACACCAATCTGTGCGCCATACACGCTAAGCGTGTAACGATTATGCCGAAGGATATACAACTGGCACGGAGAATCAGAGGCGAACGAGCTTAAATAACACATAATAATAATAAAAAATATTATTAGCATATTATTTGAATTTGAAAACAAAAGGCCCTTTTCAGGGCCGCATATATTTCATAAATCGATCATGTAATGTGTTTTTTCTCTTGATAATAAGTAGTAATAGTGAAATACGTCCAGCTTTGTATTATTCACGTCATTTTATTCAACTCTATAATACATACAGTTTAATTAGCAAGCGCAAGCATGTAGCCGCCTGTCGACTTTTCCATAGTCTCCTCTATTATTTTGGGTGTACTTATAGACAAATATACAAACATTGGAATAGACAAAAGTTTAGAATAGCTAACAATACGTATATGTAGGTGATATATATACATATTGATTAATGAAATAAAAATGAATTCATTATTTATTTATTTATGTAGCTAAAATAAGAAAGGTTGTTAGGTTGTTTAAGATATGTGTATGTGTATTTGTATGTGCATGCAAAAAAAAAAAAAAAAAAAACAAAGTAAAGGAAAAAAAGAAACAAAGTAGATAGTTTTAGTTTTGGGCGCAATAGGGGGCCGCGCCGAGAGGGGCTAGCTACCCCCTTCCCCTCCTTACTACACCTCACCCCCTCGGACACCCATCCGGAAAGGGTGGCGGCGAAAAAAAAAAAAAAAAAAAAAAAAAAAAAAAAAAAAAAAAAAAAAAAAAAAAAAAAGCTCGTCAAGCCGACCCGTAGGCGGAAACGGAGAGCTTGAGCTTCCCCCCCCCCCCCCCACCGTGCCTCGCCCCCGCGGACACCCTACCTGATAATTTGGTAAGTTGCTTCGAAAGATGTACGATATGGCTAAAGCCTTAGCCTCCCCCTCCCCCCATCCATACCTCACCCCCTCGGACACCGTCTGTCTCCCTCTGCTTATATATTCATCTCTGTCGCACAATCAAAGTATAAATACTTGCTTCAAGCGTTTTGCGCCAGTTGCAGCCGTTCTACCGCAGTCATCGCTGGTCGAGCGCAGCAGTGTTTTCGTCTCTCTCTATATATATTTATCAATAAACTAACATGACCGGTCGAGGAAAAGGTGGAAAGGGATTGGGAAAAGGAGGCGCGAAGCGCCACAGGAAGGTGCTCCGTGACAACATCCAGGGCATCACGAAGCCGGCTATCCGTCGTCTGGCAAGAAGAGGTGGCGTGAAACGTATATCGGGTCTGATATACGAAGAGACGCGCGGCGTGCTGAAGGTGTTCCTCGAGAACGTCATCCGTGACGCTGTCACTTATACCGAACACGCCAAAAGGAAGACAGTCACCGCGATGGATGTGGTGTACGCGTTGAAACGTCAAGGCCGCACCCTCTACGGGTTTGGCGGTTAATTAAATGACGTAACGTAATAATGTATGTTATAAATGTACATTATAACGTTAAATCAACATAAACAAAACCTTTAAAAAAAAAAATTAACTAAAAAAGGCCCTTTTCAGGGCCGCAAATTTATCAAATACTCTATCAAATCTCGTTTTTTTTTTTTTTTCTTTTTTTTAAATTTATTTTTAGACATCATTCAAATTACATTATGAACCGGAGTGAGGGAGGACCTTCGCGATTATCACAATTGTATATAATATGTCACCAGTGTGACGATCAATGTCTTACTGGTTTATTATATATCTGAGTTACTAAGTTACTTAATACATTAAGTTGTGAATTATATATACTCTATTACACAATTAATTAATATATGATATACGCGTATGGCATGAGTAGGTGCCTGAAAATTTAAATTAGTAGTAAACTTACACGAGTGTCAACTCGCTGTATGCAAACTGTAAGTAACCGGATATAAAATTAAGAGATGTTAATAGTACAACGAGTTTATTAATTTGTTTTATTTATTTAAGAAAATATACCTTGAATATAAATATACAACAACGCCAACGCCAACGCCACCGCCACCGCCGCCCCCCTCAAGATAGATCATCGCGCGTAGTTAGGTGCAATGAATGATTTTGCAGAGATTATCCGAAACCGATGATTTAGAAAAATATAATTATGCAAAAAAAAAAAGAAGCCATATATATATTATATTATCGTAATCGTTATTGACTCGTACGAATTTAACATGACGACTTCGAGAGGAGACTCTCTTGCAAACGTCGTGTGGCAGTGTGGTGTTTTACGAAGCTCTACTTCGAACGGTCTAAACTATAAATATACACGGCGTAGGAACGGCAAATGATATCGAATCGATATAGCGGAATATCCGCTTTTAATTTATAGTAATATATATCAATAAAATATTCGTTTTATCAAGAAAAACAAGATTTAATCCGGACCCGGGGTGCACGAGTAGCGGTGTATAGAAATTAATCATCGAAAGCTTCCCCACGGGCGGAAGAATTCACGACAAAACTGTTTCAGTAGACGGATAAGTTCAAAAGGAAGCCACACGTGCGCCAGGAATATTGTTTAATTTGAAACGGAATGTATAATTTCGATTGAATCTGATGCAAGCTAGTGAAAAGTTATCTGCGTTCGTACGGGAAAATGTCTAGCGACATCGCGGTTCTCCTTACGGTATTGCCCCGACCCTTACTACCAACAGCGACCTCTGTTCGCTTGAGCTTTGCTATATATATATATTGAATAGAGGAGACCCTCTGTCGTATATATTGTGTATATAAATTAAAAGAAAATAAATATCAAGTAAATATGTCCGACACGGCTGTCGCATCCGAAGTGCCAGCGCCGGCGACACCCGCTAAGAAACCGAAGGCCTCCGCGGGCGCAGGCGGCGGCGCCGCCGCCAAGAAGCCGAAGGCCAAGCCCACCCATCCGAAGACATCAGAGATGGTGAACAGCGCTATCAAGGAGCTAAAGGAGCGGAGCGGCTCGTCGCTTCAGGCGATCAAGAAGTACATAGCGGCGCAGTATAAGGTTGACGCGGAGAAGATGGCGCCGTTCATAAGAAAGTATCTTAAGAGCGCCGTGGAGTCCGGCGCCCTGATCCAGACTAAAGGCAAGGGGGCATCCGGTTCCTTCAAGTTGGAGTCGAAATCGTCCGCGTCGAAGAAGCCGGCCGGCGGAAAGGTGACCGCCGCTTCGGCCGCGACCGGCAGGTCGAAAAAGGCGGCCTCCTCAACCTCTATATCCGCGGCGAGCGGCGGCGCCAAGGGCGGTAAGAAAGCGGCGGCCGCACCGTCACCTACCAAGTCGAAATCGTCCGCTGCGACCGCGAGGGACAAGAAGGCCGCCGCCGCGAAGAGGAAGAAGCCCGTCGCCAAGAAGGCCGCCGCCGCAGCGGCGTCCGCTTCGCCCGCGAGGGCGAAGGGTGCCGCCTCGAAGGCCAAAAAGACTGCCAAGCCGCCTACGAAGAAGCCTAAAGCGCCCAAGCCGAAGAAGGCCGCCACCGCCGCGGCCGCGTCCGCCGTCACACCGAAGTCGAAACAGGCGGCCGCGAAGAAGGCCGCCGCCGCCGCTAAAAAATAAGCTGAGAAGTAACGGAAGACGACCACTCGATCGTTCCGACGTTCGTTACGTGTGTGTAGTGTTCGTATAGTCTCTCGTGTTGTGTTCCGTTTTGTATCGGCATATATAGTGAAAGAAAAAAAAAGCAAGCGGACGATGACACGACGGAGACTGAAACCGGTGGTGATGCAGGCGAGCGAGCGCGGCACTCACGATCGCAGCGGGCGCGAGTCGGCGGAAGGGGAAAAAAAAACACCGTTTTTTTTTTTTTTTATCTATCAAGACAAAAGCCCTTTTCAGGGCTAACACACATTTCCGATATCTTATTATATAGACACGTACCTATGTACCTACATATATATACCTACCAACATATCTAAGTCTAATTTAATTAAATAGTCAAAGTTTCACTCTTACTTACTTGGAGAATACGAAAACTTCTAAAACTCAATTCAAAGCTGTTTGCCGTTATCATCCATTTTATTGACATAACATAATAAATATGAAGATATGACGACGGTAAATAACTAACATTACATTAATCAATTTAATGACAATCAATCACGATTGATCGACAGTTCATTCATTCATTAATTCAATACATATATACATATATACCAAATAAATAAATAAATAAATAAATAAATAAATAAATAAATAAATAAATAAATAAATAAATAAATGGATAGATATATATACAAAAAATTTATAAATAACAAAATTAATTGGTAATCAATTCACATACTCCGTTGCCCGAACCCGATCCCGACTCCCGACTCTCTCAGTCTCTGTCTACTCTACTCTACTCTATCTACAGTCTACCTACTTACTATTATTTTTCTCGTAATAACTAACAAACAAACAAACTTACGAAACTACCAATACGTGGTAGGTATCCTCCCTCCTCTCTCCCTGCCGACCGTCCGACGCGTGAGCTTTATCTCGTCGCGGTTAAACCTACCAACCAATCCATCTTGCCTCTCCATATATAAACTCGACACGAAAATTTTTTAAGTCCTGACAAGATAGACTCCGTGGATAGTGCCAAGTTCGCTGTTACCCACCTTACGAAACATATAACAGACTCACTCGAGCGTTGCTCCAAGGAAGTCCCCGACGACCGCGGTCGTGGGCGACTACCGGACGACCTACGCGACCTACTTAGACGTAAACGTGCCGCCACTAGGGCCCATGACGCATACCCGACAGACGATAACCGGAGAACACTCCGGCGACTTCAAAGAGAGGTTAGAGAAAAACTCAGCCTCAACCGTCAGTCCGCCTGGGACAACAAACTCTCAGAGATCTCGCCGAGTCACCTGGCTTTCTGGAAACTGGCGAAATCCCTGAGAGGAGACCAGTGTGCAGCTACACCTCCACTGTTACGTTTAAACCGTCCGGTCGCTTTTGACGACATCGATAAGGCCGAATGCTTGGCTGACAGTCTTGAGGGACAATGTACAAACAATCCCAGTCATCCCGAACACGCCGAATTCCACTCGGAAGTGGAAATGGCGGCGGCTAGGATATCCGCGAAGGCTCCTGAAAGCGAGCCGCTCTCTCCCACCACCGGAGAGGAAGTCCGCTCCATTATCCAAAACCTGAAGACCCGCAAGTCCCCAGGCCCCGACTCCATATCCAACAAAGCACTCAAGTGCCTCCCTGACCAACTGATAAACCTATTAGTATTGATTTTCAATGCCCTCCTGTTAGGTTGCTCCTTCCCCGACGAATGGAAGGAAGCAATAGTAATAGGGATTCGTAAACCGGGAAAACCCAGTAATCTCCCGAGCAGCTATCGACCCATCAGTCTGCTCAACAGCTTAGGGAAAGTCTACGAGCGAGTAATCCTCGCTAGACTCATAACGTTCATGGAGTCGATGAAGCTCATACCGGATGAGCAATTCGGCTTCCGCGCCAAACACACCGCGGTACAACAAGTACACCGACTTACCGAAGCCGTCCTCAATGGCTTCGGCAAAAAACGGTACACCGGTACTGTCTTCTTCGATGTCGCCAAAGCCTTCGATAAGGTATGGCATGCGGGTCTAATATACAAACTCGCGAACCTAGGAATCCCCGATAGACTCGTACTTATCATTCGCGATTATCTTACAAATCGCTCATTTAGATATCGTATTGATGGTGCGCTCTCCTCAAGACGCACCTTACGCGCCGGAGTCCCCCAAGGTTCGGTACTCGCACCGTTCCTCTACTCGCTCTATACGAGTGACATCCCACGATTCTCCACTAAAACTAGTGCAATCACCCACTTAGCTATGTTCGCGGACGATACCGCAATCTATACCACCTGTAGAGATCCCATAACTATTAATGATAGGCTCCAAAGAGCAACCAACCAGCTCGGAAGCTGGTTCCGCCGGTGGAGAATCGAAATTAATCCCGATAAAAGCGCAGCAATGTTCTTTGCGAGATCTAGGAGAGCCATGGACTTCATCCGGACGCCTCCTAGAGTCTCTATTTACAACAAATACATAGATTGGCAAAAGGAAGTCAAATACTTAGGTGTCATCCTCGAACCCACCCTATCCTTCATCCGACACATCCGCGTTGTCCGTAACCGGGCAGCGTTCGCCATGGGACGCCTCTATCCGATACTGTGCAAGACAAGTAAACTGTCACTTCGCAACAAAGTGACACTTTACAAAACTTGCATCAGACCCATTATGACCTATGCGAGCGTCGCGTTCGCGCACGTTCCGAAATCACGACTGTGTCCGTTGCAGACACTTCAAAATCGATTTATGCGTACAGCCACTGGCTGTCCGTGGTTCGTGCGCAACGTGAACCTTCATAGAGATCTCGACCTACCCACGATAGCCGATCTTTTCAGACGATTCTCGACGACTTACTTCGAGAAAGCGTCCATCCACCCAAACCCCCTTATAGTGGCCGCGTCCAACTATAAGGCGTTCAGGCACCCCAACAAGATTCACAGGCGCCCGAAGAGCGTCCTTAACGACCCCGACGATGCTATAACAGCATCCAACAAGATATACACACAACACGCACACAAACAGCGTCTTCGCCGGCGAAGACGAGGTCCCCGCTTGCTCGTGTCAAGCGGCCGCAGCCCTCTGCCGCGGCCGCCGTGACGCAGACTTCTTCCAAGTCATTTATTAGATGCAGCCCTCCAAAAACGCGCCGCCTTAAGCCGAGGTTCGGTCTCGCAGGAGACACCCTTAAGGCGACGCCCCCTGTAGCGCGGGTGCTTGTAATGCACCCGCATGTATCATCCTTTTCTTCTCGGCGATGCTTCAGCGCTCGCCCGTCTTATCGGTGACGCTGTCAAAGCCATTAGGGCTAACAGCATTAGTCATATTCGAAAAAAAAAAATTTTTTAAGTCCATAACACTACTACTGTTCGTCTCGTAGGTCGCGCTCGGGCGTGTCGCTGATTTCGAGCGATAGTATTATTTTGCATTTATTTCCTCCGCACTTAAAACATACAATAATAAATAATGTCGGGCCGCGGCAAGGGTGGTAAAGTGAAGGGAAAGGCGAAGTCACGTTCTAATCGTGCCGGTCTCCAGTTCCCCGTCGGGCGTATCCACAGACTGCTGAGGAAGGGAAATTACGCAGAGCGCGTCGGTGCCGGTGCGCCCGTTTACCTCGCGGCCGTGATGGAGTACCTAGCGGCCGAAGTGCTAGAGTTGGCCGGCAACGCGGCACGTGACAACAAGAAGACCAGGATCATACCGAGACACCTTCAGCTCGCAATCCGCAACGACGAGGAATTGAACAAATTGCTGTCAGGCGTAACGATAGCACAGGGCGGCGTACTGCCTAACATACAAGCTGTGCTTTTGCCCAAGAAAACAGAGAAGAAGGCATAGATAATCGCAAGCCGTCACCGGACTGGATTATTAATTAATAACAAAAAATATATATATACTTATATTCTCATGTATATATATATTTTTTTAAAAGGCCCTTTTCAGGGCCACAAAATTGTTCCACCAAATATACATATTGTATGCAATATAAATATATATTGCGATAGCCGCGACTCCGCTCGAGCCTAGAACTAGCTTTTAAATTAATTAACTACCATCCCGGTGGGTTCTACGGAATTTGATCGATCGATTATTTTTCCTTTGAGCCACAGTATAAGCCGTGAAGGCGTAACAGACAGACTTTCTTTATAGGTCGCGATGGAAATGGACAAAGTATGTCTGTTGGTTAGGTTAGGGTTATTTTTTTTTTTTTTTTTTTTTTCTCTCTCTCTCTTCTCTTTACCGCGTTTGTCTCAGACAAACAAACAAGCAAACAAACAAACAAGCAAACAAACAAACAAACAAACAAACAAACACACACACACACACGCATAAAGACAAATATTACATATATAAATATGTGATATAGGTGGTTACGTTTAATATTTAATTAAATATAGGTAGGACATTATGCAAAGTTACGAGTGAGTTTACATTTCTTACATGACATGTTATTGATTAATTAATTAAATTTTTATTTAAATTTGTATTTATTTTTTTTTTTTTTTTGTTTTATTATTATTTATTTGCATACATGTATATTTTTTATATATAACAATTATGCCGTACCTCTATTACTTACGTCCGTGTCGCTTAAGTCGCGTCAGTCCCCGCCCTCCCCGGACCCGCTACACGACGTTCGATTATTGGTCGGATGCGCGCTTGTCAGCTCGTCTCGGCGGGCACGTAAGCGGGCGGCGCGCGTAATCAAATCGGGAGAAATCAAAATTCGATGAACCATTCGAGTCGCACGTCCCAGTCGGTGCGGTCGCTGTCCCTTTGTTTGCACTATACTTGAATCCGTCGCTGCGTGTTAAATAAACTTCAAACTATGCCACCCAAGACAAGCGGAAAGGCCGCCAAGAAATCGGGCAAAGCCCAAAAGAATATATCTAAATCGGACAAAAAGAAGAAGAAGCACAAGAGGAAGGAGAGCTATGCCATCTATATTTACAAGGTGCTCAAGCAGGTCCATCCCGACACCGGTATCTCGAGTAAGGCCATGTCGATCATGAACTCGTTCGTGAACGACATCTTCGAGCGGATCGCGGCCGAGGCGTCTCGTCTCGCTCACTACAACAAGAGGTCAACTATCACATCGAGAGAGGTGCAGACTTCAGTGAGGTTACTGTTGCCCGGCGAATTAGCGAAGCACGCCGTCAGTGAGGGCACCAAGGCGGTAACCAAATATACAAGCTCCAAGTGAGTCCCCACGAGCGACTACTCTGTAGTCTAGTCAGTCGGCCGTCGGTCAAGTCAAACCTGCTGTCTACGATGGCGTTCAACATAAAAGGCCCTTTTCAGGGCCACAAAATTATTCAAACATGTACATGCGTGACGTTTGATCGTTTTTCTTTCTTTCTTTTTCATATCATATCATAGTTGAAGCGTAAAGCGTATAGATAGATAGTGGTTTCCTTTTATTTAATCGACAAATCATATTTCATTCATCATCTGCGTTCCGTACAGAATCTGCCTCTTTTCTTTTGTACATGATGCACCACACCACACCTTCTTTCTCCCTATTATAATATTTATTTATGTAATAGAAATAATATATGTTCGTAACTCGCGATCGCTAATGTCCTATACGTGTCGATGCGTTATAATTGTTAGTTTAAACAATAAAATATATCAGTTTCTTTGCCTCGGATGGATGTTATTGTTAAGTTTTAGACGGTCTCCCTCCGTCCCGCCGCCCTTCCTTCCCCGTTTCCAGTCGTCAGCACCGTACCGCATAAATAAATATAACTGTACATATATAAAGACGGCCGTCGGGCGTTAAAATTTTTAGTCTATACGCTGAGCCGTATCAGCGTAGTCGCGTGCGTCGTCCTTCAAGCGTTGTCGATTGCGTCGGTAATCGCTTCCTTTAAATACAATATAAATCCAAATACAAATTAATTAAACAATATCAATATTATAATATGGCTCGTACGAAACAGACCGCCAGAAAGTCGACCGGCGGCAAGGCGCCGCGCAAGCAGCTCGCCACTAAGGCCGCGCGGAAGAGCGCACCGGCCACCGGCGGTGTTAAGAAGCCGCATCGTTACAGACCCGGCACGGTGGCCCTTCGCGAGATCCGCCGCTACCAGAAGAGTACCGAACTGTTGATTCGCAAGCTTCCTTTCCAGCGTCTAGTGCGCGAGATCGCTCAAGACTTCAAGACCGACCTCCGCTTCCAGAGCTCCGCGGTGATGGCACTGCAGGAGGCGAGCGAGGCATATCTAGTGGGGCTGTTCGAAGACACCAATCTGTGCGCCATACACGCTAAGCGTGTAACGATTATGCCGAAGGATATACAACTGGCACGGAGAATCAGAGGCGAACGAGCTTAAATAACACATAATAATAATAAAAAATATTATTAGCATATTATTTGAATTTGAAAACAAAAGGCCCTTTTCAGGGCCGCATATATTTCATAAATCGATCATGTAATGTGTTTTTTCTCTTGATAATAAGTAGTAATAGTGAAATACGTCCAGCTTTGTATTATTCACGTCATTTTATTCAACTCTATAATACATACAGTTTAATTAGCAAGCGCAAGCATGTAGCCGCCTGTCGACTTTTCCATAGTCTCCTCTATTATTTTGGGTGTACTTATAGACAAATATACAAACATTGGAATAGACAAAAGTTTAGAATAGCTAACAATACGTATATGTAGGTGATATATATACATATTGATTAATGAAATAAAAATGAATTCATTATTTATTTATTTATGTAGCTAAAATAAGAAAGGTTGTTAGGTTGTTTAAGATATGTGTATGTGTATTTGTATGTGCATGCAAAAAAAAAAAAAAAAAAAACAAAGTAAAGGAAAAAAAGAAACAAAGTAGATAGTTTTAGTTTTGGGCGCAATAGGGGGCCGCGCCGAGAGGGGCTAGCTACCCCCTTCCCCTCCTTACTACACCTCACCCCCTCGGACACCCATCCGGAAAGGGTGGCGGCGAAAAAAAAAAAAAAAAAAAAAAAAAAAAAAAAAAAAAAAAAAAAAAAAAAAAAAAAAAGCTCGTCAAGCCGACCCGTAGGCGGAAACGGAGAGCTTGAGCTTCCCCCCCCCCCCCCCACCGTGCCTCGCCCCCGCGGACACCCTACCTGATAATTTGGTAAGTTGCTTCGAAAGATGTACGATATGGCTAAAGCCTTAGCCTCCCCCTCCCCCCATCCATACCTCACCCCCTCGGACACCGTCTGTCTCCCTCTGCTTATATATTCATCTCTGTCGCACAATCAAAGTATAAATACTTGCTTCAAGCGTTTTGCGCCAGTTGCAGCCGTTCTACCGCAGTCATCGCTGGTCGAGCGCAGCAGTGTTTTCGTCTCTCTCTATATATATTTATCAATAAACTAACATGACCGGTCGAGGAAAAGGTGGAAAGGGATTGGGAAAAGGAGGCGCGAAGCGCCACAGGAAGGTGCTCCGTGACAACATCCAGGGCATCACGAAGCCGGCTATCCGTCGTCTGGCAAGAAGAGGTGGCGTGAAACGTATATCGGGTCTGATATACGAAGAGACGCGCGGCGTGCTGAAGGTGTTCCTCGAGAACGTCATCCGTGACGCTGTCACTTATACCGAACACGCCAAAAGGAAGACAGTCACCGCGATGGATGTGGTGTACGCGTTGAAACGTCAAGGCCGCACCCTCTACGGGTTTGGCGGTTAATTAAATGACGTAACGTAATAATGTATGTTATAAATGTACATTATAACGTTAAATCAACATAAACAAAACCTTTAAAAAAAAAAATTAACTAAAAAAGGCCCTTTTCAGGGCCGCAAATTTATCAAATACTCTATCAAATCTCGTTTTTTTTTTTTTTTCTTTTTTTTAAATTTATTTTTAGACATCATTCAAATTACATTATGAACCGGAGTGAGGGAGGACCTTCGCGATTATCACAATTGTATATAATATGTCACCAGTGTGACGATCAATGTCTTACTGGTTTATTATATATCTGAGTTACTAAGTTACTTAATACATTAAGTTGTGAATTATATATACTCTATTACACAATTAATTAATATATGATATACGCGTATGGCATGAGTAGGTGCCTGAAAATTTAAATTAGTAGTAAACTTACACGAGTGTCAACTCGCTGTATGCAAACTGTAAGTAACCGGATATAAAATTAAGAGATGTTAATAGTACAACGAGTTTATTAATTTGTTTTATTTATTTAAGAAAATATACCTTGAATATAAATATACAACAACGCCAACGCCAACGCCACCGCCACCGCCGCCCCCCTCAAGATAGATCATCGCGCGTAGTTAGGTGCAATGAATGATTTTGCAGAGATTATCCGAAACCGATGATTTAGAAAAATATAATTATGCAAAAAAAAAAAGAAGCCATATATATATTATATTATCGTAATCGTTATTGACTCGTACGAATTTAACATGACGACTTCGAGAGGAGACTCTCTTGCAAACGTCGTGTGGCAGTGTGGTGTTTTACGAAGCTCTACTTCGAACGGTCTAAACTATAAATATACACGGCGTAGGAACGGCAAATGATATCGAATCGATATAGCGGAATATCCGCTTTTAATTTATAGTAATATATATCAATAAAATATTCGTTTTATCAAGAAAAACAAGATTTAATCCGGACCCGGGGTGCACGAGTAGCGGTGTATAGAAATTAATCATCGAAAGCTTCCCCACGGGCGGAAGAATTCACGACAAAACTGTTTCAGTAGACGGATAAGTTCAAAAGGAAGCCACACGTGCGCCAGGAATATTGTTTAATTTGAAACGGAATGTATAATTTCGATTGAATCTGATGCAAGCTAGTGAAAAGTTATCTGCGTTCGTACGGGAAAATGTCTAGCGACATCGCGGTTCTCCTTACGGTATTGCCCCGACCCTTACTACCAACAGCGACCTCTGTTCGCTTGAGCTTTGCTATATATATATATTGAATAGAGGAGACCTTCTGCTCTATTTCGGGTATTCTAGCGAAGCCTCGTCCGTCAAGTTTCGGTTAAGCCCTGCACCCCTGCTCCCGGTGCCAGTCGTACTCGCCGCGACCCGTCGCGGCTTGAGGAAACGGCCGGTCGAGCATCGAGTGCGCTGCCTCGCCGTCACTACTCGGACACCGCTTTCGCTCAGGTTTTTCGTAAAGAAAAACACCTGCGAAACACAGGACACCACCGCCGCCTAAACAACCGCTGAGGGTGTGACTTCGGCTCCCGCTCGCGGGCGTCTAGCTGGGCCTCCCGTCTGGGTCTCACCTGGCTGGATTGCACGCGCCGAGGGGGTCGCACCACGCCCTCCGCACCCAGAGGCTGCAAAGAAATATCAACATTATCCTACTGTAACGAGCTAACATGTCGGACGGGGGGGAGCCCCCCCCGCTCGAACAGCGCCGCCGCGGTACAGGCCGTTCCGGTACGCCGAGAGCGGCCTCTATTCAATATATATATATAGCAAAGCTCAAGCGAACAGAGGTCGCTGTTGGTAGTAAGGGTCGGGGCAATACCGTAAGGAGAACCGCGATGTCGCTAGACATTTTCCCGTACGAACGCAGATAACTTTTCACTAGCTTGCATCAGATTCAATCGAAATTATACATTCCGTTTCAAATTAAACAATATTCCTGGCGCACGTGTGGCTTCCTTTTGAACTTATCCGTCTACTGAAACAGTTTTGTCGTGAATTCTTCCGCCCGTGGGGAAGCTTTCGATGATTAATTTCTATACACCGCTACTCGTGCACCCCGGGTCCGGATTAAATCTTGTTTTTCTTGATAAAACGAATATTTTATTGATATATATTACTATAAATTAAAAGCGGATATTCCGCTATATCGATTCGATATCATTTGCCGTTCCTACGCCGTGTATATTTATAGTTTAGACCGTTCGAAGTAGAGCTTCGTAAAACACCACACTGCCACACGACGTTTGCAAGAGAGTCTCCTCTCGAAGTCGTCATGTTAAATTCGTACGAGTCAATAACGATTACGATAATATAATATATATATGGCTTCTTTTTTTTTTTGCATAATTATATTTTTCTAAATCATCGGTTTCGGATAATCTCTGCAAAATCATTCATTGCACCTAACTACGCGCGATGATCTATCTTGAGGGGGGCGGCGGTGGCGGTGGCGTTGGCGTTGGCGTTGTTGTATATTTATATTCAAGGTATATTTTCTTAAATAAATAAAACAAATTAATAAACTCGTTGTACTATTAACATCTCTTAATTTTATATCCGGTTACTTACAGTTTGCATACAGCGAGTTGACACTCGTGTAAGTTTACTACTAATTTAAATTTTCAGGCACCTACTCATGCCATACGCGTATATCATATATTAATTAATTGTGTAATAGAGTATATATAATTCACAACTTAATGTATTAAGTAACTTAGTAACTCAGATATATAATAAACCAGTAAGACATTGATCGTCACACTGGTGACATATTATATACAATTGTGATAATCGCGAAGGTCCTCCCTCACTCCGGTTCATAATGTAATTTGAATGATGTCTAAAAATAAATTTAAAAAAAAGAAAAAAAAAAAAAAACGAGATTTGATAGAGTATTTGATAAATTTGCGGCCCTGAAAAGGGCCTTTTTTAGTTAATTTTTTTTTTTAAAGGTTTTGTTTATGTTGATTTAACGTTATAATGTACATTTATAACATACATTATTACGTTACGTCATTTAATTAACCGCCAAACCCGTAGAGGGTGCGGCCTTGACGTTTCAACGCGTACACCACATCCATCGCGGTGACTGTCTTCCTTTTGGCGTGTTCGGTATAAGTGACAGCGTCACGGATGACGTTCTCGAGGAACACCTTCAGCACGCCGCGCGTCTCTTCGTATATCAGACCCGATATACGTTTCACGCCACCTCTTCTTGCCAGACGACGGATAGCCGGCTTCGTGATGCCCTGGATGTTGTCACGGAGCACCTTCCTGTGGCGCTTCGCGCCTCCTTTTCCCAATCCCTTTCCACCTTTTCCTCGACCGGTCATGTTAGTTTATTGATAAATATATATAGAGAGAGACGAAAACACTGCTGCGCTCGACCAGCGATGACTGCGGTAGAACGGCTGCAACTGGCGCAAAATTTTTTTTTTTTTTTTTTTTTTTTTTTTTTTTTTTTTTTCGGACACTAACTAAGGCTGTTAGCCGTGAAGGCTTTGACAGCGTCACCGAGAGAGTGGGCGAGCGCGGAAGCATCGCCGGGGGTTGAAGTGCTGGGAGAGCGGGTCTCGAGAGAGGCCCGCAACATCCTGGGAGCGTCGCCTTAAGGGTGCCTCCTGTGAGGCCGAACCTCGGCTTAAAACGACGCGTTGTGGAGGACTGTATCGGACTTGTGGAAGAGTCCTAATGTCATAACGGGCGGGGCTGGACACCCCGGCCGCTAGACGTGAGGAAGCGGGGACCTCGTCTTCGCCGGCGAAGACGCTGTGTGTGTGCGTGTGCGTGAGTGTATCGGGCGTTGGCGATCGTGATATGATCGTCAAGGTCATAGAGTACGCTCCTAGGGCGTCTGTGGGTCTTAGACTTGAACTTCCTGTCGAAGCAGGTGTACTTAACCATCCCCGCGATGAGCGGGTTTGGATGCACCTCGGCCTTTTCAAAGTATCTCTTGGAGAGACATTTGAATAGCTGAGCTATTGAGGGAAGACGTAAGTCTCTATGTAGGTCGACGTTGCGCACGAACCAGGGACAGCCGGTGGCTAGTCTCATGAACTTGTTTTGCAATCGCTGCAAAACATTGAGTCTGGTCGGGTGGACATGTGCGAATGCGACGCTCGCATATGACATTATAGGTCTTATGCAAGTTTTGTAAAGTGTCACTTTGTTACGAAGTGACATTTTACTCTTCTTGCATATCATCGGATAGAGACGACCCAGTGCATACGCTGCCCTATTCCGGACAGTGCGTATGTGTCTGAAGAAAGAGAGAGAGGGTTGGAGAGTAACCCCCAGGTATTTGACCTCCTGCTGCCATGGTATATCCCGGTCGTGTATGGATATACACTCCGGAGGGAAGTAGACTGGAGCGCCTGGCCTAGTGAAATACATGGCCGCACTCTTATCGGGGTTGATTGCGATTCTCCATTTGGCGAACCACAATTCTAACTTGTCTACCTCGTATTGTAGACGATGAATAATGTTCTCTCTATTACGAGAGGACGCGAAGATGGCGGTGTCGTCAGCGTATAGAGCTAACGACGACCCCCCCCTGCTGCGGGGGATGTCACTCGTGTAGAGCGAGTAGAGGTACGGTGCTAACACCGAACCTTGGGGAACTCCAGCACGTATCGGACGTCTGGATGAGAGCGTACCGTCCAGGCGGTATCTGAAAGTACGATTCGCGAGGTAATTTCGTATGAAGATTACAAAACTATCCGGGAGGTCGAGGAGTATGAGCTTGTAAAGCAAGCCTGCGTGCCAGACCTTGTCAAAGGCCTTTGACACATCAAAGAAGACGGCACCTGTCTTCTCTCCGTATCTGGAGAGTCGTTGGAGGACGTGTTCCACCAGGCGATGAGCCTGATGGACGGCCGTGTGTTCGGACCTGAACCCGAACTGTTCGTCCGGTAGCAGGTTCCTGGCGTCTATAAAAGTTTTAAGTCTCGAGAGGATCACTCTCTCGTAGACCTTCCCCAAGCCGTTGAGGAGGCTGATGGGGCGATAACTGTCGGGGCGGTTCCGGGGTTTGCCCGGTTTGTGGATTCCTATAATTGTTGCTTCTTTCCATTCGTCTGGAAAAGAGCAACACGACAAGAGGGCATTGAAGATCAACACCAGGAGGTGAACGAGGCGGTCGGGAAGACGCTTAAGTGCCTTGTTCGATATGCTATCGGGGCCAGGGGATTTTCTGGGTTTGAGCTTTTCAAGGATAGCTCTTATCTCGTCTCCGGAAGTGGGGGGGAGTGGTTCCCTTTCGGAATCCAACCCTGATATGTTGGCGATGGTGGATTCCACCCCGGCGTGGAACTCAGCATACGCGGAATTGGAATTAGGTGTGCATTGGGCTTCAAAGCTGTCCGCCAAGCATTCGGCCTTATCAAAATCTTCAAACGCGGGCGGAAGGTTATCTCGCAACAATGGCGGTGTGGACGCATACTGTTCGCCTCTCAGGGATTTGGACATCCGCCAGAAGGCTAGATGGCTGGGCGAGATCTCTGAGAGTTTAGCGTCCCAAGAATCGCTGTTAAAGATGGCAATTTTCTCTTTTGCCTCTCTCTGTAGTCTGCGGAGTCTACTCCGATTTTCGGGGGTGGGGTACGCGGCACAAGCCCTAGCGGCTGCGCGCTTTCTGGTGAGCAGAGCTCTGATGTCGTCAGGGAGTCTTTGGCGACCTAGATTGTCCGGTACCTCCCTGGAGCACGCTTTGATGGTTTCGCTCAAGTGAGCGGTGAGATGCGAGGACGCCGCCTTGGCGGCCTCCTCGGAATCTATCCTGTCAGGAATTTGGTCCAAGTGGACAGAGTCGATAGACTGAAGTTGCTCTGAGAACTTCCTCCAGTTGGTGATGGTTCTAGTGCTGGGTGCCGCGGAGGCGGGCCTACCCAGCTGAAACAGTACCGGTCTATGGTCAGAGTTTAAGTCGTGGATGACCTCAATGGAACGTAGCTGGAGGGCTACGTTCTTGAGCACGACAATATCTAAAACGTCCGGTGAGTGCGCACTGTTGGAAGGGTAGTGCGTCGGCTCATCGGGGGCTATGACGTCAAAGTTGAGGTGGGCGAGTCCACTGAGGTTGTGGAGCGTGCGCCCGTTGGAATTATTGTTAATCGAATTCCAATGGCCGTGCTTCGAGTTGAAGTCTCCGGCCAAGATGACAGAATTACCAAGTGCTAGGAGAGCAAGGAGGTCGTCTCTTAGCACTGTCTTGGAAGGGCTTAAGTAAACTGATGCTAGTATGACGGATTGATGACCCGTCATACCCACCTGACAGACTGAGACCTCCATGTTTTCTAACTCAGGGGGGTCTACAGGGGACACATGGAGCGATCTTTTATAGTAAATTACGGTACCGCCCAATCTATTACTGGTACGGTCGTGTCTAATAATATTATAGTTTGCGATCTTGGGATTACGCTTACTAGGTTTCAGGAAGGACTCCTGCACCAACAGTATGTCGACACTGTGAGTAACCACGAATTCACGGACTTCGTGGATTTGTTTGATGAGGCCGTCTGCGTTGAACGTGACGACCCTGAGCCCGTGGGGTTTCCTCCTTTGAGGTGTACTACCCATTATTTATTTTGATAATTTGGCGATGGCCTGCACGAGCTCCGAATGCTCCACCAGGGCCATCAGCCTATTCTGGGGGTTCGCCCTCAGCTTGGACGCCAGCACAGACAACTCTGAGGTGTCAATGCCGGCAATCACCTCGCTAATCAGCCTCATGTCATCCATGAAGCTGCTCGCGCGCTGAGGGGGAACCGTTTGGGACTTGGGGGGGGCTGCCTGAGGGGCGGGGGGGGCGCTAACGGCCTTCGCGACGACGGGGGTCGTCACTTGGGCCAGCGGGGGCGAGGGGGGCGAGAGGGGGGCACCCAGTTTAGCCGCCTGCCTCTGCTGCCACACATTAACCGTAGGCAGGGGGGCGGGTACGAAACGCTCTTTGGGGGGGGCCGGGGGGGTCGCCTTTTGGGCGGCGCGGGCGGCCGCCTTCTTACGGGCGGCCGCGAGGCCACCCCGCTTTGCCCTGAGGGGCACTTTGGGGCACCCGCGATAGCTCGCTGGGTGACCCTGCTGGCCGCACAGGACGCAGCTCGGCGGCTCCTCCGTTTGAGGCGGGCGGGGACAGTCCACGGTCCCGTGGTCGCCCAGGCACTTTACGCACCTGGGGCGCGCGAAGCAGTTGCGGGCAGAGTGCCCGAACAATTGGCAGCGGTGACACTGCCCGATTGATCCCCTCTGTTTGGGGGCTTCGATCCGCAGACCAGAGAGGCTGCAGACCGAGGAAATATTGAAGATCTTTTTCCCCTCCGGAGAGAGGTCCAAGATAACAAGGCAACACTCATAGGGAGCCTTGGTGCGCCCGTGGTACATCCTATGTACCTGGCGAACGGGGAGGGCCTGTCTGACCAGGTCCTGCTTGATGAAGTCGGTGTCAATCTCCACCGGCAGTCCTTTTATGACGACGCGCAATTCGCGCTCGTCCTGTAGGGCGTAGGAGTGGTATTCTATACCATCCTCCCTAAGGAATGATGTTAAAGTGCGGTGGTCCGCAGAAGAGGTCACCTCCACCTTGATGCCAACGGCGGTGGAGCGGGCATTCTTGAACGCGATACCCTTCGCGTTGAGAACTTGCAGCAGACGCTGCCACTCATTCTTGTCCCTTATGTATAAGGGAGGAACTCTTTCCCTTCGTTCCGCCATGGGCGAGTCTTGCGACTCGGCGGCGGAGGCGGGAGGGGTCGCTTTCACCCGTTTGGGCTTGGCGACAGAAGCGGGGGGGTGGGCGCGCCCGGGGACGCACACATCACTAATGGCCCTTTTGGGCGGGACCTCGGAGGCGGAAGCCTTAAGCTTCCTCTTGTTCCTCCTTCTGGTGACGGTCTCGAAACCGTCACCGTTTTCCGCCTCGGCTTCCGAGGCAGACGACGAAGAAGGATCTGACTCCGCTTCCATGTCGGACACGGGAGCGGACACGGGAGCGGGGGTAGGGGGGCGCTTCTCCGGAGATGGAGACGGAGAGGGCGACGGCGAGGCAGGGCTGTCCCTGGGTGCCAGGAACGCTTCTAAGTCGGCGAAAGCCGACGGGTGGGTGGCCCTCAGATACGCCAGAATGGCGCTGAGGGTCGGGTCCATTTTTCTGTTTGGGTCCATAGTGGACCCAAACCAAAATAATAAAAATGCACTCCCTGCCGAGGCAGGGAGGGGTGTGCCTACTTTATCCTAACTAACACTATAGCAAGGTCTTCGTTCCGGTGAGAACGAAGTTGAGTACCTATCTAACGTAAACAAACAAGTGTCAGACAACTACTCACCCTTACTGAGCAAACAACGAACTGCGAGCAACGTAGCACTAAAAAGTGCTAGACGTCACCTGCGTACGACGGCGTGCGACGGCGGCGCTCCGATGCTCGGCGGCCGCTGCTGCTCGTCAACGACGCTCAGCTACAGCCGATCCGACACAACACAACACCACACGACACACACGAAACACCAACGACTCGCTACTAAGTAGCACGTCAAAAGGAAGACGGTCGTATCACACTATAACGTTAAATAAACAAATCGATTTCGCTATAGGCATTAGCCTTATATGCGATCGAGTCGAAATATATAAATTTTTCCAAAATATGTCTGAGCTCAGCGAGATCGCGTTGCTCTATGATGCTGGCGCAAAACGCTTGAAGCAAGTATTTATACTTTGATTGTGCGACAGAGATGAATATATAAGCAGAGGGAGACAGACGGTGTCCGAGGGGGTGAGGTATGGATGGGGGGAGGGGGAGGCTAAGGCTTTAGCCATATCGTACATCTTTCGAAGCAACTTACCAAATTATCAGGTAGGGTGTCCGCGGGGGCGAGGCACGGTGGGGGGGGGGGAAGCTCAAGCTCTCCGTTTCCGCCTACGGGTCGGCTTGACGAGCTTTTTTTTTTTTTTTTTTTTTTTTTTTTTTTTTTTTTTTTTTTTTTTTTTTCGCCGCCACCCTTTCCGGATGGGTGTCCGAGGGGGTGAGGTGTAGTAAGGAGGGGAAGGGGGTAGCTAGCCCCTCTCGGCGCGGCCCCCTATTGCGCCCAAAACTAAAACTATCTACTTTGTTTCTTTTTTTCCTTTACTTTGTTTTTTTTTTTTTTTTTTTTGCATGCACATACAAATACACATACACATATCTTAAACAACCTAACAACCTTTCTTATTTTAGCTACATAAATAAATAAATAATGAATTCATTTTTATTTCATTAATCAATATGTATATATATCACCTACATATACGTATTGTTAGCTATTCTAAACTTTTGTCTATTCCAATGTTTGTATATTTGTCTATAAGTACACCCAAAATAATAGAGGAGACTATGGAAAAGTCGACAGGCGGCTACATGCTTGCGCTTGCTAATTAAACTGTATGTATTATAGAGTTGAATAAAATGACGTGAATAATACAAAGCTGGACGTATTTCACTATTACTACTTATTATCAAGAGAAAAAACACATTACATGATCGATTTATGAAATATATGCGGCCCTGAAAAGGGCCTTTTGTTTTCAAATTCAAATAATATGCTAATAATATTTTTTATTATTATTATGTGTTATTTAAGCTCGTTCGCCTCTGATTCTCCGTGCCAGTTGTATATCCTTCGGCATAATCGTTACACGCTTAGCGTGTATGGCGCACAGATTGGTGTCTTCGAACAGCCCCACTAGATATGCCTCGCTCGCCTCCTGCAGTGCCATCACCGCGGAGCTCTGGAAGCGGAGGTCGGTCTTGAAGTCTTGAGCGATCTCGCGCACTAGACGCTGGAAAGGAAGCTTGCGAATCAACAGTTCGGTACTCTTCTGGTAGCGGCGGATCTCGCGAAGGGCCACCGTGCCGGGTCTGTAACGATGCGGCTTCTTAACACCGCCGGTGGCCGGTGCGCTCTTCCGCGCGGCCTTAGTGGCGAGCTGCTTGCGCGGCGCCTTGCCGCCGGTCGACTTTCTGGCGGTCTGTTTCGTACGAGCCATATTATAATATTGATATTGTTTAATTAATTTGTATTTGGATTTATATTGTATTTAAAGGAAGCGATTACCGACGCAATCGACAACGCTTGAAGGACGACGCACGCGACTACGCTGATACGGCTCAGCGTATAGACTAAAAATTTTAACGCCCGTTTTTTTTTTTTTTTTTTTTTTTTTTTTTTTTCTTTTTTTTTTTTTTTTTTTTTTTTTTTTTTTTTTTTTTTTTTTTTTTTTTTTTTCGGATACTAACTAATGCTGTTAGCCATGAAGGCTTTGACAGCGTCACCGGGAGAGTGGGCGAGCGCAGAAGCATCGCCGGGGTGAAGTACTAGGAGAGCGGGTCTCGAAAGAGGCCCGCAGCATCCTGGGAGCGTCGCCTTAAGGGTGCCTCCCGTGAGGCCGAACCTCGGCTTAAAGCGACGCGCTGTGGAGGACTATTATCGGACTGTGGAAGAGTCCTAGTGTCATAACGGACGGGGTTGGACGCCCCGGCCGCTAGACGTGAGAAATCTGGGACCTCGTCTCCGCCGGCGAAGACGCTGTGTGTGTGAGTGTTTGTGCAGTGTTCTGGCGATGGCGATCGTAATAGGATCGTCAGGGTCAGTAAGGACGCTCTTAGGGCGTCTGTAAACACGGGCTTTGAATGATTTATCAAAGCATCGGTAACCGGCCATCCTTGCGATCAGAGGGTTGGCGTTTACCTCCGCTTTTTCGAAATAATTTTTCGAAAATTTCTTAAATAAGCAGTCGATGGTGGGGAGTCCTAAATCTCTATGGAGGTCGAGGTTTCGCAAGAACCATGGGCAGCCTGTGGCTGCTCTCATAAACTTGTTTTGCAGAGTCTGCATGGGACGCAGATATCTTTTCGGAACATGTGCGAATATGACGCTCGCATAGGTCATGATAGGTCTTATGCAAGTCTTGTAAAGTGTCACTTTGTTACGAAGTGACATTTTACTCCTCTTGCATATCATCGGAAAGAGTCGACCCAATGCATACGCTGCCCTATTACGGACTATACGTATGTGTCGTCTAAATGAGAGGTTGGGCTGGAGCGTGACCCCAAGGTATTTGACTTCATCCTGCCAGGGGATGTCCCGGTTATGTATGGTAATACATTTACGGGGGATGCGTGACCATCTGGGGTGTATTCTAAAGAACATGGCCGCGCTTTTGTCTGGATTTATGGCTATTCTCCAGCGAGCGAACCACCTTTCGAGGTTGTCCACTTCCTTTTGAAGACAACTGACAATGATGTCGGGATTTTTGTTGGTATTAAATATAGCCGTGTCGTCCGCAAATAATGCTAACGACGAAAACTTACTATTGTGTGGAATATCGCTTGTGTAGAGCGAGTACAGGTACGGTGCTAATACCGAACCTTGGGGAACTCCAGCACGTAAAGGCCGTCTGGATGAGAGAGTACCGTCTATGCGATATCTAAAGGTGCGATTTGTGAGATAGTCTCTTAAGAGAAGTACGAACTTATCTGGAATGCCTAATTGCTGGAGCTTGTAAATCAAGCCAGCATGCCAAACCTTATCAAAGGCTTTGGCGACATCGAAAAAGACGGCACCCGTGGATTTCTTTATGGAGAAACCCTGCAAAACGTGTTCCACCAGGCGGTGAGCTTGGTGAGTGGCCGTGTGGCTAGATCTAAAACCGAACTGTTCATTCGGTATGAGGTTTTTAGAGTCTATGATTGCTTTAAGTCTAGAGAGGATGACTCTCTCGTAGACTTTACCCAAACTATTGAGTAAGCTGATGGGGCGATAGCTATCTGGGAGATTCCGGGGTTTACCCGGTTTATGAATTCCTATAACTGTTGCCTCCTTCCACTGGTCCGGGAAGCAGCAGCAAGACAAAAGGGCATTGAAGATCAATACCAAGAGGTGCACGAGACGGTCAGGAAGACACTTGAGTGCCTTGTTTGTGATAAGGTCGGGACCTGGGGATTTACGGGGTTTGAGCGTTTTTAGAATGGATCGTACCTCATCTCCGGAAGTGGGGGGAATCGGTTCGCTTTCGGGAACCGCTGCGGAAAGACTAGCCAATTCCGATTCCAGTTTGGCATGGAATTCGGCGTGGTTGGGAGAGCTGATATTGGGGGAACACTGGGCTTCAAGGCTGTCCGCCAAGCACTCGGCCTTATCGATATCCTCGAACGCGGGTGGTAGGTTATTCCGCAACAGAGGCGGTGTGGCTGCGTACTGGCTGCCTCTCAGAGACTTCGACAGTTTCCAGAAGGCCAGATGACTTGGCGAGATCTCCGAGAGTTTCGCATCCCATGAATCACTAGAGTGGAGGGCAAGTTTTTCTCTTACCTCTCTCTGTAATCTCCGGAGTCTGATCCGGTTCTCGGGGGTTGGATACGCAGCATTCGCCCTAGTGGCGGCGCGTTTTTTGGTGAGGAGTGCTCTTAAATCGTCAGGAAGTCTCAGGCGACCATGATCATCGGGTATTTCCCGGGAGCATGCTTTGATCGTGTCGCACAAGTGAGCTGTGAGATGGGAGGAGGCCGCCTTGGCGACCTCTTCTGAATCTATGCTATCCGGAATTTGGTCCAAGTGGACTGAATCAATCGACTGAAGTTGCTCATTGAGCTTCTTCCAGTCTATGATGGTTTTAGTGCTAGGTGCCGCGGAAGCGGACCTGCCTAGCTGGAGTAGAACCGGTCGGTGGTCAGAACTGAGGTCGTGTATGACCTCGATAGAGCGTAACTGGAGTGTTACGTTCTTGAGAAGAACAATATCTAAGACGTCGGGCTCGTGCTCACTGTTGAGGGGATAGTGAGTCGGCTCGTCTGGAGCTATAACCTCGAAACCGAGGTGGGCGATGTCACTTAATTTGTGGAGAGTGCGACCGTTCTGATTGGTATTCAAAGAATTCCAATGACCGTGCTTCGAGTTGAAGTCGCCGGCCAAAATGACTGAGTTGCCTAGCGCCAGAAGGGCGGCTAGGTCGCTTCTAAGCACTTTTTTCTTAGGACTTAAGTAGACCGAAGCTACTATGACGGATGGATGACCCGTCATACCCACCTGACAGATTGTGGTCTCCATGTTTTCTAACTCAGGGGAGTCTACTGGGGAGACATGGAGGGATCTTTTATAATAAATGACCGTGCCACCCAGCTTGGATCTGAAGCGGTCGTGTCTGATCATGTTATAGTTGGCGATTTTGGGATCGCGTCTACTTGGTTTCAAGAATGATTCTTGCACCAACAAAATGTCAACGCTGTGCGCAACCACAAATTCTCTAACTTCGCTAATTTGATCGGTGAGGCCGTTTGCATTCAGCGTAACGACCCTGAGCCCTTGGGGTTTATTCCTTTGGGTCGTACTACCCATAAAGGATTATTTCGAAATTTTCGCGATGGCCTGGACGAGCTCCGCGTGCTCGAGCAAAGCCATTAATCTGTTTTGCGGCTCGCGCCTCAGCTTGCCCGCCAATATTGACAACTCGTCGGTGTCAATGTTGGCGACCAATCCGCTAATCAGCTTCATGTCTTCCATGAAGCTGCTCACGTGCTGAGGTACGGCCACTTTGGGTTTGGGGGGTGCAGTCTGAGGGGCGGGGGGACCGCTGTTTGCCTTGGCGACGACCGGAGTCATCGCTTGAGCCTGCGGGGGCGGGGGGGGTGCAGCCGACGCGGCTGCCTGTCTCTGCTGCCACACGTTGACCGCGGGCAGCGGAGCGGGGACAAAGCGCTCCTTCGGGGGGGCCACTTTTGGAGCGGTCCGAGCGGCTGCCTTTTTACGGGCCGCCGCTAGACCACCCCGCTTTGCTCTAAGCGGGACTTTGGAGCATCCGCGATAACTCGCGGGATGCCCCTGCTGTCCGCAAAGAACGCAGCTAGGCGGCTCCTCTGAGGGGTTCGATCGGGGGCAATCCACAGTGCCGTGGTCACCCAGGCACTTCACGCATCTCGGGCGTGCGAAGCAGTGGCGGGCTGAGTGCCCGAACAACTGACAGCGATGGCATTGGCCTATCGCTCCTCTATTATGGGGGACCTCTACGCGTAGACCGGAAAGTCTGCAGACGGAGGTGATGTTGAAGATTTTCTTTCCTTCAGGGGAAAGGTCTAAGATGACGAGGCAAAACTCGTACGGGGTCTTGGTCCTACCGTGGTACATTCTATGTACCGCGCGGATCGGGAGACCTTGATCCATGAGGTCTTTTTTAATGAGCTCTAAATCGAGCTCAACTGGGAGTCCCTTAATTACGACGCGTAACTCGCGTTCGTCTTGAAGAGCGTAGGAGTGATATCCTACGTTCTCTTCACCCAGAAGGGATGTGAGATTGCGGTGATCCGCAGAAGACTGGCACTCCACTTTGATACCTATAGCAGTGGAGCGCGCGTTTTTAAATGCAATATTTTGCATCATTATTTTTGGTAGTAGACGCTGCCATGCGTCTTTTTCTCTTATATAGAGAGGAGGGACTCTCTCCCTTTTTTCCGTCATAGTGACGTCATCTGACACATTAGGGCCAGAACCGGTAGTTCCCACCTTGTTAGGCGTGGCAACGGAGGCGGGGGGGTGGGGGCGCTTCGAGGCGCTCTCTAGATTAATCGCCCTTTTGGGCGGGACGGTGGTCGGGGCCTTCAGCTTACGCTTCTGGCTCCGTGACTTGACGGTTTCGAAACCGTCTTGGTCGTCATTATCCTCGCCTTCCGAGGAAGACGCAGGTTCGGACTGCGACTCCGCTTCCATGTCTGAGGACAAGGAAACGGGGGGCGGAGGACGCTTCTCCGGTGACGGAGAAGGCGATGGGGACGCGGGACTATCCCGCGGGGCGAGCGTCGCCTGAAGGGCGGCGAAGGCATCCGGGAAACGTTCCCGGAGGAAAGCAAAAATGGCCCCGAGGCTCGGGTCCATTTTTCTAATTTTTTAAAAATTAAAAATTTAAAATACTGTGTTTGGGTCCTAATGGACCCAAACAACAATTTAAAAGAGATGTCCCCCTGCCGGAGGGCAGGGGGGAGTGCGCCTACTTTACACTAACTAATTTCAAAAAACTAGTCTGCGTCCCGGTGAGGACGGAGGTGTGTACCTATTTAAACTATGTGTGGGAAATTGGGCGGGACTCACCAACCGTGCGTCTTACGACAAACGACGAGCGACGAACGACGAGCGACGAGCGACGTAGCACTAAAAAGTGCTAACGGTCACTCCCCACAACGGCGAACACCCGGCGCTCTGCAGACCGCTGCGGCACGTCAACGACGCTCCGCTACAGTCGACAGCGACCACAATAACACCAAACACAGAACCACAAAACAATCCGGACAATCGAACACGTTTGCGTAAACGATTATAAGGACAACCGGCAACAATCTCGAGGCTTCGAGCATCGGACGTGCGAGCGCGGCAAGTGTGCGTTGCTCTCTGATTTAACGCCCGACGGCCGTCTTTATATATGTACAGTTATATTTATTTATGCGGTACGGTGCTGACGACTGGAAACGGGGAAGGAAGGGCGGCGGGACGGAGGGAGACCGTCTAAAACTTAACAATAACATCCATCCGAGGCAAAGAAACTGATATATTTTATTGTTTAAACTAACAATTATAACGCATCGACACGTATAGGACATTAGCGATCGCGAGTTACGAACATATATTATTTCTATTACATAAATAAATATTATAATAGGGAGAAAGAAGGTGTGGTGTGGTGCATCATGTACAAAAGAAAAGAGGCAGATTCTGTACGGAACGCAGATGATGAATGAAATATGATTTGTCGATTAAATAAAAGGAAACCACTATCTATCTATACGCTTTACGCTTCAACTATGATATGATATGAAAAAGAAAGAAAGAAAAACGATCAAACGTCACGCATGTACATGTTTGAATAATTTTGTGGCCCTGAAAAGGGCCTTTTATGTTGAACGCCATCGTAGACAGCAGGTTTGACTTGACCGACGGCCGACTGACTAGACTACAGAGTAGTCGCTCGTGGGGACTCACTTGGAGCTTGTATATTTGGTTACCGCCTTGGTGCCCTCACTGACGGCGTGCTTCGCTAATTCGCCGGGCAACAGTAACCTCACTGAAGTCTGCACCTCTCTCGATGTGATAGTTGACCTCTTGTTGTAGTGAGCGAGACGAGACGCCTCGGCCGCGATCCGCTCGAAGATGTCGTTCACGAACGAGTTCATGATCGACATGGCCTTACTCGAGATACCGGTGTCGGGATGGACCTGCTTGAGCACCTTGTAAATATAGATGGCATAGCTCTCCTTCCTCTTGTGCTTCTTCTTCTTTTTGTCCGATTTAGATATATTCTTTTGGGCTTTGCCCGATTTCTTGGCGGCCTTTCCGCTTGTCTTGGGTGGCATAGTTTGAAGTTTATTTAACACGCAGCGACGGATTCAAGTATAGTGCAAACAAAGGGACAGCGACCGCACCGACTGGGACGTGCGACTCGAATGGTTCATCGAATTTTGATTTCTCCCGATTTGATTACGCGCGCCGCCCGCTTACGTGCCCGCCGAGACGAGCTGACAAGCGCGCATCCGACCAATAATCGAACGTCGTGTAGCGGGTCCGGGGAGGGCGGGGACTGACGCGACTTAAGCGACACGGACGTAAGTAATAGAGGTACGGCATAATTGTTATATATAAAAAATATACATGTATGCAAATAAATAATAATAAAACAAAAAAAAAAAAAAAAAAAATACAAATTTAAATAAAAATTTAATTAATTAATCAATAACATGTCATGTAAGAAATGTAAACTCACTCGTAACTTTGCATAATGTCCTACCTATATTTAATTAAATATTAAACGTAACCACCTATATCACATATTTATATATGTAATATTTGTCTTTATGCGTGTGTGTGTGTGTGTTTGTTTGTTTGTTTGTTTGTTTGTTTGCTTGTTTGTTTGTTTGCTTGTTTGTTTGTCTGAGACAAACGCGGTAAAGAGAAGAGAGAGAGAGAAAAAAAAAAAAAAAAAAAAAAAAATAACCCTAACCTAACCAACAGACATACTTTGTCCATTTCCATCGCGACCTATAAAGAAAGTCTGTCTGTTACGCCTTCACGGCTTATACTGTGGCTCAAAGGAAAAATAATCGATCGATCAAATTCCGTAGAACCCACCGGGATGGTAGTTAATTAATTTAAAAGCTAGTTCTAGGCTCGAGCGGAGTCGCGGCTATCGCAATATATATTTATATTGCATACAATATGTATATTTGGTGGAACAATTTTGTGGCCCTGAAAAGGGCCTTTTAAAAAAATATATATATACATGAGAATATAAGTATATATATATTTTTTGTTATTAATTAATAATCCAGTCCGGTGACGGCTTGCGATTATCTATGCCTTCTTCTCTGTTTTCTTGGGCAAAAGCACAGCTTGTATGTTAGGCAGTACGCCGCCCTGTGCTATCGTTACGCCTGACAGCAATTTGTTCAATTCCTCGTCGTTGCGGATTGCGAGCTGAAGGTGTCTCGGTATGATCCTGGTCTTCTTGTTGTCACGTGCCGCGTTGCCGGCCAACTCTAGCACTTCGGCCGCTAGGTACTCCATCACGGCCGCGAGGTAAACGGGCGCACCGGCACCGACGCGCTCTGCGTAATTTCCCTTCCTCAGCAGTCTGTGGATACGCCCGACGGGGAACTGGAGACCGGCACGATTAGAACGTGACTTCGCCTTTCCCTTCACTTTACCACCCTTGCCGCGGCCCGACATTATTTATTATTGTATGTTTTAAGTGCGGAGGAAATAAATGCAAAATAATACTATCGCTCGAAATCAGCGACACGCCCGAGCGCGACCTACGAGACGAACAGTAGTAGTGTTATGGACTTAAAAAATTTTTTTTTTTTTTTTTTTTTTTTTTTTCGAATATGACTAATGCTGTTAGCCCTAATGGCTTTGACAGCGTCACCGATAAGACGGGCGAGCGCTGAAGCATCGCCGAGAAGAAAAGGATGATACATGCGGGTGCATTACAAGCACCCGCGCTACAGGGGGCGTCGCCTTAAGGGTGTCTCCTGCGAGACCGAACCTCGGCTTAAGGCGGCGCGTTTTTGGAGGGCTGCATCTAATAAATGACTTGGAAGAAGTCTGCGTCACGGCGGCCGCGGCAGAGGGCTGCGGCCGCTTGACACAAGCAAGCGGGGACCTCGTCTTCGCCGGCGAAGACGCTGTTTGTGTGCGTGTTGTGTGTATATCTTGTTGGATGCTGTTATAGCATCGTCGGGGTCGTTAAGGACGCTCTTCGGGCGCCTGTGAATCTTGTTGGGGTGCCTGAACGCCTTATAGTTGGACGCGGCCACTATAAGGGGGTTTGGGTGGATGGACGCTTTCTCGAAGTAAGTCGTCGAGAATCGTCTGAAAAGATCGGCTATCGTGGGTAGGTCGAGATCTCTATGAAGGTTCACGTTGCGCACGAACCACGGACAGCCAGTGGCTGTACGCATAAATCGATTTTGAAGTGTCTGCAACGGACACAGTCGTGATTTCGGAACGTGCGCGAACGCGACGCTCGCATAGGTCATAATGGGTCTGATGCAAGTTTTGTAAAGTGTCACTTTGTTGCGAAGTGACAGTTTACTTGTCTTGCACAGTATCGGATAGAGGCGTCCCATGGCGAACGCTGCCCGGTTACGGACAACGCGGATGTGTCGAATGAAGGATAGGGTGGGTTCGAGGATGACACCTAAGTATTTGACTTCCTTTTGCCAATCTATGTATTTGTTGTAAATAGAGACTCTAGGAGGCGTCCGGATGAAGTCCATGGCTCTCCTAGATCTCGCAAAGAACATTGCTGCGCTTTTATCGGGATTAATTTCGATTCTCCACCGGCGGAACCAGCTTCCGAGCTGGTTGGTTGCTCTTTGGAGCCTATCATTAATAGTTATGGGATCTCTACAGGTGGTATAGATTGCGGTATCGTCCGCGAACATAGCTAAGTGGGTGATTGCACTAGTTTTAGTGGAGAATCGTGGGATGTCACTCGTATAGAGCGAGTAGAGGAACGGTGCGAGTACCGAACCTTGGGGGACTCCGGCGCGTAAGGTGCGTCTTGAGGAGAGCGCACCATCAATACGATATCTAAATGAGCGATTTGTAAGATAATCGCGAATGATAAGTACGAGTCTATCGGGGATTCCTAGGTTCGCGAGTTTGTATATTAGACCCGCATGCCATACCTTATCGAAGGCTTTGGCGACATCGAAGAAGACAGTACCGGTGTACCGTTTTTTGCCGAAGCCATTGAGGACGGCTTCGGTAAGTCGGTGTACTTGTTGTACCGCGGTGTGTTTGGCGCGGAAGCCGAATTGCTCATCCGGTATGAGCTTCATCGACTCCATGAACGTTATGAGTCTAGCGAGGATTACTCGCTCGTAGACTTTCCCTAAGCTGTTGAGCAGACTGATGGGTCGATAGCTGCTCGGGAGATTACTGGGTTTTCCCGGTTTACGAATCCCTATTACTGTTGCTTCCTTCCATTCGTCGGGGAAGGAGCAACCTAACAGGAGGGCATTGAAAATCAATACTAATAGGTTTATCAGTTGGTCAGGGAGGCACTTGAGTGCTTTGTTGGATATGGAGTCGGGGCCTGGGGACTTGCGGGTCTTCAGGTTTTGGATAATGGAGCGGACTTCCTCTCCGGTGGTGGGAGAGAGCGGCTCGCTTTCGGGAGCCTTCGCGGATATCCTAGCCGCCGCCATTTCCACTTCCGAGTGGAATTCGGCGTGTTCGGGATGACTGGGATTGTTTGTACATTGTCCCTCAAGACTGTCAGCCAAGCATTCGGCCTTATCGATGTCGTCAAAAGCGACCGGACGGTTTAAACGTAACAGTGGAGGTGTAGCTGCACACTGGTCTCCTCTCAGGGATTTCGCCAGTTTCCAGAAAGCCAGGTGACTCGGCGAGATCTCTGAGAGTTTGTTGTCCCAGGCGGACTGACGGTTGAGGCTGAGTTTTTCTCTAACCTCTCTTTGAAGTCGCCGGAGTGTTCTCCGGTTATCGTCTGTCGGGTATGCGTCATGGGCCCTAGTGGCGGCACGTTTACGTCTAAGTAGGTCGCGTAGGTCGTCCGGTAGTCGCCCACGACCGCGGTCGTCGGGGACTTCCTTGGAGCAACGCTCGAGTGAGTCTGTTATATGTTTCGTAAGGTGGGTAACAGCGAACTGGACTTAAAAAATTTTCGTGTCGAGTTTATATATGGAGAGGCAAGATGGATTGGTTGGTAGGTTTAACCGCGACGAGATAAAGCTCACGCGTCGGACGGTCGGCAGGGAGAGAGGAGGGAGGATACCTACCACGTATTGGTAGTTTCGTAAGTTTGTTTGTTTGTTAGTTATTACGAGAAAAATAATAGTAAGTAGGTAGACTGTAGATAGAGTAGAGTAGAGTAGACAGAGACTGAGAGAGTCGGGAGTCGGGATCGGGTTCGGGCAACGGAGTATGTGAATTGATTACCAATTAATTTTGTTATTTATAAATTTTTTGTATATATATCTATCCATTTATTTATTTATTTATTTATTTATTTATTTATTTATTTATTTATTTATTTATTTATTTATTTATTTATTTGGTATATATGTATATATGTATTGAATTAATGAATGAATGAACTGTCGATCAATCGTGATTGATTGTCATTAAATTGATTAATGTAATGTTAGTTATTTACCGTCGTCATATCTTCATATTTATTATGTTATGTCAATAAAATGGATGATAACGGCAAACAGCTTTGAATTGAGTTTTAGAAGTTTTCGTATTCTCCAAGTAAGTAAGAGTGAAACTTTGACTATTTAATTAAATTAGACTTAGATATGTTGGTAGGTATATATATGTAGGTACATAGGTACGTGTCTATATAATAAGATATCGGAAATGTGTGTTAGCCCTGAAAAGGGCTTTTGTCTTGATAGATAAAAAAAAAAAAAAACGGTGTTTTTTTTTCCCCTTCCGCCGACTCGCGCCCGCTGCGATCGTGAGTGCCGCGCTCGCTCGCCTGCATCACCACCGGTTTCAGTCTCCGTCGTGTCATCGTCCGCTTGCTTTTTTTTTCTTTCACTATATATGCCGATACAAAACGGAACACAACACGAGAGACTATACGAACACTACACACACGTAACGAACGTCGGAACGATCGAGTGGTCGTCTTCCGTTACTTCTCAGCTTATTTTTTAGCGGCGGCGGCGGCCTTCTTCGCGGCCGCCTGTTTCGACTTCGGTGTGACGGCGGACGCGGCCGCGGCGGTGGCGGCCTTCTTCGGCTTGGGCGCTTTAGGCTTCTTCGTAGGCGGCTTGGCAGTCTTTTTGGCCTTCGAGGCGGCACCCTTCGCCCTCGCGGGCGAAGCGGACGCCGCTGCGGCGGCGGCCTTCTTGGCGACGGGCTTCTTCCTCTTCGCGGCGGCGGCCTTCTTGTCCCTCGCGGTCGCAGCGGACGATTTCGACTTGGTAGGTGACGGTGCGGCCGCCGCTTTCTTACCGCCCTTGGCGCCGCCGCTCGCCGCGGATATAGAGGTTGAGGAGGCCGCCTTTTTCGACCTGCCGGTCGCGGCCGAAGCGGCGGTCACCTTTCCGCCGGCCGGCTTCTTCGACGCGGACGATTTCGACTCCAACTTGAAGGAACCGGATGCCCCCTTGCCTTTAGTCTGGATCAGGGCGCCGGACTCCACGGCGCTCTTAAGATACTTTCTTATGAACGGCGCCATCTTCTCCGCGTCAACCTTATACTGCGCCGCTATGTACTTCTTGATCGCCTGAAGCGACGAGCCGCTCCGCTCCTTTAGCTCCTTGATAGCGCTGTTCACCATCTCTGATGTCTTCGGATGGGTGGGCTTGGCCTTCGGCTTCTTGGCGGCGGCGCCGCCGCCTGCGCCCGCGGAGGCCTTCGGTTTCTTAGCGGGTGTCGCCGGCGCTGGCACTTCGGATGCGACAGCCGTGTCGGACATATTTACTTGATATTTATTTTCTTTTAATTTATATACACAATATATACGACAGAGGGTCTCCTCTATTCTATTCGGATATATAGCAAAGCTCAAGCGAACAGAGGTCGCTGTTGGTAGTAAGGGTCGGGGCAATACCGTAAGGAGAACCGCGATGTCGCTAGACATTTTCCCGTACGAACGCAGATAACTTTTCACTAGCTTGCATCAGATTCAATCGAAATTATACATTCCGTTTCAAATTAAACAATATTCCTGGCGCACGTGTGGCTTCCTTTTGAACTTATCCGTCTACTGAAACAGTTTTGTCGTGAATTCTTCCGCCCGTGGGGAAGCTTTCGATGATTAATTTCTATACACCGCTACTCGTGCACCCCGGGTCCGGATTAAATCTTGTTTTTCTTGATAAAACGAATATTTTATTGATATATATTACTATAAATTAAAAGCGGATATTCCGCTATATCGATTCGATATCATTTGCCGTTCCTACGCCGTGTATATTTATAGTTTAGACCGTTCGAAGTAGAGCTTCGTAAAACACCACACTGCCACACGACGTTTGCAAGAGAGTCTCCTCTCGAAGTCGTCATGTTAAATTCGTACGAGTCAATAACGATTACGATAATATAATATATATATGGCTTCTTTTTTTTTTTGCATAATTATATTTTTCTAAATCATCGGTTTCGGATAATCTCTGCAAAATCATTCATTGCACCTAACTACGCGCGATGATCTATCTTGAGGGGGGCGGCGGTGGCGGTGGCGTTGGCGTTGGCGTTGTTGTATATTTATATTCAAGGTATATTTTCTTAAATAAATAAAACAAATTAATAAACTCGTTGTACTATTAACATCTCTTAATTTTATATCCGGTTACTTACAGTTTGCATACAGCGAGTTGACACTCGTGTAAGTTTACTACTAATTTAAATTTTCAGGCACCTACTCATGCCATACGCGTATATCATATATTAATTAATTGTGTAATAGAGTATATATAATTCACAACTTAATGTATTAAGTAACTTAGTAACTCAGATATATAATAAACCAGTAAGACATTGATCGTCACACTGGTGACATATTATATACAATTGTGATAATCGCGAAGGTCCTCCCTCACTCCGGTTCATAATGTAATTTGAATGATGTCTAAAAATAAATTTAAAAAAAAGAAAAAAAAAAAAAAACGAGATTTGATAGAGTATTTGATAAATTTGCGGCCCTGAAAAGGGCCTTTTTTAGTTAATTTTTTTTTTTAAAGGTTTTGTTTATGTTGATTTAACGTTATAATGTACATTTATAACATACATTATTACGTTACGTCATTTAATTAACCGCCAAACCCGTAGAGGGTGCGGCCTTGACGTTTCAACGCGTACACCACATCCATCGCGGTGACTGTCTTCCTTTTGGCGTGTTCGGTATAAGTGACAGCGTCACGGATGACGTTCTCGAGGAACACATTCAGCACGCCGCGCGTCTCTTCGTATATCAGACCCGATATACGTTTCACGCCACCTCTTCTTGCCAGACGACGGATAGCCGGCTTCGTGATGCCCTGGATGTTGTCACGGAGCACCTTCCTGTGGCGCTTCGCGCCTCCTTTTCCCAATCCCTTTCCACCTTTTCCTCGACCGGTCATGTTAGTTTATTGATAAATATATATAGAGAGAGACGAAAACACTGCTGCGCTCGACCAGCGATGACTGCGGTAGAACGGCTGCAACTGGCGCAAAACTTTTTTTTTTTTTTTTTTTTTCGGACACTAACTAAGGCTGTTAGCCGTGAAGGCTTTGACAGCGTCACCGAGAGAGTGGGCGAGCGCGGAAGCATCGCCGGGGGTTGAAGTGCTGGGAGAGCGGGTCTCGAGAGAGGCCCGCAACATCCTGGGAGCGTCGCCTTAAGGGTGCCTCCTGTGAGGCCGGACCTCGGCTTAAAACGACGCGTTGTGGAGGACTGTATCGGACTTGTGGAAAAGTCCTAATGTCATAACGGGCGGGGCTGGACACCCCGGCCGCTAGACGTGAGGAAGCGGGGACCTCGTCTTCGCCGGCGAAGACGCTGTGTGTGTGCGTGTGCGTGAGTGTATCGGGCGTTGGCGATCGTGATATGATCGTCAAGGTCATAGAGTACGCTCCTAGGGCGTCTGTGGGTCTTAGACTTGAACTTCCTGTCGAAGCAGGTATACTTAACCATCCCCGCGATGAGCGGGTTTGGATGCACCTCGGCCTTTTCAAAGTATCTCTTGGAGAGACATTTGAATAACTGAGCTATTGAGGGAAGACGTAAGTCTCTATGTAGGTCGACGTTGCGCACGAACCAGGGACAGCCGGTGGCTAGTCTCATGAACTTGTTTTGCAATCGCTGCAAAACATTGAGTCTGGTCGGGTGGACATGTGCGAACGCGACGCTCGCATATGACATTATAGGTCTTATGCAAGTTTTGTAAAGTGTCACTTTGTTACGAAGTGACATTTTACTCTTCTTGCATATCATCGGATAGAGACGACCCAGTGCATACGCTGCCCTATTCCGGACAGTGCGTATGTGTCTGAAGAAAGAGAGAGAGGGTTGGAGAGTAACCCCCAGGTATTTGACCTCCTGCTGCCATGGTATATCCCGGTCGTGTATGGATATACACTCCGGAGGGAAGTAGACTGGAGCGCCTGGCCTAGTGAAGTACATGGCCGCACTCTTATCGGGGTTGATTGCGATTCTCCATTTGGCGAACCACAATTCTAACTTGTCTACCTCGTATTGTAGACGATGAATGATGTTCTCTCTATTACGAGAGGACGCGAAGATGGCGGTGTCGTCAGCGTATAGAGCTAACGACGACCCCCCCCTGCTGCGGGGGATGTCACTCGTGTAGAGCGAGTAGAGGTACGGTGCTAACACCGAACCTTGGGGAACTCCAGCACGTATCGGACGTCTGGATGAGAGCGTACCGTCCAGGCGGTATCTGAAAGTACGATTCGCGAGGTAATTTCGTATGAAGATTACGAAACTATCCGGGAGGTCGAGGAGTATGAGCTTGTAAAGCAAGCCTGCGTGCCAGACCTTGTCAAAGGCCTTTGACACATCAAAGAAGACGGCACCTGTCTTCTCTCCGTATCTGGAGAGTCGTTGGAGGACGTGTTCCACCAGGCGATGAGCCTGATGGACGGCCGTGTGTTCGGACCTGAACCCGAACTGTTCGTCCGGTAGCAGGTTCCTGGCGTCTATGAAAGTTTTAAGTCTCGAGAGGATCACTCTCTCGTAGACCTTCCCCAAGCCGTTGAGGAGGCTGATGGGGCGATAACTGTCGGGGCGGTTCCGGGGTTTGCCCGGTTTGTGGATTCCTATAATTGTTGCTTCTTTCCATTCGTCTGGAAAAGAGCAACACGACAAGAGGGCATTGAAGATCAACACCAGGAGGTGAACGAGGCGGTCGGGAAGACGCTTAAGTGCCTTGTTCGATATGCTATCGGGGCCAGGGGATTTTCTGGGTTTGAGCTTTTCAAGGATAGCTCTTATCTCGTCTCCGGAAGTGGGGGGGAGTGGTTCCCTTTCGGGATCCAACCCTGATATGTTGGCGATAGTGGATTCCACCCCGGCGTGGAACTCAGCATACGCGGAATTGGAGTTAGGTGTGCATTGGGCTTCAAAGCTGTCCGCCAAGCATTCGGCCTTATCAAAATCTTCAAACGCGGGCGGAAGGTTATCTCGCAACAATGGCGGTGTGGACGCATACTGTTCGCCTCTCAGGGATTTGGACATCCGCCAGAAGGCTAGATGGCTGGGCGAGATCTCTGAGAGTTTAGCGTCCCAAGAATCGCTGTTAAAGATGGCAATTTTCTCTTTTGCCTCTCTCTGTAGTCTGCGGAGTCTACTCCGATTTTCGGGGGTGGGGTACGCGGCACAAGCCCTAGCGGCTGCGCGCTTTCTGGTGAGCAGAGCTCTGATGTCGTCAGGGAGTCTTTGGCGACCTAGGTTGTCAGGTACCTCCCTGGAGCACGCTTTGATGGTTTCGCTCAAGTGAGCGGTGAGATGCGAGGACGCCGCCTTGGCGGCCTCCTCGGAATCTATCCTGTCAGGAATTTGGTCCAAGTGGACAGAGTCGATAGACTGAAGTTGCTCTGAGAACTTCCTCCAGTTGGTGATGGTTCTAGTGCTGGGTGCCGCGGAGGCGGGCCTACCCAGCTGAAACAGTACCGGTCTATGGTCAGAGTTTAAGTCGTGGATGACCTCAATGGAACGTAGCTGGAGGGCTACGTTCTTGAGCACGACAATATCTAAAACGTCCGGTGAGTGCGCACTGTTGGAAGGGTAGTGCGTCGGCTCATCGGGGGCTATGACGTCAAAGTTGAGGTGGGCGAGTCCACTGAGATTGTGGAGCGTGCGCCCGTTGGAATTATTGTTGATCGAATTCCAATGGCCGTGCTTCGAGTTGAAGTCTCCGGCCAAGAAGACAGAATTACCCAGTGCTAGGAGAGCAAGGAGGTCGTCTCTTAGCACTGTCTTGGAAGGGCTTAAGTAAACTGATGCTAGTATGACGGATTGATGACCCGTCATACCCACCTGACAGACTGAGACCTCCATGTTTTCTAACTCAGGGGGGTCTACAGGGGACACATGGAGCGATCTTTTATAGTAAATTACGGTACCGCCCAATCTATTATTGGTACGGTCGTGTCTAATAATATTATAGTTTGCGATCTTGGGATTACGCTTACTAGGTTTCAGGAAGGACTCCTGCACCAACAGTATGTCGACACTGTGAGTAACCACGAATTCACGGACTTCGTGGATTTGTTTGATGAGGCCGTCTGCGTTGAACGTGACGACCCTGAGCCCGTGGGGTTTCCTCCTTTGAGGTGTACTACCCATTATTTATTTTGATAATTTGGCGATGGCCTGCACGAGCTCCGAATGCTCCACCAGGGCCATCAGCCTATTCTGGGGGTTCGCCCTCAGCTTGGACGCCAGCACAGACAACTCTGAGGTGTCAATGCCGGCAATCACCTCGCTAATCAGCCTCATGTCATCCATGAAGCTGCTCGCGCGCTGAGGGGGAACCGTTTGGGACTTGGGGGGGGCTGCCTGAGGGGCGGGGGGGGCGCTAACGGCCTTCGCGACGACGGGGGTCGTCACTTGGGCCAGCGGGGGCGAGGGGGGCGAGAGGGGGGCACCCAGTTTAGCCGCCTGCCTCTGCTGCCACACATTAACCGTAGGCAGGGGGGCGGGTACGAAACGCTCTTTGGGGGGGGCCGGGGGGGTCGCCTTTTGGGCGGCGCGGGCGGCCGCCTTCTTACGGGCGGCCGCGAGGCCACCCCGCTTTGCCCTGAGGGGCACTTTGGGGCACCCGCGATAGCTCGCTGGGTGACCCTGCTGGCCGCACAGGACGCAGCTCGGCGGCTCCTCCGTTTGAGGCGGGCGGGGACAGTCCACGGTCCCGTGGTCGCCCAGGCACTTTACGCACCTGGGGCGCGCGAAGCAGTTGCGGGCAGAGTGCCCGAACAATTGGCAGCGGTGACACTGCCCGATTGATCCCCTTTGTTTGGGGGCTTCGATCCGCAGACCAGAGAGGCTGCAGACCGAGGAAATATTGAAGATCTTTTTCCCCTCCGGAGAGAGGTCCAAGATAACAAGGCAGCACTCATAGGGAGCCTTGGTGCGCCCGTGGTACATCCTATGTACCTGGCGAACGGGGAGGGCCTGTCTGACCAGGTCCTGCTTGATGAAGTCGGTGTCAATCTCCACCGGCAGTCCTTTTATGACGACGCGCAATTCGCGCTCGTCCTGTAGGGCGTAGGAGTGGTATTCTATACCATCCTCCCTAAGGAATGATGTTAAAGTGCGGTGGTCCGCAGAAGAGGTCACCTCCACCTTGATGCCAACGGCGGTGGAGCGGGCATTCTTGAACGCGATACCCTTCGCGTTGAGAACTTGCAGCAGACGCTGCCACTCATTCTTGTCCCTTATGTATAAGGGAGGAACTCTTTCCCTTCGTTCCGCCATGGGCGAGTCTTGCGACTCGGCGGCGGAGGCGGGAGGGGCGGGAGGGGTCGCTTTCACCCGTTTGGGCTTGGCGACAGAAGCGGGGGGGTGGGCGCGCCCGGGGGCGCACACATCACTAATAGCCCTTTTGGGCGGGACCTCGGAGGCGGAAGCCTTAAGCTTCCTCTTGTTCCTCCTTCTGGTGACGGTCTCGAAACCGTCACCGTTTTCCGCCTCGGCTTCCGAGGCAGACGACAAAGGAGAATCTGACTCCGCTTCCATGTCGGACACGGGAGCGGACACGGGAGCGGGGGGAGGGGGGCGCTTCTCCGGAGATGGAGACGGAGAGGGCGACGGCGAGGCAGGGCTGTCCCTGGGTGCCAGGAACGCTTCTAAGTCGGCGAAAGCCGACGGGTGAGTGGCCCTCAGATACGCCAGAATGGCGCTGAGGGTCGGGTCCATTTTTCTGTTTGGGTCCATAGTGGACCCAAACCAAAATAATAAAAATGCACTCCCTGCCGAGGCAGGGAGGGGTGTGCCTACTTTATCCTAACTAACACTATAGCAAGGTCTTCGTTCCGGTGAGAACGAAGTTGAGTACCTATCTAACGTAAACAAACAAGTGTCAGACAACTACTCACCCTTACTGAGCAAACAACGAACTGCGAGCAACGTAGCACTAAAAAGTGCTAGACGTCACCTGCGTACGACGGCGTGCGACGGCGGCGCTCCGATGCTCGGCGGCCGCTGCTGCTCGTCAACGACGCTCAGCTACAGCCGATCCGACACAACACAACACCACACGACACACACGAAACACCAACGACTCGCTACTAAGTAGCACGTCAAAAGGAGGACGGTCGTATCACACTATAACGTTAAATAAACAAATCGATTTCGCTTGTAGGCATTAGCCTTATATGCGATCGAGTCGAAATATATAAATTTTTCCAAAATATGTCTGAGCTCAGCGAGATCGCGTTGCTCTATGCTGCTGGCGCAAAACGCTTGAAGCAAGTATTTATACTTTGATTGTGCGACAGAGATGAATATATAAGCAGAGGGAGACAGACGGTGTCCGAGGGGGTGAGGTATGGATGGGGGGAGGGGGAGGCTAAGGCTTTAGCCATATCGTACATCTTTCGAAGCAACTTACCAAATTATCAGGTAGGGTGTCCGCGGGGGCGAGGCACGGTGGGGGGGGGGGAAGCTCAAGCTCTCCGTTTCCGCCTACGGGTCGGCTTGACGAGCTTTTTTTTTTTTTTTTTTTTTTTTTTTTTTTTTTTTTTTTTTTTTTTTTTCGCCGCCACCCTTTCCGGATGGGTGTCCGAGGGGGTGAGGTGTAGTAAGGAGGGGAAGGGGGTAGCTAGCCCCTCTCGGCGCGGCCCCCTATTGCGCCCAAAACTAAAACTATCTACTTTGTTTCTTTTTTTCCTTTACTTTGTTTTTTTTTTTTTTTTTTTTGCATGCACATACAAATACACATACACATATCTTAAACAACCTAACAACCTTTCTTATTTTAGCTACATAAATAAATAAATAATGAATTCATTTTTATTTCATTAATCAATATGTATATATATCACCTACATATACGTATTGTTAGCTATTCTAAACTTTTGTCTATTCCAATGTTTGTATATTTGTCTATAAGTACACCCAAAATAATAGAGGAGACTATGGAAAAGTCGACAGGCGGCTACATGCTTGCGCTTGCTAATTAAACTGTATGTATTATAGAGTTGAATAAAATGACGTGAATAATACAAAGCTGGACGTATTTCACTATTACTACTTATTATCAAGAGAAAAAACACATTACATGATCGATTTATGAAATATATGCGGCCCTGAAAAGGGCCTTTTGTTTTCAAATTCAAATAATATGCTAATAATATTTTTTATTATTATTATGTGTTATTTAAGCTCGTTCGCCTCTGATTCTCCGTGCCAGTTGTATATCCTTCGGCATAATCGTTACACGCTTAGCGTGTATGGCGCACAGATTGGTGTCTTCGAACAGCCCCACTAGATATGCCTCGCTCGCCTCCTGCAGTGCCATCACCGCGGAGCTCTGGAAGCGGAGGTCGGTCTTGAAGTCTTGAGCGATCTCGCGCACTAGACGCTGGAAAGGAAGCTTGCGAATCAACAGTTCGGTACTCTTCTGGTAGCGGCGGATCTCGCGAAGGGCCACCGTGCCGGGTCTGTAACGATGCGGCTTCTTAACACCGCCGGTGGCCGGTGCGCTCTTCCGCGCGGCCTTAGTGGCGAGCTGCTTGCGCGGCGCCTTGCCGCCGGTCGACTTTCTGGCGGTCTGTTTCGTACGAGCCATATTATAATATTGATATTGTTTAATTAATTTGTATTTGGATTTATATTGTATTTAAAGGAAGCGATTACCGACGCAATCGACAACGCTTGAAGGACGACGCACGCGACTACGCTGATACGGCTCAGCGTATAGACTAAAAATTTTAACGTTTTTTTTTTTTTTTTTTTTTTTCGGACACTAACTAAGGCTGTTAGCCATGAAGGCTTTGACAGCGTCACCGGGAGAGTGGGCGAGCGCAGAAGCATCGCCGGGGGTGAAGTGCTAGGAGAGCGGGTCTCAAAAGAGGCCCGCAGCATCCTGGGAGCGTCGCCTTAAGGGTGCCTCCCGTGAGGCCGAACCTCGGCTTAAAGCGACGCGCTGTGGAGGATTATAGTCGGACTGTGGAAGAGTCCTAATGTCATAACGGTCGGGGTTGGACGCCCCTTCCGCTAGACGTGAGAAAACGGGGACCTCGCCTTCGCCGGCGAAGGCGCTGTGTGTGTATGTGTGTGAAGTGTTTGGCGTTGGCGATCGTAAGATGATCGTCAGGGTCGTATAGAACGCTCCTAGGGCGCCTATAGTTTTTAGCTCTGAACTTATTTTCATAGCATTTATATTTGACCATTTTAGAAATGAGCGGGTTCGGGTGCGCCTCTGCCTTTTCAAAATATTTCTTCGAGAAACATTTGAATAGGTTGGCTATGGAGGGGAGACCTAGATCTCTATGTAGGTCCACGTTTCGCATGTACCATGGACAGCCGGAGGCTATTCGCGTGAATTTATTTTGCAAACGCTGCAAGACATTTAATCGATAAGGACGTACATGCGCGAACGTGACGCACCCATAGGACATTATCGGTCTTATGCAAGCTTTGTAAAGCGTCACTTTGTTACGAAGTGACATTTTACTCTTCTTGCATAATATCGGATAGAGACGACCCAACGCATACGCTGCCCTGTTACGGACTACGCGTATGTGTTTGGCGAAAGAGAGAGTAGGTTGGAGGATTACCCCGAGGTATTTGATCTCTTCCTGCCACTGTATTTCCCTGTTGTGTATTGTTATACACTTCAGGGGGTGGGGGGACCGAGCGCCTGGCTTGTTAAAGAACATGGCCGCGCTCTTATCCGGATTGATGGCTATTCTCCATTGAGCAAACCACCTCTCGAGGTTGTCTACTTCTGCTTGGAGACGTTTGACTATTAGGTCTTTTTTAATCGAAGACGTGAAGAGGGCAGTGTCGTCAGCGTATAGGGCTAACGACGAAACCATTTTGTTATGAGGGATGTCGCTCGTGTAGAGCGAATAGAGGTATGGTGCGAGCACCGAACCTTGGGGAACTCCAGCACGAATCGGTCGACTGGATGATAGAGTACCGTCTAATCGGTATCTGAAGGTACGACCTGTTAGGTAGTTCCGTAAGAGCCTTACGAGACTATCCGGTAATTTTAAAATTTTAAGCTTGTATATCAAGCCTGCGTGCCAGACCTTATCAAAGGCTTTGGCTACATCGAAAAAGACGGCACCAGTATCCGCTCCGCGTGATAAGCGGTTTTGGATGACATGTTCCACCAGGCGGTGCACCTGGTGGACGGCCGTGTGATTTGATCTGAAACCGAACTGTTCGTCCGGTAGAAGTTTATTGGAATCTATTTCCGTTCTAAGTCTCGAGAGGATCACTCTCTCGTAGACTTTTCCCAAGCTGTTAAGCAGACTTATAGGGCGATAACTGTCTGGGCGGTTACGGGGTTTACCCGGTTTGTGGATTCCTATGATTATTGCTTCCTTCCACTCATCGGGGAAGCAACAACATGTCAGAAGGGCATTGAAGATCAAAACCAAGAGGCAAACAAGGCGGTCGGGAAGACGCTTAAGAGCCTTGTTTGTTATACCATCGGGACCTGGAGATTTCCTAGGTTTGAGCTTATCAAGGATAGCTCTGATCTCATCTCCGGAGGTGGGGGGGAGCGGAACCCTATCGGGAACCACCTCGGTTGGCCTATTCACCAGTGATTCCACCCTGTCGTGGAATTTGGCGTGCTCGGGTGAGCTGGGATTTGGGGTGCATTGGGCTTCAAAGCTGTCCGCCAAGCACTCGGCCTTGTCAGTATCTTCAAACGCGGGCGGAAGATTAGCTCGCAACAGTGGCGGTGTGGACACGTATTGCTCCCCTCTCAATGACTTCGACAGCTGCCAGAAGGCCTGGTGGCTGGGCGAAATCTCCGAGAGTTTAGCATCCCAGGAATCGCTGCTAAAGAGGGCAATTTTTTCTTTCACCTCTCTTTGTAATTTCCGGAGTCGGATCCGGTTTTCGGGGATGGGATACGCTGCATACGCCCTAGTGGCTGCGCGTTTTCTAGTAAGAAGCGCTCTGATGTCATCAGGGAGACGCAGACGACCTTGATCGTCAGGTATTTCCCTTGAGCATGCTTCGATAGACTCTTTCAGATGAGCGGTGAGGTGTGCGGATGCCGACTTGGCGACATCCTCTGAATCTATTTTATCTGGGATTTGGTCCAGGTGGACAGAATCTGTTGACCGGAGGTGCTCGTTGAGCTTCTTCCAGTCTATGATGGTTTTTGTACTGGGCTCCGCGGAAGCGGGTCGTCCCAGTTGAAACAGGACCGGTCTGTGATCCGAGCTGAGATCATGAATAACCTCTATTGAGCGTAGCTGGAGGGCTACGTTCTTGAGCGCTACAATATCCAGAACGTCCGGGGACTGCGCACTATTGTGAGGATAGTGCGTCGGTTCGTTTGGAGCTACGACATCGAAGTTAAGATGAGCGAGTCCACTGAGACTGTGGAGGATGCGCCCATTTTTATTTTGACTAATTGAGTTCCAATGACCGTGCTTCGAATTGAAGTCTCCGGCCAGAATAACTGAGTTTCCGAGTGCCAGGAGCGCGACGATGTCGTTCCTCAGCACTTCTTTTTTGGGACTTAGATATACTGACGCCAGAACGACGGATGGATGACCCGTCATACCAATCTGGCAGACTGAAGTTTCCATGTTTTCTAACTGAGGGGGATCTATTGGTGAAACATGGAGTGATCTTTTGTAATAGATTACGGTACCGCCCTTTCGAGAACCGGAGCGGTCGTGACGGATTATATTATAGTTTGCGATCCTGGGATTTCGTTTGCTCGGTTTCAGGAAAGTTTCCTGAACCAAGAGTATGTCCACGCAATGAGTTACCACGAATTCACGGACTTCGTGGATTTGTCTGACAAGGCCGTCCGCGTTGAGCGTGACGACTCTGAGCCCGAAGGGTTTCCTCCTGTGTGGTGTACTACCCATTAAGATTTTTTTATTTTGAAATTTTTGCGATGGCCTGCACGAGCTCTGCGTGCTCGAGTAAAGCCATCAATCTGTTCTTTGGGTCGCTCCTCAGCTTGCCCGCCAGTACCGACAACTCGTCTGTGTCGATATCGGCGACCAACCCGCTAATCAGCTTCATGTCCTCCATGAAGCTGCTCGCATGCTGAGGCGCGGCCACTTTGGGCTTGGGGGGCGCGATCTGTGGGGTGGGGGGGGCGCTTACTGCCTTTACGACGACTGGAGTCGTCGTTTGGGCCTGCGGGGGCGAAGGGGGTGCAGCCGACGCGGCTGCCTGCCTCTGCTGCCACACATTGACCGCGGGCAGCGGGGCGGGGACGAAGCGCTCCTTGGGGGGGGCCGCTTTTTGGGCGGTGCGGGCAGCTGCCTTTTTACGGGCTGCCGCCAGACCTCCCCGTTTCGCCCTGAGCGGGACTTTAGGGCATCCGCGATAACTCGCTGGGTGCCCCTGTTGTCCGCACAGGACACAACTCGGCGGTTCGGCCGAAGGGGTCGGGCGGGAAATTTTAACGCCCGACGGCCGTCTTTATATATGTACAGTTATATTTATTTATGCGGTACGGTGCTGACGACTGGAAACGGGGAAGGAAGGGCGGCGGGACGGAGGGAGACCGTCTAAAACTTAACAATAACATCCATCCGAGGCAAAGAAACTGATATATTTTATTGTTTAAACTAACAATTATAACGCATCGACACGTATAGGACATTAGCGATCGCGAGTTACGAACATATATTATTTCTATTACATAAATAAATATTATAATAGGGAGAAAGAAGGTGTGGTGTGGTGCATCATGTACAAAAGAAAAGAGGCAGATTCTGTACGGAACGCAGATGATGAATGAAATATGATTTGTCGATTAAATAAAAGGAAACCACTATCTATCTATACGCTTTACGCTTCAACTATGATATGATATGAAAAAGAAAGAAAGAAAAACGATCAAACGTCACGCATGTACATGTTTGAATAATTTTGTGGCCCTGAAAAGGGCCTTTTATGTTGAACGCCATCGTAGACAGCAGGTTTGACTTGACCGACGGCCGACTGACTAGACTACAGAGTAGTCGCTCGTGGGGACTCACTTGGAGCTTGTATATTTGGTTACCGCCTTGGTGCCCTCACTGACGGCGTGCTTCGCTAATTCGCCGGGCAACAGTAACCTCACTGAAGTCTGCACCTCTCTCGATGTGATAGTTGACCTCTTGTTGTAGTGAGCGAGACGAGACGCCTCGGCCGCGATCCGCTCGAAGATGTCGTTCACGAACGAGTTCATGATCGACATGGCCTTACTCGAGATACCGGTGTCGGGATGGACCTGCTTGAGCACCTTGTAAATATAGATGGCATAGCTCTCCTTCCTCTTGTGCTTCTTCTTCTTTTTGTCCGATTTAGATATATTCTTTTGGGCTTTGCCCGATTTCTTGGCGGCCTTTCCGCTTGTCTTGGGTGGCATAGTTTGAAGTTTATTTAACACGCAGCGACGGATTCAAGTATAGTGCAAACAAAGGGACAGCGACCGCACCGACTGGGACGTGCGACTCGAATGGTTCATCGAATTTTTTTTTTTTTTTTTTTTTTTTTTTTTTTTTTTTTTTTTTTTTTTTTTTTTTTTTTTTTCGAACATGACTAATGCTGTTAGCCCTAATGGCTTTGACAGCGTCACCGATAAGACGGGCGAGCGCTGAAGCATCGCCGAGAAGAAATGGATGATACATGCGGGTGCATTACAAGCACCCGCGCTACAGGGGGCGTCGCCTTAAGGGTGTCTCCTGCGAGACCGAACCTCGGCTTAAGGCGGCGCGTTTTTGGAGGGCTGCATCTAATAAATGACTTGGAAGAAGTCTGCGTCACGGCGGCCGCGGCAGAGGGCTGCGGCCGCTTGACACAAGCAAGCGGGGACCTCGTCTTCGCCGGCGAAGACGCTGTTTGTGTAAATGTAATGTGTGTATCTTGTTGGATGCTGTGATAGCATCATCGGGGTCGTTAAGGACGCTCTTCGGGCGCCTGTGAATCTTGTTGGGGTGCCTGAACGCCTTATAGTTGGACGCGGCCACTATAAGGGGGTTTGGGTGGATGGACGCTTTCTCGAAGTAAGTCGTCGAGAATCGTCTGAAAAGATCGGCTATCGTGGGTAGGTCGAGATCTCTATGGAGGTTCACGTTGCGCACGAACCACGGACAGCCAGTGGCTGTACGCATGAATCGATTTTGAAGTGTCTGCAACGGACACAGTCGTGATTTCGGGACGTGCGCGAACGTGACGCTCGCATATGTCATGATGGGTCTGATGCAAGCTTTGTAAAGTGTCACTTTGTTGCGAAGTGACAGTTTACTTGTCTTGCACAGTATCGGATAGAGGCGTCCCATGGCGAACGCTGCCCGGTTACGGACAACGCGGATGTGTCGGATAAAGGATAGGGTCGGTTGGAGGATGACACCTAAGTATTTGACTTCCTTTTGCCAATCTATGTATTTGTTGTATATGGAGACTCTAGGGGGCGTCCGGATGAAGTCCATGGCTCTCCTAGATCTCGCAAAGAACATTGCTGCGCTTTTATCGGGATTAATTTCGATTCTCCACCGGCGGAACCAGCTTCCGAGCTGGTTGGTTGCTCTTTGGAGCCTATCATTAATAGTTATGGGATCTCTACAGGTAGTATAGATTGCGGTATCGTCCGCGAACATAGCTAAGTGGGTGACTGCACTAGTTTTAGTGGAGAATCGTGGGATGTCACTCGTATAGAGCGAGTAGAGGAACGGTGCGAGTACCGAACCTTGGGGGACTCCGGCGCTTAAAGTGCGTCTTGAGGAGAGCGCACCATCAATACGATATCTGAATGAGCGATTAGTAAGATAATCGCGAATGATAAGAACGAGTCTATCGGGGATTCCTAGGTTCGCGAGTTTGTATATTAAACCCGCATGCCATACCTTATCGAAGGCTTTGGCGACATCGAAGAAGACAGTACCGGTGTACCGTTTTTTGCCGAAGCCATTGAGGACGGCTTCGGTAAGTCGGTGTACTTGTTGTACCGCGGTGTGTTTGGCGCGGAAGCCGAATTGCTCATCCGGTATGAGCTTCATCGACTCCATGAACGTTATGAGTCTAGCGAGGATTACTCGCTCGTAGAGGTCATTCCATCGATCGCCGCCGTAGCGTGCGGATGTCTGGGTCGAGCGCAATCCGGTTGCCGCTCCCCCCGCCTGACTCACGCCCCTGCCGCGTTAGCTTGTGCCCGAGTGAATAAAGACATTGGACTGTTAGTGTCTCGTTCGTTCCCGTGCAAGTGGTTGTGATAGTGATTTTGTGATTCGACTAGGTAGTGTGGTGCTTCACGCATAACACTTGCCGTAGGTGGTTCCGTCCGTGCGTAAGTACACTAATTTTTAATTTAGGTACTCACCTCTTTCCCCCGAAGGGAGAGAGACTAAGACCTAGATTTTTTCTTAGGTACACACCTCCCTGCCCTCCGGCAGGGAGGCCACCCCCACACTAGCGGGCCAAAATGGCCCCCACCCTGCGCCCCACGGGGCAACCGATACTGGACGCGATTTTCGCGTTCCTTCAGGCGCACCACCCCGCCATTTTGGTGGAGCTCACCAAGGCCCTCCCGCCCCCTCAGGGCCAGAGTGGCAGCCCGGCAGCACCTTCTCCCCCCTCTGCGGAAAAGGCCAAACCACGCTCCCGCCCCGTGTCTCCTGACATGGAAGTGGAGGAGCAATCCGATTCGGAATCCGAGACTCCCTCAGAGTCCGGAGAGGAAGCCGAAGCATCCGATGCTTCGCAGTCCCCGTCCCCCTCGGCGTCATCCGCCTCAGACGAGGACGACGGCTTCACCGCCGTCCTATCCAAGAGCCAGAAGCGTAAGCTGAAGGCTCCCAAGACCGTCCCGCCCAAAAGGGCCACCAACGACGCAGGTGCACCTGCCCCGCGCCCCACCCCCAAACCCCAGCCTGCCTCACAGGCCACGACTACCAGACAGACCGACTCCACACAGGACTCACCTATGACGGAGAGGAAGGAGAAGGTGCCGCCCCTATTTGTTAGGGAAAAAGACGCGTGGAATCGCATAATCCCGCGCATGGACAGCTCGTCCATTCCATTTACTTCTGCCCGGTCCACAAGCCAGGGCATAATGGTTCAGTGTCCGTCCTCAGCGGACCACCGTCGCCTCACGACGCTCCTGGATGCCGAAAAGATCGGCTATCACACATACGCCCTAGAAGACGAGCGCGAACTTCGCGTCGTCATCCGCGGGCTCCCCGTCGAAATAGATTGCGATCTTATCAAGAAGGACCTCCTCAGCCAGGGACTTCCCGTAAGACAGGTACACCGTATGTACCACCACAGAACCAAAGTTCCTTATGAACTTTGTCTCGCGGTCCTCGACCTCAGTCCTGAAGGCAAACGTGTCTTCAACGTAACAACGATATGCAGACTGTCAGGTCTGCGTATAGAAACGCCGCGTACGCGTGGGGTAATGGGGCAGTGCCATCGCTGCCAGCTTTACGGCCACTCGCAGCGCAACTGCACCGCACGACCAAGGTGCGTCAAGTGCCTGGGCGATCACGGCACTGCCGATTGCCCCAGAACGGTTCCGTCCGAGGAACCTCCCAGCTGTGTCCTCTGCAGGACCCAAGGGCACCCCGCGAGCTATCGCGGCTGCCCGAAAGTCCCGCTTAGGGCAAAACGAGGGGGCAGAAGGGCCACCCGTAAAAAGGCGGACCGTACCGCCCCCAAACCAGCTGAGAGGTTCGTCCCCGCGCCTCTCCCCACCTCAAACCCCTGGCACAGGAAACCGGCATCCGAGCCGGCTGTGCCAGTAAAACCGGCTCAGGAGACGGTAGCGAAACCCGCCGCCGCCATCTTGAGCTCCAATACAAGAGCTGCCGCTCCTAAAGCGACAGCCGCCCCTCCAGCAACGAGTTTCATGGACGACATGAAACTCGTTTGCGATATAGTAACCAAAATTGACACTACGGAGCTGTCAATTTTGGCAAACAAGCTGAGGAGTAATCCTCAAAACAGATTAATGGCCTTGCTCGAACACTCTAGTTTGGTGCAGGCCATCTCTAGGCTTTAAGCTTAAACCCTCACTGGGTAGGGCCAAGCCCCACTCCCTCAAGCTCGTCACGTACAACGCAGACGGGCTTATCAGACACATGGACGAAGTCCGCGATTTCGTAGTTGCACACGATATAGATATTCTTCTAATACAAGAATCCTTCTTAAAACCCCAATTTCGCAATCCCAATATTGCGAATTACAGTTTGATTAGAAATGACCGTCTGTCATCCAAAAAAGGCGGCACGCTCATTTACTACAAAAGAGCCCTCCTATGCTCCCCCCTTGATTCCCCAAAGCTCACTAACATGGAGGCTTCAGTCTGTCAGGTGGGTATGACCGGCCATCAGTCGATCATACTAGCATCAGTATACCTCAGTCCGACCAAACGGGTACTCGAAAGAGACGTCCGCACCCTTCTCGCACTAGGCGACTCCGTAATACTGGCCGGAGACTTCAACTCCAAACATGGCCAATGGAACTCTCGCCGAACCAACCGGAACGGCACAATACTCCAAGGCCTCAACGGCCTTCCAAACCTCGCTTTTGAGGTGATAGCCCCTAACGAGCCCACCAGATACCCGCCTAACGGGGATCCAAATAAAGCAGATGTGCTAGATATATACATTTTCAAAAATGTAGCTCTCCAGTTACATTCTATAGAAGTCCTGCATGAATTAGACTCGGACCACCGTCCGGTTCTAATTCAGTTAGGGCAATCTACCTCCACAACCCCTCCCACGAAAACGATAATCGACTGGAGTAAATTAGGCGGGAAACTCCAGTCCCTAAACTCAGGCCACCTAGATCAAATTCCTGACAAGATAGACTCCGTGGATAGTGCCAAGTTCGCTGTTACCCACCTTACGAAACATATAACAGACTCACTCGAGCGTTGCTCCAAGGAAGTCCCCGACGACCGCGGTCGTGGGAGACTACCGGACGACCTGCGCGACCTACTTAGACGTAAACGTGCCGCCACTAGGGCCCATGACGCATACCCGACAGACGATAACCGGAGAACACTCCGGCGACTTCAAAGAGAGGTTAGAGAAAAACTCAGCCTCAACCGTCAGTCCGCCTGGGACAACAAACTCTCAGAGATCTCGCCGAGTCACCTGGCTTTCTGGAAACTGGCGAAATCCCTGAGAGGAGACCAGTGTGCAGCTACACCTCCATTATTACGTTTAAACCGTCCGGTCGCTTTTGACGACATCGATAAAGCCGAATGCTTGGCTGACAGTCTTGAGGGACAATGTACAAACAATCCCAGTCACCCCGAACACGCCGAATTCCATTCGGAAGTGGAAATGGCGGCGGCTAGGATATCCGCGAAGGCTCCCGAAAGCGAGCCGCTCACTCCCACCACCGGAGAGGAAGTCCGTTCCATTATCCAAAACCTGAAGACCCGCAAGTCCCCAGGCCCCGACTCCATATCCAACAAAGCACTCAAGTGCCTCCCCGACCAACTGATAAACCTATTAGTATTGATTTTCAATGCCCTCCTGTTAGGTTGCTCCTTCCCCGACGAATGGAAGGAAGCAATAGTAATAGGTATTCGTAAACCGGGAAAACCCAGTAATCTCCCGAGCAGCTATCGACCTATCAGTCTGCTCAACAGCTTAGGGAAAGTCTACGAGCGAGTAATCCTCGCTAGACTCATAACGTTCATGGAGTCGATGAAGCTCATACCGGATGAGCAATTCGGCTTCCGCGCCAAACACACCGCGGTACAACAAGTACATCGACTTACCGAAGCCGTCCTAAATGGCTTCGGCAAAAAACGGTACACCGGTACTGTCTTCTTCGATGTCGCCAAAGCCTTCGACAAGGTTTGGCATGCGGGTCTAATATACAAACTTGCGAACCTAGGAATCCCCGATAGACTCGTTCTTATCATTCGCGATTACCTTACTAATCGCTCATTTAGATATCGTATTGATGGTGCGCTCTCCTCAAGACGTACCTTACGCGCCGGAGTCCCCCAAGGTTCGGTACTCGCACCGTTCCTCTACTCGCTCTATACGAGTGACATTCCACGATTCTCCACTAAAACTAGTGCAGTCACCCACTTAGCCATGTTCGCGGACGATACCGCAATCTATACCACCTGTAGAGATCCCATAACCATAAATGATAGGCTCCAAAGAGCAACCAACCAGCTCGGAAACTGGTTCCGCCGGTGGAGAATCGAAATTAATCCCGATAAAAGCGCAGCAATGTTCTTTGCGAGATCTAGGAGAGCCATGGACTTCATCCGGACGCCTCCTAGAGTCTCTATTTACAACAAATACATAGATTGGCAAAAGGAAGTCAAATACTTAGGTGTCATCCTCCAACCGACCCTATCCTTTATCCGACACATCCGCGTTGTCCGTAACCGGGCAGCGTTCGCCATGGGACGCCTCTATCCGATACTGTGCAAGACAAGTAAACTGTCACTTCGCAACAAAGTGACACTTTACAAAACTTGCATCAGACCCATCATGACCTATGCGAGCGTCGCGTTCGCGCACGTTCCGAAATCACGACTGTGTCCGTTGCAGACACTTCAAAATCGATTCATGCGTACAGCCACTGGCTGTCCGTGGTTCGTGCGCAACGTGAACCTCCATAGAGATCTCGACCTACCCACGATAGCCGATCTTTTCAGACGATTCTCGACGACTTACTTCGAGAAAGCGTCCATCCACCCAAACCCCCTTATAGTGGCCGCGTCCAACTATAAGGCATTCAGGCACCCCAACAAGATTCACAGGCGCCCGAAGAGCGTCCTTAACGACCCCGACGATGCTATAACAGCATCCAACAAGATATACACACAACACGCACACAAACAGCGTCTTCGCCGGCGAAGACGAGGTCCCCGCTTGCTTGTGTCAAGCGGCCGCAGCCCTCTGCCGCGGCCGCCGTGACGCAGACTTCTTCCAAGTCATTTATTAGATGCAGCCCTCCAAAAACGCGCCGCCTTAAGCCGAGGTTCGGTCTCGCAGGAGACACCCTTAAGGCGACGCCCCCTGTAGCGCGGGTGCTTGTAATGCACCCGCATGTATCATCCTTTTCTTCTCGGCGATGCTTCAGCGCTCGCCCGTCTTATCGGTGACGCTGTCAAAGCCATTAGGGCTAACAGCATTAGTCATATTCGAAAAAAAAAAAAAAAAAAAACGCTCGTAGACTTTCCCTAAGCTGTTGAGCAGACTGATGGGTCGATAGCTGCTCGGGAGATTACTGGGTTTTCCCGGTTTGCGAATACCTATTACTATTGCTTCCTTCCATTCGTCGGGGAAAAGTTCATCGAATTTTGATTTCTCCCGATTTGATTACGCGCGCCGCCCGCTTACGTGCCCGCCGAGACGAGCTGACAAGCGCGCATCCGACCAATAATCGAACGTCGTGTAGCGGGTCCGGGGAGGGCGGGGACTGACGCGACTTAAGCGACACGGACGTAAGTAATAGAGGTACGGCATAATTGTTATATATAAAAAATATACATGTATGCAAATAAATAATAATAAAACAAAAAAAAAAAAAAAAAAAATACAAATTTAAATAAAAATTTAATTAATTAATCAATAACATGTCATGTAAGAAATGTAAACTCACTCGTAACTTTGCATAATGTCCTACCTATATTTAATTAAATATTAAACGTAACCACCTATATCACATATTTATATATGTAATATTTGTCTTTATGCGTGTGTGTGTGTGTGTTTGTTTGTTTGTTTGTTTGTTTGTTTGCTTGTTTGTTTGTTTGCTTGTTTGTTTGTCTGAGACAAACGCGGTAAAGAGAAGAGAGAGAGAGAAAAAAAAAAAAAAAAAAAAAATAACCCTAACCTAACCAACAGACATACTTTGTCCATTTCCATCGCGACCTATAAAGAAAGTCTGTCTGTTACGCCTTCACGGCTTATACTGTGGCTCAAAGGAAAAATAATCGATCGATCAAATTCCGTAGAACCCACCGGGATGGTAGTTAATTAATTTAAAAGCTAGTTCTAGGCTCGAGCGGAGTCGCGGCTATCGCAATATATATTTATATTGCATACAATATGTATATTTGGTGGAACAATTTTGTGGCCCTGAAAAGGGCCTTTTAAAAAAATATATATATACATGAGAATATAAGTATATATATATTTTTTGTTATTAATTAATAATCCAGTCCGGTGACGGCTTGCGATTATCTATGCCTTCTTCTCTGTTTTCTTGGGCAAAAGCACAGCTTGTATGTTAGGCAGTACGCCGCCCTGTGCTATCGTTACGCCTGACAGCAATTTGTTCAATTCCTCGTCGTTGCGGATTGCGAGCTGAAGGTGTCTCGGTATGATCCTGGTCTTCTTGTTGTCACGTGCCGCGTTGCCGGCCAACTCTAGCACTTCGGCCGCTAGGTACTCCATCACGGCCGCGAGGTAAACGGGCGCACCGGCACCGACGCGCTCTGCGTAATTTCCCTTCCTCAGCAGTCTGTGGATACGCCCGACGGGGAACTGGAGACCGGCACGATTAGAACGTGACTTCGCCTTTCCCTTCACTTTACCACCCTTGCCGCGGCCCGACATTATTTATTATTGTATGTTTTAAGTGCGGAGGAAATAAATGCAAAATAATACTATCGCTCGAAATCAGCGACACGCCCGAGCGCGACCTACGAGACGAACAGTAGTAGTGTTATGGACTTAAAAAATTTTCGTGTCGAGTTTATATATGGAGAGGCAAGATGGATTGGTTGGTAGGTTTAACCGCGACGAGATAAAGCTCACGCGTCGGACGGTCGGCAGGGAGAGAGGAGGGAGGATACCTACCACGTATTGGTAGTTTCGTAAGTTTGTTTGTTTGTTAGTTATTACGAGAAAAATAATAGTAAGTAGGTAGACTGTAGATAGAGTAGAGTAGAGTAGACAGAGACTGAGAGAGTCGGGAGTCGGGATCGGGTTCGGGCAACGGAGTATGTGAATTGATTACCAATTAATTTTGTTATTTATAAATTTTTTGTATATATATCTATCCATTTATTTATTTATTTATTTATTTATTTATTTATTTATTTATTTATTTATTTATTTATTTATTTGGTATATATGTATATATGTATTGAATTAATGAATGAATGAACTGTCGATCAATCGTGATTGATTGTCATTAAATTGATTAATGTAATGTTAGTTATTTACCGTCGTCATATCTTCATATTTATTATGTTATGTCAATAAAATGGATGATAACGGCAAACAGCTTTGAATTGAGTTTTAGAAGTTTTCGTATTCTCCAAGTAAGTAAGAGTGAAACTTTGACTATTTAATTAAATTAGACTTAGATATGTTGGTAGGTATATATATGTAGGTACATAGGTACGTGTCTATATAATAAGATATCGGAAATGTGTGTTAGCCCTGAAAAGGGCTTTTGTCTTGATAGATAAAAAAAAAAAAAAACGGTGTTTTTTTTTCCCCTTCCGCCGACTCGCGCCCGCTGCGATCGTGAGTGCCGCGCTCGCTCGCCTGCATCACCACCGGTTTCAGTCTCCGTCGTGTCATCGTCCGCTTGCTTTTTTTTTCTTTCACTATATATGCCGATACAAAACGGAACACAACACGAGAGACTATACGAACACTACACACACGTAACGAACGTCGGAACGATCGAGTGGTCGTCTTCCGTTACTTCTCAGCTTATTTTTTAGCGGCGGCGGCGGCCTTCTTCGCGGCCGCCTGTTTCGACTTCGGTGTGACGGCGGACGCGGCCGCGGCGGTGGCGGCCTTCTTCGGCTTGGGCGCTTTAGGCTTCTTCGTAGGCGGCTTGGCAGTCTTTTTGGCCTTCGAGGCGGCACCCTTCGCCCTCGCGGGCGAAGCGGACGCCGCTGCGGCGGCGGCCTTCTTGGCGACGGGCTTCTTCCTCTTCGCGGCGGCGGCCTTCTTGTCCCTCGCGGTCGCAGCGGACGATTTCGACTTGGTAGGTGACGGTGCGGCCGCCGCTTTCTTACCGCCCTTGGCGCCGCCGCTCGCCGCGGATATAGAGGTTGAGGAGGCCGCCTTTTTCGACCTGCCGGTCGCGGCCGAAGCGGCGGTCACCTTTCCGCCGGCCGGCTTCTTCGACGCGGACGATTTCGACTCCAACTTGAAGGAACCGGATGCCCCCTTGCCTTTAGTCTGGATCAGGGCGCCGGACTCCACGGCGCTCTTAAGATACTTTCTTATGAACGGCGCCATCTTCTCCGCGTCAACCTTATACTGCGCCGCTATGTACTTCTTGATCGCCTGAAGCGACGAGCCGCTCCGCTCCTTTAGCTCCTTGATAGCGCTGTTCACCATCTCTGATGTCTTCGGATGGGTGGGCTTGGCCTTCGGCTTCTTGGCGGCGGCGCCGCCGCCTGCGCCCGCGGAGGCCTTCGGTTTCTTAGCGGGTGTCGCCGGCGCTGGCACTTCGGATGCGACAGCCGTGTCGGACATATTTACTTGATATTTATTTTCTTTTAATTTATATACACAATATATACGACAGAGGGTCTCCTCTATTCTATTCGGATATATAGCAAAGCTCAAGCGAACAGAGGTCGCTGTTGGTAGTAAGGGTCGGGGCAATACCGTAAGGAGAACCGCGATGTCGCTAGACATTTTCCCGTACGAACGCAGATAACTTTTCACTAGCTTGCATCAGATTCAATCGAAATTATACATTCCGTTTCAAATTAAACAATATTCCTGGCGCACGTGTGGCTTCCTTTTGAACTTATCCGTCTACTGAAACAGTTTTGTCGTGAATTCTTCCGCCCGTGGGGAAGCTTTCGATGATTAATTTCTATACACCGCTACTCGTGCACCCCGGGTCCGGATTAAATCTTGTTTTTCTTGATAAAACGAATATTTTATTGATATATATTACTATAAATTAAAAGCGGATATTCCGCTATATCGATTCGATATCATTTGCCGTTCCTACGCCGTGTATATTTATAGTTTAGACCGTTCGAAGTAGAGCTTCGTAAAACACCACACTGCCACACGACGTTTGCAAGAGAGTCTCCTCTCGAAGTCGTCATGTTAAATTCGTACGAGTCAATAACGATTACGATAATATAATATATATATGGCTTCTTTTTTTTTTTGCATAATTATATTTTTCTAAATCATCGGTTTCGGATAATCTCTGCAAAATCATTCATTGCACCTAACTACGCGCGATGATCTATCTTGAGGGGGGCGGCGGTGGCGGTGGCGTTGGCGTTGGCGTTGTTGTATATTTATATTCAAGGTATATTTTCTTAAATAAATAAAACAAATTAATAAACTCGTTGTACTATTAACATCTCTTAATTTTATATCCGGTTACTTACAGTTTGCATACAGCGAGTTGACACTCGTGTAAGTTTACTACTAATTTAAATTTTCAGGCACCTACTCATGCCATACGCGTATATCATATATTAATTAATTGTGTAATAGAGTATATATAATTCACAACTTAATGTATTAAGTAACTTAGTAACTCAGATATATAATAAACCAGTAAGACATTGATCGTCACACTGGTGACATATTATATACAATTGTGATAATCGCGAAGGTCCTCCCTCACTCCGGTTCATAATGTAATTTGAATGATGTCTAAAAATAAATTTAAAAAAAAGAAAAAAAAAAAAAAACGAGATTTGATAGAGTATTTGATAAATTTGCGGCCCTGAAAAGGGCCTTTTTTAGTTAATTTTTTTTTTTAAAGGTTTTGTTTATGTTGATTTAACGTTATAATGTACATTTATAACATACATTATTACGTTACGTCATTTAATTAACCGCCAAACCCGTAGAGGGTGCGGCCTTGACGTTTCAACGCGTACACCACATCCATCGCGGTGACTGTCTTCCTTTTGGCGTGTTCGGTATAAGTGACAGCGTCACGGATGACGTTCTCGAGGAACACCTTCAGCACGCCGCGCGTCTCTTCGTATATCAGACCCGATATACGTTTCACGCCACCTCTTCTTGCCAGACGACGGATAGCCGGCTTCGTGATGCCCTGGATGTTGTCACGGAGCACCTTCCTGTGGCGCTTCGCGCCTCCTTTTCCCAATCCCTTTCCACCTTTTCCTCGACCGGTCATGTTAGTTTATTGATAAATATATATAGAGAGAGACGAAAACACTGCTGCGCTCGACCAGCGATGACTGCGGTAGAACGGCTGCAACTGGCGCAAAATTTTTTTTTTTTTTTTTTTTTTCGGACACTAACTAAGGCTGTTAGCCGTGAAGGCTTTGACAGCGTCACCGAGAGAGTGGGCGAGCGCGGAAGCATCGCCAGGGGTTGAAGTGCTGGGAGAGCGGGTCTCGAGAGAGGCCCGCAACATCCTGGGAGCGTCGCCTTAAGGGTGCCTCCTGTGAGGCCGGACCTCGGCTTAAAACGACGCGTTGTGGAGGACTGTATCGGACTTGTGGAAAAGTCCTAATGTCATAACGGGCGGGGCTGGACACCCCGGCCGCTAGACGTGAGGAAGCGGGGACCTCGTCTTCGCCGGCGAAGACGCTGTGTGTGTGCGTGTGCGTGAGTGTATCGGGCGTTGGCGATCGTGATATGATCGTCAAGGTCATAGAGTACGCTCCTAGGGCGTCTGTGGGTCTTGGACTTGAACTTCCTGTCGAAGCAGGTGTACTTAACCATCCCCGCGATGAGCGGGTTTGGATGCACCTCGGCCTTTTCAAAGTATCTCTTGGAGAGACATTTGAATAACTGAGCTATTGAGGGAAGACGTAAGTCTCTATGTAGGTCGACGTTGCGCACGAACCAGGGACAGCCGGTGGCTAGTCTCATGAACTTGTTTTGCAATCGCTGCAAAACATTGAGTCTGGTCGGGTGGACATGTGCGAACGCGACGCTCGCATATGACATTATAGGTCTTATGCAAGTTTTGTAAAGTGTCACTTTGTTACGAAGTGACATTTTACTCTTCTTGCATATCATCGGATAGAGACGACCCAGTGCATACGCTGCCCTATTCCGGACAGTGCGTATGTGTCTGAAGAAAGAGAGAGAGGGTTGGAGAGTAACCCCCAGGTATTTGACCTCCTTCTGCCATGGTATATCCCGGTCGTGTATGGATATACACTCCGGAGGGAAGTAGACTGGAGCGCCTGGCCTAGTGAAATACATGGCCGCACTCTTATCGGGGTTGATTGCGATTCTCCATTTGGCGAACCACAATTCTAACTTGTCTACCTCGTATTGTAGACGATGAATAATGTTCTCTCTATTACGAGAGGACGCAAAGATGGCGGTGTCGTCAGCGTATAGAGCTAACGACGACCCCCCCCTGCTGCGGGGGATGTCACTCGTGTAGAGCGAGTAGAGGTACGGTGCTAACACCGAACCTTGGGGAACTCCAGCACGTATCGGACGTCTGGATGAGAGCGTACCGTCCAAGCGGTATCTGAAAGTACGATTCGCGAGGTAATTTCGTATGAAGATTACGAAACTATCCGGGAGGTCGAGGAGTATGAGCTTGTAAAGCAAGCCTGCGTGCCAGACCTTGTCAAAGGCCTTTGACACATCGAAGAAGACGGCACCTGTCTTCTCTCCGTATCTGGAGAGTCGTTGGAGGACGTGTTCCACCAGGCGATGAGCCTGATGGACGGCCGTGTGTTCGGACCTGAACCCGAACTGTTCGTCCGGTAGCAGGTTCCTGGCGTCTATGAAAGTTTTAAGTCTCGAGAGGATCACTCTCTCGTAGACCTTCCCCAAGCCGTTGAGGAGGCTGATGGGGCGATAACTGTCGGGGCGGTTCCGGGGTTTGCCCGGTTTGTGGATTCCTATAATTGTTGCTTCTTTCCATTCGTCTGGAAAAGAGCAACACGACAAGAGGGCATTGAAGATCAACACCAGGAGGTGAACGAGGCGGTCGGGAAGACGCTTGAGTGCCTTGTTCGATATGCTATCGGGGCCAGGGGATTTTCTGGGTTTGAGCTTTTCAAGGATAGCTCTTATCTCGTCTCCGGAAGTGGGGGGGAGTGGTTCCCTTTCGGGATCCAACCCTGATATGTTGGCGATGGTGGATTCCACCCCGGCGTGGAACTCAGCATACGCGGAATTGGAGTTAGGTGTGCATTGGGCTTCAAAGCTGTCCGCCAAGCATTCGGCCTTATCAAAATCTTCAAACGCGGGCGGAAGGTTATCTCGCAACAATGGCGGTGTGGACGCATACTGTTCGCCTCTCAGGGATTTGGACATCCGCCAGAAGGCTAGATGGCTGGGCGAGATCTCTGAGAGTTTAGCGTCCCAAGAATCGCTGTTAAAGATGGCAATTTTCTCTTTTGCCTCTCTCTGTAGTCTGCGGAGTCTACTCCGATTTTCGGGGGTGGGGTACGCGGCACAAGCCCTAGCGGCTGCGCGCTTTCTGGTGAGCAGAGCTCTGATGTCGTCAGGGAGTCTTTGGCGACCTAGGTTGTCAGGTACCTCCCTGGAGCACGCTTTGATGGTTTCGCTCAAGTGAGCGGTGAGATGCGAGGACGCCGCCTTGGCGGCCTCCTCGGAATCTATCCTGTCAGGAATTTGGTCCAAGTGGACAGAGTCGATAGACTGAAGTTGCTCTGAGAACTTCCTCCAGTTGGTGATGGTTCTAGTGCTGGGTGCCGCGGAGGCGGGCCTACCCAGCTGAAACAGTACCGGTCTATGGTCAGAGTTTAAGTCGTGGATGACCTCAATGGAACGTAGCTGGAGGGCTACGTTCTTGAGCACGACAATATCTAAAACGTCCGGTGAGTGCGCACTGTTGGAAGGGTAGTGCGTCGGCTCATCGGGGGCTATGACGTCAAAGTTGAGGTGGGCGAGTCCACTGAGATTGTGGAGCGTGCGCCCGTTGGAATTATTGTTGATCGAATTCCAATGGCCGTGCTTCGAGTTGAAGTCTCCGGCCAAGATGACAGAATTACCCAGTGCTAGGAGAGCAAGGAGGTCGTCTCTTAGCACTGTCTTGGAAGGGCTTAAGTAAACTGATGCTAGTATGACGGATTGATGACCCGTCATACCCACCTGACAGACTGAGACCTCCATGTTTTCTAACTCAGGGGGGTCTACAGGGGACACATGGAGCGATCTTTTATAGTAAATTACGGTACCGCCCAATCTATTATTGGTACGGTCGTGTCTAATAATATTATAGTTTGCGATCTTGGGATTACGCTTACTAGGTTTCAGGAAGGACTCCTGCACCAACAGTATGTCGACACTGTGAGTAACCACGAATTCACGGACTTCGTGGATTTGTTTGATGAGGCCGTCTGCGTTGAACGTGACGACCCTGAGCCCGTGGGGTTTCCTCCTTTGAGGTGTACTACCCATTATTTATTTTGATAATTTGGCGATGGCCTGCACGAGCTCCGAATGCTCCACCAGGGCCATCAGCCTATTCTGGGGGTTCGCCCTCAGCTTGGACGCCAGCACAGACAACTCTGAGGTGTCAATGCCGGCAATCACCTCGCTAATCAGCCTCATGTCATCCATGAAGCTGCTCGCGCGCTGAGGGGGAACCGTTTGGGACTTGGGGGGGGCTGCCTGAGGGGCGGGGGGGGCGCTAACGGCCTTCGCGACGACGGGGGTCGTCACTTGGGCCAGCGGGGGCGAGGGGGGCGAGAGGGGGGCACCCAGTTTAGCCGCCTGCCTCTGCTGCCACACATTAACCGTAGGCAGGGGGGCGGGTACGAAACGCTCTTTGGGGGGGGCCGGGGGGGTCGCCTTTTGGGCGGCGCGGGCGGCCGCCTTCTTACGGGCGGCCGCGAGGCCACCCCGCTTTGCCCTGAGGGGCACTTTGGGGCACCCGCGATAGCTCGCTGGGTGACCCTGCTGGCCGCACAGGACGCAGCTCGGCGGCTCCTCCGTTTGAGGCGGGCGGGGACAGTCCACGGTCCCGTGGTCGCCCAGGCACTTTACGCACCTGGGGCGCGCGAAGCAGTTGCGGGCAGAGTGCCCGAACAATTGGCAGCGGTGACACTGCCCGATTGATCCCCTTTGTTTGGGGGCTTCGATCCGCAGACCAGAGAGGCTGCAGACCGAGGAAATATTGAAGATCTTTTTCCCCTCCGGAGAGAGGTCCAAGATAACAAGGCAGCACTCATAGGGAGCCTTGGTGCGCCCGTGGTACATCCTATGTACCTGGCGAACGGGGAGGGCCTGTCTGACCAGGTCCTGCTTGATGAAGTCGGTGTCAATCTCCACCGGCAGTCCTTTTATGACGACGCGCAATTCGCGCTCGTCCTGTAGTGCGTAGGAGTGGTATTCTATACCATCCTCCCTAAGGAATGAAGTTAAAGTGCGGTGGTCCGCAGAAGAGGTCACCTCCACCTTGATGCCAACGGCGGTGGAGCGGGCATTCTTGAACGCGATACCCTTCGCGTTGAGAACTTGCAGCAGACGCTGCCACTCATTCTTGTCCCTTATGTATAAGGGAGGAACTCTTTCCCTTCGTTCCGCCATGGGCGAGTCTTGCGACTCGGCGGCGGAGGCGGGAGGGGCGGGAGGGGTCGCTTTCACCCGTTTGGGCTTGGCGACAGAAGCGGGGGGGTGGGCGCGCCCGGGGACGCACACATCACTAATGGCCCTTTTGGGCGGGACCTCGGAGGCGGAAGCCTTAAGCTTCCTCTTGTTCCTCCTTCTGGTGACGGTCTCGAAACCGTCACCGTTTTCCGCCTCGGCTTCCGAGGCAGACGACGAAGAAGGATCTGACTCCGCTTCCATGTCGGACACGGGAGCGGACACGGGAGCGGGGGTAGGGGGGCGCTTCTCCGGAGATGGAGACGGAGAGGGCGACGGCGAGGCAGGGCTGTCCCTGGGTGCCAGGAACGCTTCTAAGTCGGCGAAAGCCGACGGGTGGGTGGCCCTCAGATACGCCAGAATGGCGCTGAGGGTCGGGTCCATTTTTCTGTTTGGGTCCATAGTGGACCCAAACCAGAATAATAAAAATGCACTCCCTGCCGAGGCAGGGAGGGGTGTGCCTACTTTATCCTAACTAACACTATAGCAAGGTCTTCGTTCCGGTGAGAACGAAGTTGAGTACCTATCTAACGTAAACAAACAAGTGTCAGACAACTACTCACCCTTACTGAGCAAACAACGAACTGCGAGCAACGTAGCACTAAAAAGTGCTAGACGTCACCTGCGTACGACGGCGTGCGACGGCGGCGCTCCGATGCTCGGCGGCCGCTGCTGCTCGTCAACGACGCTCAGCTACAGCCGATCCGACACAACACAACACCACACGACACACACGAAACACCAACGACTCGCTACTAAGTAGCACGTCAAAAGGAAGACGGTCGTATCACTATAACGTTAAATAAACAAATCGATTTCGCTTATAGGCATTAGCCTTATATGCGATCGAGTCGAAATATATAAATTTTTCCAAAATATGTCTGAGCTCAGCGAGATCGCGTTGCTCTCTGCTGCTGGCGCAAAACGCTTGAAGCAAGTATTTATACTTTGATTGTGCGACAGAGATGAATATATAAGCAGAGGGAGACAGACGGTGTCCGAGGGGGTGAGGTATGGATGGGGGGAGGGGGAGGCTAAGGCTTTAGCCATATCGTACATCTTTCGAAGCAACTTACCAAATTATCAGGTAGGGTGTCCGCGGGGGCGAGGCACGGTGGGGGGGGGGGGAAGCTCAAGCTCTCCGTTTCCGCCTACGGGTCGGCTTGACGAGCTTTTTTTTTTTTTTTTTTTTTTTTTTTTTTTTTTTTTTTTTTTTTTTTTTTTTTTTCGCCGCCACCCTTTCCGGATGGGTGTCCGAGGGGGTGAGGTGTAGTAAGGAGGGGAAGGGGGTAGCTAGCCCCTCTCGGCGCGGCCCCCTATTGCGCCCAAAACTAAAACTATCTACTTTGTTTCTTTTTTTCCTTTACTTTGTTTTTTTTTTTTTTTTTTTTGCATGCACATACAAATACACATACACATATCTTAAACAACCTAACAACCTTTCTTATTTTAGCTACATAAATAAATAAATAATGAATTCATTTTTATTTCATTAATCAATATGTATATATATCACCTACATATACGTATTGTTAGCTATTCTAAACTTTTGTCTATTCCAATGTTTGTATATTTGTCTATAAGTACACCCAAAATAATAGAGGAGACTATGGAAAAGTCGACAGGCGGCTACATGCTTGCGCTTGCTAATTAAACTGTATGTATTATAGAGTTGAATAAAATGACGTGAATAATACAAAGCTGGACGTATTTCACTATTACTACTTATTATCAAGAGAAAAAACACATTACATGATCGATTTATGAAATATATGCGGCCCTGAAAAGGGCCTTTTGTTTTCAAATTCAAATAATATGCTAATAATATTTTTTATTATTATTATGTGTTATTTAAGCTCGTTCGCCTCTGATTCTCCGTGCCAGTTGTATATCCTTCGGCATAATCGTTACACGCTTAGCGTGTATGGCGCACAGATTGGTGTCTTCGAACAGCCCCACTAGATATGCCTCGCTCGCCTCCTGCAGTGCCATCACCGCGGAGCTCTGGAAGCGGAGGTCGGTCTTGAAGTCTTGAGCGATCTCGCGCACTAGACGCTGGAAAGGAAGCTTGCGAATCAACAGTTCGGTACTCTTCTGGTAGCGGCGGATCTCGCGAAGGGCCACCGTGCCGGGTCTGTAACGATGCGGCTTCTTAACACCGCCGGTGGCCGGTGCGCTCTTCCGCGCGGCCTTAGTGGCGAGCTGCTTGCGCGGCGCCTTGCCGCCGGTCGACTTTCTGGCGGTCTGTTTCGTACGAGCCATATTATAATATTGATATTGTTTAATTAATTTGTATTTGGATTTATATTGTATTTAAAGGAAGCGATTACCGACGCAATCGACAACGCTTGAAGGACGACGCACGCGACTACGCTGATGCGGCTCAGCGTATAGACTAAAAATTTTAACGCTTTTTTTTTTTTTTTCGAATATGACTAATGCTGTTAGCCCTAATGGCTTTGACAGCGTCACCGATAAGACGGGCGAGCGCAGAAGCATCGCCGAGAAGAGATGGTTAATACAAGCGGGTGCATTACAAGCACCCGCCCTACAGGGGGCGTCGCCTTAAGGGTGTCTCCTGTGAGACCGAACCTCGGCTTAAGGCGGCGCGTTTTTGGAGGGCTGCATCTAATAAATGACTTGGAAGAAGTCTGCGTCACGGCGGCCGCGGCAGAGGGCTGCGGCCGCTTGACACAAGCAAGCGGGGACCTCGTCTTCGCCGGCGAAGACGCTGTTTGTGTGCGTGTTGTGTGTATATCTTGTTGGATGCTGTTATAGCATCGTCGGGGTCGTTAAGGACGCTCTTCGGGCGCCTGTGAATCTTGTTGGGGTGCCTGAACGCCTTATAGTTGGACGCGGCCACTATAAGGGGGTTTGGGTGGATGGACGCTTTCTCGAAGTAAGTTGTCGAGAATCGTCTGAAAAGATCGGCTATCGTAGGTAGGTCGAGATCTCTATGGAGGTTCACGTTGCGCACGAACCACGGACAGCCAGTGGCTGTACGCATGAATCGATTTTGAAGTGTCTGCAACGGACACAGTCGTGATTTCGGAACGTGCGCGAACGCGACGCTCGCATAGGTCATAATGGGTCTGATGCAAGTTTTGTAAAGTGTCACTTTGTTGCGAAGTGACAGTTTACTTGTCTTGCACAGTATCGGATAGAGGCGTCCCATGGCGAACGCTGCCCGGTTACGGACAACGCGGATGTGTCGGATAAAGGATAGGGTCGGTTCGAGGATGACACCTAAGTATTTGACTTCCTTTTGCCAATCTATGTATTTGTTGTAAATAGAGACTCTATGAGGCGTCCGGATGAAGTCCATGGCTCTCCTAGATCTCGCAAAGAACATTGCTGCGCTTTTATCGGGATTAATTTCGATTCTCCACCGGCGGAACCAGCTTCCGAGCTGGTTGGTTGCTCTTTGGAGCCTATCATTAATAGTTATGGGATCTCTACAGGTGGTATAGATTGCGGTATCGTCCGCGAACATGGCTAAGTGGGTGACTGCACTAGTTTTAGTGGAGAATCGTGGGATGTCACTCGTATAGAGCGAGTAGAGGAACGGTGCGAGTACCGAACCTTGGGGGACTCCGGCGCGTAAGGTACGTCTTGAGGAGAGCGCACCATCAATACGATATCTAAATGAGCGATTAGTAAGGTAATCGCGAATGATAAGAACGAGTCTATCGGGGATTCCTAGGTTCGCGAGTTTGTGTATTAGACCCGCATGCCAAACCTTGTCGAAGGCTTTGGCGACATCGAAGAAGACAGTACCGGTGTACCGTTTTTTGCCGAAGCCATTTAGGACGGCTTCGGTAAGTCGATGTACTTGTTGTACCGCGGTGTGTTTGGCGCGGAAGCCGAATTGCTCATCCGGTATGAGCTTCATCGACTCCATGAACGTTATGAGTCTAGCGAGGATTACTCGCTCGTAGACTTTCCCTAAGCTGTTGAGCAGACTGATAGGTCGATAGCTGCTCGGGAGATTACTGGGTTTTCCCGGTTTACGAATACCTATTACTATTGCTTCCTTCCATTCGTCGGGGAAGGAGCAACCTGGCATTGAAAATCAATACTAATAGGTTTAGCAGTTGGTCGGGGAGGCACTTGAGTGCTTTGTTGGATATGGAGTCGGGGCCTGGGGACTTGCGGGTCTTGGATAATGGAACGGACTTCCTCTCCGGTGGTGGGAGTGAGCGGCTCGCTTTCGGGAGCCTTCGCGGATATCCTAGCCGCCGCCATTTCCACTTCCGAGTGGAATTCGGCGTGTTCGGGATGACTGGGGTTATTTGAACACTGTCCCTCAAGACTGTCAGCCAAGCATTCGGCCTTATCGATGTCGTCAAAAGCGACCGGACGGTTTAAACGTATCAATGGAGGTGTAGCTGCACACTGGTCTCCTCTCAGGGATTTCGCCAGTTTCCAGAAAGCCAGGTGACTCGGCGAGATCTCTGAGAGTTTGTTGGCCCAGGCGGACTGACGGTTGAGGCTGAGTTTTTCTCTAACCTCTCTTTGAAGTCGCCGGAGTGTTCTCCGGTTGTCGTCTGTCGGGTATGCGTCATGGGCCCTAGTGGCGGCACGTTTACGTCTAAGTAGGTCGCGCAGGTCGTCCGGTAGTCTCCCACGACCGCGGTCGTCGGGGACTTCCTTGGAGCAACGCTCGAGTGAGTCGGTTATATGTTTCGTAAGGTGGGTAACAGCGAACTTGGCACTATCCACGGAGTCTATCTTGTCAGGAATTTGATCTAGGTGGTCTGAGTTTAGGGACTGGAGTTTCCCGCCTAATTTACTCCAGTCGATTATCGTTTTCGTGGGAGGGGTTGTGGAGGTAGATTGCCCTAACTGAATTAGAACCGGACGGTGGTCCGAGTCTAATTCATGCAGGACTTCTATAGAATGTAACTGGAGAGCTACATTTTTGAAAATGTATATATCTAACACATCTGCTCTGTTTGGATCCCCGTTAGGCGGGTATCTGGTGGGCTCGTTAGGGGCTATCACCTCAAAAGCAAGGTTTGGAAGGCCGTTGAGGCCTTGGAGTATTGTGCCGTTCCGGTTGGTTCGGCGAGAGTTCCATTGGCCATGTTTGGAGTTGAAGTCTCCGGCCAGTATTACAGAGTCGCCTAGTGCGAGAAGGGTGCGGACGTCTCTTTCGAGTACCCGTTTGGTCGGACTGAGGTATACTGATGCTAGTATGATCGACTGATGGCCGGTCATACCCACCTGACAGACTGAAGCCTCCATGTTAGTGAGCTTTGGGGAATCAAGGGGGGAGCATAGGAGGGCTCTTTTGTAGTAAATGAGCGTGCCGCCTTTTTTGGATGACAGACGGTCATTTCTAATCAAACAGTAGTTCGCAATATTGGGATTGCGAAATTGGGGTTTTAAGAAGGATTCTTGTATTAGAAGAATATCTATGTCGTGTGCAACTACGAAATCGCGAACTTCGTCCATGTGTCTGATAAGCCCGTCTGCGTTGTACGTGACGAGCTTGAGGGAGTGGGGCTTGGCCCTACCCAGTGAGGGTTTAAGCTTAAAGCCTAGAGATGGCCTGCACCAAACTAGAGTGTTCGAGCAAGGCCATTAATCTGTTTTGAGGATTACTCCTCAGCTTGTTTGCCAAAATTGACAGCTCCGTAGTGTCAATTTTGGTTACTATATCGCAAACGAGTTTCATGTCGTCCATGAAACTCGTTGCTGGAGGGGCGGCTGTCGCTTTAGGAGCGGCAGTTCTTGTATTGGAGCTCAAGATGGCGGCGGCGGGTTTCGCTACCGTCTCCTGAGCCGGTTTTACTGGCACAGCCGGCTCGGATGCCGGTTTCCTGTGCCAGGGGTTTGAGGTGGGGAGAGGCGCGGGGACGAACCTCTCAGCTGGTTTGGGGGCGGTACGGTCCGCCTTTTTACGGGTGGCCCTTCTGCCCCCTCGTTTTGCCCTAAGCGGGACTTTCGGGCAGCCGCGATAGCTCGCGGGGTGCCCTTGGGTCCTGCAGAGGACACAGCTGGGAGGTTCCTCGGACGGAACCGCTCTGGGGCAATCGGCAGTGCCGTGATCGCCCAGGCACTTAACGCACCTAGGTCGTGCGGTGCAGTTGCGCTGCGAGTGGCCGTAAAGCTGGCAGCGATGGCACTGCCCCATTACCCCACGCGTACGCGGCGTTTCTATACGCAGACCCGACAGTCTGCATATTGTTTGGACGTTGAAGACACGTTTGCCTTCAGGACTGAGGTCGAGGACCGCGAGGCAAAGTTCATAAGGAACTTTGGTTCTGTGATGGTACATGCGATGTACCTGTCTTACGGGAAGGCCCTGGCTGAGGAGGTCCTTCTTAATAAGGTCACAATCTATCTCTACGGGGAGCCCGCGGATGACGACGCGAAGTTCGCGCTCGTCTTCTAGGGCGTATGTGTGGTAGCCGATCTTTTCGGCATCCAGGAGTGTCGTGAGGCGACGGTGGTCCGTTGAAGACGGACATTGCACCATTATACCCTGGCTTGTGGACCGGGCAGAGGTGAATGGGATGGACGAACTGTCCATGCGCGGGATTAACCGGTTCCACGCGTCTTTTTCCCTAACAAATAGGGGCGGCACCTTCTCCTTCCTCTCCGTCATAGGCGAGTCCTGTGAGTCGGGTACGTCTTGTTTGCGGGCGGCCTGTGAGGCAGGCTGGGGTTTGAGGATGGGACGCGGGGCAGGTGCACCTGCGTCGTTAGTTGCCCTTTTGGGCGGGACGGTCTTGGGAGCCTTCAGCTTACGCTTCTGGCTCTTGGATAGGACGGCGGTGAAGCCGTCGTCCTCGTCTGAGGCGGATGACGCCGAGGGGGACGGGGACTTCGAAGCATCGGATGCATCGTCCTCACCGGACTCTGAGGGAGTCTCGGATTCCGAATCGGATTGCTCCTCCACTTCCATGTCAGGAGACACGGGGCGGGAGCGTGGTTTGGCCTTTTCCGCAGAGGGGGGAGAAGGTGCTGCCGGGCTGCCACTCTGGCCCTGAGGGGGCGGGAGGGCCTTGGTGAGCTCCACCAAAATGGCGGGGTGGTGCGCCTGAAGGAACGCGAAAATCGCGTCCAGTATCGGTTGCCCCGTGGGGCGCAGGGTGGGGGCCATATTGGCCCGCTAGTGTGGGGATGGCCTCCCTGCCGGAGGGCAGGGAGGTGTGTACCTAAGAAAAAATCTAGGTCTTAGTCTCTCTCCCTTCGGGGGAAAGAGGTGAGTACCTAAATTAAAAATTAGTGTACTTACGCACGGACGGAACCACCTACGGCAAGTGTTATGCGTGAAGCACCACACTACCTAATCGAAGCACAGTGACACTAACACAATCCACTTGCACAGGAACGAACAACACTGACAGTCCAGAGTCCTTGAGCACATTCACTATCTAACGCGGCAGAGGCGTGAGTCAGGCGGGGGGAGCGGCAACCGGATTGCGCTCGACCGAGACATCCGCACGCTACGGCGGCGATCGATGGAGGGGAATTTTAACGCCCGACGGCCGTCTTTATATATGTACAGTTATATTTATTTATGCGGTACGGTGCTGACGACTGGAAACGGGGAAGGAAGGGCGGCGGGACGGAGGGAGACCGTCTAAAACTTAACAATAACATCCATCCGAGGCAAAGAAACTGATATATTTTATTGTTTAAACTAACAATTATAACGCATCGACACGTATAGGACATTAGCGATCGCGAGTTATGAACATATATTATTTCTATTACATAAATAAATATTATAATAGGGAGAAAGAAGGTGTGGTGTGGTGCATCATGTACAAAAGAAAAGAGGCAGATTCTGTACGGAACGCAGATGATGAATGAAATATGATTTGTCGATTAAATAAAAGGAAACCACTATCTATCTATACGCTTTACGCTTCAACTATGATATGATATGAAAAAGAAAGAAAGAAAAACGATCAAACGTCACGCATGTACATGTTTGAATAATTTTGTGGCCCTGAAAAGGGCCTTTTATGTTGAACGCCATCGTAGACAGCAGGTTTGACTTGACCGACGGCCGACTGACTAGACTACAGAGTAGTCGCTCGTGGGGACTCACTTGGAGCTTGTATATTTGGTTACCGCCTTGGTGCCCTCACTGACGGCGTGCTTCGCTAATTCGCCGGGCAACAGTAACCTCACTGAAGTCTGCACCTCTCTCGATGTGATAGTTGACCTCTTGTTGTAGTGAGCGAGACGAGACGCCTCGGCCGCGATCCGCTCGAAGATGTCGTTCACGAACGAGTTCATGATCGACATGGCCTTACTCGAGATACCGGTGTCGGGATGGACCTGCTTGAGCACCTTGTAAATATAGATGGCATAGCTCTCCTTCCTCTTGTGCTTCTTCTTCTTTTTGTCCGATTTAGATATATTCTTTTGGGCTTTGCCCGATTTCTTGGCGGCCTTTCCGCTTGTCTTGGGTGGCATAGTTTGAAGTTTATTTAACACGCAGCGACGGATTCAAGTATAGTGCAAACAAAGGGACAGCGACCGCACCGACTGGGACGTGCGACTCGAATGGTTCATCGAATTTTTTTTTTTTTTTTTCGAATATGACTAATGCTGTTAGCCCTAATGGCTTTGACAGCGTCACCGATAAGACGGGCGAGCGCTGAAGCATCGCCGAGAAGAAAAGGATGATACATGCGGGTGCATTACAGGCACCCGCGCTACAGGGGGCGTCGCCTTAAGGGTGTCTCCTGCGAGACCGAACCTCGGCTTAAGGCGGCGCGTTTTTGGAGGGCTGCATCTAATAAATGACTTGGAAGAAGTCTGCGTCACGGCGGCCGCGGCAGAGGGCTGCGGCCGCTTGACACAAGCAAGCGGGGACCTCGTTTTCGCCGGCGAAGACGCTGTTTGTGTGCGTGTTGTGTGTATATCTTGTTGGATGCTGTTATAGCATCGTCGGGGTCGTTCAGGACGCTCTTCGGGCGCCTGTGAATCTTGTTGGGGTGCCTGAATGCCTTATAGTTGGACGCGGCCACTATAAGGGGGTTTGGGTGGATGGACGCTTTCTCGAAGTAAGTCGTCGAGAATCGTCTGAAAAGATCGGCTATCGTGGGTAGGTCGAGATCTCTATGGAGGTTCACGTTGCGCACGAACCACGGACAGCCAGTGGCTGTACGCATGAATCGATTTTGAAGTGTCTGCAACGGACACAGTCGTGATTTCGGAACGTGCGCGAACGCGACGCTCGCATAGGTCATAATGGGTCTGATGCAAGTTTTGTAAAGTGTCACTTTGTTGCGAAGTGACAGTTTACTTGTCCTGCACAGTATCGGATAGAGGCGTCCCATGGCGAACGCTGCCCGGTTACGGACAACGCGGATGTGACGGATAAAGGATAGGGTCGGTTGGAGGATGACGCCTAAGTATTTGACTTCCTTTTGCCAATCTATGTATTTGTTGTAAATAGAGACTCTAGGAGGCGTCCGGATGAAGTCCATGGCTCTCCTAGATCTCGCAAAGAACATTGCTGCGCTTTTATCGGGATTTATTTCGATTCTCCACCGGCGGAACCAGCTTCCGAGCTGGTTGGTTGCTCTTTGGAGCCTATCATTTATGGTTATGGGATCTCTACAGGTGGTATAGATTGCGGTATCGTCCGCGAACATGGCTAAGTGGTCGACTGCACTAGTTTTAGTGGAGAATCGTGGGATGTCACTCGTATAGAGCGAGTAGAGGAACGGTGCGAGTACCGAACCTTGGGGGACTCCGGCGCGTAAGGTACGTCTTGAGGAGAGCGCACCATCAATACGATATCTAAATGAGCGATTAGTAAGGTAATCGCGAATGATAAGAACGAGTCTATCGGGGATTCCTAGGTTCGCGAGTTTGTATATTAGACCCGCATGCCAAACCTTGTCGAAGGCTTTGGCGACATCGAAGAAGACAGTACCGGTGTACCGTTTTTTGCCGAAGCCATTTAGGACGGCTTCGGTAAGTCGATGTACTTGTTGTACCGCGGTGTGTTTGGCGCGGAAGCCGAATTGCTCATCCGGTATGAGCTTCATCGACTCCATGAACGTTATGAGTCTAGCGAGGATTACTCGCTCGTAGACTTTCCCTAAGCTGTTGAGCAGACTGATGGGTCGATAGCTGCTCGGGAGATTACTGGGTTTTCCCGGTTTTCGAATACCTATTACTATTGCTTCCTTCCATTCGTCGGGGAAGGAGCAACCTAACAGGAGGGCATTGAAAATCAATACTAATAGGTTTATCAGTTGGTCGGGGAAGCACTTGAGTGCTTTGTTGGATATGGAGTCGGGGCCTGGGGACTTGCGGGTCTTCAGGTTTTGGATAATGGAACGGACTTCCTCTCCGGTGGTGGGAGTGAGCGGCTCGCTTTCGGGAGCCTTCGCGGATATCCTAGCCGCCGCCGTTTCCACTTCCGAGTGGAATTCGGCGTGTTCGGGATGACTGGGGTTATTTGAACATTGTCCCTCAAGACTGTCAGCCAAGCATTCGGCCTTATCGATGTCGTCAAAAGCGACCGGACGGTTTAAACGTATCAATGGAGGTGTAGCTGCACACTGGTCTCCTCTCAGGGATTTCGCCAGTTTCCAGAAAGCCAGGTGACTCGGCGAGATCTCTGAGAGTTTGTTGTCCCAGGCGGACTGACGGTTGAGGCTGAGTTTTTCTCTAACCTCTCTTTGAAGTCGCCGGAGTGTTCTCCGGTTATCGTCTGTCGGGTATGCGTCATGGGCCCTAGTGGCGGCACGTTTACGTCTAAGTAGGTCGCGCAGGTCGTCCGGTAGTCTCCCACGACCGCGGTCGTCGGGGATTTCCTTGGAGCAACGCTCGAGTGAGTCGGTTATATGTTTCGTAAGGTGGGTAACAGCGAACTTGGCACTATCCACGGAGTCTATCTTGTCAGGAATTTGATCTAGGTGGTCTGAGTTTAGGGACTGGAGTTTCCCGCCTAATTTACTCCAGTCGATTATCGTTTTCGTGGGAGGGGTTGTGGAGGTAGATTGCCCTAACTGAATTAGAACCGGACGGTGGTCCGAGTCTAATTCATGCAGGACTTCTATAGAATGTAACTGGAGAGCTACATTTTTGAAAATGTATATATCTAACACATCTGCTCTGTTTGGATCCCCGTTAGGCGGGTATCTGGTGGGCTCGTTAGGGGCTATCACCTCAAAAGCGAGGTTTGGAAGGCCGTTGAGGCCTTGGAGTATTGTGCCGTTCCGGTTGGTTCGGCGAGAGTTCCATTGGCCATGTTTGGAGTTGAAGTCTCCGGCCAGTATTACAGAGTCGCCTAGTGCGAGAAGGGTGCGGACGTCTCTTTCGAGTACCCGTTTGGTCGGACTGAGGTATACTGATGCTAGTATGATCGACTGATGGCCGGTCATACCCACCTGACAGACTGAAGCCTCCATGTTAGTGAGCTTTGGGGAATCAAGGGGGGAGCATAGGAGGGCTCTTTTGTAGTAAATGAGCGTGCCGCCTTTTTTGGATGACAGACGGTCATTTCTAATCAAACAGTAGTTCGCAATATTGGGATTGCGAAATTGGGGTTTTAAGAAGGATTCTTGTATTAGAAGAATATCTATGTCGTGTGCAACTACGAAATCGCGGACTTCGTCCATGTGTCTGATAAGCCCGTCTGCGTTGTAGGTGACGAGCTTGAGGGAGTGGGGCTTGGCCCTACCCAGTGAGGGTTTAAGCTTAAAGCCTAGAGATGGCCTGCACCAAACTAGAGTGTTCGAGCAAGGCCATTAATCTGTTTTGAGGATTACTCCTCAGCTTGTTTGCCAAAATTGACAGCTCCGTAGTGTCAATTTTGGTCACTATATCGCAAACGAGTTTCATGTCGTCAATGAAACTCGTTGCTGGAGGGGCGGCTGTCGCTTTAGGAGCGGCAGCTCTTATATTGGAGCTCAAGATGGCGGCAGCGGGTTTCGCTACCGTCTCTTGAGCCGGTTTTGCTGGCACAGCCGGCTCGGATGCCGGTTTCCTGTGCCAGGGGTTTGAGGTGGGGAGAGGCGCGGGGACGAACCTCTCAGCTGGTTTGGGGGCGGTACGGTCCGCCTTTTTACGGGTGGCCCTTCTGCCCCCTCGTTTTGCCCTAAGCGGGACTTTCGGGCAGCCGCGATAGCTCGCGGGGTGCCCTTGGGTCCTGCAGAGGACACAGCTGGGAGGTTCCTCGGACGGAACCGCTCTGGGGCAATCGGCAGTGCCGTGATCGCCCAGGCACTTAACGCACCTAGGTCGTGCGGTGCAGTTGCGCTGCGAGTGGCCGTAAAGCTGGCAGCGATGGCACTGCCCCATTACCCCACGCGTACGCGGCGTTTCTATACGCAGACCCGACAGTCTGCATATTGTCTGGACGTTGAAGACACGTTTGCCTTCAGGACTGAGGTCGAGGACCGCGAGGCAAAGTTCATAAGGAACTTTGGTTCTGTGATGGTACATGCGGTGTACCTGTCTTACGGGAAGGCCCTGGCTGAGGAGGTCCTTCTTAATAAGGTCACAATCTATCTCTACGGGGAGCCCGCGGATGACGACGCGAAGTTCGCGCTCGTCTTCTAGGGCGTATGTGTGGTAGCCGATCTTTTCGGCATCCAGGAGTGTCGTGAGGCGACGGTGGTCCGTTGAAGACGGACATTGCACCATTATACCCTGGCTTGTAGACCGGGCAGAGGTGAATGGGATGGACGAACTGTCCATGCGCGGGATTAACCGGTTCCACGCGTCTTTTTCCCTTACAAATAGGGGCGGCACCTTCTCCTTCCTCTCCGTCATAGGCGAGTCCTGTGAGTCGGGTACGTCTTGTTTGCGGGCGGCCTGTGAGGCAGGCTGGGGTTTGAGGATGGGACGCGGGGCAGGTGCACCTGCGTCGTTAGTTGCCCTTTTGGGTGGGACGGTCTTGGGAGCCTTCAGCTTACGCTTCTGGCTCTTGGATAGGACGGCGGTGAAGCCGTCGTCCTCGTCTGAGGCGGATGACGCCGAGGGGGACGGGGACTTCGAAGCATCGGATGCTTCGTCCTCACCGGACTCTGAGGGAGTCTCGGATTCCGAATCGGATTGCTCCTCCACTTCCATGTCAGGAGACACGGGGCGGGAGCGTGGTTTGGCCTTTTCCGCAGAGGGGGGAGAAGGTGCTGCCGGGCTGCCACTCTGGCCCTGAGGGGGCGGGAGGGCCTTGGTGAGCTCCACCAAAATGGCGGGGTGGTGCGCCTGAAGGAACGCGAAAATCGCGTCCAGTATCGGTTGCCCCGTGGGGCGCAGGGTGGGGGCCATATTGGCCCGCTAGTGTGGGGGTGGCCTCCCTGCCGGAGGGCAGGGAGGTGTGTACCTAAGAAAAAATCTAGGTCTTAGTCTCTCTCCCTTCGGGGGAAAGAGGTGAGTACCTAAATTAAAAATTAGTGTACTTACGCACGGACGGAACCACCTACGGCAAGTGTTATGCGTGAAGCACCACACTACCTAATCGAAGCACAGTGACACTAACACAATCCACTTGCACAGGAACGAACAACACTGACAGTCCAGAGTCCTTGAGCACTTTCACTATCTAACGCGGCAGAGGCGTGAGTCAGGCGGGGGGAGCGGCAACCGGATTGCGCTCGACCGAGACATCCGCACGCTACGGCGGCGATCGATGGAATGTGACGACGGGTTCATCGAATTTTTTCTTTTCGAATATGACTAATGCTGTTAGCCCTAATGGCTTTGACAGCGTCACCGATAAGACGGGCGAGCGCTGAAGCATCGCCGAGAAGAAATGGATGATACATGCGGGTGCATTACAAGCACCCGCGCTACAGGGGGCGTCGCCTTAAGGGTGTCTCCTGCGAGACCGAACCTCGGCTTAAGGCGGCGCGTTTTTGGAGGGCTGCATCTAATAAATGACTTGGAAGAAGTCTGCGTCACGGCGGCCGCGGCAGAGGGCTGCGGCCGCTTGACACAAGCAAGCGGGGACCTCGTCTTCGCCGGCGAAGACGCTGTTTGTGTAAATGTAATGTGTGTATCTTGTTGGATGCTGTGATAGCATCATCGGGGTCGTTAAGGACGCTCTTCGGGCGCCTGTGAATCTTGTTGGGGTGCCTGAACGCCTTATAGTTGGACGCGGCCACTATAAGGGGGTTTGGGTGGATGGACGCTTTCTCGAAGTAAGTCGTCGAGAATCGTCTGAAAAGATCGGCTATCGTGGGTAGGTCGAGATCTCTATGGAGGTTCACGTTGCGCACGAACCACGGACAGCCAGTGGCTGTACGCATGAATCGATTTTGAAGTGTCTGCAACGGACACAGTCGTGATTTCGGGACGTGCGCGAACGTGACGCTCGCATATGTCATGATGGGTCTGATGCAAGTTTTGTAAAGTGTCACTTTGTTGCGAAGTGACAGTTTACTTGTCTTGCACAGTATCGGATAGAGGCGTCCCATGGCGAACGCTGCCCGGTTACGGACAACGCGGATGTGTCGGATAAAGGATAGGGTCGGTTGGAGGATGACACCTAAGTATTTGACTTCCTTTTGCCAATCTATGTATTTGTTGTAAATAGAGACTCTAGGAGGCGTCCGGATGAAGTCCATGGCTCTCCTAGATCTCGCAAAGAACATTGCTGCGCTTTTATCGGGATTAATTTCGATTCTCCACCGGCGGAACCAGCTTCCGAGCTGGTTGGTTGCTCTTTGGAGCCTATCATTAATAGTTATGGGATCTCTACAGGTAGTATAGATTGCGGTATCGTCCGCGAACATAGCTAAGTGGGTGACTGCACTAGTTTTAGTGGAGAATCGTGGGATGTCACTCGTATAGAGCGAGTAGAGGAACGGTGCGAGTACCGAACCTTGGGGGACTCCGGCGCTTAAGGTGCGTCTTGAGGAGAGCGCACCATCAATACGATATCTGAATGAGCGATTAGTAAGATAATCGCGAATGATAAGAACGAGTCTATCGGGGATTCCTAGGTTCGCGAGTTTGTATATTAAACCCGCATGCCATACCTTATCGAAGGCTTTGGCGACATCGAAGAAGACAGTACCGGTGTACCGTTTTTTGCCGAAGCCATTGAGGACGGCTTCGGTAAGTCGGTGTACTTGTTGTACCGCGGTGTGTTTGGCGCGGAAGCCGAATTGCTCATCCGGTATGAGCTTCATCGACTCCATGAACGTTATGAGTCTAGCGAGGATTACTCGCTCGTAGACTTTCCCTAAGCTGTTGAGCAGACTGATGGGTCGATAGCTGCTCGGGAGATTACTGGGTTTTCCCGGTTTGCGAATACCTATTACTATTGCTTCCTTCCATTCGTCGGGGAAGGAGCAACCTAACAGGAGGGCATTGAAAATCAATACTAATAGGTTTATGAGTTGGTCGGGGAGGCACTTGAGTGCTTTGTTGGATATGGAGTCGGGTCCTGGGGACTTGCGGGTCTTGAGGTTTTGGATAATGGAACGGACTTCCTCTCCGGTAGTGGGAGTGAGCGGCTCGCTTTCGGGAGCCTTCGCGGATATCCTAGCCGCCGCCATTTCCACTTCCGAGTGGAATTCGGCGTGTTCGGGATGACTGGGATTGTTTGTACATTGTCCCTCAAGACTGTCAGCCAAGCATTCGGCCTTATCGATGTCGTCAAAAGCGACCGGACGGTTTAAACGTAACAATGGAGGTGTAGCTGTACACTGGTCTCCTCTCAGGGATTTCGCCAGTTTCCAGAAAGCCAGGTGACTCGGCGAGATCTCTGAGAGTTTGTTGTCCCAGGCGGACTGACGGTTGAGGCTGAGTTTTTCTCTAACCTCTCTTTGAAGTCGCCGGAGTGTTCTCCGGTTATCGTCTGTCGGGTATGCGTCATGGGCCCTAGTGGCGGCACGTTTACGTCTAAGTAGGTCGCGCAGGTCGTCCGGTAGTCTCCCACGACCGCGGTCGTCGGGGACTTCCTTGGAGCAACGCTCGAGTGAGTCTGTTATATGTTTTGTAAGGTGGGTAACAGCGAACTTGGCACTATCCACGGAGTCTATCTTGTCAGGAATTTGATCTAGGTGGTCTGAGTTTAGGGACTGGAGTTTCCCGCCTAATTTACTCCAGTCGATTATCGTTTTCGTGGGAGGGGTCGTGGAGGTAGATTGCCCTAACTGAATTAGAACCGGACGGTGGTCCGAGTCTAATTCATGCAGGACTTCTATAGAATGTAACTGGAGAGCTACATTTTTGAAAATGTATATATCTAAGACATCTGCTCTGTTTGGATCCCCGTTAGGCGGGTATCTGGTGGGCTCGTTAGGGGCTATCACCTCAAAAGCGAGGTTTGGAAGGCCGTTGAGGCCTTGGAGTATTGTGCCGTTCCGGTTGGTTCGGCGAGAGTTCCATTGGCCATGTTTGGAGTTGAAGTCTCCAGCCAGTATTACAGAGTCGCCTAGTGCGAGAAGGGTGCGGACGTCTCTTTCGAGTATCCGTTTGGTCGGACTGAGGTATACTGATGCTAGTATGATCGACTGATGGCCGGTCATACCCACCTGACAGATTGAAGCCTCCATGTTAGTGAGCTTTGGGGAATCAAGGGGGGAGCATAAGAGGGCTCTTTTATAGTAAATGAGCGTGCCGCCTTTTTTGGATGACAGACGGTCATTTCTAATCAAACTGTAATTCGCAATATTGGGATTGCGAAATTGGGGTTTTAAGAAGGATTCTTGTATTAGAAGAATATCTATATCGTGTGCAACTACGAAATCGCGGACTTCGTCCATGTGTCTGATAAGCCCGTCTGCGTTGTACGTGACGAGCTTGAGGGAGTGGGGCTTGGCCCTATCCAGTGAGGGTTTAAGCTTAAAGCCTAGAGATGGCCTGCACCAAACTAGAGTGTTCGAGCAAGGCCATTAATCTGTTTTGAGGATTACTCCTCAGCTTGTTTGCCAAAATTGACAGCTCCGTAGTGTCAATTTTGGTTACTATGTCGCAAACGAGTTTCATGTCGTCCATGAAACTCGTTGCTGGAGGGGCGGCTGTCGCTTTAGGAGCGGCAGCTCTTGTATTGGAGCTCAAGATGGCGGCGGCGGGTTTCGCTACCGTCTCCTGAGCCGGTTTTACTGGCACAGCCGGCTCGGATGCCGGTTTCCTGTGCCAGGGGTTTGAGGTGGGGAGAGGCGCGGGGACGAACCTCTCAGCTGGTTTGGGGGCGGTACGGTCCGCCTTTTTACGGGTGGCCCTTCTGCCCCCTCGTTTTGCCCTAAGCGGGACTTTCGGGCAGCCGCGATAGCTCGCGGGGTGCCCTTGGGTCCTGCAGAGGACACAGCTGGGAGGTTCCTCGGACGGAACCGTTCTGGGGCAATCGGCAGTGCCATGATCGCCCAGGCACTTAACGCACCTTGGTCGTGCGGTGCAGTTTCGCTGCGAGTGGCCGTAAAGTTGGCAGCGATGGCACTGCCCCATTACCCCACGCGTACGCGGCGTTTCAATACGCAGACCCGACAGTCTGCATATTGTTTGGACGTTGAAGACACGTTTGCCTTCAGGACTGAGGTCGAGGACCGCGAGACAAAGTTCATAAGGAACTTTGGTTCTGTGGTGGTACATGCGGTGTACCTGTCTTACGGGAAGGCCCTGGCTGAGAAGGTCCTTCTTAATAAGGTCGCAATCTATCTCTACGGGAAGCCCGCGGATGACGACGCGAAGTTCGCGCTCGTCTTCTAGGGCGTATGTGTGGTAGCCGATCTTTTCGGCATCCAGGAGCGTCGTGAGGCGACGGTGGTCCGTTGAAGACGGACATTGCACCATTATGCCCTGGCTTGTGGACCGGGCAGAGGTGAAAGGAATGGACGAGCTGTCCATGCGCGGAATTAAGCGATTCCACGCGTCTTTTTCCCTAACAAATAGGGGCGGCACCTTCTCCTTCCTCTCCGTCATAGGCGAGTCCTGTGAGTCGGGTACGTCTTGTTTGCGGGCGGCCTGTGAGGCAGGCTGGGGTTTGGGGGTGGGACGCGGGGCAGGTGCACCTGCGTCGTTAGTTGCCCTTTTGGGCGGGACGGTCTTGGGAGCCTTCAGCTTACGCTTCTGGCTCTTGGATAGGACGGCGGTGAAGCCGTCGTCCTCGTCTGAGGCGGATGACGCCGAGGGGGACGGGGACTTCGAAGCATCGGATGCTTCGTCCTCACCGGACTCTGAGGGAGTCTCGGATTCCGAATCGGATTGCTCCTCCACTTCCATGTCAGGAGACACGGGGCGGGAGCGTGGTTTGGCCTTTTCCGCAGAGGGGGGAGAAGGTGCTGCCGGGCTGCCACTCTGGCCCTGAGGGGGCGGGAGGGCCTTGGTGAGCTCCACCAAAATGGCGGGGTGGTGCGCCTGAAGGAACGCGAAAATCGCGTCCAGTATCGGTTGCCCCGTGGGGCGCAGGGTGGGGGCCATATTGGCCCGCTAGTGTGGGGGTGGCCTCCCTGCCGGAGGGCAGGGAGGTGTGTACCTAAGAAAAAATCTAGTCTTAGTCTCTCTCCCTTCGGGGGAAAGAGGTGAGTACCTAAATTAAAAATTAGTGTACTTACGCACGGACGGAACCACCTACGGCAAGTGTTATGCGTGAAGCACCACACTACCTAATCGAAGCACAGTGACACTAACACAATCCACTTGCACAGGAACGAACAACACTGACAGTCCAGAGTCCTTGAGCACTTTCACAATCTAACGCGGCAGGGGCGTGAGTCAGGCGGGGGGAGCGGCAACCGGATTGCGCTCGACCGAGACATCCGCACGCTACGGCGGCGATCGATGGAATGCTTCATCGAATTTTGATTTCTCCCGATTTGATTACGCGCGCCGCCCGCTTACGTGCCCGCCGAGACGAGCTGACAAGCGCGCATCCGACCAATAATCGAACGTCGTGTAGCGGGTCCGGGGAGGGCGGGGACTGACGCGACTTAAGCGACACGGACGTAAGTAATAGAGGTACGGCATAATTGTTATATATAAAAAATATACATGTATGCAAATAAATAATAATAAAACAAAAAAAAAAAAAAAAAAAATACAAATTTAAATAAAAATTTAATTAATTAATCAATAACATGTCATGTAAGAAATGTAAACTCACTCGTAACTTTGCATAATGTCCTACCTATATTTAATTAAATATTAAACGTAACCACCTATATCACATATTTATATATGTAATATTTGTCTTTATGCGTGTGTGTGTGTGTGTTTGTTTGTTTGTTTGTTTGTTTGTTTGCTTGTTTGTTTGTTTGCTTGTTTGTTTGTCTGAGACAAACGCGGTAAAGAGAAGAGAGAGAGAGAAAAAAAAAAAAAAAAAAAAAATAACCCTAACCTAACCAACAGACATACTTTGTCCATTTCCATCGCGACCTATAAAGAAAGTCTGTCTGTTACGCCTTCACGGCTTATACTGTGGCTCAAAGGAAAAATAATCGATCGATCAAATTCCGTAGAACCCACCGGGATGGTAGTTAATTAATTTAAAAGCTAGTTCTAGGCTCGAGCGGAGTCGCGGCTATCGCAATATATATTTATATTGCATACAATATGTATATTTGGTGGAACAATTTTGTGGCCCTGAAAAGGGCCTTTTAAAAAAATATATATATACATGAGAATATAAGTATATATATATTTTTTGTTATTAATTAATAATCCAGTCCGGTGACGGCTTGCGATTATCTATGCCTTCTTCTCTGTTTTCTTGGGCAAAAGCACAGCTTGTATGTTAGGCAGTACGCCGCCCTGTGCTATCGTTACGCCTGACAGCAATTTGTTCAATTCCTCGTCGTTGCGGATTGCGAGCTGAAGGTGTCTCGGTATGATCCTGGTCTTCTTGTTGTCACGTGCCGCGTTGCCGGCCAACTCTAGCACTTCGGCCGCTAGGTACTCCATCACGGCCGCGAGGTAAACGGGCGCACCGGCACCGACGCGCTCTGCGTAATTTCCCTTCCTCAGCAGTCTGTGGATACGCCCGACGGGGAACTGGAGACCGGCACGATTAGAACGTGACTTCGCCTTTCCCTTCACTTTACCACCCTTGCCGCGGCCCGACATTATTTATTATTGTATGTTTTAAGTGCGGAGGAAATAAATGCAAAATAATACTATCGCTCGAAATCAGCGACACGCCCGAGCGCGACCTACGAGACGAACAGTAGTAGTGTTATGGACTTAAAAATTTTTTTTTTTTTTTTTTTTTTTTTTTTTTTTTTTTTTTTTTTTTTTTTTTTTTTTTTTTTTTTTTTTTTTTTTTTCGAATATGACTAATGCTGTTAGCCCTAATGGCTTTGACAGCGTCACCGATAAGACGGGCGAGCGCTGAAGCATCGCCGAGAAGAAATGGATGATACATGCGGGTGCATTACAAGCACCCGCGCTACAGGGGGCGTCGCCTTAAGGGTGTCTCCTGCGAGACCGAACCTCGGCTTAAGGCGGCGCGTTTTTGGAGGGCTGCATCTAATAAATGACTTGGAAGAAGTCTGCGTCACGGCGGCCGCGGCAGAGGGCTGCGGCCGCTTGACACAAGCAAGCGGGGACCTCGTCTTCGCCGGCGAAGACGCTGTTTGTGTAAATGTAATGTGTGTATCTTGTTGGATGCTGTGATAGCATCATCGGGGTCGTTAAGGACGCTCTTCGGGCGCCTGTGAATCTTGTTGGGGTGCCTGAACGCCTTATAGTTGGACGCGGCCACTATAAGGGGGTTTGGGTGGATGGACGCTTTCTCGAAGTAAGTCGTCGAGAATCGTCTGAAAAGATCGGCTATCGTGGGTAGGTCGAGATCTCTATGGAGGTTCACGTTGCGCACGAACCACGGACAGCCAGTGGCTGTACGCATGAATCGATTTTGAAGTGTCTGCAACGGACACAGTCGTGATTTCGGGACGTGCGCGAACGTGACGCTCGCATATGTCATGATGGGTCTGATGCAAGTTTTGTAAAGTGTCACTTTGTTGCGAAGTGACAGTTTACTTGTCTTGCACAGTATCGGATAGAGGCGTCCCATGGCGAACGCTGCCCGGTTACGGACAACGCGGATGTGTCGGATAAAGGATAGGGTCGGTTGGAGGATGACACCTAAGTATTTGACTTCCTTTTGCCAATCTATGTATTGGACTTAAAAAATTTTCGTGTCGAGTTTATATATGGAGAGGCAAGATGGATTGGTTGGTAGGTTTAACCGCGACGAGATAAAGCTCACGCGTCGGACGGTCGGCAGGGAGAGAGGAGGGAGGATACCTACCACGTATTGGTAGTTTCGTAAGTTTGTTTGTTTGTTAGTTATTACGAGAAAAATAATAGTAAGTAGGTAGACTGTAGATAGAGTAGAGTAGAGTAGACAGAGACTGAGAGAGTCGGGAGTCGGGATCGGGTTCGGGCAACGGAGTATGTGAATTGATTACCAATTAATTTTGTTATTTATAAATTTTTTGTATATATATCTATCCATTTATTTATTTATTTATTTATTTATTTATTTATTTATTTATTTATTTATTTATTTATTTATTTATTTGGTATATATGTATATATGTATTGAATTAATGAATGAATGAACTGTCGATCAATCGTGATTGATTGTCATTAAATTGATTAATGTAATGTTAGTTATTTACCGTCGTCATATCTTCATATTTATTATGTTATGTCAATAAAATGGATGATAACGGCAAACAGCTTTGAATTGAGTTTTAGAAGTTTTCGTATTCTCCAAGTAAGTAAGAGTGAAACTTTGACTATTTAATTAAATTAGACTTAGATATGTTGGTAGGTATATATATGTAGGTACATAGGTACGTGTCTATATAATAAGATATCGGAAATGTGTGTTAGCCCTGAAAAGGGCTTTTGTCTTGATAGATAAAAAAAAAAAAAAACGGTGTTTTTTTTTCCCCTTCCGCCGACTCGCGCCCGCTGCGATCGTGAGTGCCGCGCTCGCTCGCCTGCATCACCACCGGTTTCAGTCTCCGTCGTGTCATCGTCCGCTTGCTTTTTTTTTCTTTCACTATATATGCCGATACAAAACGGAACACAACACGAGAGACTATACGAACACTACACACACGTAACGAACGTCGGAACGATCGAGTGGTCGTCTTCCGTTACTTCTCAGCTTATTTTTTAGCGGCGGCGGCGGCCTTCTTCGCGGCCGCCTGTTTCGACTTCGGTGTGACGGCGGACGCGGCCGCGGCGGTGGCGGCCTTCTTCGGCTTGGGCGCTTTAGGCTTCTTCGTAGGCGGCTTGGCAGTCTTTTTGGCCTTCGAGGCGGCACCCTTCGCCCTCGCGGGCGAAGCGGACGCCGCTGCGGCGGCGGCCTTCTTGGCGACGGGCTTCTTCCTCTTCGCGGCGGCGGCCTTCTTGTCCCTCGCGGTCGCAGCGGACGATTTCGACTTGGTAGGTGACGGTGCGGCCGCCGCTTTCTTACCGCCCTTGGCGCCGCCGCTCGCCGCGGATATAGAGGTTGAGGAGGCCGCCTTTTTCGACCTGCCGGTCGCGGCCGAAGCGGCGGTCACCTTTCCGCCGGCCGGCTTCTTCGACGCGGACGATTTCGACTCCAACTTGAAGGAACCGGATGCCCCCTTGCCTTTAGTCTGGATCAGGGCGCCGGACTCCACGGCGCTCTTAAGATACTTTCTTATGAACGGCGCCATCTTCTCCGCGTCAACCTTATACTGCGCCGCTATGTACTTCTTGATCGCCTGAAGCGACGAGCCGCTCCGCTCCTTTAGCTCCTTGATAGCGCTGTTCACCATCTCTGATGTCTTCGGATGGGTGGGCTTGGCCTTCGGCTTCTTGGCGGCGGCGCCGCCGCCTGCGCCCGCGGAGGCCTTCGGTTTCTTAGCGGGTGTCGCCGGCGCTGGCACTTCGGATGCGACAGCCGTGTCGGACATATTTACTTGATATTTATTTTCTTTTAATTTATATACACAATATATACGACAGAGGGTCTCCTCATCATCATTGTGGGTCTTCTCCCTAGCCTTGTAGTAGGCTATTGGGGGGCTACGGGCCTCGAGGTTGCACCTCTTTACCCGGGCTTGTCCTCTCGGGCGATCATAATCGCCCGGGTAATTTGTTCGGCCTTGGCGGCCAGGATTCCGCTTTTGAGGCGGACGCCTTATTTCTGTTGTGAGCCGTATCCTCTCACTGAGGCTGCAGTCCCCCTAAGTGCGCAACCTGTGGGAGGGAGCTCAGCTGCGACAGACCCACCATGGTTCTGGTGATCGGCGCGACGATGTCTTGGCCCAGGACATGTGCTTCGAGGATCTCTTTCAAGGCCCCTATCATGGACCAAATCACTTCCCGGATGTCCTGGGCTTCAGCTACGGTGAGGGTGGTGGGTACCACCGTTGTTGTCTCCGGAAAAGTTTCTGGGGCCGCTGTATACTGCGGCTCTGTGCACGGATCTGTTTGCGTAGATTTTTCCTCTCGCTGGGCTTGCGCACATTCTGGCGCTGTTGGTGCTGCTGGCTGGGCTTGCGGGGTCGATGCGGCGGCCGGTGGCGCTCGGATCTTCCTCGCACGCCTCCTCCGTCTTCTCTTGGCAGGCTTCCCTCTTTCGATCGGCTCGTTTGCCGGCGGAGCCAATGTAGTCGGCTGAGCCACCGCCGGCTCGGCCGGCACGGCTTGCGCGGTCGCGACGGGCGCTGGCGCGACGGCGGCAGCGAATGCGGCGCGGGCGGTCGTAGTGGCGGTTTTATGCGGCGCGGAGCGGGGAAGTGGGACGGGCACTAGCGTAGGGGGGCGCCGTGCCGGTGCGGTAGGCGGTGCGGTTGGGGGGGGTATGGGTTCCCCCCCCACCTCTCGACGGTTTGCTTGTCCCGGACGTGGCGGGTGTACGACTATACCTCGCCTGCGCGCTTCCCGTTTGAAAACGGCGCAGCGGCGGTCGTTGGCGGCATGATCTTTAGCGCAATTTGCGCAGGTAGGCTTCTCTTCTTTCGCGCGGTAGCAATCCCGCGCGATGTGGTCGCCGGCGCATCGCAGGCAGCGTGCCTGCTTGTGGCAGTTTGCCGAGGCGTGCCCAAACGCCTGGCAACGGTGGCACTGAGGCGGCGTCTTGCCGCTGCGCCACGCCTCCACGGTGATGCCCGGCATGTACAGGAGCTCGGTCACTTTATATAAGCGACCGAGCTCACCCCGGGTCATGTGGGCGAGCTGCACGAAATAGGTGCAGCCGTGCCGTCCTTTGATAGGTGGTATCGCCCTGGCGCGTTCTGCAGGGAACCCGTACTCCTGCAGTGCCGCCACTACCTCTTCTGCGGGAGTGTCCAACGGGAGGCCTCTTAGCGCTACCTTGGTAGGTAGCTCTGCTGCTGGTGTGTAGCAAAACCAGGATATAGATTTATCCTGGCTTGCCTCCTCTACCAGGTGCCTTTGCACCACCCGGTATTCTTCTGCATCTTTCGGCAGGAACCTGACTCCTTTGCCCATGGGTCGCGCGTTCGGCGCGTGGCCCAGTTTAGTCTGGAGTACTTTGAAGTGCCTCGTCCAATTTGGGAGGCACTCCGCGGTGATGGGAGGGTAACCGGACCTGGCCGGTTTCGCTTGAGTCGAGCATGGTGGAGCCGCGGGTCGGCTCGGCGAGGGCGGCGCGGCCGCGGCCGCGGCGTATGACAACCCGGACGGTCCGGGCTGTGGAGATGCGGGGCGCGACGAGTCCATCTGCTGCGACCCACTGGCTAGGGAGGCCAGCACGTTGTAGCTCGTGGACTCGGTTGACGGCTCGGTGGAGGTCGTCAGAGGCAGCATCGGGCCCCTTTCGCTTGATGGCGGTGACATCGGTGGTTGCGAGAATTCCAATCCGCGTCCGGATCGGTCCTCGTGCGTCGGTAAGGCGGAGGGAGGGGCTGGCGGGGTAGCCGCCCGCACGCGCTTATCCCCCCCCACCTCAGCTTCCGGGGAGTCCTCGGGCCGAGGGCGCTTCGCTCCTTCCAGGCACACAGTAGTATCAACTACTGTGGCAGGGGAAATCGCGGCGGCGTCCTCCGAGGGCGGTGGCACGGATAGTGCGGCTGGGGTTTGTTCTGGCACCAGTCTGAATCTCGGCATCGGTGAGACGGCCGGGACGACTGGTACAGTGGTATTGTTGGTGTTGCGGCGTGTAACCGTTCTCGGTACTCCGGAACGGCCGGCACCGCGGCGGCGTTGTTCGAGCGGGGGGGGCTTCCCTCCGCCCGGCATGTTGCTCGTTACGGTAGTAACGGTTCCGTTTTTTCTTATTTTGCAGCCTCTGGTGTAGAAGGCGTGGTACGGCTCCCTCGGCGCGTGCAATCCAGCCAGGTGAGACCCAGACGGGAGGCCCAGCTAGACGCCCGCGAGCAGGAGTCGGAGTCACGCCCTCAGCGGTTGTTTCGGCGGCGGTGGGGTCCTGTGTTTCGCGGTTGTTTTTCTTTACGAAAAACTCGGCGAAAGCGGGGTCCGTGTAGCTTCGGCGAGGCGGCGCACTCGATGCTCGACCGGCCGTTTCCTCAAGCCGCGACGGGTCGCGGCGAGTACGACTGGCGCCGGGAGCAGGGGTGCAGGGCTTGACCGAGACTTGACGGACGAGGCTTCGCTAGAGTACCCGAAATAGAGCAGACATACATTGTGGGTCTTCTCCCTAGCCTTGTAGTAGGCTATTGGGGGGCTACGGGCCTCGAGGTTGCACCTCTTTACCCGGGCTTGTCCTCTCGGGCGATCATAATCGCCCGGGTAATTTGTTCGGCCTTGGCGGCCAGGAGTCCGCTTTTGAGGCGGACGCCTTATTTCTGTTGTGAGCCGTTTCCTCTCACTGAGGCTGCAGTCCCCCTAAGTGCGCAACCTGTGGGAGGGAGCTCAGCTGCGACAGACCCACCATGGTTCTGGTGATCGGCGCGACGATGTCTTGGCCCAGGACATGTGCTTCGAGGATCTCTTTCAGGGCCCCTATCATGGCCCAAATCACCTCCCGGATGTCCTGGGCTTCAGCTACGGTGAGGGTGGTGGGTACCACCGTTGTTGTCTCCGGAAGAGTTTCTGGGGCCGCTGTATACTGCGGCTCTGTGCACGGATCTGTTTGCGTAGATTTTTCCTCTCGCTGGGCTTGCGCACATTCTGGCGCTGTTGGTGCTGCTGGCTGGGCTTGCGGGGTCGATGCGGCGGCCGGTGGCGCTCGGATCTTCCTCGCACGCCTCCTCCGTCTTCTCTTGGCAGGCTTCCCTCTTTCGATCGGCTCGTTTGCCGGCGGAGCCAATGTAGTCGGCTGAGCCACCGCCGGCTCGGCCGGCACGGCTTGCGCGGTCGCGACGGGCGCTGGCGCGACGGCGGCAGCGAATGCGGCGCGGGCTTTTTTTTTTTTTTTTTTCGAATATGACTAATGCTGTTAGCCCTAATGGCTTTGACAGCGTCACCGATAAGACGGGCGAGCGCTGAAGCATCGCCGAGAAGAAATGGATGATACATGCGGGTGCATTACAAGCACCCGCGCTACAGGGGGCGTCGCCTTAAGGGTGTCTCCTGCGAGACCGAACCTCGGCTTAAGGCGGCGCGTTTTTGGAGGGCTGCATCTAATAAATGACTTGGAAGAAGTCTGTGTCACGGCGGCCGCGGCAGAGGGCTGCGGCCGCTTGACACAAGCAAGCGGGGACCTCGTCTTCGCCGGCGAAGACGCTGTTTGTGTGCGTGTTGTGTGTATATCTTGTTGGATGCTGTTATAGCATCGTCGGGGTCGTTAAGGACGCTCTTCGGGCGCCTGTGAATCTTGTTGGGGTGCCTGAACGCCTTATAGTTGGACGCGGCCACTATAAGGGGGTTTGGGTGGATGGACGCTTTCTCGAAGTAAGTCGTCGAGAATCGTCTGAAAAGATCGGCTATCGTAGGTAGGTCGAGATCTCTATGGAGGTTCACGTTGCGCACGAACCACGGACAGCCAGTGGCTGTACGCATGAATCGATTTTGAAGTGTCTGCAACGGACACAGTCGTGATTTCGGAACGTGCGCGAACGCGACGCTCGCATAGGTCATAATGGGTCTGATGCAAGTCTTATAAAGTGTCACTTTGTTGCGGAGTGACAGTTTACTTGCCTTGCACAGTATCGGATGGAGGCGTCCCAAGGCGAACGCTGCCCGGTTGCGGACAACGCGGATGTGTCGGATAAAGGATAGGGTCGGTTCGAGGATGACACCTAAGTATTTGACTTCCTTTTGCCAATCTATGTATTTGTTGTAAATAGAGACTCTAGGAGGCGTCCGGATGAAGTCCATGGCTCTCCTAGATCTCGCAAAGAACATTGCTGCGCTTTTATCGGGATTAATTTCGATTCTCCACCGGCGGAACCAGCTTCCGAGCTGGTTGGTTGCTCTTTGGAGCCTATCATTAATAGTTATGGGATCTCTACAGGTGGTATAGATTGCGGTATCGTCCGCGAACATAGCTAAGTGGGTGACTGCACTAGTTTTAGTGGAGAATCGTGGGATGTCACTCGTATAGAGCGAGTAGAGGAACGGTGCGAGTACCGAACCTTGGGGGACTCCGGCGCGTAAGGTGCGTCTTGAAGAGAGCGCACCATCAATACGATATCTGAATGAGCGATTAGTAAGATAATCGCGAATGATAAGAACGAGTCTATCGGGGATTCCTAGGTTCGCGAGTTTGTATATTAAACCCGCATGCCATACCTTATCGAAGGCTTTGGCGACATCGAAGAAGACAGTACCGGTGTACCGTTTTTTGCCGAAGCCATTGAGGACGGCTTCGGTAAGTCGGTGTACTTGTTGTACCGCGGTGTGTTTGGCGCGGAAGCCGAATTGCTCATCCGGTATGAGCTTCATCGACTCCATGAACGTTATGAGTCTAGCGAGGATTACTCGCTCGTAGACTTTCCCTAAGCTGTTGAGCAGACTGATGGGTCGATAGCTGCTCGGGAGATTACTGGGTTTTCCCGGTTTGCGAATACCTATTACTATTGCTTCCTTCCATTCGTCGGGGAAGGAGCAACCTAACAGGAGGGCATTGAAAATCAATACTAATAGGTTTATGAGTTGGTCAGGGAGGCACTTGAGTGCTTTGTTGGATATGGAGTCGGGGCCTGGGGACTTGCGGGTCTTCAGGTTTTGGATAATGGAACGGACTTCCTCTCCGGTGGTGGGAGTGAGCGGCTCGCTTTCGGGAGCCTTTGCGGATATCCTAGCCGCCGCCATTTCCACTTCCGAGTGGAATTCGGCGTGTTCGGGATGACTGGGATTGTTTGTACATTGTCCCTCAAGACTGTCAGCCAAGCATTCGGCCTTATCGATGTCGTCAAAAGCGACCGGACGGTTTAAACGTATCAATGGAGGTGTAGCTGCACACTGGTCTCCTCTCAGGGATTTCGCCAGTTTCCAGAAAGCCAGGTGACTCGGCGAGATCTCCGAGAGTTTGTTGTCCCAGGCGGACTGACGGTTGAGGCTGAGTTTTTCTCTAACCTCTCTTTGAAGTCGCCGGAGTGTTCTCCGGTTATCGTCTGTCGGGTATGCGTCATGGGCCCTAGTGGCGGCACGTTTACGTCTAAGTAGGTCGCGCAGGTCGTCCGGTAGTCTCCCACGACCGCGGTCGTCGGGGACTTCCTTGGAGCAACGCTCGAGTGAGTCTGTTATATGTTTCGTAAGGTGGGTAACAGCGAACTTGGCACTATCCACGGAGTCTATCTTGTCAGGAATTTGATCTAGGTGGTCTGAGTTTAGGGACTGGAGTTTCCCGCCTAATTTACTCCAGTCGATTATCGTTTTCGTGGGAGGGGTCGTGGAGGTAGATTGCCCTAACTGAATTAGAACCGGACGGTGGTCCGAGTCTAATTCATGCAGGACTTCTATAGAATGTAACTGGAGAGCTACATTTTTGAAAATGTATATATCTAACACATCTGCTCTGTTTGGATCCCCGTTAGGCGGGTATCTGGTGGGCTCGTTAGGGGCTATCACCTCAAAAGCGAGGTTTGGAAGGCCGTTGAGGCCTTGGAGTATTGTGCCGTTCCGGTTGGTTCGGCGAGAGTTCCATTGGCCATGTTTGGAGTTGAAGTCTCCGGCCAATATTACAGAGTCGCCTAGTGCGAGAAGGGTGCGGACGTCTCTTTCGAGTACCCGTTTGGTCGGACTGAGGTATACTGATGCTAGTATGATCGACTGATGGCCGGTCATACCCACCTGACAGACTGAAGCCTCCATGTTAGTGAGCTTTGGGGAATCAAGGGGGGAGCATAAGAGGGCTCTTTTATAGTAAATGAGCGTGCCGCCTTTTTTGGATGACAGACGGTCATTTCTAATCAAACTGTAATTCGCAATATTGGGATTGCGAAATTGGGGTTTTAAGAAGGATTCTTGTATTAGAAGAATATCTATATCGTGTGCAACTACGAAATCGCGGACTTCGTCCATGTGTCTGATAAGCCCGTCTGCGTTGTACGTGACGAGCTTGAGGGAGTGGGGCTTGGCCCTACCCAGTGAGGGTTTAAGCTTAAAGCCTAGAGATGGCCTGCACCAAACTAGAGTGTTCGAGCAAGGCCATTAATCTGTTTTGAGGATTACTCCTCAGCTTGTTTGCCAAAATTGACAGCTCCGTAGTGTCAATTTTGGTTACTATGTCGCAAACGAGTTTCATGTCGTCCATGAAACTCGTTGCTGGAGGGGCGGCTGTCGCTTTAGGAGCGGCAGCTCTTGTATTGGAGCTCAAGATGGCGGCGGCGGGTTTCGCTACCGTCTCCTGAGCCGGTTTTACTGGCACAGCCGGCTCGGATGCCGGTTTCCTGTGCCAGGGGTTTGAGGTGGGGAGAGGCGCGGGGACGAACCTCTCAGCTGGTTTGGGGGCGGTACGGTCCGCCTTTTTACGGGTGGCCCTTCTGCCCCCTCGTTTTGCCCTAAGCGGGACTTTCGGGCAGCCGCGATAGCTCGCGGGGTGCCCTTGGGTCCTGCAGAGGACACAGCTGGGAGGTTCCTCGGACGGAACCGCTCTGGGGCAATCGGCAGTGCCATGATCGCCCAGGCACTTGACACACCTAGGTCGTGCGGTGCAGTTGCGCTGCGAGTGGCCGTAAAGCTGGCAGCGATGGCACTGCCCCATTACCCCACGCGTACGCGGCGTTTCAATACGCAGACCCGACAGTCTGCATATTGTTTGGACGTTGAAGACACGTTTGCCTTCAGGACTGAGGTCGAGGACCGCGAGACAAAGTTCATAAGGAACTTTGGTTCTGTGGTGGTACATGCGGTGTACCTGTCTTACGGGAAGGCCCTGGCTGAGGAGGTCCTTCTTAATAAGGTCGCAATCTATCTCTACGGGAAGCCCGCGGATGACGACGCGAAGTTCGCGCTCGTCTTCTAGGGCGTATGTGTGGTAGCCGATCTTTTCGGCATCCAGGAGCGTCGTGAGGCGACGGTGGTCCGTTGAAGACGGACATTGCACCATTATGCCCTGGCTTGTGGACCGGGCAGAGGTGAAAGGAATGGACGAGCTGTCCATGCGCGGAATTAAGCGATTCCACGCGTCTTTTTCCCTAACAAATAGGGGCGGCACCTTCTCCTTCCTCTCCGTCATAGGCGAGTCCTGTGAGTCGGGTACGTCTTGTTTGCGGGCGGCCTGTGAGGCAGGCTGGGGTTTGGGGGTGGGGCGCGGGGCAGGTGCACCTGCGTCGTTAGTGGCCCTTTTGGGCGGGACGGTCTTGGGAGCCTTCAGCTTACGCTTCTGGCTCTTGGATAGGACGGCGGTGAAGCCGTCGTCCTCGTCTGAGGCGGATGACGCCGAGGGGGACGGGGACTGCGAAGCATCGGATGCTTCGGCTTCCTCTCCGGACTCTGAGGGAGTCTCGGATTCCGAGTCAGATTGCTCCTCCACTTCCATGTCAGGAGACACGGGGCGGGAGCGTGGTTTAGCCTTTTCCGCAGAGGGGGGAGAAGGTGCTGCCGGGCTGCCACTCTGGCCCTGAGGGGGCGGGAGGGCCTTGGTGAGCTCCACCAAAATGGCGGGGTGGTGCGCCTGAAGGAACGCGAAAATCGCGTCCAGTAACGGTTGCCCCGTGGGGCGCAGGGTGGGGGCCATATTGGCCCGCTAGTGTGGGGGTGGCCTCCCTGCCGGAGGGCAGGGAGGTGTGTACCTAAGAAAAAATCTAGTCTTAGTCTCTCTCCCTTCGGGGGAAAGAGGTGAGTATCTAAATTAAAAAATTAGTGTACTTACGCACGGACGGAACCACCTACGGAAAGTGTTATGCGTGAAGCACCACACTACCTAATCGAAGCACAGTAACACTAACACAATCCACTTGCACAGGAACGAACAACACTGACAGTCCAGAGTCCTTGGGCACTTTCACAATCTAACGCGGCAGGGGCGTGAGTCAGGCGGGGGGAGCGGCAACCGGATTGCGCTCGACCGAGACATCCGCACGCTACGGCGGCGATCGATGGAATGCGGCGCGGGCGGTCGTAGTGGCGGTTTTATGCGGCGCGGAGCGGGGAAGTGGGACGGGCACTAGCGTAGGGGGGCGCCGTGCCGGTGCGGTAGGCGGTGCGGTTGGGGGGGGTATGGGTTCCCCCCCCACCTCTCGACGGTTTGCTTGTCCCGGACGTGGCGGGTGTACGACTATACCTCGCCTGCGCGCTTCCCGTTTGAAAACGGCGCAACGGGAAACTCCAGTCCCTAAACTCAGACCACCTAGATCAAATTCCTGACAAGATAGACTCCGTGGATAGTGCCAAGTTCGCTGTTACCCACCTTACGAAACATATAACAGACTCACTCGAGCGTTGCTCCAAGGAAGTCCCCGACGACCGCGGTCGTGGGAGACTACCGGACGACCTGCGCGACCTACTTAGACGTAAACGTGCCGCCACTAGGGCCCATGACGCATACCCGACAGACGATAACCGGAGAACACTCCGGCGACTTCAAAGAGAGGTTAGAGAAAAACTCAGCCTCAACCGTCAGTCCGCCTGGGACAACAAACTCTCAGAGATCTCGCCGAGTCACCTGGCTTTCTGGAAACTGGCGAAATCCCTGAGAGGAGACCAGTGTGCAGCTACACCTCCATTGTTACGTTTAAACCGTCCGGTCGCTTTTGACGACATCGATAAGGCCGAATGCTTGGCTGACAGTCTTGAGGGACAATGTTCAAATAACCCCAGTCATCCCGAACACGCCAAATTCCACTCAGAAGTGGAAATGGCGGCGGCTAGGATATCCGCGAAGGCTCCCGAAAGCGAGCCGCTCACTCCCACTACCGGAGAGGAAGTCCGTTCCATTATCCAAAACCTGAAGACCCGCAAGTCCCCAGGCCCCGACTCCATATCCAACAAAGCACTCAAGTGCCTCCCCGACCAACTCATAAACCTATTAGTATTGATTTTCAATGCCCTCCTGTTAGGTTGCTCCTTCCCCGACGAATGGAAGGAAGCAATAGTAATAGGTATTCGTAAACCGGGAAAACCCAGTAATCTCCCGAGCAGCTATCGACCCATCAGTCTGCTCAACAGCTTAGGGAAAGTCTACGAGCGAGTAATCCTCGCTAGACTCATAACGTTCATGGAGTCGATGAAGCTCATACCGGATGAGCAATTCGGCTTCCGCGCCAAACACACCGCGGTACAACAAGTACACCGACTTACCGAAGCCGTCCTCAATGGCTTCGGCAAAAAACGGTACACCGGTACTGTCTTCTTCGATGTCGCCAAAGCCTTCGATAAGGTATGGCATGCGGGTTTAATATACAAACTCGCGAACCTAGGAATCCCCGATAGACTCGTTCTTATCATTCGCGATTATCTTACTAATCGCTCATTCAGATATCGTATTGACGGTGCGCTCTCCTCAAGACGCACCTTAAGCGCTGGAGTCCCCCAAGGTTCGGTACTCGCACCGTTCCTCTACTCGCTCTATACGAGTGACATCCCACGATTCTCCACTAAAACTAGTGCAGTCACCCACTTAGCTATGTTCGCGGACGATACCGCAATCTATACCACCTGTAGAGATCCCATAACTATTAATGATAGGCTCCAAAGAGCAACCAACCAGCTCGGAAGCTGGTTCCGCCGGTGGAGAATCGAAATTAATCCCGATAAAAGCGCAGCAATGTTCTTTGCGAGATCTAGGAGAGCCATGGACTTCATCCGGACGCCCCCTAGAGTCTCCATATACAACAAATACATAGATTGGCAAAAGGAAGTCAAATACTTAGGTGTCATCCTCCAACCGACCCTATCCTTTATCCGACACATCCGCGTTGTCCGTAACCGGGCAGCGTTCGCCATGGGACGCCTCTATCCGATACTGTGCAAGACAAGTAAACTGTCACTTCGCAACAAAGTGACACTTTACAAAACTTGCATCAGACCCATCATGACATATGCGAGCGTCACGTTCGCGCACGTCCCGAAATCACGACTGTGTCCGTTGCAGACACTTCAAAATCGATTCATGCGTACAGCCACTGGCTGTCCGTGGTTCGTGCGCAACGTGAACCTCCATAGAGATCTCGACCTACCCACGATAGCCGATCTTTTCAGACGATTCTCGACGACTTACTTCGAGAAAGCGTCCATCCACCCAAACCCCCTTATAGTGGCCGCGTCCAACTATAAGGCGTTCAGGCACCCCAACAAGATTCACAGGCGCCCGAAGAGCGTCCTTAACGACCCCGATGATGCTATCACAGCATCCAACAAGATACACACATTACATTTACACAAACAGCGTCTTCGCCGGCGAAGACGAGGTCCCCGCTTGCTTGTGTCAAGCGGCCGCAGCCCTCTGCCGCGGCCGCCGTGACGCAGACTTCTTCCAAGTCATTTATTAGATGCAGCCCTCCAAAAACGCGCCGCCTTAAGCCGAGGTTCGGTCTCGCAGGAGACACCCTTAAGGCGACGCCCCCTGTAGCGCGGGTGCTTGTAATGCACCCGCATGTATCATCCATTTCTTCTCGGCGATGCTTCAGCGCTCGCCCGTCTTATCGGTGACGCTGTCAAAGCCATTAGGGCTAACAGCATTAGTCATATTCGAAAAAAAAAAAAAAAACGGCGCAACGGCGGTCGTTGGCGGCATGATCTTTAGCGCAATTTGCGCAGGTAGGCTTCTCTTCTTTCGCGCGGTTGCAATCCCGCGCGATGTGTTCGCCGGCGCATCGCAGGCAGCGTGCCTGCTTGTGGCAGTTTGCCGAGGCGTGCCCAAACGCCTGGCAACGGTGGCACTGAGGCGGCGTCTTGCCGCTGCGCCACGCCTCCACGGTGATGCCCGGCATGTACAGGAGCTCGGTCACTTTGTATAAGCGACCGAGCTCACCCCGGGTCATGTGGGCGAGCTGCACGAAATAGGTGCAGCCGTGCCGTCCTTTGATAGGTGGTATCGCCCTGGCGCGTTCTGCAGGGAACCCGTACTCCTGCAGTGCCGCCACTACCTCTTCTGCGGGAGTGTCCAACGGGAGGCCTCTTAGCGCTACCTTGGTAGGTAGCTCTGCTGCTGGTGTGTAGCAAAACCAGGATATAGATTTATCCTGGCTTGCCTCCTCTACCAGGTGCCTTTGCACCACCCGGTATTCTTCTGCATCTTTCGGCAGGAACCTGACTCCTTTGCCCATGGGTCGCGCATTTGGCGCGTGGCCCAGTTTAGTCTGGAGTACTTTGAAGTGCCTCGTCCAATTTGGGAGGCACTCCGCGGTGATGGGAGGGTAACCGGACCTGGCCGGTTTCGCTTGAGTCGAGCATGGTGGAGCCGCGGGTCGGCTCGGCGAGGGCGGCGCGGCCGCGGCCGCGGCGTATGACAACCCGGACGGTCCGGGCTGTGGAGATGCGGGGCGCGACGAGTCCATCTGCTGCGACCCACTGGCTAGGGAGGCCAGCACGTTGTAGCTCGTGGACTCGGTTGACGGCTCGGTGGAGGTCGTCAGAGGCAGCATCGGGCCCCTTTCGCTTGATGGCGGTGACATCGGTGGTTGCGAGAATTCCAATCCGCGTCCGGATCGGTCCTCGTGCGTCGGTAAGGCGGAGGGAGGGGCTGGCGGGGTAGCCGCCCGCACGCGCTTATCCCCCCCTACCTCAGCTTCCGGGGAGTCCTCGGGCCGAGGGCGCTTCGCTCCTTCCAGGCACACAGTAGTATCAACTACTGTGGCAGGGGAAATCGCGGCGGCGTCCTCCGAGGGCGGTGGCACGGATAGTGCGGCTGGGGTTTGTTCTGGCACCAGTCTAAATCTCGGCATCGGCGAGACGGCCGGGACGACTGGTACAGTGGTATTGTTGGTGTTGCGGCGTGTAACCGTTCTCGGTACTCCGGAACGGCCGGCACCGCGGCGGCGTTGTTCGAGCGGGGGGGGCTTCCCTCCGCCCGGCATGTTGCTCGTTACGGTAGTAACGGTTCCGTTTTTTTCTTATTTTGCAGCCTCTGGTGTAGAAGGCGTGGTACGGCTCCCTCGGCGCGTGCAATCCAGCCAGGTGAGACCCAGACGGGAGGCCCAGCTAGACGCCCGCGAGCAGGAGTCGGAGTCACGCCCTCAGCGGTTGTTTCAGCGGCGGTGGGGTCCTGTGTTTCGCGGTTGTTTTTCTTTACGAAAAACTCGGCGAAAGCGGGGTCCGTGTAGCGTCGGCGAGGCGGCGCACTCGATGCTCGACCGGCCGTTTCCTCAAGCCGCGACGGGTCGCGGCGAGTACGACTGGCGCCGGGAGCAGGGGTGCAGGGCTTAACCGAAACTTGACGGACGAGGCTTCGCTAGAATACCCGAAATAGAGCAGAGGGTCTCCTCTATTCTATTCGGATATATAGCAAAGCTCAAGCGAACAGAGGTCGCTGTTGGTAGTAAGGGTCGGGGCAATACCGTAAGGAGAACCGCGATGTCGCTAGACATTTTCCCGTACGAACGCAGATAACTTTTCACTAGCTTGCATCAGATTCAATCGAAATTATACATTCCGTTTCAAATTAAACAATATTCCTGGCGCACGTGTGGCTTCCTTTTGAACTTATCCGTCTACTGAAACAGTTTTGTCGTGAATTCTTCCGCCCGTGGGGAAGCTTTCGATGATTAATTTCTATACACCGCTACTCGTGCACCCCGGGTCCGGATTAAATCTTGTTTTTCTTGATAAAACGAATATTTTATTGATATATATTACTATAAATTAAAAGCGGATATTCCGCTATATCGATTCGATATCATTTGCCGTTCCTACGCCGTGTATATTTATAGTTTAGACCGTTCGAAGTAGAGCTTCGTAAAACACCACACTGCCACACGACGTTTGCAAGAGAGTCTCCTCTCGAAGTCGTCATGTTAAATTCGTACGAGTCAATAACGATTACGATAATATAATATATATATGGCTTCTTTTTTTTTTTGCATAATTATATTTTTCTAAATCATCGGTTTCGGATAATCTCTGCAAAATCATTCATTGCACCTAACTACGCGCGATGATCTATCTTGAGGGGGGCGGCGGTGGCGGTGGCGTTGGCGTTGGCGTTGTTGTATATTTATATTCAAGGTATATTTTCTTAAATAAATAAAACAAATTAATAAACTCGTTGTACTATTAACATCTCTTAATTTTATATCCGGTTACTTACAGTTTGCATACAGCGAGTTGACACTCGTGTAAGTTTACTACTAATTTAAATTTTCAGGCACCTACTCATGCCATACGCGTATATCATATATTAATTAATTGTGTAATAGAGTATATATAATTCACAACTTAATGTATTAAGTAACTTAGTAACTCAGATATATAATAAACCAGTAAGACATTGATCGTCACACTGGTGACATATTATATACAATTGTGATAATCGCGAAGGTCCTCCCTCACTCCGGTTCATAATGTAATTTGAATGATGTCTAAAAATAAATTTAAAAAAAAGAAAAAAAAAAAAAAACGAGATTTGATAGAGTATTTGATAAATTTGCGGCCCTGAAAAGGGCCTTTTTTAGTTAATTTTTTTTTTTAAAGGTTTTGTTTATGTTGATTTAACGTTATAATGTACATTTATAACATACATTATTACGTTACGTCATTTAATTAACCGCCAAACCCGTAGAGGGTGCGGCCTTGACGTTTCAACGCGTACACCACATCCATCGCGGTGACTGTCTTCCTTTTGGCGTGTTCGGTATAAGTGACAGCGTCACGGATGACGTTCTCGAGGAACACCTTCAGCACGCCGCGCGTCTCTTCGTATATCAGACCCGATATACGTTTCACGCCACCTCTTCTTGCCAGACGACGGATAGCCGGCTTCGTGATGCCCTGGATGTTGTCACGGAGCACCTTCCTGTGGCGCTTCGCGCCTCCTTTTCCCAATCCCTTTCCACCTTTTCCTCGACCGGTCATGTTAGTTTATTGATAAATATATATAGAGAGAGACGAAAACACTGCTGCGCTCGACCAGCGATGACTGCGGTAGAACGGCTGCAACTGGCGCAAAACGTTTTTTTTTTTTTCGAATATGACTAATGCTGTTAGCCCTAATGGCTTTGACAGCGTCACCGATAAGACGGGCGAGCGCTGAAGCATCGCCGAGAAGAAAAGGATGATACATGCGGGTGCATTACAAGCACCCGCGCTACAGGGGGCGTCGCCTTAAGGGTGTCTCCTGCGAGACCGAACCTCGGCTTAAGGCGGCGCGTTTTTGGAGGGCTGCATCTAATTATTGACTTGAAAGAAGTCTGCGTCACGGCGGCCGCGGCAGAGGGCTGCGGCCGCTTGACACAAGCAAGCGGGGACCTCGTCTTCGCCGGCGAAGACGCTGTTTGTGTGCGTGTAGTGTGTATATCTTGTTGGATGCTGTTATAGCATCGTCGGGGTCGTTAAGGACGCTCTTCGGGCGCCTGTGAATCTTGTTGGGGTGCCTGAACGCCTTATAGTTGGACGCGGCCACTATAAGGGGGTTTGGGTGGATGGACGCTTTCTCGAAGTAAGTCGTCGAGAATCGTCTGAAAAGATCGGCTATCGTAGGTAGGTCGAGATCTCTATGGAGGTTCACGTTGCGCACGAACCACGGACAGCCAGTGGCTGTACGCATGAATCGATTTTGAAGTGTCTGCAACGGACACAGTCGTGATTTTGGAACGTGCGCGAACGCGACGCTCGCATAGGTCATAATGGGTCTGATGCAAGTCTTGTAAAGTGTCACTTTGTTGCGGAGTGACAGTTTACTTGCCTTGCACAGTATCGGATGGAGGCGTCCCAAGGCGAACGCTGCCCGGTTACGGACAACGCGGATGTGTCGGATGAAGGATAGGGTAGGTTGGAGGATGACACCTAAGTATTTGACTTCCTTTTGCCAATCTATGTATTTGTTGTAAATGGAGACTCTAGGGGGCGTCCGGATGAAGTCCATGGCTCTCCTAGATCTCGCAAAGAACATTGCTGCGCTTTTATCGGGATTAATTTCGATTCTCCACCGGCGGAACCAGCTTCCGAGCTGGTTGGTTGCTCTTTGGAGCCTATCATTTATAGTAATGGGATCTCTACAGGTCGTATAGATTGCGGTGTCGTCCGCGAACATAGCTAAGTGGGTGACTGCACTAGTTTTAGTGGAGAATCGTGGGATGTCACTCGTATAGAGCGAATAGAGGAACGGTGCGAGTACCGAACCTTGGGGGACTCCGGCGCGTAAGGTACGTCTTGAGGAGAGCGCACCATCAATACGATATCTAAATGAGCGATTTGTAAGGTAATCGCGAACGATAAGAACGAGTCTATCGGGGATTCCTAGGTTCGCAAGTTTGTATATTAAACCCGCATGCCAAACCTTGTCGAAGGCTTTGGCGACATCGAAGAAGACAGTACCGGTGTACCGTTTTTTGCCGAAGCCATTTAGGACGGCTTCGGTAAGTCGGTGTACTTGTTGTACCGCGGTGTGTTTGGCGCGGAAGCCGAATTGCTCATCCGGTATGAGCTTCATCGACTCCATGAACGTTATGAGTCTAGCGAGGAAACTGGCGCAAAACGCTTGAAGCAAGTATTTATACTTTGATTGTGCGACAGAGATGAATATATAAGCAGAGGGAGACAGACGGTGTCCGAGGGGGTGAGGTATGGATGGGGGGAGGGGGAGGCTAAGGCTTTAGCCATATCGTACATCTTTCGAAGCAACTTACCAAATTATCAGGTAGGGTGTCCGCGGGGGCGAGGCACGGTGGGGGGGGGGAAGCTCAAGCTCTCCGTTTCCGCCTACGGGTCGGCTTGACGAGCTTTTTTTTTTTTTTTTTTTTTTTTTTTTTTCGCCGCCACCCTTTCCGGATGGGTGTCCGAGGGGGTGAGGTGTAGTAAGGAGGGGAAGGGGGTAGCTAGCCCCTCTCGGCGCGGCCCCCTATTGCGCCCAAAACTAAAACTATCTACTTTGTTTCTTTTTTTCCTTGCGCAGGGGCCATGCTAATCTTCTCTGTATCGTTCCAATTTTAGTATATGTACTGCCGAAGCGAGTACAGCTTTGCTATATATCCGAATAGAGGAGACCCTCTGCTCTATTTCGGGTACTCTAGCGAAGCCTCGTCCGTCAAGTCTCGGTCAAGCCCTGCACCCCTGCTCCCGGCGCCAGTCGTACTCGCCGCGACCCGTCGCGGCTTGAGGAAACGGCCGGTCGAGCATCGAGTGCGCCGCCTCGCCGACGCTACACGGACCCCGCTTTCGCCGAGTTTTTCGTAAAGAAAAACAACCGCGAAACACAGGACCCCACCGCCGCTGAAACAACCGCTGAGGGCGTGACTCCGACTCCTGCTCGCGGGCGTCTAGCTGGGCCTCCCGTCTGGGTCTCACCTGGCTGGATTGCACGCGCCGAGGGAGCCGTACCACGCCTTCTACACCAGAGGCTGCAAAATAAGTAAAAACGGAACCGTTACTACCGTAACGAGCAACATGCCGGGCGGAGGGAAGCCCCCCCCGCTCGAACAACGCCGCCGCGGTGCCGGCCGTTCCGGAGTACCGAGAACGGTTACACGCCGCAACACCAACAATAGTCCTGCATGAATTAGACTCGGACCACCGTCCGGTTCTAATTCAGTTAGGGCAATCTACCTCCACGACCCCTCCCACGAAAACGATAATCGACTGGAGTAAATTAGGCGGGAAACTCCAGTCCCTAAACTCAGACCACCTAGATCAAATTCCTGACAAGATAGACTCCGTGGATAGTGCCAAGTTCGCTGTTACCCACCTTACGAAACATATAACAGACTCACTCGAGCGTTGCTCCAAGGAAGTCCCCGACGACCGCGGTCGTGGGAGACTACCGGACGACCTGCGCGACCTACTTAGACGTAAACGTGCCGCCACTAGGGCCCATGACGCATACCCGACAGACGATAACCGGAGAACACTCCGGCGACTTCAAAGAGAGGTTAGAGAAAAACTCAGCCTCAACCGTCAGTCCACCTGGGACATCAAACTCTCAGAGATCTCGCCGAGTCACCAGGCTTTCTGGAAACTGGCGAAATCCCTGAGAGGAGACCAGTGTGCAGCTACACCTCCATTGATACGTTTAAACCGTCCGGTCGCTTTTGACGACATCGATAAGGCCGAATGCTTGGCTGACAGTCTTGAGGGACAATGTTCAAATAACCCCAGTCATCCCGAACACGCCGAATTCCACTCGGAAGTGGAAACGGCGGCGGCTAGGATATCCGCGAAGGCTCCCGAAAGCGAGCCGCTCACTCCCACCACCGGAGAGGAAGTCCGTTCCATTATCCAAAACCTGAAGACCCGCAAGTCCCCAGGCCCCGACTCCATATCCAACAAAGCACTCAAGTGCCTCCCCGACCAACTGATAAACCTATTAGTATTGATTTTCAATGCCCTCCTGTTAGGTTGCTCCTTCCCCGACGAATGGAAGGAAGCAATAGTAATAGGTATTCGTAAACCGGGAAAACCCAGTAATCTCCCGAGCAGCTATCGACCCATCAGTCTGCTCAACAGTTTAGGAAAAGTCTACGAGCGAGTAATCCTCGCTAGACTCATAACGTTCATGGAGTCGATGAAGCTCATACCGGATGAGCAATTCGGCTTCCGCGCCAAACACACCGCGGTACAACAAGTACATCGACTTACCGAAGCCGTCCTAAATGGCTTCGGCAAAAAACGGTACACTGGTACTGTCTTCTTCGATGTCGCCAAAGCCTTCGACAAGGTTTGGCATGCGGATCTAATATACAAACTCGCGAACCTAGGAATCCCCGATAGACTCGTTCTTATCATTCGCGATTACCTTACTAATCGCTCATTTAGATATCGTATTGATGGTGCGCTCTCCTCAAGACGTACCTTACGCGCCGGAGTCCCCCAAGGTTCGGTACTCGCACCGTTCCTCTACTCGCTCTATACGAGTGACATCCCACGATTCTCCACTAAAACTAGTGCAGTCACCCACTTAGCCATGTTCGCGGATGATACCGCAATCTATACCACCTGTAGAGATCCCATAACCATAAATGATAGGCTCCAAAGAGCAACCAACCAGCTCGGAAGCTGGTTCCGCCGGTGGAGAATCGAAATTAATCCCGATAAAAGCGCAGCAATGTTCTTTGCGAGATCTAGGAGAGCCATGGACTTCATCCGGACGCCTCCTAGAGTCTCTATTTACAACAAATACATAGATTGGCAAAAGGAAGTCAAATACTTAGGTGTCATCCTCCAACCGACCCTATCCTTTATCCGACACATCCGCGTTGTCCGTAACCGGGCAGCGTTCGCCATGGGACGCCTCTATCCAATACTGTGCAAGACAAGTAAACTGTCACTTCGCAACAAAGTGACACTTTACAAAACTTGCATCAGACCCATTATGACCTATGCGAGCGTCGCGTTCGCGCACGTTCCGAAATCACGACTGTGTCCGTTGCAGACACTTCAAAATCGATTCATGCGTACAGCCACTGGCTGTCCGTGGTTCGTGCGCAACGTGAACCTCCATAGAGATCTCGACCTACCCACGATAGCCGATCTTTTCAGACGATTCTCGACGACTTACTTCGAGAAAGCGTCCATCCACCCAAACCCCCTTATAGTGGCCGCGTCCAACTATAAGGCGTTCAGGCACCCCAACAAGATTCACAGGCGCCCGAAGAGCGTCCTTAACGACCCCGACGATGCTATAACAGCATCCAACAAGTTATACACACAACACGCACACAAACAGCGTCTTCGCCGGCGAAGACGAGGTCCCCGCTTGCTTGTGTCAAGCGGCCGCAGCCCTCTGCCGCGGCCGCCGTGACGCAGACTTCTTCCAAGTCAATTATTAGATGCAGCCCTCCAAAAACGCGCCGCCTTAAGCCGAGGTTCGGTCTCGCAGGAGACACCCTTAAGGCGACGCCCCCTGTAGGGCGGGTGCTTGTAATGCACCCGCTTGTATTAACCATCTCTTCTCGGCGATGCTTCCGCGCTCACCCGTCTTATCGGTGACGCTGTCAAAGCCATTAGGGCTAACAGCATTAGTCATATTCGAAAAAAAAAAAAAAAACACCAACAATACCACTGTACCAGTCGTCCCGGCCGTCTCACCGATGCCGAGATTTAGACTGGTGCCAGAACAAACCCCAGCCGCACTATCCGTGCCACCGCCCTCGGAGGACGCCGCCGCGATTTCCCCTGCCACAGTAGTTGATACTACTGTGTGCCTGGAAGGAGCGAAGCGCCCTCGGCCCGAGGACTCCCCGGAAGCTGAGGTGGGGGGGGATAAGCGCGTGCGGGCGGCTACCCCGCCAGCCCCTCCCTCCGCCTTACCGACGCACGAGGACCGATCCGGACGCGGATTGGAATTCTCGCAACCACCGATGTCACCGCCATCAAGCGAAAGGGGCCCGATGCTGCCTCTGACGACTTCCACCGAGCCGTCAACCGAGTCCACGAGCTACAACGTGCTGGCCTCCCTAGCCAGTGGGTCGCAGCAGATGGACTCGTCGCGCCCCGCACCTCCACAGCCCGGATCGTCCGGGTTGTCATACGCCGCGGCCGCGGCCGCGCCGCCCTCGCCGAGCCGACCCGCGGCTCCACCATGCTCGACTCAAGCGAAACCGGCCAGGTCCGGTTACCCTCCCATCACCGCGGAGTGCCTCCCAAATTGGACGAGGCACTTCAAAGTACTCCAGACTAAACTGGGCCACGCGCCAAACGCGCGACCCATGGGCAAAGGAGTAAGGTTCCTGCCGAAAGATGCAGAAGAATACCGGGTGGTGCAAAGGCACCTGGTAGAGGAGACAAGCCAGGATAAATCTATATCCTGGTTTTGCTACACACCAGCAGCAGAGCTACCTACCAAGGTAGCGCTAAGAGGCCTCCCGTTGGACACTCCCGCAGAAGAGGTAGTGGCGGCACTGCAGGAGTACGGGTTCCCTGCAGAACGCGCCAGGGCGATACCACCTATCAAAGGACGGCACGGCTGCACCTACTTCGTGCAGCTCGCCCACATGACCCGGGTTGAGCTCGGTCGCTTATATAAAGTGACCGAGCTCCTGTACATGCCGGGCATCACCGTGGAGGCGTGGCGCAGCGGCAAGACGCCGCCTCAGTGCCACCGTTGCCAGGCGTTTGGGCACGCCTCGGCAAACTGCCACAAGCAGGCACGCTGCCTGCGATGCGCCGGCGACCACATCGCGCGGGATTGCAACCGCGCGAAAGAAGAGAAGCCTACCTGCGCAAATTGCGCTAAAGATCATGCCGCCAACGACCGCCGCTGCGCCGTTTTTTTTTTTTTTTTTTTTTTTTTTTTTTTTTTTTTTTTTTTTTTTTTTTTTTTTTTTTTTTTTTTTTTTTTTTTTTTTTTTCGAATATGACTAATGCTGTTAGCCCTAATGGCTTTGACAGCGTCACCGATAAGACGGGCGAGCGCTGAAGCATCGCCGAGAAGAAATGGATGATACATGCGGGTGCATTACAAGCACCCGCGCTACAGGGGGCGTCGCATTAAGGGTGTCTCCTGCGAGACCGAACCTCGGCTTAAGGCGGCGCGTTTTTGGAGGGCTGCATCTAATAAATGACTTGGAAGAAGTCTGCGTCACGGCGGCCGCGGCAGAGGGCTGCGGCCGCTTGACACAAGCAAGCGGGGACCTCGTCTTCGCCGGCGAAGACGCTGTTTGTGTAAATGTAATGTGTGTATCTTGTTGGATGCTGTGATAGCATCATCGGGGTCGTTAAGGACGCTCTTTGGGCGCCTGTGAATCTTGTTGGGGTGCCTGAACGCCTTATAGTTGGACGCGGCCACTATAAGGGGGTTTGGGTGGATGGACGCTTTCTCGAAGTAAGTCGTCGAGAATCGTCTGAAAAGATCGGCTATCGTGGGTAGGTCGAGATCTCTATGGAGGTTCACGTTGCGCACGAACCACGGACAGCCAGTGGCTGTACGCATGAATCGATTTTGAAGTGTCTGCAACGGACACAGTCGTGATTTCGGGACGTGCGCGAACGTGACGCTCGCATATGTCATGATGGGTCTGATGCAAGTTTTGTAAAGTGTCACTTTGTTGCGAAGTGACAGTTTACTTGTCTTGCACAGTATCGGATAGAGGCGTCCCATGGCGAACGCTGCCCGGTTACGGACAACGCGGATGTGTCGGATAAAGGATAGGGTCGGTTGGAGGATGACACCTAAGTATTTGACTTCCTTTTGCCAATCTATGTATTTGTTGTATATGGACACTCTAGGGGGCGTCCGGATGAAGTCCATGGCTCTCCTAGATCTCGCAAAGAACATTGCTGCGCTTTTATCGGGATTAATTTCGATTCTCCACCGGCGGAACCAGCTTCCGAGCTGGTTGGTTGCTCTTTGGAGCCTATCATTAATAGTTATGGGATCTCTACAGGTAGTATAGATTGCGGTATCGTCCGCGAACATAGCTAAGTGGGTGACTGCACTAGTTTTAGTGGAGAATCGTGGGATGTCACTCGTATAGTGCGAGTAGAGGAACGGTGCGAGTACCGAACCTTGGGGGACTCCGGCGCTTAAGGTGCGTCTTGAGGAGAGCGCACCATCAATACGATATCTGAATGAGCGATTAGTAAGATAATCGCGAATGATAAGAACGAGTCTATCGGGGATTCCTAGGTTCGCGAGTTTGTATATTAAACCCGCATGCCATACCTTATCGAAGGCTTTGGCGACATCGAAGAAGACAGTACCGGTGTACCGTTTTTTGCCGAAGCCATTGAGGACGGCTTCGGTAAGTCGGTGTACTTGTTGTACCGCGGTGTGTTTGGCGCGGAAGCCGAATTGCTCATCCGGTATGAGCTTCATCGACTCCATGAACGTTATGAGTCTAGCGAGGATTACTCGCTCGTAGACTTTCCCTAAGCTGTTGAGCAGACTGATGGGTCGATAGCTGCTCGGGAGATTACTGGGTTTTCCCGGTTTGCGAATACCTATTACTATTGCTTCCTTCCATTCGTCGGGGAAGGAGCAACCTAACAGGAGGGCATTGAAAATCAATACTAATAGGTTTATGAGTTGGTCGGGGAGGCACTTGAGTGCTTTGTTGGATATGGAGTCGGGTCCTGGGTGCGCCGTTTTCAAACGGGAAGCGCGCAGGCGAGGTATAGTCGTACACCCGCCACGTCCGGGACAAGCAAACCGTCGAGAGGTGGGGGGGGAACCCATACCCCCCCCAACCGCACCGCCTACCGCACCGGCACGGCGCCCCCCTACGCTAGTGCCCGTCCCACTTCCCCGCTCCGCGCCGCATAAAACCGCCACTACGACCGCCCGCGCCGGGTCGTCATTCCATCGATCGCCGCCGTAGCGTGCGGATGTCTCGGTCGAGCGCAATCCGGTTGCCGCTCCCCCCGCCTGACTCACGCCCCTGCCGCGTTAGATTGTGAAAGTGCTCAAGGACTCTGGACTGTCAGTGTTGTTCGTTCCTGTGCAAGTGGATTGTGTTAGTGTCACTGTGCTTCGATTAGGTAGTGTGGTGCTTCACGCATAACACTTGCCATAGGTGGTTCCGTCCGTGCGTAAGTACACTAATTTTTTAATTTAGGTACTCACCTCTTTCCCCCGAAGGGAGAGAGACTAAGACCTAGATTTTTTCTTAGGTACACACCTCCCTGCCCTCCGGCAGGGAGGCCAACCCCACACTAGCGGGCCAACATGGCCCCTACTTTGCGCCCCACGGGGCAACCGATTTTGGACTCGATTTTCGCGTTCCTGCAGGCGCACCACCCCGCCATTTTGCAGGAACTTGCCAAAGCCCTCCCGCCCTCTCAGGGCCAGAGTGGCATCCCGGTGGTACCTTCTCCCCCCTCTGCGGAGAAGGCCAAAGATCGTTCCCGCTCCGTGTCTCCTGACATGGAAGTGGAGGAACAGACTGACTCGGAATCCGAGTCCGGTGAAGAAGCCGAAGCATCCGATGCTTCGCAGTCCCCGTCCCCCTCGGCGTCATCCGCCTCAGACGAGGACGACGGCTTCACCGCCGTCCTATCCAAGAGCCAGAAGCGAAAGCTGAAGGCTCCTAAGACCGTCCCGCCCAAAAGGGCCACTAACGACGCAGGTGCACCTGCCCCGCGTCCCACCCCAAAACCCCAGCCTGCCTCACAGGCTACAACGACCAAACAGACCGACTCAATACAAGACTCGCCTATGACGGAGAGGAAGGAGAAGGTGCCGCCCCTATTTGTTAGGGAAAAAGACGCGTGGAACCGGTTAATCCCGCGCATGGACAGTTCGTCCATCCCATTTACTTCTGCCCGGTCCACAAGCCAGGGCATAATGGTACAATGTCCGTCTTCAACGGACCACCGTCGCCTCACGACGCTCCTGGATGCCGAAAAGATCGGCTATCATACGTACGCCCTAGAAGACGAGCGCGAACTTCGCGTCGTCATCCGCGGACTCCCGGTAGAGCTCGATATCGAGCACATCAAAAACGACCTCCTCAGCCAGGGTCTCCCAATCAGGCAGGTACACCGCATGTACCACCATAGAACCAAAGTTCCTTATGAACTTTGTCTCGCGGTCCTCGACCTCACTCCTGAAGGCAAGCGTGTCTTCAACGTCAATACAATATGCAGACTGTCGGGTCTGCGTATTGAAACGCCGCGTACGCGTGGGGTAATGGGGCAGTGCCATCGCTGCCAACTTTACGGCCACTCGCAGCGCAACTGCACCGCACGACCAAGGTGCGTCAAGTGCCTGGGCGATCACGGCACTGCCGATTGCCCCAGAACGGTTCCGTCCGAGGAACCTCCCAGCTGTGTCCTCTGCAGGACTCAAGGGCACCCCGCGAGCTATCGCGGCTGCCCGAAAGTCCCGCTTAGGGCAAAACGAGGGGGCAGAAGGGCCACCCGTAAAAAGGCGGACCGTACCGCCCCCAAACCAGCTGAGAGGTTCGTCCCCGCGCCTCTCCCCACCTCAAACCCCTGGCACAGGAAACCGGCATCCGAGCCGGCTGTGCCAGTAAAACCGGCTCAGGAGACGGTAGCGAAACCCGCCGCCGCCATCTTGAGCTCCAATACAAGAGCTGCCGCTCCTAAAGCGACAGCCGCCCCTCCAGCAACGAGTTTCATGGACGACATGAAACTCGTTTGCGATATAGTAACCAAAATTGACACTACGGAGCTGTCAATTTTGGCAAACAAGCTGAGGAGTAATCCTCAAAACAGATTAATGGCCTTGCTCGAACACTCTAGTTTGGTGCAGGCCATCTCTAGGCTTTAAGCTTAAACCCTCACTGGGTAGGGCCAAGCCCCACTCCCTCAAGCTCGTCACGTACAACGCAGACGGGCTTATCAGACACATGGACGAAGTCCGCGATTTCGTAGTTGCACACGATATAGATATTCTTCTAATACAAGAATCCTTCTTAAAACCCCAATTTCGCAATCCCAATATTGCGAATTACAGTTTGATTAGAAATGACCGTCTGTCATCCAAAAAAGGCGGCACGCTCATTTACTACAAAAGAGCCCTCCTATGCTCCCCCCTTGATTCCCCAAAGCTCACTAACATGGAGGCTTCAGTCTGTCAGGTGGGTATGACCGGCCATCAGTCGATCATACTAGCATCAGTATACCTCAGTCCGACCAAACGGGTACTCGAAAGAGACGTCCGCACCCTTCTCGCACTAGGCGACTCTGTAATACTGGCCGGAGACTTCAACTCCAAACATGGCCAATGGAACTCTCGCCGAACCAACCGGAACGGCACAATACTCCAAGGCCTCAACGGCCTTCCAAACCTCGCTTTTGAGGTGATAGCCCCTAACGAGCCCACCAGATACCCGCCTAACGGGGATCCAAACAGAGCAGATGTCTTAGATATATACATTTTCAAAAATGTAGCTCTCCAGTTACATTCTATAGAAGTCCTGCATGAATTAGACTCGGACCACCGTCCGGTTCTAATTCAGTTAGGGCAATCCACTTCCACGACCCCTCCCACGAAAACGATAATCGACTGGAGTAAATTAGGCGGGAAACTCCAGTCCCTAAACTCAGACAACCTAGATCAAATTCCTGACAAGATAGACTCCGTGGATAGTGCCAAGTTCGCTGTTACCCACCTTACAAAACATATAACAGACTCACTCGAGCGTTGCTCCAAGGAAGTCCCCGACGACCGCGGTCGTGGGCGACTACCGGACGACCTACGCGACCTACTTAGACGTAAACGTGCCGCCACTAGGGCCCATGACGCATACCCGACAGACGATAACCGGAGAACACTCCGGCGACTTCAAAGAGAGGTTAGAGAAAAACTCAGCCTCAACCGTCAGTCCGCCTGGGACAACAAACTCTCAGAGATCTCGCCGAGTCACCTGGCTTTCTGGAAACTGGCGAAATCCCTGAGAGGAGACCAGTGTGCAGCTACACCTCCATTGTTACGATTAAACCGTCCGGTCGCTTTTGACGACATCGATAAGGCCGAATGCTTGGCTGACAGTCTTGAGGGACAATGTACAAACAATCCCAGTCACCCCGAACACGCCGAATTCCACTCGGAGGTGGAAATGGCGGCGGCTAGGATATCCGCGAAGGCTCCCGAAAGCGAGCCGCTCACTCCCACTACCGGAGAGGAAGTCCGTTCCATTATCCAAAACCTCAAGACCCGCAAGTCCCCAGGACCCGACTCCATATCCAACAAAGCACTCAAGTGCCTCCCCGACCAACTCATAAACCTATTAGTATTGATTTTCAATGCCCTCCTGTTAGGTTGCTCCTTCCCCGACGAATGGAAGGAAGCAATAGTAATAGGTATTCGCAAACCGGGAAAACCAAGTAATCTCCCGAGCAGCTATCGACCCATCAGTCTGCTCAACAGCTTAGGGAAAGTCTACGAGCGAGTAATCCTCGCTAGACTCATAACGTTCATGGAGTCGATGAAGCTCATACCGGATGAGCAATTCGGCTTCCGCGCCAAACACACCGCGGTACAACAAGTACACCGACTTACCGAAGCCGTCCTCAATGGCTTCGGCAAAAAACGGTACACCGGTACTGTCTTCTTCGATGTCGCCAAAGCCTTCGATAAGGTATGGCATGCGGGTTTAATATACAAACTCGCGAACCTAGGAATCCCCGATAGACTCGTTCTTATCATTCGCGATTATCTTACTAATCGCTCATTCAGATATCGTATTGATGGTGCGCTCTCCTCAAGACGCACCTTAAGCGCCGGAGTCCCCCAAGGTTCGGTACTCGCACCGTTCCTCTACTCGCTCTATACGAGTGACATCCCACGATTCTCCACTAAAACTAGTGCAGTCACCCACTTAGCTATGTTCGCGGACGATACCGCAATCTATACTACCTGTAGAGATCCCATAACTATTAATGATAGGCTCCAAAGAGCAACCAACCAGCTCGGAAGCTGGTTCCACCGGTGGAGAATCGAAATTAATCCCGATAAAAGCGCAGCAATGTTCTTTGCGAGATCTAGGAGAGCCATGGACTTCATCCGGACGCCCCCTAGAGTCTCCATATACAACAAATACATAGATTGGCAAAAGGAAGTCAAATACTTAGGTGTCATCCTCCAACCGACCCTATCCTTTATCCGACACATCCGCGTTGTCCGTAACCGGGCAGCGTTCGCCATGGGACGCCTCTATCCGATACTGTGCAAGACAAGTAAACTGTCACTTCGCAACAAAGTGACACTTTACAAAACTTGCATCAGACCCATCATGACATATGCGAGCGTCACGTTCGCGCACGTCCCGAAATCACGACTGTGTCCGTTGCAGACACTTCAAAATCGATTCATGCGTACAGCCACTGGCTGTCCGTGGTTCGTGCGCAACGTGAACCTCCATAGAGATCTCGACCTACCCACGATAGCCGATCTTTTCAGACGATTCTCGACGACTTACTTCGAGAAAGCGTCCATCCACCCAAACCCCCTTATAGTGGCCGCGTCCAACTATAAGGCGTTCAGGCACCCCAACAAGATTCACAGGCGCCCGAAGAGCGTCCTTAACGACCCCGATGATGCTATCACAGCATCCAACAAGATACACACATTACATTTACACAAACAGCGTCTTCGCCGGCGAAGACGAGGTCCCCGCTTGCTTGTGTCAAGCGGCCGCAGCCCTCTGCCGCGGCCGCCGTGACGCAGACTTCTTCCAAGTCATTTATTAGATGCAGCCCTCCAAAAACGCGCCGCCTTAAGCCGAGGTTCGGTCTCGTAGGAGACACCCTTAAGGCGACGCCCCCTGTAGCGCGGGTGCTTGTAATGCACCCGCATGTATCATCCATTTCTTCTCGGCGATGCTTCAGCGCTCGCCCGTCTTATCGGTGACGCTGTCAAAGCCATTAGGGCTAACAGCATTAGTCATATTCGAAAAAAAAAAAAAAAAAAAAACGCCCGCGCCGCATTCGCTGCCGCCGTCGCGCCAGCGCCCGTCGCGACCGCGCAAGCCGTGCCGGCCGAGCCGGCGGTGGCTCAGCCGACTACATTGGCTCCGCCGGCAAACGAGCCGATCGAAAGAGGGAAGCCTGCCAAGAGAAGACGGAGGAGGCGTGCGAGGAAGATCCGAGCGCCACCGGCCGCCGCATCGACCCCGCAAGCCCAGCCAGCAGCACCAACAGCGCCAGAATGTGCGCAAGCCCAGCGAGAGGAAAAATCTACGCAAACAGATCCGTGCACAGAGCCGCAGTATACAGCGGCCCCAGAAACTTTTCCGGAGACAACAACGGTGGTACCCACCACCCTCACCGTAGCTGAAGCCCAGGACATCCGGGAAGTGATTTGGTCCATGATAGGGGCCTTGAAAGAGATCCTCGAAGCACATGTCCTGGGCCAAGACATCGTCGCGCCGATCACCAGAACCATGGTGGGTCTGTCGCAGCTGAGCTCCCTCCCACAGGTTGCGCACTTAGGGGGACTGCAGCCTCAGTGAGAGGATACGGCTCACAATAGAAATAAGGCGTCCGCCTCAAAAGCGGAATCCTGGCCGCCAAGGCCGAACAAATTACCCGGGCGATTATGATCGCCCGAGAGGACAAGCCCGGGTAAAGAGGTGCAACCTCGAGGCCCGTAGCCCCCCAATAGCCTACTACAAGGCTAGGGAGAAGACCCACAATGTCTTTTTTCCTTTACTTTGTTTTTTTTTTTTTTTTTGCATGCACATACAAATACACATACACATATCTTAAACAACCTAACAACCTTTCTTATTTTAGCTACATAAATAAATAAATAATGAATTCATTTTTATTTCATTAATCAATATGTATATATATCACCTACATATACGTATTGTTAGCTATTCTAACATTTGTCTATTCCAATGTTTGTATATTTGTCTATAAGTACACCCAAAATAATAGAGGAGACTATGGAAAAGTCGACAGCCGGCTACATGCTTGCGCTTGCTAATTAAACTGTATGTATTATAGAGTTGAATAAAATGACGTGAATAATACAAAGCTGGACGTATTTCACTATTACTACTTATTATCAAGAGAAAAAAACACATTACACGATCGATTTATGAAATATATGCGGCCCTGAAAAGGGCCTTTTGTTTTCAAATTCAAATAATATGCTAATAATATTTTTTATTATTATTATGTGTTATTTAAGCTCGTTCGCCTCTGATTCTCCGTGCCAGTTGTATATCCTTCGGCATAATCGTTACACGCTTAGCATGTATGGCGCACAGATTGGTGTCTTCGAACAGCCCCACTAGATATGCCTCGCTCGCCTCCTGCAGTGCCATCACCGCGGAGCTCTGGAAGCGGAGGTCGGTCTTGAAGTCTTGAGCGATCTCGCGCACTAGACGCTGGAAAGGAAGCTTGCGAATCAACAGTTCGGTACTCTTCTGGTAGCGGCGGATCTCGCGAAAGGCCACCGTGCCGGGTCTGTAACGATGCGGCTTCTTAACACCGCCGGTGGCCGGTGCGCTCTTCCGCGCGGCCTTAGTGGCGAGCTGCTTGCGCGGCGCCTTGCCGCCGGTCGCCTTTCTGGCGGTCTGTTTCGTACGAGCCATATTATAATATTGATATTGTTTAATTAATTTGTATTTGTATTTATATTGTATTTAAAGGAAGCGATTAGCGACGCAATCGACAACGCTTGAAGGACGACGCACGCGACTACGCTGATGCGGCTCAGCGTATAGACTAAAAATTTTAACGCCCGTTTTTTTTTTTTTTTTTTTTTTTCGGATACTAACTAATGCTGTTAGCCCTAATGGCTTTGACAGCGTCACCGATAAGACGGGCGAGCGCTGAAGCATCGCCGGGGGTGAAGTGCTAGGAGAGCGGGTCTCGAAAGAGGCCCGCAGCATCCTGGGAGCGTCGCCTTAAGGGTGCCTCCCGTGAGGCCGAACCTCGGCTTAAAGCGACGCGCTGTGGAGGATTATAGTCGGACTGTGGAAGAGTCCTAATGTCATAACGGTCGGGGTTGGACGCCCCTTCCGCTAGACGTGAGAAATCGGGGACCTCGCCTTCGCCGGCGAAGGCGCTGTGTGTGTATGTGTGTGAAGTGTTTGGCGTTGGCGATCGTGATATGATCGTCAAGGTCATAGAGTACGCTCCTAAGGCGTCTGTGGGTCTTGGACTTAAACTTCCTGTCGAAGCAGGTGTACTTAACCATCCCCGCGATGAGCGGGTTTGGATGCACCTCGGCCTTTTCAAAGTATCTCTTGGAGAGACATTTGAATAACTGAGCTATTGAGGGAAGACGTAAGTCTCTATGTAGGTCGACGTTGCGCACGAACCAGGGACAGCCGGTGGCTAGTCTCATGAACTTGTTTTGCAATCGCTGCAAAACATTAAGTCTGGTCGGGTGGACATGTGCGAACGCGACGCTCGCATATGACATTATAGGTCTTATGCAAGTTTTGTAAAGTGTCACTTTGTTACGAAGTGACATTTTACTCTTCTTGCATATCATCGGATAGAGACGACCCAGTGCATACGCTGCCCTATTCCGGACAGTGCGTATGTGTCTGAAGAAAAAGAGAGAGGGTTGGAGAGTAACCCCCAGGTATTTGACCTCCTGCTGCCATGGTATATCCCGGTCGTGTATGGATATACACTCCGGAGGGAAGTAGACTGTAGCGCCTGGCCTAGTGAAATACATGGCCGCACTCTTATCGGGGTTAATTGCGATTCTCCATTTGGCGAACCACAATTCTAACTTGTCTACCTCGTATTGTAGACGATGAATGATGTTCTCTCTTTTACGAGAGGACGCGAAAATGGCGGTGTCGCCAGCGTATAGAGCTAACGACGACCCCCCCCTGCTGCGGGGGATGTCACTCGTGTAGAGCGAGTAGAGGTACGGTGCTAACACCGAACCTTGGGGGACTCCAGCACGTATCGGACGTCTGGATGAGAGCGTACCGTCCAAGCGGTATCTGAAAGTACGATTCGCGAGGTAATTTCGTATGAAGATTACGAAACTATCCGGGAGGTCGAGGAGTATGAGCTTGTAAAGCAAGCCTGCGTGCCAGACCTTGTCAAAGGCCTTTGACACATCAAAGAAGACGGCACCTGTCTGCTCTCCGTATCTGGAGAGTCGTTGGAGGACGTGTTCCACCAGGCGATGAGCCTGATGGACGGCCGTGTGTTCAGACCTGAACCCGAACTGTTCGTCCGGTAGCAGGTTCCTGGCGTCTATGAAAGTTTTAAGTCTCGAGAGGATCACTCTCTCGTAGACCTTCCCCAAGCCGTTGAGGAGGCTGATGGGGCGATAGCTGTCGGGGCGGTTCCGGGGTTTGCCCGGTTTGTGGATACCTATAATTGTTGCTTCTTTCCATTCGTCTGGAAAAGAGCAACACGACAAGAGGGCATTGAAGATCAACACCAGGAGGTGAACGAGGCGGTCGGGAAGACGCTTAAGTGCCTTGTTCGATATGCTATCGGGGCCAGGGGATTTTCTGGGTTGAGCTTTTCAAGGATAGCTCTTATCTCGTCTCCGGAAGTGGGGGGGAGTGGTTCCCTTTCGGGATCTAACCCTGATATGTTGGCGATGGTGGACACCTCATTGTGCGAGTTAGCGTCACATCCTATTATAAAATAAGTTTTCTTACCTTTGTATTTGTTAATGGATTCTTCCAGTTCTCTAGTCGGTGGTGTGAAGTCGGTTTCACTAGGAATGTAGTCCGACATAAACGCCATCCTTAGTTTCTTTTCTTCATCTAGTGGAATCAAAGCTTCCACCGCTACTAAATCTCTGTAACATTCTAATTCAATTAGTCCTAAGTTTCTGATCCTACTACTGGTATAGATACATGTTCTGGGGACCGACTCACCGTTGTTGTAATAGGTTAGGTCTCCCCCTAAACAACCCATACCGACCACACGTCCGTTAACAACGTATGGTTCTTGTAGCAGGGCCACATCTATTTGCTTGCTGATCACATATTCGCAGAGTTCGCTCATGGCTTCTCTGCAGTGGTGCAAGTTTATCTGAAGAATCTTTAGTGTGTGTGTGGTGTGTTTTTGTAAGTGTTTATGTTTTTTGGGTGTACTTCCCATTAAGTGTGTTGTGTTGTGTTTGTTTGTTCTTTTTCCCAATACATAATGATGCCCCGCACGCCTTCGAGCACCAGCTGTGAGGCAAGGCGCTCAAGAAGTGTACGAGGCATCAGTTATGTATCGGTACTTTTGATCGTTAGTGTGCCGTGGTGGTACCGGCATCTCCGACTATTCCCTGCACGGATGTCTTAGCGGGGGGGGTACTAGGGGCCCCGCCTGACGCTCCGATTGCTGGTTTCGTCGTGTCCGCTGGTTCCAGCACACGAGCAACACTGGTTGTACTGTTCTGTGCGGAGTTTGAGTCGGTTTCGACTTGACTCTGTTCTTGTGTGTCTTGTTTGGGTTTAAGTTTTGATTTCCAATTCAGAAACCTAACCTGCACTTGTGTGGCTTGGTAAAAGAGCCACACAAGACCCTCCCTAAAAAATTCATTTATTTCCCGAGGGACCCCCACAATCAGACGCTCCCCCAGAGGAAGGGGCTCTCTGACGATGAGGCTCCACTCGGGAAGTCTCAATTCTGCTATATTACGATTTTGACCCCTAAGCAGAAGGAGAGGATCAGCTGCTCTCCTAGTGCCTGGGATCCAAATTGCCACTCTCCCTCTATCCCTTCTCATGGCCTTGATCGAGACGCCGTCGTAGAGGCCGAAGTCGCACTCCAGCAACCAATCCCTCGACTGCTCAGTGGCTGGTGTCACAAGGAAGAACCCTTCTGCCACCAGCCCCGAGGTCGCAAAGTTTAGCTTGGAGCTGTCCACCTCCTCCACGACGGCTGCCTCGATAAGGTCAGATATTTTGTCCCTTATATGAATTGCTAGATCCCCATCGACCGGCAAACCATCTGCACGATGGATGGCCACAGCGAGATCACTCTGCTCCTTTGCAGTGCAGCGTGGTCCCGCTGTAGCCCCCCAATTGCGACGCTTTGCCGGTCGCTGTTCACTCGGTCCTTCTTCAGGGTCAGTACCCTGTCTCTTCTTCTTCAGCGGTCTGGAGGTCTTCGCCTCCCCAACCTCCGAAGAGGTGTCCCCCTCCACGGGTTGGGAAGTCGAAGGCGCGTCCGACACGGCCAACTGCCTTCTAAGTTTTTTGGCCCTATTCTTGCGTTTTTTAGACGCTACCATCTTGAAATCGCCCTCACCCGTACCCGAAGGCCCAGGCGTCGGCGACTTCTATAGGTCCTCTTCTTCCCTCAGATGGAGGGTTCTTAAAAGTTCATCGTGGAGATTCGCTGCCGAACCTCCAGGATGCTCTAAACCGGAATGCGAAAAATTGCCCCCCCCAGAATACGAGGGGCAGCCTGAGACTGATGCTTGGGCCGTAACCCGAGCAGCAGTCTCAGGGAGGGATTCTCCAGCCGGGCTGGTACCCTCCTGGGGTAGACTATGCTTTTTTTCCGCGTCCATGTTTTTCAAGCAGGTGAAAATCCGGCTAAGGTATCCGGCAAAAAGGTATCCGGCTAAGTAGAATAATACCACCCTCATATCTTACCGAGGTGTCGTAAAAGGCGACTAAGCTAAGGCGACCCGCCGTGTGGTATCTGGCTGAGTAGAATAGACCACCTCATTTCTTACCGAGGTGTCGTAAAAGACGACTAAGGTAAGTTGACCCACCGTGTGGTATCCGGTTAAGTAGAATAGACCACCCTCCTTCTTACCAAGGTGTCGTAAAATACGACTAAGGTAAGTTGACGTCAGACAGGCGGCCGGTCGTAAAAACGCAGCCAAATCATGTTACAGCATGATTATAACATGTTATGCTGACCACATGTAGAGTGGGATAAGAGCAGGAGGATATATAGTGTAAAAAGTTTTTAATAGAATAAACCGTTGCCTGCTGTAGTGTATGTTGCTTGAGATGTGTAACTTACCTTGTATATTTATATATAAGACATATATTGACTGGCCCATTGGGGCAGTGGGTAGTGAGCCTGCCTTCAGCTCCGCGGGTTGCGGGTTCGATTCCCGCCGAGGGCCAACATTTTCTTTAAATAAATCTGTTGGTCTTCGAGTCTGGGTGTATATTTGTATTTAAGTATGTATATTAAAATTATATAATTATATATTCACCAGTTGTCTGTCTACCATGACACAAGTATTAAGTTAATTACTTTGGAGACGTATGACCGTGTGTGTAGGAGTCCTATATATTTATATATTATATGGAATACATACATGAACGTACACTAACTCACACTAATACTGACTTACGAAGTAACATACACAGTCCCATAATGTACCACGTTGGTAAGACAAGAGCCCTTGGTGAAGTGACATGTGGTTGCTTGTTAGTGCGTGTTTGAGCCTGTTATATATTCATACAACATTAGTTTGTATACATTACATAACTAACATTTTGACTGGGCTAACATTTTGGTCCAGTGGGTAGTAACCCTGACTTCAGTACGGTATATACAGGTGTATATTTGTATTTAAGTATTTAAAAAATACTTCATATGATGAGGCAACCAGTGGATAGGTGGGCTAGAACAATTACAGAATGGTATCATATTAAAAGGAAAAGAGGACGACAGCTTAAAAGATGGGCTGACGACCTCCGCGAAATTCCTGGCGCTCTGTGGATGAAAACGGCGAGAGATAGGGATGAGTGGAAGAGGTTGGAGGAGGCCTATGTGTTTATGACACACTGATGTGCGACTTACCAAAAATCATTGATTTATAATGTACAGAGTAACATTAATCAGTAATAAAGGCTTATTATTATTATAATATTATTATTATAACAAATATATAATAATTATATAATATATATAAATAATTATATAATATTATTATTATATTATTTAAAAAATATATAAGTATATATACACCAGTTGTCTGTCTACCACAACACAAGTATTACGTTACTTTGGATATGGACAACTGTGTCTAAGTGTCCCATATATTTATTTATTTACACTTGCCCAGGGCTCAAACCTGTAACCCCCTACAAAGTTACATGTTCAATGTATAAGCATGATACATGTAACGTTATTCTTCAGATGGAGCAAATTGTTCAATGAAATTACATGAATGTATGTATGTTGTAAATACATTTTTTAACATGCTTAGAAACATGTTACAGAGATGAAATGAAAAACATGTCATATGTATATGTATAGAGCAAATAAAATATTAAAAATAGTATCGCCCTAAAAATATTTGATATTTATTTAACAGCAACTTTATCACAATTTTTTATATTAGCTATCATCTTAAAAAAATGTTTAGAAATTTGGTAAAGTTCGTAGAAATGATGTTGGTGACATCATTTTATTTCCTGCTGTTTGGAAAAAGTACAAATTTTGTGGGCCCCTTCGACGACCCACAGACGATTGTTGATGCGCTGGTTTCAATAAATAAAACTCTTCTATTAACTTGCGAAAATAAAACTTGCCCCGACTGACTGTTGAGAGTGGACACTTGTTGCTTCTTGAGCGTTGCGTTTTCGAGTGACGAATTTGTGTTTTTTTTTTTTTTTCGAATATGACTAATGCTGTTAGCCCTAATGGCTTTGACAGCGTCACCGATAAGACGGGCGAGCGCAGAAGCATCGCCGAGAAGAGATGGATAATACAAGCGGGTGCATTACAAGCACCCGCCCTACAGGGGGCGTCGCCTTAAGGGTGTCTCCTGCGAGACCGAACCTCGGCTTAAGGCGGCGCGTTTTTGGAGGGCTGCGTCTAATAAATGACTTGGAAGAAGTCTGCGTCACGGCGGCCGCGGCAGAGGGCTGCGGCCGCTTGACACAAGCAAGCGGGGACCTCGTCTTCGCCGGCGAAGACGCTGTTTGTGTGCGTGTTGTGTGTATATCTTGTTGGATGCTGTTATAGCATCGTCGGGGTCGTTAAGGACGCTCTTCGGGCGCCTGTGAATCTTGTTGGGGTGCCTGAACGCCTTATAGTTGGACGCGGCCACTATAAGGGGGTTTGGGTGGATGGACGCTTTCTCGAAGTAAGTCGTCGAGAATCGTCTGAAAAGATCGGCTATCGTAGGTAGGTCGAGATCTCTATGGAGGTTCACGTTGCGCACGAACCACGGACAGCCAGTGGCTGTACGCATGAATCGATTTTGAAGTGTCTGCAACGGACACAGTCGTGATTTCGGAACGTGCGCGAACGCGACGCTCGCATAGGTCATAATGGGTCTGATGCAAGTCTTGTAAAGTGTCACTTTGTTGCGGAGTGACAGTTTACTTGCCTTGCACAGTATCGGATGGAGGCGTCCCAAGGCGAACGCTGCCCGGTTGCGGACAACGCGGATGTGTCGGATAAAGGATAGGGTCGGTTCGAGTATGACACCTAAGTATTTGACTTCCTTTTGCCAATCTATGTATTTGTTGTAAATAGAGACTCTAGGAGGCGTCCGGATGAAGTCCATGGCTCTCCTAGATCTCGCAAAGAACATTGCTGCGCTTTTATCGGGATTAATTTCGATTCTCCACCGGCGGAACCAGCTTCCGAGCTGGTTGGTTGCTCTTTGGAGTCTATCATTAATAGTTATGGGATCTCTACAGGTGGTATAGATTGCGGTATCGTCCGCGAACATAGCTAAGTGGGTGACTGCACTAGTTTTAGTGGAGAATCGTGGGATGTCACTCGTATAGAGCGAGTAGAGGAACGGTGCGAGTACCGAACCTTGGGGGACTCCGGCGCGTAAGGTGCGTCTTGAGGAGAGCGCACCATCAATACGATATCTGAATGAGCGATTAGTAAGATAATCGCGAATGATAAGAACGAGTCTATCGGGGATTCCTAGGTTCGCGAGTTTGTATATTAGACCCGCATGCCATACCTTATCGAAGGCTTTGGCGACATCGAAGAAGACAGTGCCGGTGTACCGTTTTTTGCCGAAGCCATTTAGGACGGCTTCGGTAAGTCGGTGTACTTGTTGTACCGCGGTGTGTTTGGCGCGGAAGCCGAATTGCTCATCCGGTATGAGCTTCATCGACTCCATGAACGTTATGAGTCTAGCGAGGATTACTCGCTCGTAGACTTTCCCTAAGCTGTTGAGCAGACTGATGGGTCGATAGCTGCTCGGGAGATTACTGGGTTTTCCCGGTTTACGAATACCTATTACTATTGCTTCCTTCCATTCGTCGGGGAAGGAGCAACCTAACAGGAGGGCATTGAAAATCAATACTAATAGGTTTATCAGTTGGTCAGGGAGGCACTTGAGTGCTTTGTTGGATATGGAGTCGGGGCCTGGGGACTTGCGGGTCTTCAGGTTTTGGATAATGGAACGGACTTCCTCTCCGGTGGTGGGAGTGAGCGGCTCGCTTTCGGGAGCCTTCGCGGATATCCTAGTCGCCGCCATTTCCACTTCCGAGTGGAATTCGGCGTGTTCGGGATGACTGGGATTGTTTGTACATTGTCCCTCAAGACTGTCAGCCAAGCATTCGGCCTTATCGATGTCGTCAAAAGCGACCGGACGGTTTAAACGTAACAATGGAGGTGTAGCTGCACACTGGTCTCCTCTCAGGGATTTCGCCAGTTTCCAGAAAGCCAGGTGACTCGGCGAGATCTCTGAGAGTTTGTTGTCCCAGGCGGACTGACGGTTGAGGCTGAGTTTTTCTCTAACCTCTCTTTGAAGTCGCCGGAGTGTTCTCCGGTTATCGTCTGTCGGGTATGCGTCATGGGCCCTAGTGGCGGCACGTTTACGTCTAAGTAGGTCGCGCAGGTCGTCCGGTAGTCTCCCACGACCGCAGTCGTCGGGGACTTCCTTAGAGCAACGCTCGAGTGAGTCTGTTATATGTTTCGTAAGGTGGGTAACAGCGAACTTGGCACTATCCACGGAGTCTATCTTGTCAGGAATTTGATCTAGGTGGTCTGAGTTTAGGGACTGGAGTTTCCCGCCTAATTTACTCCAGTCGATTATCGTTTTCGTGGGAGGGGTCGTGGAGGTAGATTGCCCTAACTGAATTAGAACCGGACGGTGGTCCGAGTCTAATTCATGCAGGACTTCTATAGAATGTAACTGGAGAGCTACATTTTTGAAAATGTATATATCTAACACATCTGCTCTGTTTGGATCCCCGTTAGGCGGGTATCTGGTGGGCTCGTTAGGGGCTATCACCTCAAAAGCGAGGTTTGGAAGGCCGTTGAGGCCTTGGAGTATTGTGCCGTTCCGGTTGGTTCGGCGAGAGTTCCATTGGCCATGTTTGGAGTTGAAGTCTCCGGCCAGTATTACAGAGTCGCCTAGTGCGAGAAGGGTGCGGACGTCTCTTTCGAGTACCCGTTTGGTCGGACTGAGGTATACTGATGCTAGTATGATCGTCTGATGGCCGGTCATACCCACCTGACAGACTGAAGCCTCCATGTTAGTGAGCTTTGGGGAATCAAGGGGGGAGCATAGGAGGGCTCTTTTGTAGTAAATGAGCGTGCCGCCTTTTTTGGATGACAGACGGTCATTTCTAATCAAACTGTAATTCGCAATATTGGGATTGCGAAATTGGGGTTTTAAGAAGGATTCTTGTATTAGAAGAATATCTATATCGTGTGCAACTACGAAATCGCGGACTTCGTCCATGTGTCTGATAAGCCCGTCTGCGTTGTACGTGACGAGCTTGAGGGAGTGGGGCTTGGCCCTACCCAGTGAGGGTTTAAGCTTAAAGCCTAGAGATGGCCTGCACCAAACTAGAGTGTTCGAGCAAGGCCATTAATCTGTTTTGAGGATTACTCCTCAGCTTGTTTGCCAAAATTGACAGCTCCGTAGTGTCAATTTTGGTTACTATATCGCAAACGAGTTTCATGTCGTCCATGAAACTCGTTGCTGGAGGGGCGGCTGTCGCTTTAGGAGCGGCAGTTCTTGTATTGGAGCTCAAGATGGCGGCGGCGGGTTTCGCTACCGTCTCCTGAGCCGGTTTTACTGGCACAGCCGGCTCGGATGCCGGTTTCCTGTGCCAGGGGTTTGAGGTGGGGAGAGGCGCGGGGACGAACCTCTCAGCTGGTTTGGGGGCGGTACGGTCCGCCTTTTTACGGGTGGCCCTTCTGCCCCCTCGTTTTGCCCTAAGCGGGACTTTCGGGCAGCCGCGATAGCTCGCGGGGTGCCCTTGGGTCCTGCAGAGGACACAGCTGGGAGGTTCCTCGGACGAAACCGCTCTGGGGCAATCGGCAGTGCCGTGATCGCCCAGGCACTTAACGCACCTAGGTCGTGCGGTGCAGTTGCGCTGCGAGTGGCCGTAAAGTTGGCAGCGATGGCACTGCCCCATTACCCCACGCGTACGCGGCGTTTCTATACGCAGACCCGACAGTCTGCATATCGTTGTTACGTTGAAGACACGTTTGCCTTCAGGACTGAGGTCGAGGACCGCGAGGCAAAGTTCATAAGGAACTTTGGTTCTGTGATGGTACATGCGGTGTACCTGTCTTACTGGCAGGCCCTGGCTGAGGAGGTCCTTCTTAATAAGGTCGCAATCTATCTCTACGGGGAGCCCGCGGATGACGACGCGAAGTTCGCGCTCGTCTTCTAGGGCGTATGTGTGGTAGCCGATCTTTTCGGCATCCAGGAGCGTCGTGAGGCGACGGTGGTCCGTTGAAGACGGACATTGCACCATTATGCCCTGGCTTGTGGACCGGGCAGAGGTGAAAGGAATGGACGAGCTGTCCATGCGCGGAATTAAGCGATTCCACGCGTCTTTTTCCCTAACAAATAGGGGCGGCACCTTCTCCTTCCTCTCCGTCATAGGCGAGTCCTGTGAGTCGGGTACGTCTTGTTTGCGGGCGGCCTGTGAGGCAGGCTGGGGTTTGGGGGTGGGGCGCGGGGCAGGTGCACCTGCGTCGTTAGTGGCCCTTTTGGGCGGGACGGTCTTGGGAGCCTTCAGCTTACGCTTCTGGCTCTTGGATAGGACGGCGGTGAAGCCGTCGTCCTCGTCTGAGGCGGATGACGCCGAGGGGGACGGGGACTGCGAAGCATCGGATGCTTCGGCTTCCTCTCCGGACTCTGAGGGAGTCTCGGATTCCGAGTCAGATTGCTCCTCCACTTCCATGTCAGGAGACACGGGGCGGGAGCGTGGTTTAGCCTTTTCCGCAGAGGGGGGAGAAGGTGCTGCCGGGCTGCCACTCTGGCCCTGAGGGGGCGGGAGGGCCTTGGTGAGCTCCACCAAAATGGCGGGGTGGTGCGCCTGAAGGAACGCGAAAATCGCGTCCAGTAACGGTTGCCCCGTGGGGCGCAGGGTGGGGGCCATATTGGCCCGCTAGTATGGGGGTGGCCTCCCTGCCGGAGGGCAGGGAGGTGTGTACCTAAGAAAAAATCTAGTCTTAGTCTCTCTCCCTTCGGGGGAAAGAGGTGAGTACCTAAATTAAAAAATTAGTGTACTTACGCACGGACGGAACCACCTACGGAAAGTGTTATGCGTGAAGCACCACACTACCTAATCGAAGCACAGTAACACTAACACAATCCACTTGCACAGGAACGAACAACACTGACAGTCCAGAGTCCTTGGGCACTTTCACAATCTAACGCGGCAGGGGCGTGAGTCAGGCGGGGGGAGCGGCAACCGGATTGCGCTCGACCGAGACATCCGCACGCTACGGCGGCGATCGATGGAATGGCGAATTTGTGTTTTTTTTTTTTTTTTTTCGAATATGACTAATGCTGTTAGCCCTAATGGCTTTGACAGCGTCACCGATAAGACGGGCGAGCGCTGAAGCATCGCCGAGAAGAAATGGATGATACATGCGGGTGCATTACAAGCACCCGCGCTACAGGGGGCGTCGCCTTAAGGGTGTCTCCTGCGAGACCGAACCTCGGCTTAAGGCGGCGCGTTTTTGGAGGGCTGCATCTAATAAATGACTTGGAAGAAGTCTGCGTCACGGCGGCCGCGGCAGAGGGCTGCGGCCGCTTGACACAAGCAAGCGGGGACCTCGTCTTCGCCGGCGAAGACGCTGTTTGTGTAAATGTAATGTGTGTATCTTGTTGGATGCTGTGATAGCATCATCGGGGTCGTTAAGGACGCTCTTCGGGCGCCTGTGAATCTTGTTGGGGTGCCTGAACGCCTTATAGTTGGACGCGGCCACTATAAGGGGGTTTGGGTGGATGGACGCTTTCTCGAAGTAAGTCGTCGAGAATCGTCTGAAAAGATCGGCTATCGTGGGTAGGTCGAGATCTCTATGGAGGTTCACGTTGCGCACGAACCACGGACAGCCAGTGGCTGTACGCATGAATCGATTTTGAAGTGTCTGCAACGGACACAGTCGTGATTTCGGGACGTGCGCGAACGTGACGCTCGCATATGTCATGATGGGTCTGATGCAAGTTTTGTAAAGTGTCACTTTGTTGCGAAGTGACAGTTTACTTGTCTTGCACAGTATCGGATAGAGGCGTCCCATGGCGAACGCTGCCCGGTTACGGACAACGCGGATGTGTCGGATAAAGGATAGGGTCGGTTGGAGGATGACACCTAAGTATTTGACTTCCTTTTGCCAATCTATGTATTTGTTGTATATGGAGACTCTAGGGGGCGTCCGGATGAAGTCCATGGCTCTCCTAGATCTCGCAAAGAACATTGCTGCGCTTTTATCGGGATTAATTTCGATTCTCCACCGGCGGAACCAGCTTCCGAGCTGGTTGGTTGCTCTTTGGAGCCTATCATTAATAGTTATGGGATCTCTACAGGTAGTATAGATTGCGGTATCGTCCGCGAACATAGCTAAGTGGGTGACTGCACTAGTTTTAGTGGAGAATCGTGGGATGTCACTCGTATAGAGCGAGTAGAGGAACGGTGCGAGTACCGAACCTTGGGGAACTCCGGCGCTTAAGGTGCGTCTTGAGGAGAGCGCACCATCAATACGATATCTGAATGAGCGATTAGTAAGATAATCGCGAATGATAAGAACGAGTCTATCGGGGATTCCTAGGTTCGCGAGTTTGTATATTAAACCCGCATGCCATACCTTATCGAAGGCTTTGGCGACATCGAAGAAGACAGTACCGGTGTACCGTTTTTTGCCGAAGCCATTGAGGACGGCTTCGGTAAGTCGGTGTACTTGTTGTACCGCGGTGTGTTTGGCGCGGAAGCCGAATTGCTCATCCGGTATGAGCTTCATCGACTCCATGAACGTTATGAGTCTAGCGAGGATTACTCGCTCGTAGACTTTCCCTAAGCTGTTGAGCAGACTGATGGGTCGATAGCTGCTCGGGAGATTACTGGGTTTTCCCGGTTTGCGAATACCTATTACTATTGCTTCCTTCCATTCGTCGGGGAAGGAGCAACCTAACAGGAGGGCATTGAAAATCAATACTAATAGGTTTATGAGTTGGTCGGGGAGGCACTTGAGTGCTTTGTTGGATATGGAGTCGGGTCCTGGGGACTTGCGGGTCTTGAGGTTTTGGATAATGGAACGGACTTCCTCTCCGGTAGTGGGAGTGAGCGGCTCGCTTTCGGGAGCCTTCGCGGATATCCTAGCCGCCGCCATTTCCACTTCCGAGTGGAATTCGGCGTGTTCGGGGTGACTGGGATTGTTTGTACATTGTCCCTCAAGACTGTCAGCCAAGCATTCGGCCTTATCGATGTCGTCAAAAGCGACCGGACGGTTTAAACGTAACAATGGAGGTGTAGCTGCACACTGGTCTCCTCTCAGGGATTTCGCCAGTTTCCAGAAAGCCAGGTGACTCGGCGAGATCTCTGAGAGTTTGTTGTCCCAGGCGGACTGACGGTTGAGGCTGAGTTTTTCTCTAACCTCTCTTTGAAGTCGCCGGAGTGTTCTCCGGTTATCGTCTGTCGGGTATGCGTCATGGGCCCTAGTGGCGGCACGTTTACGTCTAAGTAGGTCGCGTAGGTCGTCCGGTAGTCGCCCACGACCGCGGTCGTCGGGGACTTCCTTGGAGCAACGCTCGAGTGAGTCTGTTATATGTTTTGTAAGGTGGGTAACAGCGAACTTGGCACTATCCACGGAGTCTATCTTGTCAGGAATTTGATCTAGGTTGTCTGAGTTTAGGGACTGGAGTTTCCCGCCTAATTTACTCCAGTCGATTATCGTTTTCGTGGGAGGGGTCGTGGAAGTGGATTGCCCTAACTGAATTAGAACCGGACGGTGGTCCGAGTCTAATTCATGCAGGACTTCTATAGAATGTAACTGGAGAGCTACATTTTTGAAAATGTATATATCTAAGACATCTGCTCTGTTTGGATCCCCGTTAGGCGGGTATCTGGTGGGCTCGTTAGGGGCTATCACATCAAAAGCGAGGTTTGGAAGGCCGTTGAGGCCTTGGAGTATTGTGCCGTTCCGGTTGGTTCGGCGAGAGTTCCATTGGCCATGTTTGGAGTTGAAGTCTCCGGCCAGTATTACAGAGTCGCCTAGTGCGAGAAGGGTGCGGACGTCTCTTTCGAGTACCCGTTTGGTCGGACTGAGGTATACTGATGCTAGTATGATCGACTGATGGCCGGTCATACCCACCTGACAGACTGAAGCCTCCATGTTAGTGAGCTTTGGGGAATCAAGGGGGGAGCATAGGAGGGCTCTTTTGTAGTAAATGAGCGTGCCGCCTTTTTTGGATGACAGACGGTCATTTCTAATCAAACTGTAATTCGCAATATTGGGATTGCGAAATTGGGGTTTTAAGAAGGATTCTTGTATTAGAAGAATATCTATATCGTGTGCAACTACGAAATCGCGGACTTCGTCCACGTGTCTGATAAGCCCGTCTGCGTTGTACGTGACGAGCTTGAGGGAGTGGGGCTTGGCCCTACCCAGTGAGGGTTTAAGCTTAAAGCCTGGAGATGGCCTGCACCAAACTAGAGTGTTCGAGCAAGGCCATTAATCTGTTTTGAGGATTACTCCTCAGCTTGTTTGCCAAAATTGACAGCTCCGTAGTGTCAATTTTGGTTACTATATCGCAAACGAGTTTCATGTCGTCCATGAAACTCGTTGCTGGAGGGGCGGCTGTCGCTTTAGGAGCGGCAGCTCTTGTATTGGAGCTCAAGATGGCGGCGGCGGGTTTCGCTACCGTCTCCTGAGCCGGTTTTACTGGCACAGCCGGCTCGGATGCCGGTTTCCTGTGCCAGGGGTTTGAGGTGGGGAGAGGCGCGGGGACGAACCTCTCAGCTGGTTTGGGGGCGGTACGGTCCGCCTTTTTACGGGTGGCCCTTCTGCCCCCTCGTTTTGCCCTAAGCGGGACTTTCGGGCAGCCGCGATAGCTCGCGGGGTGCCCTTGGGTCCTGCAGAGGACACAGCTGGGAGGTTCCTCGGACGGAACCGTTCTGGGGCAATCGGCAGTGCCGTGATCGCCCAGGCACTTGACGCACCTTGGTCGTGCGGTGCAGTTGCGCTGCGAGTGGCCGTAAAGTTGGCAGCGATGGCACTGCCCCATTACCCCACGCGTACGCGGCGTTTCAATACGCAGACCCGACAGTCTGCATATTGTATTGACGTTGAAGACACGCTTGCCTTCAGGAGTGAGGTCGAGGACCGCGAGACAAAGTTCATAAGGAACTTTGGTTCTATGGTGGTACATGCGGTGTACCTGCCTGATTGGGAGACCCTGGCTGAGGAGGTCGTTTTTGATGTGCTCGATATCGAGCTCTACCGGGAGTCCGCGGATGACGACGCGAAGTTCGCGCTCGTCTTCTAGGGCGTACGTATGATAGCCGATCTTTTCGGCATCCAGGAGCGTCGTGAGGCGACGGTGGTCCGTTGAAGACGGACATTGTACCATTATGCCCTGGCTTGTGGACCGGGCAGAAGTAAATGGGATGGACGAACTGTCCATGCGCGGGATTAACCGGTTCCACGCGTCTTTTTCCCTAACAAATAGGGGCGGCACCTTCTCCTTCCTCTCCGTCATAGGCGAGTCCTGTGTGGAGTCGGTCTGTCTGGTCGTGGCCTGTGAGGCAGGCTGGGGTTTGGGAGTGGGACGCGGGGCAGGTGCACCTGCGTCGTTCGTGGCCCTTTTGGGCGGGACGGTCTTGGGAGCCTTCAGCTTTCGCTTCTGGCTCTTTGATAGGACGGCGGTGAAGCCGTCGTCCTCGTCTGAGGCGGATGACGCCGAGGGGGATGGAGACTCCGAAGCATCGGATGCTTCGGCTTCCTCACCGGACTCTGAGGGAGTCTCGGATTCCGAGTCAGATTGCTCCTCCACTTCCATGTCAGACACGGGGCGGGAGCGTGGTTTAGCCTTTTCCGCAGAGGGGGGAGAAGGTGCTGCCGGGCTGCCACTCTGGCCCTGAGAGGGCGGGAGAGCCTTGGTGAGTTCAACCAAAATGGCGGGGTGGTGTGCCTGAAGGAACGCGAAAATCGAGTCCAAAATCGGTTGCCCCGTGGGGCGCAAAGTAGGGGCCATGTTGGCCCGCTAGTGTGGGGGTGGCCTCCCTGCCGGAGGGCAGGGAGGTGTGTACCTAAGAAAAAATCTAGGTCTTAGTCTCTCTCCCTTCGGGGGAAAGAGGTGAGTACCTAAATTAAAAAATTAGTGTACTTACGCACGGACGGAACCACCTATGGCAAGTGTTATGCGTGAAGCACCACACTACCTAATCGAAGCACAGTGACACTAACACAATCCACTTGCACAGGAACGAACAACACTGACAGTCCAGAGTCCTTGAGCACTTTCACAATCTAACGCGGCAGGGGCGTGAGTCAGGCGGGGGGAGCGGCAACCGGATTGCGCTCGACCGAGACATCCGCACGCTACGGCGGCGATCGATGGAATGCGAATTTGTGCCGACCGCCATTGTTTTTATGCGCTAATGGCGGCCGGCATTCTATGAGTCTCGGACGAGCTATAGTCAGCCGGTGCGGGGGACATTACGTCTTTATTTTTAAACTTATACCTATTACATATTGTTACTTATTCTATCTTATGTACTTTATTTACAAATATTCTGATCTATAATAACTATAAAATGTGCGAACAATTACAAATAAAACTAAACTAGGTAAACTATAAAGTCGCGAACATCTCTCCCGCCGCAGCTCTCGAAGCTGGTTCTTGTCTTTAGTGATCGCGACGGGTAAGATGATCAACTTCTTTGACGGCCGGCGCAGGATTCCCTTAGTTGTTCTTACGTCGACCGCTCGAACCTCACCGTCTGGACCGGGATATGTAGCGGCGACGACGCCTCGCGGCCACATGTTTCGGGGCAGCGTGCCATCGGCGATCAGGACCAGGTCGTTCAGCTTGATGACTCCTTTCGCGTAGGGCTCCCGCCGGTGTTGCAGTTCCGGCAGGTACTCTCGCACCCATCGCGCCCAGAACATGTCGGCTAACCGTTGACTCGTTCTCCATTCGCGGCGTCCCGACGCATCTTCGCTTGTGAATGCACCGGGTAGTGGCACTCGCGACGGTCCGCCCAGCAGGAAGTGATTTGGCGTGAGTGCTTCGTCGTCTTCGGCCGCTGTAGATACGTGCGTGAGGGGGCGACTGTTGATGGTGTGTTCTGCTTCTATCAGGAGTGTGTGCAGAACTTCCTCTTTCGGGGCTCGCTCGTTCAGTGTCACTTGCAGAGCTGTCTTTACGCTTCTTACTAGCCTTTCCCAGGCACCTCCCATGAATGGCGCACTAGGAGGTATGAAGCGCCACGTAATAAAATGCACCGACGATTCTTCGTGGAGCGCCTCGAGAACAGCCTTTTTCATTTCCAGGTCCGCGCCTCGAAGGTTTGTCCCCTGGTCCGACCAGAGTTCTGTAGGGCACCCGCGACGACCTATGAACCGTCGAAGTGCCATTATCGCAGAGTCTGTTGTTAAGCTGCCAGCTAACTCCAGGTGTACTGCTCTCGTGCTAAGACATGTGAACAGTACCCCGTATCTCTTTTGTCGTGTCCTTCCAACAGTAACCATCATAGGACCGAAATAGTCCAACCCTGTGTACGTGAACGGTCTTCTGTGATGCGCTACACGGCTGGTGGGGTGGTTGCCGGTCGAAGGTTGTGCTGGTTTAGCCCTGTTTATGCGACAGACCTGACAGCTCTTGACGACTGTTCGTACAGCGTATCGTAGTCGGAGCACCCAGTATTGTTGGCGGACTTCATTCGCTGTTGTCTCGAATCCCCCGTGGTGCAGTTGAGAGTGCACCCACGCTATATACAGGCGGGTCCATCTATGTTCGCCGTCTAATACTGCAGGCTCTTTCTGCTCTTGACTGATATCGGTTGTTGCCGCTATTCTTGAACGCAGTCGAATTATGCCTTCGTCGTCTATAAATATTGAATATTGCGCTAGTCGACTCGCGGTCGATAGTGCTCTATTTCTTTTAAGTGCGCATATTTCTTCTTTGAATATTTCCTCTTGCATCGCGCGTATCCATAAAAGTTTTGCCCGTTGTAAATAGGAGTTTTCGATTGCTCTGAATCGTTTAGAGCTATCAGGCACGACTCTTGATGCACTCGTTTTGCTCGCCAGTCGAGATTGCGTCTCTTTTGTCCACGCGGGGTCTTTTTCTGTGTTCTTTGCATTTCTCTTGCGAGTTATCATACATTTCTGCCCTTTTCGAAGTAGATCGACGAAAAGCAGTACTCGCGCTGTAACCCGTGTGACGCGTATCCAGCTGGAGAATCTGTCTATCTTCGGGAGTGCTTCTAGCAGGCTTGTGGTACTAGTCACGACGTGAACTCTCTCTTCACCTGTGGATTCATTTTCCGAGCTTTCTTCTTCTCGCGGCCACTGTTCTTCTCTCTTGTAGAGAAAGTCGGGTCCGCGATACCATCGATGTCCAGAAGTGAAGTCGTGAGGAGTGTCTCTGGTTGCATCGTCAGCGACGTTTAGTTTTGTTGGTACCCATCGCCATTCGGTTGTCTTAGTGTTTTCGGCGATCTCTGCTATTCGATGAGCGACGAATGGTTTGTATGTTCGAGGACCGTTGCGCAGCCATATCAGCACCGTCCTGGAGTCCGACCAAAAATATCGACGTGACGGTTTCACGTCATGCTCTTCAATGATGGTGTTGGTGAGGCGGCAGCCGAGCACCGCTGCTTGAAGCTCGAGTCTCGGTATCGAGATTGTTTTCAGCGGAGCCACTCTCCCCTTCCCTGCTATGAGCGCGACGTGTACGTTCCCGTTTTCGTCGATGATTCTCCAATACGCCACTGCTGCGTAGGCTGTCGCACTCGCGTCGACGAACGTGTGAATTTCTATGTTTTGAGCTCTCACTATGTGAGGGTAGCATCGAGGCACTGAGAGCTCTTGAAGTTGCCGAGTCTGTTTCATCCATTTCATCCAGGCTTTGGCTTCGCTTTGATGGAGTTGAGAGTCCCACCCTATGCCGGAGCGCCAAACGTCTTGCAGGATTTTCTTCGCTTGTATGGTGACCGGAGTAGCGATGCCCAGCGGATCGTAAATTGACATTATGATCTTCAATGCCTCTCTCTTCGTAGGCGTTCGCTCGTTCTTTACTATATCTGCTGGGAGTTTGCAGAGCTTCATGTTGAACGACAGCGTATCAGGCTCCGTGTTCCACACCATCCCCAATATCTTGTCCGAGTTGAGGTGCAGTGTCTCTTCGGCGTGCTGAGGCGATAACGCGGAGCGCACTCTGATCGAATTCGAGTTCCACTTCTTCAAGTCGAAGTTGCCCTGACGATGAATCTCAGCGACTTGTGATGAGACTCTGATGGCTTCTTCCTCTGTCTTGAAGCTGGCTAGGTAATCGTCGACATAGTGATTTTTCGTGATGGCGTCTACCGCTTCCGGATGTGTCTCGCGGTAATCTTCAGCGTTTCTATTCTTCACAAATATCGCCGTGCTTGGTGACGATGTTGCGCCGAAGATTACGCTCTTCATCCTGTACTCCGTTGGTGGTAGGCTGCTATCTTCTCGCCACAGGAAACGTTGCATGTCGCGATCTTCTTCTATGATTGTGATTCTCATAAACATGTCTTGAATGTCACCGATGACTGCTACAGGGTGCTGACGGAAGCGCATGAGTACCCCGGGTAACGACTGGAGTAGATCGGGCCCTGCTAGCAACATGTCGTTCAGGCTGACACCCTTGGTTCTGGCGGCTGCGTCGTGGACGATGCGGAGCTTCTCGGGCTTCTGCGGATTGACTACTGCAAAGTGAGGCAGGTACCAGGTCTTCGCAGATCTTGAAGCTGGTGCGAGTTCCGCGTATCCTTTCTCTATGAACAATTGCATCTGTAACTTGTATTTTCTCTTGAGGTCTTCGTTGCGGTCGAGCTTCTTTTCTATAAGCTCGAGTCGACGTAGAGCGGCACTGTAGTTTGCTGGTGGTGTGAAGTCGTCTCTCTTCCACAGCAGACCCGTTTCGAAGCCTCCCGCCGGTAGTCGACGCGTCTTTTCGTTCAACGTGTCTATCGCGCGTTGCTCTTCAGCGTTGAACGATCTTCTTGCTTCGACCCCTAGAGATTCGAGTGCGAAGTGTTCTTTCATCATTGCTTCCATCGATATTTCCTCATCCTCGGAGATGACCAGGTGATTGATGTGTTGCGTGGATCTATTTCTATTGATGCGCCCAGTACCATGTAGCACCCAGCCGAGGTTAGTTAGCGAGGCTACAGGTTCTGTTCTGTTTCCACGACGAATTTCATGGGTAATCAGGAACCGCCAGTTGTCTTGACCCAGCAGCACCGTCGGTTTCCCATTTTCGTAAACTATCTTTTCTTCTATTTCTTTCAGATGAGCGCACGAACGAGTCAGTTGGTTCGATACTGACTGCGGAGACAGGTGTAGATCTTGCATCGTACGCGCCGAGATGTCGTATTCCTTGCTGTCGCGTCCGCGTATGTTGAAGCGTACGCGTCGAGCTTCGGTCGCGTCGATCTTCGTGCCCGCCACTCCTTCTATATAGAACGGTTCTGGAGGTCCCGTGGCGCCGATCTTCTCTGCTACCGCCGTCTCGATGAGGGTACACGTAGAGCCGTCGTCGAGCAGCGCGTAGGTGTCGCAGGTGCCTCTTGGTCCCGATACTTGAATGGGTAATATCTTCAGGAGTGCGGTCGTAACTTTTTCTTTTGTTGACGTCACGATGTCTGTAGATTCTATGCTGCTTGTTTTCTCTGAAAGTTCTCTATGTAGCAACGGGTGGTGTGTGTTTTCACACCCGTTGATGTCGCACTTCTTTGTCTTGCAAGTATGGCGAAACTTGCGTATCTTCAGGCAGCGGAAGCACAGGTGATGCTGCTTCGCCAAGTCCCACCTCTTTGATACTTCTGCACTCTTGAAGTTCCGACACTCGAACGATTGATGGTTGTCCTTTTCACAGATGAGACAACGCTGTACTTCTTCTTGAACTGGATCAGCGGGTTTCTTTTCCAGAGTGTGGAAGCTTCGCGCTATCTTCTTGCCGGCTGGCTCCCGCCGGTCTTCCGACGGTATTTGCTCCACCGGCGCGAAACTCCCGCATCGCTCCGCCGTCTTCTCGAAGAAGCTTGATAAGGTGATGAGGTCCGGCTGATCTTCTTCTTGTTCAGCCGCGAAGTCGTAGTAACGATATCGCAATGCAGACGGTATCTTTTCGACGACACCTCTGACGATCTCTGCATTGTATAAGTAGTGAGGTTTGTTGAGGGCTCTCACTGTTGCTGTAACGTTGATGATCTTCGATGCGAATATACAGATATCGCGGGGGTTCTCGGTCAGCCGGGGTAGCGCTCGAAGTTTGTTCAATTCCACCATAACGAGGGCGTCCGGTCGACCGAATCTTGATGCTAGTAACTTCATAACCTCCGACGATGTTGTGTTGCCGATGAATAGGCACTGAGCCGCCTCTTTTGCGGCCCCTCGAAGACTTCTTCTTAGTCTTGCTAAGTTTTCTTGTTCGCTGAGTAGTAATGCTGACTCCTCGAACGCAGTCTTGAATGGAAGCCAGTCGCACGATGCGCCGTTGAAGCTCGGTAGCTCGTGACTTCTATATGCGACTGGTTGAACCGCGCGTGCTGCGTGCGTGATAGCAGCCGCTAGTTCTCTATAATCGAAGCTATCTTGACGTCTTGTTGACGGATCTATACCAACGTGAGACTCTATAAACTCATCGTGCCGCTTCGGGCCCGTGTGGAGTTCCTGAGGACGGGGCTCTGTTCGCGCCGTCTCTGTCGCACGCCGGTCTTGCGTCTCGTTCTCTCTTTGAACAGGAACGCTTCCGTTTTCTATCCTGGTTTTGTTGTGCGGCTCCATGGTTAGAGCTAGCGCACTCTTCAATAACCATTGTGACGTCATCTGTTCTTTGATGGTATCGTCCTCGTTGTCACTCTCGTCTTCGTTGTCGGTTTCTTCCTCCAACGCTAATACACGTGCGGCAGCAAGTTCTACTTGTTTTCTTAACAATTCTTCTCGGGCCTTTGCGAGTTCTTTTCTTCGATGCTTGCCAGATGAACTATGCGGACGCGACGTCTTCTTCTCGGATGCTTGTGTAGCGTCGACGGATTCTTCTCGTGCGGCCGTTCCCGAAGCTGACGCCTCTTCTGTGGACGTAGTCCGGGTTGTGACGGTCCCGCACGCTGTTTCCGCCGATGACGATTCCGTGCTAGTAGCCCCCGTAGAAGACTCTGTCGTCGTTTCGCTCTGCTTCTGACTTCTTGTTGCTGGCATTTTAACTGGGATAGTCTCGAAAAAGACTCTTTATAAAGAGTCTTTTTCGAGCCTATATATGGCCTCGAAAAGGACCTTTGGATGTGTGGTCTCGAAAAAGACCTTTGGATTGTGGTCTCGAAAAAGACCTTTGAATGTGGTCTCGAAAAAGACCTTTCTATTGTTTCTTCAATATTCGACTGCTGAAGAACCCGAAAATGGTACTTCACGATAATCTCCTAATCTTGATTCTTGTATTCGGCTTCTGAAGGACCAGAAAATGTGGGCCCCTTCGACGACCCACAGACGATTGTTGATGCGCTGGTTTCAATAAATAAAACTCTTCTATTAACTTGCGAAAATAAAACTTGCCCCGACTGACTGTTGAGAGTGGACACTTGTTGCTTCTTGAGCGTTGCGTTTTCGAGTGACGAATTTGTGCCGACCGCCATTGTTTTTATGCGCTAATGGCGGCCGGCATTCTATGAGTCTCGGACGATTTATAGTCAGCCGGTGCGGGGGACATTACGTCTTTATTTTTAAACTTATACCTATTACATATTGTTACTTATTCTATCTTATGTACTTTATTTACAAATATTCTGATCTATAATAACTATAAAATGTGCGAACAATTACAAATAAAACTAAACTAGGTAAACTATAAAGTCGCGAACAAATTTTATTATTATTATTCTCAATAGTACAGTATTTATAAAATTAATAATATGTAACTATTAAACAATTCTTGATCTTTAGAAATCAAATATTAAATTATATCTTGAGATAACTAATAAAAAGATAATTGATCAGTATGAAATACATCTCTATAGTAATATATGAAGCTGAAGAGCTTGTTTGTTTGAACACATTAATCTCAGGAATTGCAGAACCGATTTTAAAAATTCTTTGAGTGTAAGATAGTCCATTTATCGAGGAACACTATAGGCTATATAACATTACGCTAAGATGAATAGGAGAGGAGCAGTAATAAAAAAGATTACGAAAACTGCAAAACTTAAAGCTTTTCTTGCAGGCGATGCTAGTAATAAATATATGTAAATAATGTTTGCATTGCAATGATAAAATAGTGATTTTCTAAAGTATTAAAAGAAATGTCGAATAATTCCTGTTATCTTATAGCTGTATCTTCTCTGTGGTATCCGGCTGAATAGAATAGACCATCTTCATTTCTAACCAAGCTCAAAAATCATATTACATATAATGTAGTTAGTGGAATTGGAAATCGATTTCTTTTGTATTCCAGAAAATTGTTCAGATATGACCAGAAGATAATAAAAAGAATACTGCAGAAGCTATGTGTCTTGGATAACTCAATTTAATAGCAAATTCTATATAAAGCATTAAGGAAAGCTGCTTTAAGTTAGTATTGTAATCGCCATTACCTTTTTTTTTTATTTATTAAGGTTTACCAGTGATTGTTACATATGTAATACCCAAGATACAAGATTAATATACATATAATACTATGACTATGTACAATCGTATTAAGGCAAACACGACTTGAACTTTTTTTAAGGCTAATAACGGACTCAAATTACTTACTATCAAAAATGTTATTACAAAATCTTACTAGAAAAACTTAAATATACTTAAAACAAAACCTTTGAAGACTATATAAATTTGTAGATTGAAAAATCTTCCTGCCTTTATCCCACTCTAAGGGTCGGCACAACATGTTATAAACATGTCACATAATTTGGCTACATATTTTATGACCGGCCGCATGCTGAGGTCAACTTACCTTAGTCGTATTTTACGACACCTCGGTAATAAAGAGGGTGGTCTATTCTATTTAGCTGGATACCACGGGTTGACTTACCTTAGTCGCCTTTTACAACACCTCGGTAAGAAATGAGGCTGGTCTATTCATCTCAGCCGGATACCACAATGCGGTAAACAAATTATATAACATAAGTAATATATTATTTACAGTACTATGCACAATAAATGTACACAACTAGGTATATAAATATCCGATTTATATATACCATCAGACCAGCAGTTGCAATGTAAACAATTTTGTCTTAACTGCCGTGTCTGACTGTCCTGTTTTATTAAAAAGCAAAGAAAAGCGGAAGATGAAAACCGCGAATTTAAAGTTGAGTGCGTCTATTCAAAATCTAAATGGATTTCCGACATGTCTTAATTGTAAGGAGAATTCAAAAGAAGTCAAATTTAGAGAGACACTTTATAAAAAAGCACGCGTCATTTAGTACTAAATAACCTCCAATTTGAGCAGAAAGCAGTTGAGGAACTTCAGAAGATCGGAGAATCGTCAACTTCTGTGTTTAATAACTGGATGCAATCTTCTAGAAATATATATGACAAGTTTTGTTTTTAGCCAAGAGATTGCGAGGAGAGGGAAATGGTACACAGACGGCGAATACATAAAAAAATGTTTTTCGTGTAACATTCAAGTTAACGGACAATGGCTTTTGTTAACCTGGATTCGGAATTTCATTCAACCAATGAATTTGGTTTTGTTTTCCTGGACTTGATTGCTGTGTGAATTATATTGGTATTCAACATGCCGATTTTTTGCCGTGTGGTATCCGGCTGAGTAGAATAGACCACCCTCTTTCTTACAGAGGTGTCGTAAAAGGCGACAAAGGTAAGTTGACCCACCGTGTGGTATCCGGTTTAGTAGAATAGTACCACCCTCTTTTCTTACCGAGGTGTCGTAAAAGGCGACAAAGGTAAGTTGTGACCCACCGTGTGGTATCCGGTTTAGTAGAATAGACCACCCTCTTTCTTACAGAGGTGTCGTAAAAGGCGACTGAGGTAAGTTGACCCACCGTGTGGTATCCGGTTTAGTAGAATAGACCACCCTCTTTCTTACAGAGGTGTCGTAAAAGGCGACAAAGGTAAGTTGACCCACCGTGTGGTATCCGGTTTAGTAGAATAGACCACCCTCTTTCTTACAGAGGTGTCGTAAAAGGCGACTGAGGTAAGTTGACCCACCGTGTGGTATCCGGTTTATTAGAATAGACCACCCTCTTTCTTACAGAGGTGTCGTAAAAGGCGACTGAGGTAAATTGACCCACCGTGTGGTATCCGGTTTAGTAGAATAGACCACCCTCTTTCTTACAGAGGTGTCGTAAAAGGCGACTGAGGTAAATTGACCCACCGTGTGGTATCCGGTTTTGTAGAATAGTACCACCCTCTTAAAGAAGCGTTGTAAAATACGACTAACGTAAGTGGACGTCAGGCAGGCGGCCGGTCGTTAAAACGCAGCCAAATCATGTGACAGCGTGTTTATAATTATTTTTTTTTAGACAGGAAAAAACCCCTTATGGGTATAGTCGCCCGACGAGGACAGGCGACAGTTATGTCGGACTCGCACTGACTAAAATAATCTGTGTGCTCCACTACGCTGCTGGTGGCGGGGATAGGGTACCCGTGGTATTCAACATGCCGAATTTGTACACACATGCATCTCATCTAGCCAGATTATATCGAGAGAGATATCCAAACGCAGCGCGTCATACAGATCACCGCGTGTTTATAAGTGTACATATGGCATACTCAGAGAGACCTCGAAGAGACGACGATGACTTTGTTTTAAATGAAGTACAGTGAAAGTTCCATTGCAGTACCAAAAAGTATTTCTCACAGAATTTTAAAGCTATACGAATATCATCCTTAATGTCACATAATTTCATCTGTCAATATATGTCTTGTCTATTGTCGTTCTGTACAAGTTAATAAAGAAAGTAAATCTGAATGCAGTTACAATATATAGCCACCATAGGAATATCATACCACTTGCAACATGTGTAGGCGCTATCAAACAGCGCCATCTAGTGTCGACTCTCAGCATCAAATTGTAAAATTCAGCTGAGACATCTATTGTATACCGAAGGTACTAATCCGATGAATTTAGAAAAATTTTAATTTTTAAATATATGACTAATTGTAATGTATAGAATTATTAAATTTCAATTGTTTAATTATTATAGGATTAATTAAGCAATTATAATGTTTATATATGGTTTAATTTAACACGTTCTTATTTGTACTTTAATTTTGGTCATAATGGTTCTTATATATAAAACTAGCGGCCTGCCCCTGCTTCGCACGGGTATAAAATATACAGCCCATGTCACTCAGTGAAAAAAAATTATTAAAATCAATCCAGCAGTTTTGATTTATTCATTACTGCCCGTGGCCCGCAAGCGTTAAATTTGGAGAAAAACAATTTCCCTCTCCCTATTCCAAGATTTCCTGCTGTCTTTGAATATCTAAATTCATATAGTACATATTTGCGTATTTATTTTTACATTTTTCCCTATGTATTTTATTTTTACAATTAATTACAGAATGTCTTTAAACGAACTCTTAAAAGAGCGACATCGCTGCTAAAGTCGAAGTGTTATAGGGCGAAGCGCGGCGTCCTCACGGCATTTTAAATCTGTAATATCTCCGAAAATGTTCACTTAAATTACATGCTGTAAACGGCCATATTGATCTATATTAAATCAACTATTTATTTAAGCACTTAATTGGATAAAGATAAATGCTGTATTGTATAAAAATTGCTTCAAAAATAAGGCATTATTTTTCGTAAAAATTAATGACGAAAAATGCTATAGTGGGTTATCCATAAGAGATAGACATATACCATCGCGGACTTTTCTGTAGACCTTTTCAAGGTGTACAAATACTTAGTACATTATTTTGATAAATCTCGTACGGCCTTACAAATAAAACCACGCATAAGCGAGAGTTATCCTAGGAATAGTTATGCTTAGAATATCCTAAGTTTAAGGAGACAAATATATTCTTACAAATAAATTCGGTATAACCTCGTAATAACTATTCCTTCCTTATACTATGCATACGTAAGAAAAAGTAAAATTTTGTTTATGGCTGCCGTTTTTTTTGTCATTTTGACATGACTTTGACATTTCTATTTGTAATTTGGCGGGCGACGACGAATTTTTGAATTGTGATTGTAGTGACTGGATTGTGCTTATTAATTTTGTTTGTGATTCTACTGATTAAAAAAACAGATTAATTGTGTTAATATTACTCAAACAACAATGATGGCTTATAAAAGAGAACGCTCTATCAACTGGGAACAAGATGAAAAGGTAACGATAATAAAAATATTGAATTCGCCTTGCGTGGTATTTTCGTCTTGTATGTTGCTTTTGTTTAATACGCTTTTGTTTGTTACAGCAACTACTTAGAGATATTATAAAGCCGTATAGTGATATTATCTCACACAAGGATTTGTCTACTAATACAAACAAGGCAAAGCTTAATGCGTGGAAGGAAATAACCGAGAAGTTTATAAACAAACTTTTAACTGGATATTACTGTCTACTTTAAAATAGTTTCGTTGCAATAATGAAATGAAATGTTTTTTTTTAAGGTTCAATACAGCTAACGTAAGGAAACGCGATAAAAAGCAACTTATGAACCAGTGGAAATGCTTTAAAATCGCTTCCAAAAAAGATATGTCCGACTATCGACGAGAGTTAAATAAAACTGGGGGAGGGCCGAAACCACCACCCCTTCACCAGAAACCTTAGAGCTAATAGATTTGATATCTCAGGAATTCGAAGTAGATACTAACGAATTTGATTGTGATGGTGTTCAGGTAAAAAACTTTTAAAAGTTTATATTACATACTTACTCTGTTGGCAGACAGAGTGTAGGATACAATGAATAGTGTACAGTAAATATAAAGGTCAAACATAACCAATCCCTAACACAGGCTATACACCACCCAATCAAGGTTATTTATGGGACTTGCTGCCTGTACATTTTTACATGCTACAGACCACTATTAAGTGACTGCACACTTGACATAGTTTCTAATTTCAGGATATTGGGCCTTCATCAATTATACAAGTTTTTGACAGTGATGCTGTTATGAATGATAAGGTTACATTGCTTTTATATTTAGTACTACAACTTAAAACTTATTGCTATTATTATTAATCTAGTACTAATATATTATTATAAGATAACATTGTTTATAGATTTTATTTCCATAACTTTTTAATTATTACATACATGTGCTGTTAATAATATTGTTAACATAAATAATGAATTGCATATTTTTATAGGATATGAAATTAAATAGAAATGAATAAAAAATTATAGAAGAAAAGAAATTAATGGACAAGCTGTTCACTACACCAAAGCGATCTGTTAATAAAACACCGGTAAGCGTTGATAATATAATATAAAAACAATAATTTTCATTCACACTTATTAAATAAATAAGAAGCTAGTTTCTCAAAAACAAAACATTTATTCTTTTTTAACAACGTTTCATTGATTCTGACAATGTTTTTTGTATTATTGACCTAACTATTTGACAGAAGTTTTATTTGAAAGATGTAACTATTTATTGTCTAAACAATCATCATGTTCTTGTTTTGTTACAGCTAAAAAAGGAAAAAGAAAGTTTCAATTTTGGGGAATCGTCATTCAAAGATATGCATAACTTCAGAGTTATAGAAAATGAGAGACAGCAGAAGGAGCATGAACTTAGGATGAAAAATGCCACTGAGTTACATCATCAAGTAATGGAAAACTTAAGACTACAAAAAGTAATATTACTTCAGACTTTGGAGTCATTAAAAAAACAATAAATAATTTATAAAAATGTTTTTAATCAATTAAGAAGTTTTATTTATCTTAGAAATGTTCTTCTATAAAATGTTCTCTGCTGAGTTAACCCATCAATATCTGCAGCATCATCTAGTATCTGTAAAAAAAGCAAAAAAATGATAGTTGCATATATTGATCTAGGTACCTAAAAAAAGGTAACAGTACATTGTACCATAAAAATACGACGTTAACAATTGCAGTAGATACATATTAAAGTTACTTACCTGCTTGCGAGCCCAGTATCGCAATGCTATTAATATCTGGAGAGTAGAAGGTAAACCTCCACCACGTTTATCCATATTTAAAGATCCACCAAATAATTGGTCCAGAAACATAACACCGCTCTTAGAAAATCTATATTTAATACGAAATTCATCATCACCATACAAATCAAAGGGATTTTCTCTGTTTTTGAATGTTTTAACTTTTCTTTCTGTCTGTATTTCATTAATAATATTATTAACTAGCTCTACTTCATATATTGCTCTTAATGACATCTTGAATAATAAATTAAATTAAAAAATTAACTTATTGTGCTGGCTAAAAATAGACACAAGTCAATGATTTTTGAGGTTATTCCTTAGTTAAACAAGGGCAAGGGTAAGGTAGGGAATCAAAATCTGTTGCGTAGTGTTAAAGTTTTATGCGTACATAGGGATATATGGACAAAGAATGCGACTTTGTTTTATAATATGTAGTGAAAGTGATTAGATTGTTTTCAAGAATTCTTAAATATAGGCAAATTCTATAAATATTAATTAAATAAATTATCAGTTATTTGATTTGTAAAAACTAATTTTATTTAAAATGAACATTGTTTTGATAATATTAATAACTATCTTTCATTAAGTAAAATTATTGATTGTATTACATAAATTCATTTTAAAATAATATCTCTATATTTTAAGACTATTTAAGACTGTTATTTATTATTTAATATTATAAGGCTGTTATATGTTGTTACAACATGTTTTTAATACAACCGCCTTCATAGAGTTGGTCATTAATATGAAAAAGCATTGTGGCTGTCATTATATGTGTCATTGAGTTGAGAGAGAGTAAATGGGTTGACTTTGTGAAAATTGCTTTTTATTTTTTGAATAAGTATAAATGAGAAATATCGTCGCTTTTTATAACGTTATTTATTATGTTTTATATCAAATAAAATATTGAAATATCATAAACTATGTGACAAATCTGTGTAATAAAAGAAATAGTGTTTCAATTGGAAGAGTGACTATATTTGTAATTTACAACTGTTCAAAATAAATATACCGAGAAAATGGTAATTTTTTTTTTTTTTCGAATTGACAATATGCTGTTAGCCCTAACGGCTTTTACAGCGTCACCGGGCGGGACGGGCGAGCGCAGAAGCATCGCCGAGGTTGCGAAATGCGTAGAGTAGAGCGTAGAAGCTCTACTAGCGTCGGGGAACGTCGTCCTAAGGGTGCCTCCTGTGAGGCCGGACCACGTTTTAGGACGACGTGTAGTGGAGGGCTGATGATATGACTTTCATTAGTCAATACGACGACGGAAGGGTGGCAAGAAGCCACGACCAACCGATATCAGAAATCTGGGACCTCGTCTTCGCCGGCGAAGACGCTGTGTGTGAGTATTACGTGTTTTTGTGTTTGCGATCGTTATTTGATCGTCAGGGTCATATAGGACGCTTTTTGGACGCCTATATTTTCGGTGGTCAGACCTAACTGGGATGTAGGTGGAAGCAACTGAAATTAGAGGGTTCGGGTGTACCTCAGATTTCTCGAAGTAAGACTTCGAAAAACGTTTAAAGAGGTGAGTAATGGTAGGGAGGTCGAGGTCTCTATGGAGGTCAACGTTCCGCATGAACCACGGACAACCAGTGGCTGTACGCATAAATCGGTTCTGCATTCTTTGGAGCGTGAGCAATCTGACCTTTGAAACGTGCGCGAAAGCAACGCTCGCATAGGACATTATTAGTCTTATGCAAGTTTTGTAGAGTGTCACTTTGTTGCGGAGTGACATTTTACTTTTCTTGCATAACATCGGATAAAGTCGTCCCATGACATACGCAGCCTTATTGCAGACTGTGCGTATGTGCTCGTGGAAGGTCATGGAAGGTTGGAAGGTGACACCTAGGTACTTGACTTTCTGTTGCCAGTGAATTGGTGTATCGTAAAGGGAAATTTCCGTAGGTGTGTCTATGTGAGATCGGAAACGATTACCGATAAAGTGCATAGCTGCACTTTTATCAGGGTTTATTTCGATTCTCCATCGGCGGAACCAGCGTCCGAGGCTGTTTACCGCTTTCTGGAGACGTCTAGTGATAACTTGAGGTTGGCGAGATGTGGTAAATACAGCGGTGTCATCCGCGAAAAGGGCAAGATGAGTGCGCTCTTTAATAGGCGCCCGTGGAATGTCACTCGTGTAGAGCGAGTACAATAAGGGTGCCAGCACAGATCCTTGAGGGACACCGGCACGGATAGGGCGGCGAGACGACAGAGTGCCGTCTACGCGGTACCGAAATGTACGATTAGTGAGGTAGTTTCGTATGATAAGTACGAGTCTGTCAGGTATATTTAATAGGAGCAACTTGTGGATTAAGCCTGCATGCCAAACCTTATCGAAGGCTTTGGCGACATCGAAGAATATGACACCTGTAAACTGCTTGGTTTGCAAACCTTGCAATATGTGCTCCGTGAGGCGGTGCACTTGTTGAACACAGGTGTGTTTTGGACGAAATCCGAACTGTTCGTTGGGAAGGAGATTATAAGTATCGACTACGGATTTTAATCGGGCAAGGATAATTCGCTCGTATATTTTTCCTAAGCTATTTAACAAACTAATGGGACGATAGCTAATCGGGAGATTTCGAGGCTTTCCCGGTTTGGGGATACCTATCACTGTAGCTTTTTTCCACTCGTCAGGAAAGGAGCATCCGGCAAGAAGGGCATTAAAAATCAGTACCAATAGGTGGATAATTTGATCGGGAAGGCACTTCAGTGCCCTGTTGGAGATGGAATCAGGACCGGGAGCTTTTTTGGAGTGGAGGTTTTTTATTATGATTCGGACTTCTTCTCCGGTAGTGGGAAGTAACGGCTCGCTTTCGGGAGTCGTTGCGGAAAAATTGTCTGCCACCTTTTCCACTCTGGAGTGGAATTCGGTGAATTCGGGTACACTAGGGTTGGGAGAGCATTGGTTTTCCAGGCTGTCTGCCAAGCATTCGGCCTTTTCAGCATCGTCAAACGCAGGTGGGAGATTCGGGCGAAGTAGTGGTGGGGTGGCTGCGTACCCATCGGCTTTTAGAGATTTTGCCAAGCACCAGTAGGCCTGGTGTCCTGGCTTGATCTCCGAGAGCTTTCTATTCCAGGAATCGTTGTGGAAAGAGGTTAATTTTTCTTTAACCTCTTTCTGTAATCTATTGAGCGTACTCCGGTTTTCTCGGGTCGGGTATCTGTCGCGTGCCCTAGTTGCAGCACGTTTTTTAGCAATTAATTCTCGCAGATCATCTGGTAGTTCTCGACAACGAAAATTATCGGGAATTTCCCTAGAGCAATCCTTGAGAGTATCGCATAAGTGAGCTGTGAGATGAGTGGTCGCTGTTTTTGCAGTTTCCACTGAATCTATACGGTCAGGAATCTTTTTGAGGTGGTCTGAATCGAGAATTTGGAGACGCTCGCTAAGTTTTTTCCATTCGATAATGGTTTTGTTTCGAGAAACCGCGGTTGGAGGGGGTCCTAGCTGAAGTAAGACTGGGTGGTGGTCCGAGTCTAGGTCATGAATGACTTGTATGCTATGTAGCTGAAGGGTAATATTTTGGATTAGTGCCATGTCGATGGTACTGGCAGTCGGAATGGGATGGGTAGGCCGAGAGTATCGCGTGGGCTCGCCTAGAGCCAGAATATCAAAGTTCAGGAACGCAGAGTTGCTGAGTAAGAGATTGCCATTGGCATTTGGAGACGATCGATTCCATTGACTATGTTTTGAATTGAAGTCACCGCCTAGTAAGACGGCGTCTCCAAGTCCTAACAAAGTCCTAATGTCGCTTTCCAAGAGAGTTTTTGACGGACTGAGATAGATTGATACTAATGTAATCGGCTGATGGCCGGTCATCCCTAACTGACATACTGAGGCCTCGATATTAGTAAGTCGAGGGGAATCTAGAGGAGTACAGTGAAGGGACTTCCTGTAGTAAATTGCTGTGCCTCCAAGAGGGCCTGTGAGTCGGAAATGGTAATTAAATCGATTGTAACTAGTATGGCGCCATTCTTAAAAAATGGCGGATTGCATTTAGGTGACATTCTTAAGTTGTTCAAACTGTAAAATTAAATAAAAGTCTTTTCTCTGAATGTTTTTAGTTTCTTGTGAGTTTCCTCTTGTTTTTTTATTGACTTCTTGGACGGAGAGGCAATGGACGCTGGCAGGCCGCCAGGACACGCGCCGACATGCTAGGTGCATGTCACAAAAACAATTAAATAATAAAATAATTTTAGCACAGAATTTGGACACAATGGACCAAATATATCTGTATTTCTTGATCCTTGTCACTGCCTAAAACTAGTACGTAATACTCTGGGCGGTAGGAGGATGTTGCTTAATGAAAGAGGGCAAGAAATATCTTTTAAATACTCTGTGATGCTACACAGTCTGCAAACTCAAGAGCATTTGGCGAATAAATTTGGCAAACACATGTCAATTACTTTTGTTAGCTGCTCAACTCTTTAGCCAATCTGTCTCAGATGCGTTAATTTTTTTGCCGCAACAATATAAAACTACAAGAATTTGCAGATTGTGAAGCCATATGTGAGTTCATAGATCATCATCATCTTCCTGCCCTTATTCCACTCTAAGTGGGGTCGGCACAACATATTATAAACATTCTGTCACAAGATTTGACTGCGTTCTAACGACCGGCCGCCTGCCTGATGTCAACTTGCCTTAGTCGCCTTTTACGAAATAAGAAATGAGGGTGGTACAATTCTATTCAGCCGGATACCACACGGCGTATGTGAGTTCATAGATATTTTTAATAATTTATTTGATTTTTTAAATACAAGTAATTTATATGCAAAGTTACAAGCGATTATGCCAAAAAATTTAGATAAAGTCTTTAATCTCACAAATGAGGGTATAATTTATTTAAAAACCTCAAATTAAACCAAAACGAATATATATAAGACTCTCGAAGAAAAGTTCGTTTCTTAGGATTTTTGATTTGTCTCAATTCGTTAAAAAAACCTCTGAACTTTTACTTCAAGGTAAAAGCTCACAAGTTCCTCCGAAAATGAGTTAGTACATATAAATTTTCTCAGGACCATTTAGAATTGTTTTTGAGTGCAGTGCGTTTAAAGGGAGGCTGGAATAATAATCCATCTGCTAAGCAGTTCAGATCTGCTTTTAAAAAGTTATTGGTACATGCAGACTTTAAAATGCGGAAGGGAACTGTATGATCTTAGAAGATATCCCCATATTAAATGTTGCAAACAAGTCTCCTTTTGTCAATGACTAGCGGCCTGCCCCTGCTTCGCACGGGTATAAAAATATATCCCATGTCAGTCAGTGTAAAACAAAAATGATTAAAATCGATCCAGTAGTTTTGATTTATTCATTACTGTCCGTGGCCCGCAACTCGCAAGCAATAAATTTGGTGAAAAACAATTTCCTCACGGCATTTTAAATCTGTAATATCTCCGAAAATGTTCACTTAAATGACATGCTGTAAACGACCATATTGATCTATATTAAATCAACTATTTATTTAAAGTACCTAATTGGATAAGGATTAATGTTGTGTTGTATGAAAATTCTTCAAAAATAAGGCATTATTTTTCGTAAAACGTAAATGACAAAAAATGCTATTGTGGGTTATCCATAAGAGATAGACATATACCACGACGGACTTTTCTGTAGACCTTTTCAAGGTGTACAAATACTTAGTACATCATTTGATAAATCTCGTAGGGTTTAGCCAGCGTTTGCAATGTAAGCGGAAAAAAATGTAATTATTTACAGAAACTTCAAAAATTACAGTATTTCTCTACTCCGTACACACTAGCAAACAGGAATATCTCAACACCAGCTAGTTTAGTATAAAACAGTGGCCGCGGCGGAGATACAGTAGATTGAACAACGCACCTTTGCCGCGCTCGCACGTCAGATGCCTCGAAGGCCACTGATCTATGCCAGTTGTTCCCTCTGTGTTCGTGAGCGCTAGCGTGTCGCTTGTTCGGTTTGTTTTGTGGTTTTGTGTTTTTTGTGGTAGCTGCCGACTGTAGCGGAGCGTCGTCGACGTGCCGCAGCGTCGTAATTAAGGGACTCCCCGTCGAGCTCGATTTGGAGCTCATTAAACAAGACCTCATGGATCAAGGTCTCCCGATCCGCGCGGTACATAGAATGTACCACGGACGCACCAAAGCTCCTTTCGAGTTTTGTTTAATCATTCTAGATCTCTCCCCGGAGGGGAAAATGATATTCAATGTCGCCTCGGTCTGCAGACTGTCTGGTCTGCGTATCGAGGCGCCCAAGCAGAGGGGGGCGATAGGCCAATGCCATCGCTGTCAGCTGTTTGGACATTCTGCCAAGAACTGTTATGCACGTCCAAGGTGCGTCAAATGTCTGGGGGACCACGGTACCGTGGACTGCCCCCGCCCGATCCCTTCGGCCGAACCGCCGAGTTGTGTCCTGTGCGGACAACAGGGGCACCCAGCGAGTTATCGCGGATGCCCTAAAGTCCCGCTCAGAGTAAAACGGGGAGGTCTGGTGGCAGCCCGTAAAAAGGCAGCTGCCCGCACCGCCCAAAAAGCGGCCCCCCCCAAGGAGCGCTTTGTCCCCGCTCCGCTGCCCGCGGTCAACGTGTGGCAGCTGTAATGTATGTAGTGTAACTTGTCTGTGGTTCTTCCCTTCTTCCGCTGTCATTGAATGTGGAATGCTGTGTGCGAAATAAAGTTTATAGTAAAAAGGTATTGAATATTATTATTGCAACGAAGAAAAACCCACGTACACAAGAAGTTGGCGACGATTACGGGATATATATTGGATATTTATATCTACATGGTATGTTACGGAATTGTATCAAGATATTAACATTCTACAATGGCGTCGGCAGGGCGTGGCTTTTTATGAAATATAGACTACGAGGAGAACGAGAAATTCAGTGAGTACATTGAAAGATTTGAAATATTCGTTGAATGTAATGAAATTGAAGATAAAAAGAAGAAATCAGTATTTTTGACAGTAATTGGTCCGAAATTGTACAGCTTGTTGAAAAATTTATGTACGCCATCTTGCCCTAAAGATAAAACGTATTCACAATTAAAAAATATTTTGCTAAATCATTTGGAACCTAAGCCTAATACAATAACCGAAAGATACAAATTTAATCAAAGATACAATTGCCAAATGAAACGATTAATAACTATTTAACTGAATTAAAAAGATTGTCAAGACATTGTCATTATGGTGAAAATTTAAGTGAACAAATAAGAGATAAATTTATATCCGGTTTATTGAATGAGAAAATCAAACAAAGAATTTTAAATGAACCTGAGTTGACATTAGAAAGGGCATATAGTATTGCTACACAGATGGAAAAAACTGAAACAGACTTACAAGTGATGACTACCAAAGTAAACAAAATAACTGTGGCTTCAAGGAATACTTTCAACAGGGACAAAGGAACAGGACAACAGGAAGGAAAGAAAATTAAGTGCATGTGTTGTGGAAAAGAGGGGCATTTAAAGGATAAGTGTTGGTTTAAAGCGAGAAAGTGTCGCATATGTGGAAAGGTAAGACATTTAAGATTTGTGTGCAGGAATAATAATTCTAAATACAAGAATAGGAAACAACATCATTATATATTTAAAGAGAATCATCAGAATGATGAAATATTAAAAGACATTCAAAATTTATTTGCGTTTGTTAACGCACACTATATACAATAACACGATATATTAGGAATACCACTATTCCCGTTCAGAGATGCACTTCTCTTGAAAGACGAACTAAGACTGACTGTCACTGAAACGTTTTATCAATAAGAAGACTAAACCGATAACAACAACGGCACAGTGCTGCCACTGTTTTAATCAAAAAGGGCGCAATACTCTTGTTTCATGACCGTGTTGCTATAAAATACAAAGCGGAAGGCAATGGCGACAACATCCGGCCCTCCTGCATACGTGTTCGTCCCGAACACGTACTAGTCTAATGAAGAAGCTGAGGACAAACAATGTTCATGAGCATAGTTATCTACTAAGCGAAATTGAGTCATTCTGCAGTCCCTTAATGTTCCGTCTAAATGTGAATACTGGAATTCAGATTACTAATTTATCTGTTCAAACATCAGATAAACAGCGTGGATGGTATTATGGTTTGGAATAGAGATGCCTGAGGCCACTCTAAACGTGTATCACCACGCCACCATTGCAACAGTGTTCACTTCAGATCTCTGTTACAATTTAATCCACCCTGGTATCCTTTGTCTGAAGCGAATACATTAGACAAGATAAATAAACAGAAAATTAAACTTTGTTGTTCATAAGTTATCTACAAAATGAATATAAGTCATTGGGCTGTTAAGGCCACTCTAAATATGTATCACCATGAAATTATTTCAACAGTGTTCACTTTGGATATCTGTTACAATTTAACACGTTGAGCTGAGCAACGTTATAATACGTAAAATTTGATAAACGGTATTTGACACAACGTTTAATCACGTCAGTAAAAAATATGTCTTTCTTCAAAGAACGTGTATAAACGGCTGAGGCATATACAATTTCCTTCAAGCTACGTCATCGTGCCGTATCACTTTAAATTTTGAGACTGCTAGCGCCCTTCCATGTTAGTTTTTTTGTGCAGTTTATAAAGCTACTCGCACACATACATTCTAGTTACGCATACATCTGCAGCGTCGTAGTACGTCCCTCGATGCCCCCGCTCCCATACTTCAGTCGTCCGTGCGCCGTGAGCGTGAGAGTATTCAATTGCAGTGTAGTGGCCGTGGTTTTGCGAAACTACGCGTTCGAATTATCGTAAGTAATTTTATTATTTTGTGCAGATATTTATTGTAAAATTATTTACACTTATTGTTTGCGTCTATATTTGTAAAAATAATAAGTATAATCATGATTTCATTATGATGAATTTAATATAGGTAAATAATATTATGTAGGCATGTAAATCGTACGTTACAAATTTATTGACAGAATTGTACTTATTGTTTTAGATGGATAAAAAACAAGGTAAACAAAGATCGATGTGGATTTTCGATGAGGCATCAGCGTCACGGGAATCTACTCCAGATCCTTTCAGTGACGATGGTGAACATGGATCTGATGCAGATTATGACCCAGAGCCAGGACGGTCAGATGGGAGCGACAGTTCTGTAAGTAATGAATTACTATTTCACGGAAGACCACGTACAAGAATCAAGGATAAGCGTTTAGATTCCGATCAGTCCCGTTCCGAGACTTCAGATGACAGTACAAGTTCTGGAAGTATTTTTGATACCAGAAAATCAAAACGGCCTAGACCTATGTCAGAGAATTCCAATACTGCTGATCGCGATACGGAAACAATGGGCTCACTTGAGTCACAGTCGAGTCAAGAGAACGAACTTGAAAACAGTGACCAGCCACCACTACTAGATATAGAGGCTAACCTCGAAGTGCCTAACCCACTGCCGCTTCGTAGAGTCGTAAATCTCGAGCCACCACAACTTTTAGACATAGAAGACAACCCGGGAAATCCTGAGCCACTACCACTTCTAGACATAGAAGGCAACCCGGAAATTCCTGAGCCGCTACCGCTTCTAGACATAGAAGGCAACCCGGAAAATCCTGAGCCGCTACCGCTTCTAGACATAGAAGGCAACCCGGAAAATCCCGAGCCACTACCGCTTCTAGACATAGAAGGCAACCCGGGAAATCCTGACCTACCACCACTTCTAGACACAGAGAGTAACCCCGGCAACCCAATAATTCCTGAGCCACCATTGCCTTTAGATGTAGTGGGCCATTCTATAACTCCTGATCTGGCGCCACTTATGCCAGCTTCTCCTGTCTTCCATTCACCTGCTATGATAATGGACAACATATTACCAGGCCCATCTCACGGTCATGCTAGAGATATTTCGAACACCGCGCGACGGCAGCGAAGATACCGAACACCGTCTCCAGTAGCAGATTGGACCGACTCTACAGAAGTTATACCAGAATTTGACTTTGACGACAGTTCTGTCGGTGTCCAGTTTCAAATCGATTCAAATACATCAGCTATCGACGTCTTTTACAAAATGTTTCCTCCACATATTGTAAATTACATAGTTACAAGCACAAATAATTATGGAAGAGCACTGTGCTCCACAAATAGACCTACCACTAGAAATTCACGACGCTACCGTTATAAAGATGTAGACCGCGACGAAATCCTAAAGTTTTTAGGATTATGTCTTCTGATGGGACAAGTAAGCATTCCTAAAAAAAGTAAACTATTTACATATAGTGATCCCTTATATTTTCATCCGATTTTTCAATATACGATGTCTGCGCGTAGGTTTGAACAAATTTTGAGATGTTTATGTGTGTCCCCGTTAGGAGCTACAGGAAAAGAAAAAATTATTAAATTTATAGATGCGGTTTCGAAGAATTTTCAAGAATGCTACAAGCCTGCAAAAGAACTGTCGTTAGATGAATCAATGTTACTCTTTAGGGGACGCCTGTCTTTTCGACAATATATAAAATCTAAAAAGGCTCGCTATGGCATTAAATTTTATGAATTGACAACATCAGATGGGTACGTTCTCAATTTGATTATGTACGCAGGAAAAGATGATCAAGATGAAAACGAAACAGGAAAAAAGACAGAAAAAATAGTTATGAGACTAATGAGACCATATTTACTAAAAGGACATTACTTGTACATGGACAACTATTACAACTCAGTTGCGTTATCTCAAAAATTATTAGATTTAAAAACCCATTCTACAGGGACTTTACGGACTAATAGAAAAGACAACCCAAAAGAATTAACAAAAAAGAAATTAAATAAAAATGAACATTTTTGGGTTCGTAAAAATAAAGTTTACGTATCCAAATGGCAAGACAAAAGATCTGTGCTTATGGTAACTACATCAAATCATCCCAAACTTGTAGAAGTAACTAACAGACGTGGACAAAAACGTATAAAACCACAGGAAGTGAAAATATACAATCAATTTATGTCGGGAATCGATCGTGCAGACCAAATGATTTCTTATTATTCCACACCCCGTAAGACTTTGAGGTGGTACAAGAAGGTATTCTTTCATTTACTGGATCTCTCAGTGTGGAATAGCTTCTTTATATACAAAAAGTATTGCAAGAATAATAGCAACAGATACCATTTTTTGACCTTTAGAGAAGATTTAATAAAAACACTCATACAGCTGCCTCCGAATCTACAACCTGACAAACTAATAAACAGAAATAAATTTGATAACCGACTGAAAGAAAGGGCTGATGTTGTGCCATCAAGAGCCGTTGAAAACCGTGACAATTTTGGCCACTGGCCGGAAAAGATTCCCGTACGAACTAACTCGAATAAGACGTCATATTACATGAAGTGCAAAATGTGCTCCAAAAAGAAGATAAGAAAAGAAACCAGTATACGATGCAAGGGATGTGAAGAGAAGCCAGCACTCTGTGCTATTTGTTTTGAAGAGTGGCATAGTCAATTATAAATGTTTGATTAGTTATGTTACTTTTCAAAACATTTTATTATCGTTCTGTATTGTCCCACTGCTTGGCAAATGTCTCCCCATTTCCTTATATTAATTATTAATTATAAGAGATGATAAGGCTGATTATGATATTATCAAACGTGATAATAAAGACTGATTATTAGTTTGATAAGTTCTGTATCTAGGTTGATACATTATTAGTCAAAGAGATGACCAGTAAGGCTGATTTATGAATAAATACCAAATGTGATTATGTTCCTTTAGCGATGTCAAACTGTCGCAAATATTCTTAGAAGTGTTTTTTCTGTAGAATTGTGAGGCCAACAATTGTTAGTTAGTTTATAAGTACAACATCTAGTGTATGATTATAGTCAGAAGTCAGATGTTTTTATTTCAAAATACTAATTATTATTTGAATAAATATCTTGAGACGAAAAAACTGTTTTATTGGCTTTTCTCAAATTAAATTCAAATATCTGTCAACGTCAACAGACTTTACTTTCTATGTTACATACTCCAGAAATAACAGTATCTGGCACAACTTTCATGGACGTTGACGTGATCAGAGTTTCTCCCTAAATTCATATTAACGTAGCTACTAGTATACGAAACAACGTTTATGAACGCCGACGTGGTAAGAAGTTGTTCTATATTAAATAGTATATGGCACAACATCTATATACGTTGACGTGGTTAAACGTTGCCCCGTAATTTATATAGACGCCTTATAGTTACACGACACAACGTTTTAGGACGTCGACTTGTTTAGACGTTGTTCCCCAATTTATTAATACATATGGACAGTATATGACACATCGATTAAGAACGTCAACGTGGTTAGACTCTGTGCTTTATTTATATACTATACGTAGATTGCATATGACACAACATGGATAAACGTCGACGTGTAGTAACGGTTGTGTCACATTTCATATTATCTTTGGTTGTATACAAACAGAACGTCACTAATCGTCATTTATTTTGTATGAGAAAATAGTGCACCGCGCGACAAACATTTGAATACCCAGATGCTCAGCTCAACGTGTTAATCGACTCGGCTATCCTTCGTCTAAGACAACATCTGGCTTATAAGTCATTATTCTCATATTGTATCCAAGGTTTCCTATTTCTCTGCGCAAATCGTTGCAATATATGATGTAAAACTTTTTTTTTTTTCAATTTTGATCATATTGGCAATTTGTGGGTATTTAAAAATAAAATTTACTTGAGCGTTTGAATTTCAACAAACATTCTCGGATGAAATGTGAGTAGTTATCCAAAACTTAATCATAAATAAACCATACTTTTGCACTATTTAATACGAAGAAAATTGAAACGTATTTACTCACCAGAAACGTTCGTTATACGTAATATATAACTGTAATCACTTTTTACTTACGCAAAAATATACAAACCAAGAAATGATTTTTATTAAAATTAGACGAGAGTAAATTTAAAAAGCCAAAATTGCTGTAAATCAGGATGCACGGACAACGGGCACGACGCGAGTAAACTTTCACACTTCTGATGTTAACGCACACTACATACAATAACACGATATATTAGGAATACCACTATTCCCGTTCAGAGATGCACTTCTCTTGAAAGACGAACTAAGACTGACTGTCACTGAAACGTTTTATCAATAAGAAGACTAAACCGATAACAACAACGGCACAGTGCTGCCACTGTTTTAATCAAAAAGGGCGCAATACTCTTGTTTCATGACCGTGTTGCTATAAAATACAAAGCGGAAGTCAATGGCGACAACACGTTGAATGAGGAAACTCATGTATCACCATATAAGTTAGATTTAGTGGTAAATTGTAATAAAATAACGTTTGATATTGATACAGGAGCTGCTATAAGTGTTATTAGTCAAAATTTAAAAGATAAATATTTTAAAAACTGTCAAATCTATAAGTGTAATATTAAACTTAAGTCTTATGTTAACAACTTAATTACTCCTTTAGGATTTATTTGTGTGGATATATTGTTTAATAATGTATTAATAAAGGCAAATTTATATATTATAGAGAACGGGGGACCTCCTTTAATGGGTAGAGATCTATTACAAAAATTAAATATTAAAGTATTTGATTTGAATTCATTAAACTTTGAATGTATAAAGAATGTGTTAGTGAATAAGTTTCCTGAAGTATTTAGTTCAGAGTTAGGCACTTATAAAGGTGAAAAGGTAAATGTAATATTAAAGAAAATGCGACACCAAAATATTTCAAGGCTATACCATTACCATTTAGTATGAAAAAATTTGTGGAAGAGGAAATAAATAGGTTAGTTAGTCAGGATGTGTTAATGCCGGTTAAATATAGTGAGGGGGCAACCTCAATTGTACCTGTGTTAAAGGAAACAGGTAAATTAAGAGTGTGTGGTGATTTTAAGGTCACTATTAATAAGTATTTAGAGGATGATAAGTATCCGATACTTAGAATAGAGGATCTTTTTGTAAACTTAAATAAGGGAAAGAAATTTTCAAGGGTTGATTTAGCGCATGCATATCAACAATTACTTTTAACAGAGGAAGCGAAAAAGTTAGTTTGTATTAATACTCATCTTGGGTTATATCAGTATAATAGATTACCTTTTGGGGTGAAAATAGCTCCAAATATATTTCAACATGTGATGGATCAGTTATTTGGTTCAAGAGAGGGTATAGCTGTGTTTATGGATGATGTGGTTATCACAGGGAGAGATGACCAGGAACATTATAAAAATTTATGATTTGTTTTTGATAAATTAAAAGAGACAGGACTAACGGTTAGTGTGGATAAATGTATATTTTTTGCTGATAGTATAAATTATTTGGGTTATATTTTGTCCAAGGACGGGTTACACCCTGATCCGACGAAGGTGGATGCAATCGTTCAAGCTCCAAACCCCACAAATGTCACCGAACTAAAATCATTTCTTGGCTTAGTTAATTATTATATGAAATTTTTACCAAATGTGTCTACAGTACTAGCACCATTGTATTATTTATTAAAAAAGGAAAGTAAATTTATTTGGAATCAAAAGTGTAAAGAGTCTTTTGAGGCTGTAAAAAAATGATGGTCTCATCGCATATTTTATCTCATTACGATCCATGTCTTGATTTGTTTTTGGCATGTGATGCAAGTGCATATGGGGTAGGTGCAGTTTTATCTCTGAAAAAGAATGGTATTGAAAGACCTATTGCTTTTATGTCAAGAACATTAAATGATGCAGAGAAAAAATATAGTCAAATAGATAAGGAAGCTCTTGCTTTAATTTTTGGAGTTACTAAATTTAATCAATACTTATGGGGTCGTAAATTTACATTAATTACAGATTCAAAGCCATTAGTGAATATATTTGGTCCTAATAAGGGTATACCTCCTATAGCTGCTAGTAGACTGCAGCGATATGCATTATTGTTATCAGGGTATGATTATAATATTGTGTATGTGAAATCAGAAAATTATAATGCTGATGCATTGTCAAGGTTACCACTAGAAAGAGTGGAAAGTCAGATAAAAAATGATTATTCTTATTTAAATTTTTTGAGTGATAATGTTAGTATACCTATTGATTGTAAACAGATAAGAAAAGAAATTGCTTTAGATTCAGTATTATGTACAGTACAAAATTTTATTAATTATGGATGGCCAAAGCATGTAGAAGATGATCAACTAAAACCTTACTTTTATAAACGTGAACAATTGACAGTTGAACAAGGAATTATAATGTATGGTTATAGAGTTGTTATACCTAACAAATTAATATCTGAAATTTTACATGAACTGCATTCAGCTCATTTAGGTGTGCTCAAAATGAAAAGTATAGCCAGAAGTTATTTCTGGTGGCCTTCAATAGATAAGGATATAGAATTAATGGCAAATAGTTGTACTGCATGTATTTCTGAAAGACCAAATCCTCATAAAGTAAATTTACATGTATGGGAATATCCAAAACAACCTTGGTCTCGCTTACATATAGACTATTTAGGTCCGTTATATGGTAAATATTACTTTGTATTAGAGTGTGCTCATACAAAATGGATTGAAGTAGAAGAGGTTAGTTCTACATCAGCAGGTCAAGTAATTAAAATTCTTAAGAAATTATTTTGTACTTTTGGATATCCAGACTTAATATTTAGTGATAATGGTCCTCCATTTCATTCAATGGAATTTACATCATTTTTGAAAAGTTGTGGCATAAAACAGTCATTTTCACCTCCGTATAATCCATCAACAAATGGATTAGCAGAGAGTGCAGTTAAAATTGTTAAAAAATGTATTAAAAAAGCAATGTATGAAAAGAAAAATATAATTGATTGTATAAATTCATTTTTATTAATGTATAGAAATTGTAAACATTTAACAACAGGAGAGAGTCCAGCTTACTTAATGTTTAGGAGAAATTTAAAAACTAAATTTAATTTGTTAAAACCATGTATTGAAAATTATGTTCAGAGTAAACAGGAATTAAAAAAAAAATATGCAAGGGGAAGTGGTTTAAGAGAATTTTACATTGGAAAATCTGTGTTAGTTAAAGATTATAGAAATAATAGTAATAAGTGGATAGAAGGAATTGTGTATAAAAAACTTGGGCCTGTAACATATTTAGTTAAATTAAATGATACTGGAATTATTTGGAAAAGACATATAAATCAATTATTAGATACAAAATAAATAAAGAATATAGTAAACCTTATTCAGTTACTAACAGTGATATAAATTATAAAAATCAGAACTCAAGTTTTGTAAATGATTCTTTAATCTCTATTCAAGATTCAAATAATGTTTGTTCAAAAGATTTAGTGTACAAAAATGATTGTATCGAAGGTGAGATTTTGCCTTCTGTTGAGGAAAACATATTAGATAAATCTCATACCAAAATCATGAATACTCCACAAAAGGCAGAACCTACACCATTAATAATGAAAAGGTCTAAAAGAATTAGAAAACAATTAGATAGATTTCATCTTTAATAATATCATTACTTATAGACATATATAAAATACATAATATATTGTTAGTATGTAGTATTTTTGTTAAAGCATAAAAGTTAAGATTTTCAAAAGTTTTTGTAATGTTATATATATAGTAAATAAGAAATATATATATTGTATTAACATCAAATTAAGGAAGGGAGAGTTGTACTGTATGTAGTGTAACTTGTCTGTGGTTCTTCCCTTCTTCCGCTGTCATTGAATGTGGAATGCTGTGTGCTGTGTGCGAAATAAAGTTTATAGTAAAAAGGTATTGAATATTATTATTGCAACGAAGAAAAACCCACGTACACAAGAGCAGCAAAGACAGGCAGCCGCGTCGGTTGCACCCCCTCCGCCCCCGCAGGCTCAAGCGATGACCCCGGTCGTCGCCAAGGCATCCAGCGGCCCCCCCACCCCACAGATTGCATCCCCCAAACCCAAGTGGCCGCGCCTCAGCACGTGAGCAGCTTCATGGAAGACATGAAGCTGATTAGCGGGTTGATCGCCAACATTGACACCGACGAGTTGTCAATATTGGCGAACAAGCTGAGACGCGAGCCGCAAAACAGATTAATGGCTTTGCTCGAGCACGCGGAGCTCGTCCAGGCCATCGCGAAAATTTCGATATAATCCTTTATGGGTAGTACGACCCAAAGGAATAAACCCCAAGGGCTCAGGGTCGTTACGCTGAATGCAAACGGCCTCACCGATCAAATTAGCGAAGTTCGAGAATTCGTGGTTGCGCACTGCGTTGACATTTTGTTGGTGCAAGAATCATTCTTGAAACCAAGTAGACGCGATCCCAAAATCGCCAACTACAACATGATTAGACATGACCGCTTCAGATCCAAGCTGGGTGGCACGGTCATTTATTATAAAAGATCCCTCCATGTCTCCCCAGTAGACTCCCCTGAGTTAGAAAACATGGAGACCACAGTCTGTCAGGTGGGTATGACGGGTCATCCATCCGTCGTAGTAGCATCTGTCTAAAGAAAAAAGTGCTGAGAAGCGACCTAGCCGCGCTTCTGGCGCTTGGAAATTCAGTTATCCTGGCCGGTGACTTCAACTCGAAGCACGGCCATTGGAATTCTTTGAACACCAATCAGAACGGTCACACTCTCCACAAATTAAGTGACATCGCCCACCTCGGCTTTGAGGTTATAGCTCCAGACGAGCCGACTCACTGTCCCCTCAATAGTGAGCACGAGCCCGACGTCCTAGATATAGTTCTACTCAAGAACGTAACACTCCAGTTACGCTCTATCGATTCATCGACCTCAGTTCTGACCACCGACCGGTTCTACTCCAGCTAGGCAGGTCCGCTTCCGCGGCACCTAGCACAAAAACCATCATAGACTGGAAGAAGCTCAACGAGCAACTTCAGTCGATTGATTCAGTCCACTTGCACCAAATTCCTGATAGCATAGACTCAGAAGAGGTCGCCAAGGCGGCCTTCTCTCATCTCACAGCTCACTTGAGCGACACGATCAAAGCGTGCTCCCGGGAAATACCCGATGACCATGGTCGCCTGAGACTTCCTGACGACTTAAGAGCACTTCTCACCAAAAAACGAGCCGCCACTAGGGCGAATGCCGCTTATCCAACCCCCGAAAACCGGATCAGACTCCGGAGATTACAGAGAGAGGTAAGAGAAAAACTTGCCCTTCGCTCTAGTGATTCATGGGATGCGAAACTCTCGAAGATCTCGCCAAGTCATTAGGCTTTCTGGAGGCTGTCGAAGTCTCTGAGAGGCGGCCTCTACGCAGTCACACCGCCTCTGTTGCGTAATAACCTACCACCCGCGTTCGAGGATTTCGATAAGGCCGAGTGCTTGGCGGACAGCCTTGAAGCCCAGTGCTCCCCCAATATCAGCTCTCCCAGCCACGCCGAATTCCATGCCAAACTGGAATCGGAAATGGCTAGTCTTTCCGCAGCGGTTCCCGAAAGCGAACCGATCCCCCCCACTTCCGGAGATGAGGTACGATCCATTCTAAAAACGCTCAAATCCCGTAAATCCCCAGGTCCCAACCTTATCACGAACAAGGCACTCAAGTGTCTTCCTGACCGTCTCGTGCACCTCTTGGTATTGATATTCAATGCCCTTTTGTCTTGCTGCTGCTTCCCGGACCAGTGGAAGACGCAACAGTTATAGGAATTAACAAACCGGGTAGACCCGGAATCTCCCAGACAGCTATCGCCCCATTAGCTTACTCAATAGTTTGGGTAAAGTCTACGAGAGAGTCATCCTCTCTAGACTCAAAGCAATTATAGACTCTAAAAACCTCCTACCGAATGAACAGTTCGGTTTTAGATCTCGCCACACGGCCGTTCACCAAGTTCACCGCCTGGTGGAACACGCTTTGCAGGGTTTCTCCATAAAGAAATCCACGGGTGCCGTGTTCTTCGATGTCGCCAAAGCCTTTGATAAGGTTTGGCACGCTGGCTTGATTTATAAGCTCCAGCAATTAGGCATTCCAGATAAGTTCGTACTTCTCATAAGAGATTATCTCACAAACCGCACTTTCAGATATCGCCTAGACGGTACTCTCTCATCCAGACGGCCTTTACGTGCTGGAGTTCCCCAAGGTTCGGTATTAGCACCGTACCTATACTCGCTCTACACAAGCGATATTCCACACAATAGTAAGTTTTCGTCGTTAGCATTATTTGCGGACGACACGGCTATATTTAACACCAACAAAAATCCCGACATCATTGTCAGCTATTGCGTTTCTGGGAGGTACGGTACGCAATGGAACTGAAGGTGTTCAATGATATGACGTGATGAATAACAAATGTATATTTAATTGACTACATGATAATAACAGCTTAAAGTAAGTGAGAGTGAATACAAAGAAAAATACCTTAGCTTATATAATACGAATTTTAACGGGGGGAGCGAAATACAGGAAATACATTGTCACGTACGTTATATTTCTTATATGCCTATTTCGCATAACATTTTTATTTATCCATAGCTCACGTACTAGTTGTTTAAAACTATACAACATGTGAGCTATGGTTTTGCTTGTGAATTATTTGTGGCTGTACGCCACATCAGCCGTCTCCAAAAGGAGGTGGACAACCTTGAAAGGTGGTTCGCTCGCTGGAGAATAGCCATAAATCCAGAAAAAAGCGCGGACATGTTCTTCAGAATACACCCCAGATGGTCACGCACCCCCCGGAAATTTTTTACCATACAGAACCGGGACATCCCCTGGCAGGATGAAGTCAAATACCTTGGGGTCACGCTCCAGCCCAACCTCTCATTCAGACAACACATAATTCCGGACAATATAGATTCAAGAGGAAGTCGCCAAGGCGGCCACCTCTTACTGCTCACCTGTGCGACACGATTAAAGCGTGCTCCAGGGAAATACCTGACGACCAACGTCAGAGACTCCCTGATGATTTAAGAGCACTCCTCACCAAAAAAACGCGCCGCCACTAGGGCGAAAGTCGCGTATTCCACTCCTGAAAACCGGATCAGACTGCGGAAATTACAGAGAGAGGTGAGAGAAAAACTTGCCCTCCACAATAGCGATTCCTGGGATGCGAAGCTCTCGGAGATCTCGCCAAGTCATCTGGCTTTCTGGAAGCTTTTGAGGTTTTGAGAGGTAGCCCGTATGCAGCCACGCCACCTCTGTTACGGAATAACTTACCACCCGCGTTCGATGACATCGATAAGGCCGAGTGCTTGGTGGACAGCTTTGAAGCCCAGTGCTCCCCAAATAGTAGTTCTCCTGACCATGCCGAATTCCACGCCGACGTGGAATTGGCGGCGGCCAGCCTACCAGCGGCGGTTCCCGAAAGCGAACCGATCCCCCCCACTTCCGGAGATGAGGGTTGATCCATTTTGAAAAAATTTAACCCCCGTAAATCCCCAGGTCCCGACTCCATCACACACACATCATACAAAGCACTCAAGTGTCTTCCTGACCGTCTCGTGCACCTCTTGGTATTGATCTTCAATGCCCTCCTGTCATGCTGCTGCTTTCCGGACGAGTGGAAGGAAGCAACAGTCATAGGTGTCATACCTTTCAGACAGCTATCGCCCCATCAGCCTAATCAATAGTCTGGGTAAAGTCTACGAGAGAGTCATTCTCTCTAGACTTAAAACGGAAATAGAGTCCAAAAACCTTCTACCGAACGAACAGTTCGATTTTAGATCCCGCCACACGGCCGTTCATCAGGTCCATCGGCTGGTGGAACACGCTTTGAGCGGATTCTCCGTAAGAAGCTACACGTGCGCCGAATTCTTTGATGTTGCCAAAGCCTTTGATAAGGTTTGGCATGCGGGTTTGATTTACAAACTCAAGCAAATAGGTATACCGGATAGGCTCGTACTTCTCGTACGAGATTATCTTACTAACCGCTCGTTTAGATATCGCCTTGATGGCACCTTCTCTTCCAGACGCCCCATACGCGCTGGAGTCCCCCAAGGTTCGGTATTAGCACCGTACCTTTACTCGCTCTACACAAGCGACATCCCACATAACAACCGGTTTTCGTCGTTGGCACTCTATGCGGACGACACTGCTATATTTAAGAGTAGCAAAAGTACCGTTTTATAGTCAGTTGTCACAAAAGGAAGTGGACAACCTGGAAAGGTGGTTCTCCCGCTGGAGAATAGCTCTAAATCCTGACAAAAGCGCTGCCATGTTCTTCTACAGAGCCAGCACGTGCTTAGATAGACCCCGGAAATGTATTACCGTACAAAACCGGGATATCCCCTGGCAGGACAAGGTCACAAACCTTGGGGTCACGTTAGAACCTAAACTCTCCGCCAACACATACGCACAGTCCGTAATAAGGGCATCGTATGCAATGGGTCGATTCTTTCCGATGTTATGTAAGAAGAGTAAGCTGTCACTTCGCAACAAAGTGACACTTTACAAAACTTGCATAAGACCTATCATGTCCTATGCGAGTGTCTCGTTCGCACATGCGCCTAAAAACTTCCTGCGCCCCATGCAGACCTTGCAGAATAAATTCATGAGAGTAGCCAGTGGCTGCCCATGGTACGTGCGAAACTACGACCTCCATAAAGAGCTAGGTCTCCCCACAGTCGCCAGTTTATTTAAGCGATTTTCGAAAAATTATTTCGACAAAGCGGAGGTACACGCCAACCCTCTGATAGCAGGGATGGCCGATTTCCGCTGCTTTGACAAATCGTTCAAAGCCCGTATTCACAGACGCCCAAGAAGCGTCCTTACTGACCCTGACGATCAAATCACGATCGACATCGCCAGAACACTAAACAAACAAACACACACACAGCGTCTTCGCCGGTGAAGACGAGGTCCCCGTTTTCTTACGTCTAGCCGAAGGGGCGTCCAACCCCGACCGATATGACACTCAGACTTTCCATAAGTCCGTTTATAGTCCTCCACGACACGTCGTTTTAAGCTGAGGTTCGGTCTCACAGGAGGCACCCTTAAGGCGACGTTCCCAAGATGTCACGAGCCTCTCCCGAGGCTCGCTCCACTCCACCTCCGGCGATGCTTCCGCGCTCGCCCCAATCTCCCGGTGACGCTGTAAAAGCCGCTCTGGCTAACAGCAAGAAGTCATTTTTCGAAAAAAAAAAAGGAGATACAGTCATTCGGGTTCGCGCTCTTCCCGGACTCGGTCGCATATAGGCTAATGTCTGTAAGCGAAACCGACTTAGTTGATTTTTGTTTTTGTTTGTTCGTTGCGCGTTATAGTGCGAATTGCGACCGTCTCCCTTTTGGCGTGCTACTAGTAGCGAGTCGTTTGGTATTTCGTGTCGTGTCGTGTGGTGTTGTGTTGTGTCGGATCGGCTGTAGCTGAGCGTCGTTGATGAGCAGCAGCGGCCGCTGAGCATCGGAGCGCCGCCGTCGCACGCCGTCGTACGCAGGTGACGACTAGCACTTTTTAGTGCTACGTTGCTCCCAGTTCGTTGTTTGCTCAGTAAGGGTGAGTAGTTGTCTGACACTTGTTTGTTTACGTTAGATAGGTACTCAACTTCGTTCTCACCGGAACGAAGACCTTGCTGTAGTGTTAATAAGGATAAAGTAGGCACACCTCTCCCTGCCTCGGCAGGGAGTTCATTTTTATTATTTTAGTTTGGGTCCACTATGGACCCAAACAGAAAAATGGACCCGACCCTCAGCGCCACCCACCCACCCGTCGGCTTTCGCCGACTTAGAAGCCTTCTTGGCACCCAGGGACAGCCCTGCCTCGCCATCGCCCTCTCCGTCTCCATCTCCGGAGAAGCGCCCCCCCCGCCCCCGCTCCCGTGTCCGCTCCCGTGTCCGACATGGAAGCGGAGTCCGATTCCTTGTCGTCCGCCTCGGAAGCCGAGGCAGACAACGGTGACGGTTTCGAGACCGTCACCAGAAAACGAAATAAGAGGAAGCTTAAGGCTTCCTTCTCCGATGTCCCGCCCAAAAGGGCCATCAACGATGCGTTCGCCCTCGGGCGTGCCCATCCCCCCGCTTCTGTCGCCAAGCCCAAACGGGTGAAAGCGACCCCTCCCGCCCCTCCCGTCCCCACCGCCGAGTCGCAAGACCCGCCTATGGCGGAACGATAAGACAAGAATTCGAAAGATAAGACAATTCACAGATGTTGAAACAGCAAAACTTGTTTATTTTGCCTACTTCCATAGCATTATGTTCTATGGAATATTGCTATGGGGTAAATGCGCGGATAGTGAAAAAATTTTTGTTTTACAAAAGAGAGCTATACGTGGCATTTATAATTTAAGACCGCCTGATTCCCTGCGAGAGAAGTTTAAGGAAACAGGTATTCTTACATTTGCTTCACAGTATATTTTAAGCAATTTAATTTATGTACATAAAAATATAAAGAATTATAAAACGATAGGTGATGTGTACAATAGACAAAGCAGGAACCGACATAAGCTTGCGGTCCCTGCTTTGCGGCTTGCAAAAGTGCGTAACTCGTTTGTGGGTTTTGGTATAAGATTCTATAATAAAATTCCGCAATCAATTTCAGCACTGCCATTACAGCAGTTTAAAAACACTGTTAAAAAGAGGCTGATACAGAAAGCCTACTATACTCTTGAAGATTTTTTAGAAGATAAGAATGTGTGGATATAGCTCTCTTTGAACCTGTACAAGACAGTAACGACTTAATGTAAATAATATTAAGAATTATATTTTTAAAAGAGCAACCGCCGAGTTTCTTGCTGGCTCTTCTCGGTAGGAACAGCTTTCCGAACCAGCAGTAGAGTTGACGATTCAAAAGCACTTGTTTACAAGTTTATTTGAATAAAGAATATTTGAATTTGAATTTGAATTTGAACGTAGGGAAAGAGTTCCTCCCTTATACATAAGGGATAAGATTGAGTGGCAGCGTCTGCTGCAAGTCCTCAACGCGAAGGGTATCGCGAAGAAGAATGCCCGCTCCACCGCCGTTGGCATCAAGGTGGAGGTCACTTCTTCTGCGGACCACCGCACACTAACTTCTTTTCTGAGGGAGGATGGTATCAAATACCATTCTTACGCCCTCCAGGACGAGCGCGAATTGCGCGTTGTCATAAAAGGTTTGCCGGTGGAAATAGACACCGAGTTTATCAAACAGGACCTGATCAGACAGGCCCTCCCGGTTCGCCAGGTGTATAGGATGTACCACGGGCGCACCAAGGCTCCTTATGAGCACTGCCTCATCATCTTGGACCTCTCTCCGGAGGGGAAAAAGATTTTCAATATTTCCTCGGTTTGCAGCCTTTCGGGTCTGCGGATCGAACCCCCAAACAAAGGGGAGCAATCAGGCAGTACCACTGCTGCCAATTGTTCGGGCACTCTGCCCGCAACTGCTTCGCGCGCCCCAGGTGCGTAAAGTGCCTGGGTGACCACGGAACCGTGGACTGTCCCCGCCGGCCTCAAACGGAGGAGCCGCCGAGCTGCGTCCTGTGCGGCCAGCAGGGTCACCCAGCGAGCTATCGCGGGTGCCCCAAAGTGCCCCTCAGGGCAAGCGGGGTGGCCTCGCGGCCGCCCGTAAGAAGGCGGCCGCCCGCGCTGCCCAAAAGGCGCCCCCCCGGCCCTCCAAAGAGCGCTTCATACCCGCCCCCCTGCCTACGGTCAATGTGAGGCAACAGAGGCAGGCAGCTAAACTGGGTGTCCCCCTCGCCCCCGCTGGCCCAAGTGATGACCCCCGTCGTCGCGAAGGCCGTTAGGGGGCGCTAACGGCCCCGCCGCTCAGGCAGCCCCCCCCAAGTCCCAAACGGTCCCCCCTGAGCACGTGAGCAGCTTCATGAGCGACATGAAGCTGATTAGCGAGGTGATTGCCGGCATAGACGCCACAGAGTTGTCCGTGCTGGCGTCCAAGCTGAGGGCGAACCCCCAGAATAAGTTGATGGCCCTGGTGGAGCATTAGGAGCTCGTGCAGGCCATCGCGAAACTTTCCAAATAAAATAATAGGTAGTAGTCCTCAAAGGAGGAAACCCCACGGGCTCAGAGTCGTCACGTTCAACGCAGACGGCCTCATCAAACAAATCCACGAAGTCCGCGAATTCGTGGTTACTCATAGTGTCGACATACTGTTGGTGCAGGAGTCCTTCCTGAAACCTAGCAAGCGCAATCCCAAGATCGCAAACTACAATTTCATTAGACACGACCGTACCAATAATAGATTGGGCGGTACCGTAATTTACTATAAAAGATCGCTCCATGACCCCCCCGAGTTAGAAAACATGGAGGTCTCAGTTTGTCAGGTGGGTATGACGGGTCATCAATCCGTCATACTTGCATCAGTTTATATAAGCCCTTCCAAGACAGTGCTAAGAGACGACCTCCTCGCTCTCCTAGCACTTGGAAACTCTGTCATCTTGGCCGGAGACTTCAACTCGAAGCACGGCCATTGGAATTCGATTCATAATAACCCCAACGGGCGCACGCTCCACGACCTCAGTGGACTCGCCCACCTCAACTTTGACGTCATAGCCCCCGATAAGCCAACGCACTATCCTTCCCACAGTGCGCACTCACCGGACGTTTTAGATATTGTCGTGCTCAAGAACGTAGCCCTCCAGCTACGTTCTATTGAGGTCATCCATGACTTACTATACTATTGAGGATTATTTGAGTGATAGCATATCTTAATTGCAGTCAGCTACGCATCCAGCTGCAACGATTATCTTGTAACCATCAAATTGTAATAATTTTTTAAAAGATTAGCCGCCGAGTTTCTTGCTGATTCTTCTCGGTAGGAGCAAACTTCCGAATCAGTGGTAGCTTCTTTAAAACATTTGACGATTCAAAAGTACTGTAAACAGTCCACTTGAATAAAGAATATTTTGAATTTGAATTTGAATTTAAACTCTGACCATAGACCGGTTCTGTTTCAGCTCGGTAGGCCCGCCTCCGCGGCACCCAGCACTAGAACCATCACCAACTGGAGAAAGTTCTCAGAGCAACTTTAGTTCATCGACTCTGTCCACTTGGACCAAATTCCTGACAATATAGACTCCAAGGAGGCCGCTAAGGCGGCGTCCTCGCATCTCACCGCTCACTTGAGCGAAACCATCAAAGCGTGCTCCAGGGAGGTTCCTGACAATCTAGGTCGCCAACGACTCCCTGACGACATCAGAGCTCTGCTCACCAGAAAGCGCGCAACCGCCAGGACTTGTGCCGCGTACCCCACCCCAGAAAATCGGAGTAGACTCCGTAGACTACAAAGAGAGGCAAAAGAGAAAATTGCCATCTTTAACAGCGATTCTTGGGACGCTAAACTCTCAGAGATCTCGCCCAGCCCTGAGAGGCGAACAGTATGCGTCCACACCGCCATTGTTGCGAGATAATCTTCCACCCGCGTTTGAAGATTTTGATAAGGCCGAATGCTTGGCGGACAGCTTTGAAGCCCAATGTACCCCTAACTCGAATTCCGCGTATGCTGAATTCCACGCCGGGGCGGAATCCACCATCGCCAATATATCTGGGTTGGATCCCGAAAGGGAATCACTCCCCCCCACTTCCGGGGACGAGATAAGAGCTATCCTCGAAAAGCTCAAACCCAGAAAATCACCTGGCCCCGATAGTATAACGAACAAGGCACTTAAGCGTCTTCCCGACCGCCTTGTTAAGTACTCTGTGTTATTTTTGATGTATAGCTTAAATTTATTTGTCTGTGTAACTTCCCTTCTCTTCCTGTATCTTGTCATGTAATGTCGCATAGTTAAAACGCTCTCGAAAATTACACTAAATACTGAACAAACCAGCGACTTTCTGTTCTCTCTCCACCATATTTTTGGTTCTTCGAGCCGGATTATTGCAAAAAAGTACGACAAAAGTCGACAGCGGCGCACGCGACTACTTCGTAAAATCGGAACAACGCCACAGGTACGACGACCGCCATTACTGACACCACGTTTTGCTTTAATACTACACAGTTATAATGGCAGAAGAAAAACTAATTTCCTCAAGGAAATACATAAAAGGAAAAATAACTGCGCTCGGAAATAAATTTCAAGTGGGAAAACCTACTCTTCGAGCGGTAAATATGTACATACAACAATTAAAGGATCTGTACTCCAAATTCGAAAATATCCAAATGGAACTTGAGGCCATTAACGAAGATAAATATAACAAGGAGGGATTTAATATCGAGGAAAAATATCAGGAATTAATGTTAACCTTAACCTCAAAAGTCGATGACCTTCAAACTTTCCAAGAAGAGGAAAAAGAACGACGGCGAAACTCAAGTCTAATGAATGAAAGCTTCCGTTCAGCGGACAATCCTTCTCTGCCAGCTATCAAACTACCTATATTCAGTGGACAAAGTGACGAATGGATGTCATTCAAGGATATTTATACATGTATGGTGCACAACAATGAAAAACTGCAAGACATTCACAAGTTCTTCTATTTAAAATCCTCTCTTTCAGGAGAAGCAGCTACTACTATAATTAATCTTGAATGTTCTGCGGCTAATTATTCTAAGGCATGGAAACTAGTTAATGAAAGGTATGATAACAAATTATTAATTTTGAATAGGCATGTAAAAGCAATTTTTGATATACCTAAAATAAATAAGCCTTCTGCACACTCACTTAGGAATTTTATAAATACTTTTAATCAAAACTATGATGCACTACTTTCTATGAATATGCCTAATTTGGGAGAATTATTTATATTATTTTTATTAACTCAAAAACTTGACTTTGTTACTTACCGAGACTATGAAATTCAAAGAGACTCATCTGAGACTCCTACACTTCAAGCTTTTATAAAATATCTGTCACACCGCTGTGAAGCTTTAGAATTGGTCACCCTGGAATGTGGTCTGTTGTCTTCTAATACTAAGAAAACTTTAGTTGCTTCATCAAGTGAACCTAAGAAGATTATTAAAAAATCTTTCTGTAATTTTTGTAAAGTAACAGGTCATTGGATTTCTGAATGTAAAAAGTTTCTATCTCTTAATATATCTGATCGTCGTAAAGCTGTGGAAAACTCTAAACTATGCTTCATTTGCTTAAATTCTTCTCATATGTCTACTTACTGTCCCAGGAAACACTCTGCCTGTAAAAAATGCTCTCATAAACACCATGTGCTTCTTCACTTACCTACTTCTGCTAATACAGGTCCGTTGGTTCTGGAAACCCCAGGGCCATCCTCTGCAGTGTCTTCGGTGCAGGACGCTGGTATTAACTCTGAAAACTCTACTACAACTAGTTGTTTGGTAAGCGATACTAACACTATTTGTCTACTCTCTACTGTCAAGGTTAAAGTTTTCAACTCTGATGGTTCCGTCCATCATGCTCGTGCACTACTGGATAGTGGTAGTGAACGTAGCTATATATCTCGGTCTTTGGCTATGTCGCTAAATACTAATTTCTCTTATTCCAACCTGACTGTTAGTGGTATAGCAGGTAAGGAAACCCGTATCTCAGCCATGGTTGATCTACTGATTGCTTCAAGACTGGATGAAAGCTACAAGCTTAAACTTCAGTTTGGGGTAATGGATAAAATTACTGAAAACTTACCTACTCTTGAATTTGATAAAAAATTACTAAAATGGCCATCTTTTGTTAAATTGGCTGACCCAGATTTTAATGTGTCTGGCCCTATTGATCTCTTGTTGGGTGTTGATGTTTTTTATAACTGTTTATTATATAAAACTATTGCACTTGGTTCTAATTTACCTGTACTCTTAAATACTAAATTTGGTTGGGTATTTGGAGGTAATATTACACTCCCCCAAATTAAAAATAAAAATCAGGGCTTAGTATCTCTAGCTCATACGAATCATTCAGTATGTCTAAGAAGTTCGTGTTGCATTAATGATGTACTTACTAAGTTCTGGGCTCTGGAAGAACTGTCAGTTGAAAAAGTTGTCTCTCCGTCTGAAAAATTATGTGAAAAATTATATGTTCAGTCTGTGTCTCGCATGGACTCAGGCAGATATGTGGTTGATCTTCCTATACAACACTCACATCTAGAAAAGCTAGGTGAATCTTACTCAAATGCTTTGATGTGTCTTTTGTCTTTAGAAAGAAGATTTCAAAAAGATAAAAATTTCTTTCTTCAATATAAAAATTTCATTCATGAATTTATTGATCTTGGTCATGCTGTATGGGTTACCTCTTCATTTCCAGGTGACTCCACTGCTTATCCAGAGTACTACATGCCACATCATGCAGTGCTTCGGGAATCTTCCTCCACAACAAAGCTGAGAGTTGTCTTCAATGCTTCGTCACCGACATCTACAGGAATTTCACTGAACGACACTCTGTTAGTTGGTCCTGTTGTTCAACCTGATCTCTTTATTATTCTCTTACGCTTTCGCTTATTTATGTATGCATTTATATGCGATATCACAAAGATGTATCGTCAGATCGGTATAAAATCTGATCATCAAACTTTACAACGCATTCTATGGCGTGATTCTTGTGATGAGGACATAAAGTGTCTTCAGCTCACAACTGTGACGTATGGCACAGCTAGTGCTAGTTATCTTGCTACTCGGACACTCCTACAGTTAGTTGAGGATGATGGTCATGACTTCTTACTGGCATCAAAAGCCATTAAAGAAAATCTCTATTGTGATGATTTTTTAGTAACTGCTCCGTCAGCCTCTTTGGCACTAAACTTAAAATTTGAGTTAATAGCACTTCTAAAGCGGGGAGGATTTGAGCTTCATAAGTGGTACTCTAATTCTCAAGATATACTAAATGAGATACCCATACAAAAACAAGAAAAATGTAACTTTGACTGTTTCAATAACAGTACTCTCAAAACACTAGGTGTAGTATGGTCACCTCTTTCAGATTCATTTCAAATATCAGTCCCTGATAATAAAGCTCTTTCAGGTAAAACTAAAAAAAATATCTTATCCTCTATTGCACAAATATATGATCCACTTGGGCTCGTTCAGCCTGTAACTGTTTATGCAAAAATTATCATGCAAGCTATTTGGAAATGTGGTATTGATTGGAACCAGTCTGTTCCCTCTGACATTCTTGAATTATGGCAAGTCTTTATAAATGATTTACCTAACTTAAAATCTATCTCCATCCCCCGAGTTATTTTGCCATGTGGTAATAAATTTGATTTACATGGGTTCTCAGATAGTTCCACTAAAGCTTATGGCTGCTCAATTTATTCACGTTGTACTTCTAATGATAGTAAAAAAATTATTGTTACACTTGTTTGCTCTAAATCCCGTGTTGCACCTCTAAAGCCAGTAACACTCCCACGACTTGAGCTTTGTGCTGCTGTGCTCCTGGCACAATTAATGAAGTCAGTACTAAATACTTTTAGAGAGTATGTTAACAATGTCTATTATTGGACAGACTCTTCTATTGCTCTGGCTTGGATCAAATGTGATGCCTCTAGGTCGTGTGTATTTGTTGCCAATCGAGTGGCAGCAATACAAGATTTATCCCCACCTGATCTCTGGTCTCACGTTAAATCATCTGACAACCCTGCTGACGTCATCTCTCGTGGCTCTCTACCGTCTGCTCTCAAGGATAGTACTCTGTGGTGGACTGGTCCATCATGGCTATCCATTGATGAGGCGCTCTGGGATAAAGGCAGTGGCAAGGTACTAGATAGCAATGATTTGCCTGAAGGTAAATCACTGACTGTCATGACTACTTGCCACAAGCCACCTAATTGGTTTATTTCTTGGTTTGAAAAGTTTTCATTATGGTCACGATTACTCAGAACTTTTGCTTGGGTTCTAAGATACTCTAATAATATTAAAAAATCTAATACTAACCAAAAGGGTCCTCTTACAGCTTATGAATTGCAGTCAGCTAAATTGTTAATTATCAAAATATTACAAAATTATTAATTTGGTTCAGATATACTCAAGTTGCAACAAGATAATAAATTAAAATCGCTGAAGTTTCTTAACTTGTTTATAGACCAGGATGGATTACTTCGGATTTTGGTGGTCGAATCCGGTACGCGGTTGTCTCTCCTTCGCAGAAATTTCCTCTTCTTTTGCCTTCGAAATGTCACGTTACAACTCTCATAGTGCGGAGTGAACACGAACGTCTACTCCACGCCGGACCTCAGTCTACTCTGTGCAGCCTCCGTTTACAATACTGGCCACTTCAAGGGCGCAACTGTGTCCGCAGTATTATTCATAAGTGTCTCAAGTGTTTCAGGTTCAGAGCGGAAGGTACGCAGCAACTGATGGCTGATCTACCGTTTGATCGTGTAAACCCCACTCCACGCGCTTTTGTGAAGGTCGGTCTTGACTATGCAGGGCCTTTGGAGGTCAAGCAGTCATCTATGCGTCGGTCTATAGTCTCAAAAGGTTATATATGCTTATTTATATGTCTTTGTACAAAAGCGATTCATCTGAAATTAGTGTCTAGTATGTCTACTAAGGAATTTCTAAATGCATTTCGGCGTTTTATAGCAAGGCGCGGTAAGTGCTCTAAAATCTTGTCTGACAATGGCACCACATTCCATGGTGCTAAGAACGAGCTAAAACAGCTGTATGATACATTTAGGTCTCAGGAAGTTATGAACTATATGTCTATGGAAAACATTGAATGGCAATTCATTCCTCCTTCAGCTCCCAATTGGGGTGGTATTTGGGAAAGCTCTGTCAAATTGGTCAAATATCATTTGAAAAGAGTACTCGGAATGCAAAAGTTCACATATGAACAATTAAATACTTTATTATGTCAAATTGAAAGTATTGTAAATTCTAGACCTCTTTGTTCACTTAAAACAGATGAGGAAGTTTCATGTTTAACACCTGCTCACTTTTTAATCAATGATTCATTAACTAGCTTTCCAGAACCTAATCTCTTAGATATCAATCTTAATAAATTGGATACTTATGAAAAACTTTTACAATGTAAACAATTGTTTTGGAAACGTTGGAGTAATGATTATTTAAATACATTACAGCAAAGGTATAAATGGTATAAACAATGTAATAATGTTAAAGTGAATGATATTGTACTTATAAAAGAAGACAATATACCCCCATTATGTTGGTTGTTAGGTAAAATTGTTAAATTAGTACCTGGTAAGGATAATTTAATAAGATGTGTTTATGTTAAAACTGCTAAAAATATACTCATGAGACCTATTTCTAAAATTTGTCAGTTACCTATAAATGAAACTTAATTTCCGCTTAAAACTTTTGTGAAGATAAATTAATAATAAAAAATATCCTCTTTTTCTTATTTACTATATTTAATGTACTTATGTTATGATAAGTTCATTTAACAAATCTTATTTACTATATTTAATGTACTTATGTTATGATAAGTTCATTTAACAAATAAAATGTAATCTGCTTGTTTTTATTATTTATTTTACATAAAAATTATAAACTTAGATATAATTTTTATGGTGTGTAACTGTTAAACTTTATATAAACTTAAATTGTATAATTATATAAACTTTATATAAAAATAATAACTTATTTTTGTATAAACTTAGACTACTTACTATAATTGTTAGTGTTAAAAATAACTGCTGTTATCTAAAATTTGTTTTGTTTTTGGTTTGTATAACTGAAAATATACTAAATTAATTTGTTTGGTATTATAACTCTGTTCAAAGTTCTTTAAAATCTCTCTTTCTGTAGCTAATTATGTCAATTCTTGTTATTATATACAGTCCACTAGTCTCTTATATTCTTTCTGTTAGTGTTATATTCTTGGTTGAAATGGTTCTCCTTTCAACGGGGGGACTATGTTAAGTACTCTGTGTTATTTTTGATGTATAGCTTAAATTTATTTGTCTGTGTAACTTCCCTTCTCTTCCTGTATCTTGTCATGTAATGTCGCATAGTTAAAACGCTCTCGAAAATTACACTAAATACTGAACAAACCAGCGACTTTCTGTTCTCTCTCCACCACGCCTCGTTCACCTCCTGGTGTTGATCTTCAATGCCCTCTTGTCGTCTTGCTCTTTCCCAGACAATTGGAAAGAAGCAACAATAATAGGTATCCACAAACCGGGCAAACCCCGGAACCGCCCCGACAGCTATCGCCCCATCAGCCTCCTCAACGGCTTGGGGAAGGTCTACGAGAGTGATCCTCTCGAGACTTAAAACTTTCATAGACGCCAGGAACCTGCTACCGGACGAACAGTTCGGTTTCAGGTCCGAACACACGGCCGTCCATCAGGCTCATCGCCTGGTGGAACACTTCCTTCAACGACTCTCCAGATACGGAGAGCAGACAGGTGCCGTCTTCTTCGATGTCTCAAAGGCCTTTGACAAGGTCTGGCATGCAGGTTTGCCTTACAAGCTCATACTCCTGGACCTCCCGGATAGTTTCGTAATTTTCACACGGAACTACTTCGCGAATTGAACTTTCAGATACCGCTTGGACGGTACGCTCTCATCCAGACGTCCGATACGTGCTGGAGTTCCCCAAGGTTCGGTGCTAGCACCGTACCTCTACTCCCTCTACACGAGCGACATCCCCCGCAGCAGGGGGGGGTCGTCGTTAGCTCTATACGCTGACGACACCGCCATCTTCGCGTCCTCTCGTAAAACAGAGAACATCATTCATCGTCTACAATACGAGGTAGACAAGCTAGAATTGTGGTTCGCCTAATGGAGAATCGCAATCAACCCCGATAAGAGCGCGGCCATGTATTTCACTAGGCCAGGCGCTACAGTTTATTTCCCCCCGCAGTGTATATCCATACACGACCGGGATATCCCATGGCAGCATGAGGTCAAATGCCTGGGGGTTACTCTCCAACCCTCCCTCTCTTTCTTCAGACACATACGCACTGTCCGGAATAAGGCAGCGTATGCACTGGGTCGTCTCTATCCGATGATATGCAAGAAGACATATGTCACTTCGTAACAACGTGACACATTACAAAACTTGCATAAGACCTATATATGCAATATATATATATATGCGAGCGTCGCATTCGCACACGTCCATCCGACCAGACTTAATGTTTTACAGCGATTGCAAAACAAGTTCATGAGACTAGATTACTAGACTAGATTTACGTCTTCCCTCAATAGCACAGTTATTCAAATGTCTCTCCAAGAGATACTTTGAAAAGGCCGAGGTGCATCCAAACCCGCTCATCGCGGGGATGGTCAAGTACACCTGCTTCGACAGGAAGTTTAAGTCCAAGACGCATAGACGCCCTAGAAGCGTGCTTTATGACCTTGACGATCATATCACGATCGCCAACGCCCGATACACACACGCACACGCACACACACAGCGTCTTCGCCGGCGAAGACGAGGTCCCCGCTTCCTCACGTCTAGCGGCCGGGGTGTCCAGCCCCGCCCGTTATGACATTAGGACTTTTCCATAAGTCCGATACAGTCCTCCACAACGCGTCGTTTTAAGCCGAGGTCCGGCCTCAACGCTCCCAGGATGCTGCGGGCCTCTCTCGAGACCCGCTCTCCCAGCACCTCAACCCCCGGCGATGCTTCCGCGCTCACCCACTCTCTCGGTGACGCTGTCAAAGCCTTCACGGTTAACAGCCTTAGTTAGTGTTCGAAAAAAGCGAAAGTAGCGGAGCGTCGGGTTTACACCGTTGTGGGGAGTGACCGTTAGCACTTTTTAGTGCTACGTCGCTCGTCGTTTATCGTTAGAAAGCACGATTGGTGAGTCCCGCCCAATTTTCCGCACATATTTATATAGGTACACACCTCCGTCCTCACCGGGACGCAGACTAGTTTTTGAATTAGTTAGTTAGTGTAAAGTAGGCACACACCCCCCTGCCGGAGGGCAGGACATCTCATCTCAAGACATCTCTTTTTTAATTGTTTTATTTATTATAGTTTTATTTATCACAGTATTTAAAAAAAATTTAAAATACTGTGTTTGGGTCCATTAGGATTTTTAAATTAAAAATGGACCCGAGCCTCGGTGCCATTTTCGCGTTCCTCCGGGAACGCTTTCCGGACGCCTTAGCCGCCTTTCAGGCGACCCTCGCTCCGCGGGATAGCCCCGCGTCGCCATCGCCTTCTCCGTCACCGGAGAAGCGCCCTCCGCTCCCCGTTTCCTTGTCTTCAGACATGGAAGCGGAGTCTCATTCCGAAACTGCGTCTTCCTCGGAAGGCGAATGTGACGACGACCAAGACGGTTTTCAAACCGTTAAATCACGGAGCCAAAAGCGAAAGCTGAAGGCCCCGGCCACCGTCCCGCCCAAGAGGGCGATTAATCTGGAGAGTGCCCCGAAGCGCCCACAACCCCCCGCCTCCGTTGCCACGCCTAAAAAGGCTGTGGCAACCGTTTCTGGCCCTGCTGCCGAGAAGCATGACGTCTCAATGTCCGAGCGTAGTAAGAAGGTCCCGCCTCTCTACATTAGAAATAAGAGTGACTGGCAGCGTCTACTGTCCGCCTTGGAAGCGAAAAATATCGCTTTCAAGAGTGCCCGATCGACTGCGATTGGAATTAAGGTTGAGTTAACAACCTCTGCGGATCACCGCAGCCACCACTTTCTTGCGTGAGGAGGGTATCGAATACCACTCCTACGCACTCCAAGATGAGCGCGAATTACGCGTGGTTATCAAGGGTCAGGTACATCGTATGTACCACGGACGCACCAAAGCTCCTTTCGAGTTTTGTTTAATTATTCTAGAGCTCTAGGAGGGGAAAAAGATATTCAATGTCGCTTCGGTCTACAGACTGTCTGGTCTGCGTATCGAGGCGCCCAAGCAGAGGGGGGCGATAGGCCAATGCCATCGCTGCCAGCTGTTTGGACATTCCGCTAGGAACTGTTACGCACGTCCAAGGTGCGTCAAATGTCTGGGAGACCACGGTACCGTGGACTGCCCCCGCCCGGTCCCTTCGGCCGAACCGCCGAGTTGTGTCCTGTGCGGACAACAGGGGCACCCAGCGAGTTATCGCGGATGCCCTAAAGTCCCGCTCAGGGCAAAACGGGGAGGTCTGGCGGCAGCCCATAAAAAGGCAGCTGCCCGCACCGCCCAAAAAGCGCCCCTCCCCCCAAGGAGCGCTTCGTCCCCGCCCCGCTGCCCGCAGTCAATGTGTGGCAGCAGAAACAGGCAGTCGCGTCGGCTGCACCCCCTTCGCCCCCGCAGGCCCAAACGACGACTCCAGTCGTCGCAAAGGCAGTAAGCGCCCCCCCCCCACCCCACAGATCGAGCCCCCAAACCCAAAGTGGCCGCACCTCAGCACGTGAGCAGCTTCGAGGAGGACATGAAGCTGATTAGCCTGGTCGCCGACATTGACACCGACGAGTTGTCAATATTGGCGGGCAAGCTGAGGAGCGACTCGAAAAACAGATTGATGGCCTTACTTGAGCACGCAGAGCTCGTGCAGGCCATCGCGAAAATATCAAAATAAACCGTAATGGATAGTACACCACATAGGAAAAAACCCTTCGGGCTCAGAGTCGTTACGCTCAACGCAAACGGCCTTGTCAGACAAATCCACGAAGTCCGTGAATTCGTGGTAACTCATTGCGTGGACATACTCTTGGTCCAGGAAACTTTCCTGAAACCGAGTAAACGAAATCCCAGGATCGCAAACTATAACATAATCCGTCACGACCGCTCCGGTTTCCAAAAGGGCGGTACTGTAATCTATTACAAAAGATCACTCCATGTTTCACCAATAGATCCCCCTCAGTTAGAAAACATGGAAACTTCAGTCTGCTATATTGGTATGACGGGTCATCCATCCGTCGTGAGAAGCGACATCGCCGCGCTCCTGGCACTCGGAAACTCAGTTATTCTGGCCGGAGATTTCAATTCGAAGCACGGTCATTGGAACTCAATTAGCCAAAATAAAAATGGGCGCATCCTCCACAGTCTCAGTGGACTCGCTCATCTTAACTTCGATGTCATAGTTTCAGACGAACCAACGCATTATCCTTACAATAGTGCGTAGTCCCCGGACGTTCTGGATATTGTAGCGCTTAAGAACGTAGCCCTCCAGCTACGCTCTATAGAGGTTATTCACGATCTCAGCTCGGACCACCGACCGGTCCTGTTTCAACTGGGACGACCCGCTTCCGCGGCGCCCAGTACAAAAACCATTATAGACCGGAAGAAGCTCAACGAGCACCTCCGGTCAACAGATTCTGTCCACTTGGACCAAATCCCAGATAAAATAGATTCAGAGGAAGTCGCCAAGTCGGCAGCTGTTGAAGTCGTTGAGAGGGGAGCAATACGTTTCCACACCGCCACCGTTGCGAACTAATCTTCCACCCGCGTTCGAAGATATTGACAAGGCCGAGTGCTTGGCGGATAGCTTTGAAGCCCAATGCACCCCGAATCCCAGCTCGCCCGAGCACGCCAAATTCCACGACAGGGTGGAATCACTGGTGAATAGGCCAACCGAGGTGATTCCCGTAAGGGTTCCGCTGCCCCCCACCTCCGGAGATGAGGTCAGAGCTATCTTCGATAAGCTCAAACCCAGGAAATCTCCAGGTCCCAATCGCATAACAAACAAGGCTCTTAAGCGTCTTCCCAACCGCCTTGTTTGCCTCTTGGTTTTGATCTTCAATGCCCTCCTGTCATGTTGCTGCTTCCCCGACGAGTGGAAGGAAGCAATAATTATAGGTATTCACAAGCCGGGTAAACCCCGTAACCGCCCAGATAGTTATCGCCCTTTAAGTCTGCTTAACAGCTTGGGTAAAGTCTACGAGAGAGTGATCCTCTCGAGACTTAAAACGGAAATAGACTCCAATAAACTTCTACCAGACGAACAGTTCGGGTTTAGATCAAAGCATACGGCCGTCCACCAGGTGCACCGCCTGGTGGAACATGTCATCCAAAACCGCTTATCACGCGGATACTGGTGCCGTCTTTTTCGATGTAGCCAAAGCCTTTGGTAAGGTCTGGCATGCAGGATTGATCTACAAGCTTCAAATTTTAAAATTACCGGATAGTCTCGTAAGGCTCTTACGGAATTATCTAACAAATCATACCTTCAGATACCGATTAGATGGTACTCTTTCATCCAGTCGACCGATTCGAGCTGGAGTTCCCCAAGGTTCTCGCACCATGCCTCTATTCGCTCTACACGAGCGACATCCCCCACAACAAAATGGTTCCATCGTTAGCCCTATACGCTGACGACACTGCCCTCTTCACGTCTTCGAATAAAAAAGACCTAATAGTCAGACGTCTCCAAGCAGAAGTAAACAACCTCGAGCGGTGGTTTGCTCAATGGAGAATAGCCATTAATCCAGATAAGAGTGCGGCCATGTTATTTAACAAGCCAGGCGCTCGGTCCCCTCATCCCCGAAAGTGTATAACAATACACAACAAGGAAATACAGTGGCAGGAAGAGTTCAAATACCTCGGGGTAATCCTCCAACCCACCCTCTCCTTCGCCAAACACATACGCGTAGTCCGTAACAGGGCAGCGTATGCGCTGGGTCGTCTCTATCCGATGTTATGCAAGAAGAGTAAAATGTCACTTCGTAACAAAGTGACGCTTTACAAAGCTTGCATAAGACCGATAATGTCCTATGGGTGCGTCACGTTCGCGCATGTACGTCCTTACCGATTAAATGTCTTGCAGCGTTTGCAAAATAAATTCACGCGTATAGCCTCTGGCTGTCCATGGTACATGCGAAACGTGGACCTACATAGAGATCTAGGTCTCCCCTCCATAGCCAACCTATTCAAATGTTTCTCGAAGAAATATTTTGAAAAGGCAGAGGCACATCCGAACCCGCTCATTTCTAAAATGGTCCAATACAGATGCTATGACAATAAGTTCAGAGCTAAAAACTATAGGCGCCCTAGGAGCGTTCTATACGACCCTGACGATCATCTTACGATCGCCAACGCCAAACACTTCACACACATTCACACACAGCGTCTTCGCCGGCGAAGACGAGGTCCCCGATTTCTCACGTCTAGCGGAAGGGGCGTCCAACCCCGACCGTTATGACAATAGGACTCTTCCACAGTCCGACAATAGTCCTCCACAGCGCGTCGCTTTAAGCCGAGGTTCGGCCTCACGGGAGGCACCCTTAAGGCGACGCTCCCTGGATGCTGCGGGCCTCTTTCGAGACCCGCTCTCCCAGCACTTCACCCCCGGCGATGCTTCTGCGCTCGCCCACTCTCCCGGTAACGCTGTCAAAGCCTTCATGGTTAACAGCCTTAGCTTACCTTTATTTGTAGTACAGTAGGAAAAATATAAGTTTTAAAAGAAACTCTTGTACATATTAGTTGTATACTCTTGTACATATTAGTTGTAAGTAAGCATTGCAGGCAATTAAGAATGTATAATACATATTTGATTTCGACAATAATATAAGATAACTTATGGTTACTAAAATTAAAATTTTGTAAAGCTAAGAGGACGCTTTTAGAGTCAGAAACTATAATACAATTAATGTTGTACAATTCTTCTTGGACATATTTCAATGCTTTCAATATAGCAACAGACTCAGCAGTAAAAACACTACACTCCGAATTTAATTTAAATGACCTGATAATTATTAATTGTGAGTCGTAAAAAGCAGAATTTACAAAGTTCTGATTTTTAGACCCATCCGTATATATCTTATAATAATTTTTACACTTTTTATCCACTAACATTAAAAAATCTTTTTTTGTATTGATATCATATATGTGAATATTATTTCCCACGGTGAGAATATCATACGGACGACTATACATAGGCCACGATACACATTAATGTTTCTAGCAATACTATGCATATAAGTCATAATCATAAAAATGGTAGGTTCCCTGCCTACAAGTATCGAATCAGCTGTTGTCTGCAGAGATTCTACAGTTTCAGTCCTTTCAATTAAATCACGAGGAAATAACAGTTTAATTACTAAATAAGAATTGGATGACAATACTTTCAAACAGAATTTTTCAGTTAGATATACACGTCTAACTTACAAAGGAGTAATACACGTTTCCACTTCCATCGAGTTAATAGGCGTAGACCGCATGGCCCCTCTTATTATTCGTAAGCCCATATTTTGGATTAAGTCCAGTTTTTTAAATTGAGTCTTACTGCTATGCATATATGCAAGACAACTATAATCAAAGTTACTTCTTACCATGTTTTTGTACAATAAGATCAAAATTTTTGGATCTGAACCCCAAAAAGTGCCTGCCAAAGATCTAAGAAAGTTAATGCTTTTAATGCCTTTTTACAAATGTAATTAATGTGTAAATCAAATTTAAGTTTAGTATCAAAAATAACTCCTAAAAACTTTTTATTTAATACTAATGGTATATGTCGGCGCGTGGCCAGGCTGCCTGCCTGCGTCCATTGCCTCTTCGTGAAGAAGCCAATAAAAAACGAGAGGAAACTCACAAAGAATTAAAAACTCGGAGAGAAAACACTTTTATTTATTTTACAACTTGAACCACACATGAATCATTGAATGCCGCCTTAATGCTAGTTGCTACCCGCCCTTTTCTTAAGAATGGCGCCATTCTAGTTACAATCGATTTAGTTACCATTTTCTCGGTACCTATATTTATTTTGAATAGTTGTAAATTACAAATATAGCCACTCTTCCAATTTAAACACCCTTTCTTTTATAACATAATTTTATCACATAGTTAATGATATTTAAACATTTTATTTAATATAAAACTTATCAATGACAGGAAATGTGTAGTCAATTGTTAAATTATTTATTCCAGAATTCAAGAATTGTAAAGTACAGTCTTAAATAGTTTTAATATATAGAGATATTATTTTTAAATGAATTTATGTAATACAATTAATAATTTTACTTAATGAAAGATAGTTATTAATATTTAACACATCAAAACAATCATCAATCAAAACAATGTTCATTTTAAATAAAATTAGTATTTACAAATCAAATAACTGATAATTTATTTAAATTATTATTTATAGTATTTGCCTATATATAAGAATTATTGAAAACAATCTAATTTTATATATAAGAACTATTATGACCAAAATTAAAATACAAATAAGGACCTGTTAAATTAAAAAAAGCATATATAAAGATTATAATTACTTAATTAATCCTAAAGTAATTAAATAATTGAAATTTAATAATTCTATACATTACAATTAGTCTTAAATAATTAAAAATTAATAAAAATCTCTAAATTCATCGGATTAGTAACTTCGATATTCAATAGATGACGCAGCTGAATTTTACAATTTGATGCTTAGAGTCGCTGCTAGATGGCGCTATTTGATAGCGCCCACACGGCCATACTGACTCAAGCGCGCTCTCTGCGCTTACCTTAGCTGTTATTTTTTTTTTACTAACGTTTCACCAATAAATACAGAAATACAATTTACCTTTGTTAAATATTATCCTTATATATTAATTTTTACAATAAATATCAGGAAACTTACCGAACCAAAATTTAACAAAACTAAGAAAATTACAATCATTTGAACTTTTTTTTTTTTATTACAACCAAATCGTTATACATCAACATCAAAATCGCATAAAACGTCGTATTTGATTATTTTATTAACAACATCAGTTATCATCATCATTTAGCGACATCAACAAAAATGTTTTACATTAAAACATTTAACTAAACATGCTCATAAAAATAATTTAACATCAGAATTATTAAACAACATAAAAACCAAAAATAATTCTATTAGCCCACAAATGCAAATGGCATCACCCTGGGATGAGCGCACAAGGCATCACCCCTACGGGATCTAGCCAAATCACAAGGCATCACCCATACGGGATCTAGCCCTCACACAAGGCGCACCCTTACTGGGATCTAGCCTTCACATGGCGCACCCACACTGGGATCTAACCATCACACGGCGCACCCATACTGGGATCTAGCCATCATACAAGGCGCACCCTTAACTGGGATCTAGCCTTCACATGGCGCACCCAAACTGGGATCTAACCATCACACGGCGCACCCATACTGGGATCTAGCCATCACACAAGGCGCACCCATACTGGGATCTAGCCTCCAAGACCGGGAAAAGGAAACGCGCGTTGGCCAGACGGTTACAAGGAAGGATAGTTGGATAAGGTAAGGTGAGATAAATAAATAAAACACAAATCCATATTTTTTTATTAATTAGAAGCGTTTAAAACAGGCAAACCAGAAGAAGATAGGGCCGAGTTATTATTATGCCCACACGTCACTCCGTCACTCAAATTATTGTCAAAACGGTCTACATGACGGCGCGAGAGTAACACGAAAACACAAAAAAAAAATTTGTAACCAAAAAAAAAAGCATGCAAAAATTTAAAAAAAGCTTTATTTATAAGAAATCGCTCGTCCATCCTCTTTTTTTTATAATTCAAAGAAAAGACATCATCAAGATCATGAAATAATTCATGACTGTTAATTTGTATAAGTTTTAAGTCGGTATTAAACATTTGTTTTTTTTTTTTCAAATAAAATTTTCATAGGACTTTTGCCTGTTTGTAACTATCAGAGCGTTAAGGTTTGTGATATTGAAATATTTAACTGGGAGTAAAAAAAAAATAGTTCGAACTGGAGAAAATTTATAATTTAATAATAAATTTAATGTTTATTATGAAACTGCACTTTTTTTAACGAATAGCTACTTGAAGAAACGCCATTACCGGTAATAAAGTTGCTCTGGATACTAATATCGATATCGATTAAAAATCGTATCGTTAATTACAGTGATTACAGTGACATGACTTCACTAGTATATAAAAACAAATCTCATTTAATTTTTTATTAATGCGAACGCCAAGTCCTTTCAATACGTCGAAACCAACTATACTGCGTCCATCATATTATCAGTCTTTTGACAGCTCACGCTCATTAAGTTTTGTATTGCTTACGTACAAATATCATACAAATAATATTTGTACTTTATGGATGGGTACCGCCCACTTAGTGATGTCACACATAATGGTTACTACGATTATGCCACAGATTAAAAATAATCGGTAGAAATCGATGTTACGAGTATTAAAAGACATTTAATAACATTATATAAAGTTTTACTTTCTTCTTAGTTAATACATGAATGCCCTTTTACATGTGCCCATATAAGTTCTATTGCGTTGTACTGGCAGTGGTATGGAGGGATCCGAAGAACAGTATGGCCATATTCTGCTGCCATTTCATTGATTACATAGCGTTTTGCTCTCTTTTTGGTTTTTAATATTTTTATTAATTCAACTTTTAACATTGAGTCGTCCACATTTTCTCCATTGTCCCGAAGCCAATTAATTATTTCATGCTTTTTATTAGCCTGTGTTGGCATTTTGTCAATTTGACGGGAGTGGTAGGGCGCATTATCAATAAAAATTATTGATGGTTCTTCCAATGAAATGAGCATTTTTTTGAACCACTCTTCATACACATTTGCATTCATCTCTTCGTGGTAGTCATTTGATTTCTTCGATTTAAATGCCAACAGTGCGTCTTGTACAAATCCTTTTGCTGTAACTGCATGGCAAATGATTAGGCGCTCACCTTTTCCCATTGGTACTGAGGAAGTGGAATCAGCAGTATCATCAGTCCAGAAACGAGATAGTGTGTGGTTAGCGTTGAGCCATGTTTCATCCGTGAAAACAATATTTGCCCAATCTTGTATTTTCTTTGCCTCTCTTAAAAAATCACAACGTGCTATAGCTATATCTGTGCGTTCCATTAATAATTTTCTTTTATTTAACTTTTTATATGAAAAGCCAATTGTGTTCAAAACTTTGACCAAAGAAGATTTTTCACCATGAAATAGACCACTTCTTTTCAAAGAAACAATAAGTTTTCTCAAAGTTGGAATTTCTTTTCTCAAGTAGTAATCATATACATGACGACGAATAGCGTCAGCGTCAAAGTCATCAACAGCTGTCACCTTATGAGCCCGGCGCTTTCTTTTTGGTGTAGATGGTTTGTTTTGCTCCAAGCCGCTCCTGCCGTAGGCATCAGTAGTGATTTTAGTCACAGTTGATAGACTGATCCCCAACGCGGCTGCAACACGGTTTCGGACTTGCGTGATAGGTATAAGAGGTCCGCCATTTTGATTTTCTTGCTCAAAATACTCATGAAGTTTTAACACTAACTGTCTCGATTGTGCTTTCAACACACGTCCTTTCGGCATTTTCACGATCAATTAATATAAGTTTTACAAAAGTTTTTCCGAGGAATAAAGCTACTTAACTCAAGGTGTAACAGATGCGAGAGAACACTCAGCGAACGTAAATGCGTGTGACTATCACGGGCGTTTCGTTGAGAGTGACAGATCACGTCAAAATGGCGGCCGAGCGGAAGGTCTGTTGATGTTGCCAGTTGATGCATAATATATTTTTTATGATTATAATAAATACACACGGATTAACATTTATTTTCAAAAAACTAAGGCAATATTAAATCAAAATGTTGATTTCTATATCTGTTATTAGTTTACGTAGGTTATCATTAATCGAATTACTTAGGTACGTAATTCGATTGATGATAGTAGGTACTATAATCGGAATGGTATCGCATACGAGAATCTTTAGGACATCACTAAATATGTAAATCGTCAATCTGTCAAAAGATGGTTAATATAATGGACAGTGTATAGTAAGTTAAGTCTTATTTATGAATCTAACATATTAAAATTATATTCAATGGGAGTATAGTTGTTGTTACTAAATTGGCTATATTCAGATTCAAAATGATAGGTTACCCCTAATTCTTAAATAGATAGAAACCACCTTTGTTAATGAGCAATCCGCCCCAGTGTTAAATCTATACTAATATATAAAGCTGAAGAGGTTGTTTGTTTGTCTGTTTGTTTGAACGCGCTAATCTCAGGAACCACTGGACCAATTTAAAAAAATTCTTACAGTGTCAGACAGTCCATCGAGGAATCGATCGAGGAAGGCTATAGGCTATATAACATCACACTAAGATGAATAGGAGAGGAGTAGCAATTACAAAATATAACGAAAACAAAACTTAAAGCTTTCCTTGCGTGCGCTGAGGTAAAAGTTATTCAAAAATCCTGTATCACAAAATTGTTCCCCTCTAAAAGTTTTAAATACAAGTCCGCGACATCATATGTCTAGCTTTTAAGGTTATCCCACTTTAAACATTTTTATGGTTATCAAAATACTATATGACGGTTTCAATGTTTCCACACGAGCGGAGCTGCTGGCAATTTCTAGTAGATAATAAAATTACCTACTTTTTCCCCTTTATCATATTGCGATCTGAATTGGAGGGCTGATAATTGACGTTTTTATTTTGAGCCATCAAACGTTCATTATTTTGACGCCGAAAGCAATCTTTTTCAAGATGACCCTTCAGGTGACAATAATCACATTTTATTACTCCCTCACTATTTGAATTTTTTTGTATTTGGTTCATGAATGTAAGAAACTAAAGTACCAGAATTCAACTCATATTTACAATCACGAGAACGATGTCCAGGCTTATTACAAGTAAAACAAGTAATTGCCTCCCTCCTAGAAGGACCGGGTTCGATGAAGCAATTTTTTTATTATCTAATCTTTCCATTTTAGGGGCTTCTATTTTTCGTTTGCGAAAAGTTTTTAAAACTGATATTAATTTGGGGAAAGAATCAGGCGTATTTCGTAATAACTCAGATCGTACAAACTCAGGATAAATACCTGTGATTAAAGCGTCTACCATTTCTGAATCCGAAGCCTCTGGCCTGACCCTTTTGAACAGAGTCCACGCTGTAGTGGCGTACTCAGCATAAGTAGTCGCTTGTTCTGAAGTATATGCCCTCCATTTTTGGACATCATCAGCATATCGGAATTCCCTGGCAAAAGTTTGTATTAGCTCGCTTTTAATTTGATCCCACGTGGTAGAACTAAGAGACCACGTATCGGCCCATTTTCTTGCTCTTCCTTTTAACTGTAATATCGCCCTCGTACGGGCTTCATGCAATGGAATATTGTATTTCGAAATAATCTCATCGACATGAGCACACCAACACCTTATATCATGAGATCGTTCATCTGGATCAAAGGGGGGCAAATAAAAGTCGTGACGATATCGAGATGGTAATTCCACAGAAGAAAAAGCGGCAGTGACAGCACTAACCGCTGCTTGCTTAGTAATATTATTAACGAGGCTCATAACCTGTTCCATGGTGAACGTAGGATCTGGAGGGTGTGGTACCGGATCACCGGTTGGTGATCCCACCGCTGCTGTCGGCGCGTGGCCAGGCTGCCTGCCTGCGTCCATTGCCTCTTCGTGAAGAAGCCAATAAAAAACGAGAGGAAACTCACAAAGAATTAAAAACTCGGAGAGAAAACACTTTTATTTATTTTACAACTTGAACCACACATGAATCATTGAATGCCGCCTTAATGCTAGTTGCTACCCGCCCTTTTCTTAAGAATGGCGCCATTCTAGTTACAATCGATTTAGTTACCATTTTCTCGGTACCTATATTTATTTTGAATAGTTGTAAATTACAAATATAGCCACTCTTCCAATTTAAACACCCTTTCTTTTATAACATAATTTTATCACATAGTTAATGATATTTAAACATTTTATTTAATATAAAACTTATCAATGACAGGAAATGTGTAGTCAATTGTTAAATTATTTATTCCAGAATTCAAGAATTGTAAAGTACAGTCTTAAATAGTTTTAATATATAGAGATATTATTTTTAAATGAATTTATGTAATACAATTAATAATTTTACTTAATGAAAGATAGTTATTAATATTTAACACATCAAAACAATCATCAATCAAAACAATGTTCATTTTAAATAAAATTAGTATTTACAAATCAAATAACTGATAATTTATTTAAATTATTATTTATAGTATTTGCCTATATATAAGAATTATTGAAAACAATCTAATTTTATATATAAGAACTATTATGACCAAAATTAAAATACAAATAAGGACCTGTTAAATTAAAAAAAGCATATATAAAGATTATAATTACTTAATTAATCCTAAAGTAATTAAATAATTGAAATTTAATAATTCTATACATTACAATTAGTCTTAAATAATTAAAAATTAATAAAAATCTCTAAATTCATCGGATTAGTAACTTCGATATTCAATAGATGACGCAGCTGAATTTTACAATTTGATGCTTAGAGTCGCTGCTAGATGGCGCTATTTGATAGCGCCCACATATATTACTGCAATTATAATTAATGTTACTATCTACTGAACTCCCAAATATCATACATTTGATTTATTTATATTCAATTTTAGATTATTATTATAATAATTCTGCAATTTATTCAATTCTGAATTAATTATTTTTTGTGCAATATCTATGCTTCTATTGACAGTATATATTAACAAGCAAATTGTAATATTTTTACATCGTTTGTTACATATTTTTTAATTTGCGATGTATACAAATTATACAAGATTGGTGAAAGAGATGTACCCTGCATAAGACCTTTACCAGTTTGATAAGGGCCATGAAGTATATTATTGTACCTAACATAAAATTGTCTATTATTTAAAAAATTTGATAACCATTTTAACATTTTTCCAGGTATCCCAATTTCATGAAGAATAACAATGAGTTGGTTTAAATCGACATTATCATAAGCTCCCTCAATATCTAAAAAAACACAAACTGCAGTTGATTTTGAAAACAAACAATTTTTGATATCTGATACGAATGAAATTAAGCTCTCAGTTGTACTTCTACCTTTTCGAAAACCATATTGAAACGGAGGTAATAGATTATTAGATTCTGTAAAATAATCCAATCTTAATTTGATTATTTGTTCGAATAATTTTCCAATGCATGATGTCAATGATATTGGTCTGTAAGAATTATAATCAAATGGAGATTTGTCTGGCTTTAATATGGGTATAATACATTGAACCTTCCAACTCTGGAACAATATGATTTTTCCATAGAAAATTGAATATATGAAGTAAAACTAATTGACCTCCTATATGCAAATTTTTAATTAATAGGTAAGCAATGTTATCTAAACCAGGTGCAGAATTTTTCCTTGATTGAAGTGCTATATTAAATTCAGAAAAAGTGAAAGGCTTAAGAAGTAATATTGAACACACACTTTCATTATTACTTTCAAAAATAGTGTTAATTGAATTAATATTATCACAGTCCTGTCTAAATTTAGAGATAAAATTTGGAATCCATTCATCATTTTTAGGTTGAGATTTAACTTGATGCGCTTAAACATTTTCATGCAGTTTCAAACTTTAGAAATAGGTGTATATCTATTAAAAGATGAGCGTAATTTCTTCCAACTATCTTTCTTAGTATTTTAAATAATTAGTTTTTTTAAAGCATCAATTTTTTTGTAATTAATGTAACTTTTTATTGATCCCTCTCTCCAATATAACTTTAATGCTGCTTTAGAATTTTGAACTGCAGTTGGACACTCACCATTCCACCAAGGAGCAGGAGCTTTAATTAATCTAGGACCGTCAATACTAACAAAAGGAATAAAGTCCTTTTTGTAGGCTGTTTAAAATTTCACAGAATTTATCATAGCACTGTAAAAGTTCATTATCATTAATTTGAATATTATCAAAATACTCCTCTGATTTTTCATAATATTTAGTCCAATCTGCTTTATGATACAAAAAAATTTTAACTTTATGATCAATAGTATACTTGAATGGAACTACATTAATTTTTGTGAATGTTGGATTAATGGTAACTACCCATTGGATCATCGCCTACTGACCAGTCACATAAGGGAGCAAGTATTGGACTTACTCCTGTGACATCAATTGCAGAGCTATTTGCATTCGGTCTTTGAACTGTAGTGGGACAACCTGAGTTTAAAACACAAAGATCTTCTTCATCAAAGATGTTCAATAATATTTTACCCCTAACGTTAGTTTTATGGCAACCAAAAGCAATGTTATGAGCATTAAAATCGCCTGATACAATACATGGCTTTGGTAAATGAGCAATGATACTTTTAAGTTTATTAATTCTGCAGTTAGTATTTAAATTTTTTGGTGGGCAATAAACACACAAAATGGACATGATACCAATATTAGTTTCCAAAGAAATAGCTATGGATTGTACATCCTGGTAGAATCTAGTTTGTAATGTTTTATATTTGAATTTATTTTTGATTAAAATACCTACACCGCTATGTTCGTTTTTTGCATTTTTTCCTTCAAGACTGTATTCCGGAAATCTAATAGGATGACTTGAATTTTTTAACCAAGTTTCATTTAATAATAAAATATCAATATTATGAATTTCTAAAAATGATGTAAGTAATGGTTTTTTATTATTAATGCTTTGTATATTATGTTGAGCAATAATGAGATAAGAATCCATTAATTTTTTGTTAAATGTTTCAAAAATGTATCTTTAATGTGAGATGTGGTCTTAATTTCATTTGAATTACCTATTGTAACCAGTGTAAAGACTATGGCATCCATTATTTTTTTATTGTTTATTATATCTTTATGACTTAAGTCTAATTTGGGTACTGTAAATTGCATGGATTGGTAAGTCTTATTATGGGACATTGGCTTGGAAGTTGAGGAAAATTTGTCGTATTAATTTGTACTACCTTGGCATATGACTCTCTATTTTTTAAAAATCTTGCAGCCTTGATAGGGCATGTCTTCGCAATGGCAAGATGTGCACCGCCACAATAACTGCACTTCAGTATATCCGAAGTGCAATCCTTGTAATGATGCTCACCCGCACACCGTGAGCAAACTTGTGTTTTCTTACATATTTTACCGTAATGATTGAATTTCATACATTTGAAACATTGCATTAATGGTGGCACATAAGTAAATATTTTGTAACGCCAGTTGTCCAGGTTTACATATTGTGGAAGTGTATTTCCACTGAAAATTACACTAATTGTTGAGAGAGTAACAATGTCCTCTCCCACCTTCTTTGTAAAACGTCTAACACCAATTACCTCACATTCAGAGGACAGTTTTTTGTAGAGTTCGTGATTACTCGACTCTTCAGGAATAAAGCGCACTACCCCTACCCTCTCCACAGAAGATGCGGGAATGAATGCTCTCAGCTTATAAACTTCCAGTTATTCATGAGATAAAAAGTTATTAGCTGCTGTTGCCTGTTTGAAAACAAGCATAATTTTGCTGGCGTTGACAATATTCAGTATCATACTTATGCCTTAGAATACGAGCGCGAACTTCGCGTAATCGTTAAAGGCCTCCCCGTTGGGCTCGATACCGAGCACATCAAAGAGGACCTCATAAGTCAGGACTTACCGGTGAAACAGTTTCACCGGATGTTCATTAGAAGGCAAAAGACTCCATACGAGTCCTGCCTAGTAATTAAATAAATAAAAAAAGAAAATTTTCAACATTAAATCAATCTGCAGACTATCCGGTCTGAAGATTGAAGTCCCACGCAACCGAGCGGCAATCGGTCAGTGTCACCGATGCCAACACTTCGAGCATTCAGCCAGGAATTGTTTCGCACGCCCTAGGTGTGTGAAATGACTGGGTGATCACGGAACAGTGGATTGCCCAAGGACAGTTCGGTCAGAGGAACCGCCAAGCTGCGTCCTATGTATGACGCAAGGGCACCCCGCAAGTTACCGCGGTTGCCCAAAGATCCCGCTCAGGGTAAAGCGAGATGGCATAGCAGCCGCCCGTAAAAAGGCAGCAGCTCCTGCCGCCCAAAAAGCAGCCCCTCCCAAGGAGCGCTACGTCCCTACCCCTTGCCAGCGGTAAACGCATTGCACCAGAAGCAGGCAGCCTCGTCGGCTGCACTCCCTCCGGCCCCACTGGTTCAAGCGACGACCCCGGTTGTCGCTAGTGCCATAAGCGGTCCCCACTCTCCTCAGGTAATTCCCCCCGAGCCTAAAGCTGCGTCCCTTCAACACGCGAGCAGCTTCATGGAAGACATGAAGCTGATTAGCGGATTGATCGCTGGTATCGACACATCAGAGCTGTCCGTACTGGCGAACAAGTTGAGGGGAAATCCGCAGAATAGATTGATAGCTTTGATCGAGTACGCCGAGCTCGTTCAGGCCATAGCTAAAATTTCTAAATAAATCCTTTATGGGTAGTACAACCCAAAGGAAAACACCCGAAGGGCTCAGGGTCGTCACGCTAAATGCGAACGGCCTCATCGATCAAATTCATGAAATTCGAGAATTCGTGGTTACCCACTGCATTGTCATCCTGCTGGTGCAAGAAACTTTCTTCAAGCAGACGCAATCCTAGAATCGTTAACTACAATATGATCAGACATGACCGCTTCAGATCTAGACTGGATGGTACTTCCATTAATTATAAAAGATCTCTCCATGTCTCACCAGTAGACTCTTCCGAGTCAGAAAACATGGAGACTTCAGTCTGTCAGGTGGGTATGACGTGTCATCCATCCGTCATACTAGCATCAGTCTACTTGAGTCCCAAGAAAAAAGTGCTGAGAAGCGACCTCGTCGCGCTTCTGGTGCTTGGTAATTCAGTCATTCTGGCTGGCGACTTCAACTCGAAGCACGGCCATTGGAACTCCTTGAACACTAACCAGAACGGTCGCATCCTCCACAAACTAAGTGACATCGCCCACCTCGGTTTCGAAGTCGTAGCTCCAGACGAGCGACTCACTATCCCATCAACAGTGAGCACGAGCCCGACATCCTCGACATAGTGCTTCTCAAGAATGTAACACTCCAGTTACGTTCTATCGAGGTCATTCATGACCTGAGCTCTGATCATCGACCAGTTCTATTCCAGCTAGGCAGGCCTGCTTCTGCAGCACCTAGCACAAAAACCATCATAGACTGGAAGAAGCTCAACGAGCTACTTCAGTCGTTCGACTCTGTTCACTTGGACCAAATCGCGGATAGCATAGATTCAGAGGAAGTCGCCAATGCAGCCACCTCTCATCTTACTGCTCACCTGTGCGACACGATTAAAGCGTGCTCCCGGGAAATACCCGATGACCATGGTCGCCTGAGACTTCCTGACGACTTAAGAGCACTTCTCACCAATAAACGAGCCGCCACTAGGGCGAATGCCGCTTATCCAACCCCCGAAAACCGGATCAGACTCCGGAAATTACAGAGATTAATTCCGGATAGCATAGATTCAGAGGTAGTCGCCAAAGCTTTTGATAAGGTTTGGCATGCAGGTTTGATTTACAAGCTCAAGCAAATAGGTATACCGGATAGGCTCGTACTTCTCGTACGAGACTACCTTACTTATCGCTTGTTCAGATATCGACTAGATGGCACCTTCTCATCCAGACGTCCTATTACGCTGGAGTCCCCCAATGTTCGGTATTAGCACCGTACCTTTACTCGCTCTACATAAGCGACATCCCACATAACAACCGGATTTCGTCGTTAGCACTCTAAGCGGACGACACTGCCGTATTTAAAAGTAGTAAAAATCCTGACTTCATAGTCACTGCTGCTACTGCACAGTGCTGTCTCCAAAAGGAAGTGGACAACCTTGAAAGGTGGTCTGCTGCTGGAGAATAGCTTTAAATCCTGACAAAAGTGCTGTCATTTTTTTCTATAGATCCCACAAGTGGATAGATAGACCCCGGAAATGTATTACCGTACAAAACTGGGAGATAAAGAAGTGGAACCAAGCTTTGGACGCTATAAGAAGTGCATTTGCTCCAAAAAAACAACCCCCCTCGAAACATTAAAAAAAAACAACCGAAAATATCAATGACTTTATATGTGAAAAGCGTGCTTTGTTATCACAACTTCCTCCGAAAAGACATAAGGAAGAAGAAGAAGTTGATTTTGTGTACGGTCTCCTCAACTTAAAATTTAAAATAGAAATTGCGCGTTCTAATATCAAAACTTTTGCGGAATTATTAGAGCGTAAAAGACATTTAGAAAGCCTTGAAAAGGAAGCCGCCGATGCGACTTTAGAAGTTATTCCGTTACAAAATAATGAGAAAAAACAAGTTAAGAGATGCACATTTTGCGGCTAGAAAGGCCATCTTTCTTACATTTGCCGTAAACGACTTGCAGCGGAAAAAACAAACAGTGACAAAAATGAAGTTTCACCACTAATAACATGCTATGGTTGCGGAATGCCAGGATTCTACGGGAGTAGCTGTCCTAACTGTATTAATAAAGAGACGCCACCAAAATCTGTTGCATTTTATGTAATACAATCGACGGTCACTCAAGCTCAGGCAAAAATACCAACAATTGAAATTAGTATCAAAGAAGCAACATGTTGCGCCTTCATAGACACAGCAACTCGAACCTGTATTGCTAGTAGGCAATTATACGAAACATTACTTCGAAAAGGTACTGAATTTTCAAACCAGACAGCAGATATCACCCTAGCGGACGGAAGTAGTAAAGCAACAAAGTTGTTAGTGACCACTGTTGATATCATTATGGGTGGACGAATTCTCCCAATAAAATTCTCAGTAATACCTGAGGCTAGCGATAATAGCACACTTTTGGGAATAGATTTCTTAGAATCGTCAGGCAACTTTAAACTTACCTCAACGTGTGGTATTTCATTGATGATCCCAACACGAAGTATCCATTCCATCCATTTTTTGATGATGTAACCGGAATGAGGACTGAGGAGCCCCTATCAGAATTCCTGAAATGGGCAAATGAATTAAAAATTATGTCGTCACCGATACCAGATACACCATCTCCACTGCGAAACATTGATGACAGCCCACCTGCAAATAAAAAACCTAGATGGAACCTACAAAGATTGGATTCACCACCACCGCCAACAGGGAAGCAGCTGATATTAATTCTTGTGTAGATCCTCGTATATTTTATTTACCATTAAATCCTACTAATCCCTATTCTGTTGATATTTATTTATATCCCGAAGAAGGTAACTTACTTTTAAATAATGAAAGATTAGGTTTTAACAATCTGTTATCAGAGTTCAAAGAGGTAGTTTACAAAAATATAGAGCCAACCCCCTTGGCGCAACATAGAATAGACACTGGTTATAATCCTCCTATTAGTGTCAAACCCTATAGATTATCTCCTACTAGGCAACAGCAATTAAGAGAAAAACTAGATGAAATTGAATGATTCACCATGGTCAGCACCTGTCATCTTAGTTCCAAAAGGTGAAACTGATGTCTGTGTAGACTATCGCCGACTCAACGAAATAACAAAACCTGATCGATGTCCCTTAGCACGTATGGATGACTTATTACATCAGGCAAAAGCCATAACTTACACGTCTACTATTGATCTACAATCAGGCTACTGGCAAATTCCGATACACCCAGACGATTGTGACAGAACAAGTTTTGTATCACCTTTCGGCACCTTCCGTTTTAAACGAATGCCATTTGGATTACGAAATGCACCTGCTAAATTTCAAAGAATGATGGATAAATGCATACAAAAGTTTCAAGCTAAATTTGTCTTATCCTATTTAGATGACCTCATTGTTCGATCTCATTCATTTCATCAACATACACAAGACTTAAGAGAAATATTTAACTGAAAGAATGCAAATAAAAAAAAATGTAAATTTGTCCGAAGTTAAATATCTTGGACACTTAATTATTGCAGAGGGAATAAAAGCAGATCCAGATAAAATATCAGTAATTGCAAAACTTCAGGCGCCTATAAACCTGAAACAATATCATTCTTACAAACTGCATCATGGTATCGAAGATTTATAAGTAATTTCGGTGAGATTGCTAGACCTATAACAAACATAACTAAGAAAAAAGTGAGTTGGAAATGGCAAACAGAAAAACAAGCAGCTTTCGAGGCATTAAAAACAGCATTAACAAGCTCGCCAGTATTAAAACAAGCTAATACCGATTTACCCTTCACTATAAAAACTGACGCAAGCCAGTACGCTATAGGAGCCTTACTGCAGGGGGAGGGAGAAGAAGAGCATCCAGTGGAATATGTAAGTAGGCTCTTAACTCCATCCGAATGTAATTACACTGTAACTGAAAAAGAAGCATTAGCCATAGTATGGGCAATAACAAAGTTTCGAGGCTACATAGAAGGAACACAATTTATAACTATTACTGATCATCAACCATTTAAATGGTTAATGAATCTTAAAACCCCAACCGGTCGTCTTGCTAGATGGGCACTTCAGTTACAACCCTATAATTTCAAGCATGGATAATGTACAAAAAGTATATTCATTCAATAAGGGGCAATAACAAAGTCCTCAATCTAGGTAAATAAGGAACATCTAGAACATGCGGATACGTTGTGCCAAATTGGTCTACCTGCAAATGGACCCAAACGTGGTCAGCCTAATGGGCACAATGAGAACTTGAGCTCAAAAAGTTTCGAGGTCCAGCTCATGCAATTCCATCTAGAGATTGGACCAAACATCTCGCTGGGTACTTTGGATGGAAGAACAGCGAAGGTGTACACAAGAGAAATCCGTCGAAGCTACACAAGCGTCCGAGAAGAAGACATCGCGTCCGCATAGTTCGTCTGGCAGAAATCGGAGAAAAGAACTCGCAAAGGCCCGAGAAGAATTATTAAGAAAACAAGTAGAACTTGCTGCCGCACGTGTATTAGCGTTGGAGGGAGAAACCGACAACGAAGACGAGAGTGACAACGAGGAAGACACCATCAAAGAACAGATGACGTCACAGTGGTTATCGAAGAGTGCGCTAGCTCTAACCATGGTGCCGCACAACAAAACCGGAAGAGAAAACGGAAGCGTTACTGTTCAAAAAGAGAACGACACGCAAGACTGGCGTGCGACAGAGACGGCGCGAACAAAGCCCCGTCCTCAAGAACTCCACACGTGCCCGACGCGGCACGATGAGTTCATAGAGCCTCACGTCGGTATAGATCCGTCAACAAGACGTCAAGATAGTTTCTATTATAGAGAACTAGCGGCTACTATAACGCACGCAGCACGCTCAGTTCAACCAGTCGCATATGGGAGTCAAGAGTTACCGAGCTTCAACAGCACATCGAGCGACTGGCTTCCATTCAAAACTGCGTTCGAAGAGTCAGCATTACTACTCGGCGAACAAGAAAACTTAGCAAGGCTGAGAAGAAGTCTTCGAGGGGCCGCTAAAGAGGCGGCTCAGTGCCTGTTCATCGGCAACACAACATCGTCGGAGGTTATGAAGCTATTAGCATCAAGATTCGGTCGTCCGGACGCCCTAGTCATGGAAGAGTTGAACAAGCTTCGAGCACTACCCCGGCTGACTGAAACCCCCGCGATATCTGCATATTCGCATAAAAGATCGTCAACGTAACAGCAACAGTGAGAGCCCTCAACAAGCTCCACTACCTATTATACAATGCAGAGATTTTTAGAGGTGTCGTCGAAAAAATGCCGTCTGCATTGCGATATCGTTATTACGACTTCGCGGCTGAACAAGAAGAAGATCAGCCGGACCTCATCACCTTATCAAACTTCTTCGAGAAGACAGCGGAGCGATGCGGGAGTTTTGCGCCGGTAGAGCAAATAGCGTCGGAAGACCGGCGGGAGCCAGCCGGCAAGAAAATAGCGCGAAGCCTCCACACTCTAGAAAAGAAACCCGCTGAAAAACAAAATCCAGTTCAAGAAGAAGTACAGCATTGTCTCATCTGTGAAAAAGACAACCATCGCACGCTCGAATGTCACGCTTTCAAGAATGCAGATACATCGAAGAGGTGGGACTTAGCGAAGCAGCATCACCTGTGCTTTCGCTGCCTGAAGATACGCAAGTTTCGCCACACCTGCAAGACAAAGAAGTGCGACGTCAACGGGTGTGAGAATACACACCACCCGTTGCTACACAGAGAACTTCCAGAGAAGACAAGCAGCATAGAATCTACAGACATCGTGACGTCAACAAAAGAGAAGGTTACAACCGCGCTCCTGAAGATATTACCCATTCAAGTATCGGGACCGAGAGGCATTTACGACACATACGCGCTGCTCGACGACGGTTCTACGTGTACCCTCATCGAGACGGCGGTAGCAGAGAAGATCGGCGCCACGGTGCCTCCAGAACCGTTCTACATAGAAGGAGTAGCGGGCACAAAGATTGACGCGACCGAAGCTCGATGCGTACGCTTCAATATACGGACGCGGACGCGACAGCAAGGAATACGACATCTCGGCGGGTACAATGCAAGATCTACACCTGTCTTCGCAATCAGTATCGAACCGACTGACTCGTTCGGGCGCTCATCTCAAAGAATAGAAGAGAAGATAGTTTACGAAATGGGAAACCGACGGTACTGCTGGGTCAAGACAACTGGCGGTTCCTGATCACCCATGAAATTCGTCGTGGAAACAAAACAGAACCTGTAGCCTCGCTAACTAACCTCGGCTGGGTACTACACGGTACTGGGCGCATCAATAGAAATAGATCCACGCAACACATCAATCACTTGGTTATCTCCGAAGATGAAGAAATATCAATGGAAGCAATGATGAAAGAACACTTCGCTCTCGAATCTCTAGGGGTCGAAGCCAGAAGATCGTTCAACGCTGAGGAACAACGCGCGATAGACACGTTGAACGAGAAGACGTGTCGACTAACGACGGGAGGCTTTGAAACGGGTTTGCTGCGGAGGAAAGAATCACCATCGTCAGCAAGCACGGCGATATTCGTGAAGAACTCGTGAATTATCGCGAAAAATACCCCGAAGCGGTAGACGCTATCGTAAGAAACCACTAGACGACTACCTAGCGAGCTTCGAGACAGAAGAAGAAGCTATTCAAGTGTCATCGCCAGTAGCAGAGATCCATCGACAGGGCAACTTCAACAAGCAGAAATGGAATTCAAATTCGCCGGAGGTGCACTCCGCGCTATCACCGCACCGCCCCGAAGAAACATTACATTTGATTTAGAAAAAATACTAGGAATGGTATGATATACGAAAACCGATACATTATAATTTAATATGAAACTCTGCAAACTGCCGGCGGAAATAGCGAAGAATGAGCGAACGCCAACTAAAAGAGAAGCACTGAAGACCGTCATGTCGATCTACGACCCGCTGGGCATCGCCACTCTGGTCACTACGCAAGCAAAGAGAATCTTACAAGACGTCTGGCGCGCCGGCATAGACTGGGACTCGCAATTGCAGCACGGTGAAGCCGAAGCCAAGAGAAGCCACGAGAAGGGTGAAGCAAGCACATCAACTTCAAGAATTATCGGTGCCCCGCTGCTATCCTCAGGTGGCGAGGGCACAGAACATACAACTTCATACGTTCGTCGATGCGAGTTCGCCAGCGCACTCAGCAGCCGCATACTGGAGGATCGTCGACGAGACGGGTAGAATGCACGTGCTACGTCTACTCAGCGTTTGCCGCTTTCCCAGACTCCATACGACACCGGAGGTGTAGTGTTCCAGCCTGGGAAAGAAACTTCGTTGATCGTGGCCTTTACCTTACCTAACATCGGTGGGAATGGACGCTAGCATTAACACGTTCAGTGCGAAGCGAGGCCTAAATGACCCTTGATGCAACTTCCCTGTGGTGCGGCAAGGAAAAACGTGAGTTTCTCTGTCGTGCGAATGGCATAGCTTTGGTTTGGTCCAGTGTAGGAAAGAGATAAATATAAATATTTGAGATGCGCTAATGGTTCCGTACTCGGTGGTGTACCTACCTTGGTACCGGATGTCTTAGGCCTCGTGCCGCACTGAATTAATATAATTTTAATGCAGTGCGGAACGAGGCTAAAACGTCCCATATCCCCCCTGACCTCGTACCGCACCCAACGCGAGCTTCCCGCGACCAGTGTTGTGCATCACGTCGATTGGAGAGCACGTCCTTTTACAGCGCCGAACATGTCTAAACGATGTCGGAAGAAGTTAATTTTAAAAAACTCAGAAACAGAGCCAAAACAGGTAAGTTTTTAATGAAAAAATCTTCAGTAAGTACCTAGTTTTTTCTTATCTTGGTAGCTATGTTGTACCTAAAGTAAGTGTAAGATATTATTACTTAAGTATATTATACCTAAAGATATTATTGGTAATAACGATTATTGACGTACCTAATACTTTGCAACATATCTAGAATTACCTATTATTCTATATCGTGATAATAATGTTATTATTATTAGGACTTAACACTTAATTGATATTTTTGTAGGTTGTGAAAAACTCCACAAGAAACGCAAAGCAGCCGTTGACAAAACAGGTAAGTAATATAATTAATATTTCAGTAGTTCTTTGTCTAGGTTTTGAAAGTAGGTATATAAATATTAAAGATTTTTAGGGTTCCGTATCGAAAGGATAAAAACAGGACCCTCTATTACTAAGACTTCGCTGTCTGTCCGTTTGTCGCGATAGATAGATAGTTGAAGTTTTCTCAAATTATTTAGGCCGCTATTACAATAATACTAAAAAGTTAAAAACAACAAAATACCTATGTAAAGGGATATTTTTAATCACCAAGTTTGTTAAGTGTGTTAGATTCGACTTATGTAAATTTTACGATATATGTCACGTGGTCGGAAGAGAGCACCAGGCGGAGTATATTATTTTACGATGGTAAAAGTACAGAAATTATTGTGTTAGTAATTTAAGAAACTCAATATTTTAATATGAAATGTTTTGTTTTTAGCCATCTTAAATAAAGGATTACAGTGTTTGTAAGTACGTTTTGTATAAGCATGCGTGGATATGATATTTCTAACATTTATCTATAAGATTACTTGTGTGAAAAGCTTGATACGAGAATTAATTTTGCACTAACTAATACACCATTTTTATATTAAGCCTTTAACATAATATTCAACAACATAAGGTGCTGCCAAATGTAATCGCATGTAAATAATCTGGACCGTAATAAAGCTTGAGAAGAAAAATGTAGCATACAGACTATTGGGTATAAAATGACAGTATATTATATATAATGAGGAGTTTGCTGTAAGGCGCGGTCACGTACGGTTAAGTTGCTGTAATACAGTGTAAAAAACTTGTTAAAGTCAGTGACTAATAGGTTAAAGTAACCATACACCGAGTGGGAGCTTTGTATTTTTGATTATTATATCATAAACAACCAATTACCTCGACAATATTGTATTAAATTTACAATATAAGTTATGTTAACCTCAAAAACAGGGCACGTGGAAGTGTTTTAGTCAAACGCGTAAGCGACTTAATCTCGCCGGCGTTTACGCCCTTATTCTCGCGCATTCGAAGGGATTACGCTTGACAGTGAAGTGTGAACGCGTCAGTCTAAAATTTCTAAACAAAAATGTGAAGTGTACGGCTTGTAATGACGATGCAGCAATAGATACGTCTCTCAAATGTAGCGGCTGTAATAGTTATTACGAATATAAATGTGTTAAAATGTCGGTCGAGACTTTCAATAATTTAAATAAAAGCAAGAAGACATGGTTTTGTCCGACCTGTAACAACATATCACGCCGTAGAGGAAACAATGCCAACCCCCCGAATCAACATGACATTGTCTCATCTGTCAAGGAATCTACTCCGGATAAGATCGACTGTTCAGGTCAAGGTACGGCAAGCATTCTGTCAACTTGACACATAAGTCTAAATAAATTAAGCATCTTGTTAGACCAGAAACTGCAAAAAATTCAAAAAGATATAACCCATGACTTGCAGTTGAGTTTAAAGCAGGAATTGAAAGTGGCAATGGAAAGTCTTAGAAATGAATTTAAGAATTCGTCAGAGGAAGTAACAATTAGACAAAACGACTTCCAATGCCAGCTTGAGGTGGCCATGAAAAGAATTGCTGTATTAGAAACAGAAAAATCTAAGCTTGAATATTTCATTAACACCCAAGCGCAAACTTTTTTGCAAAACGAAGTGGAAATAGTGGGAATTCCAGAAACATCTAACGAAAATCTCTATCATTATCTTTTCATTATGGGATCTAAAGTGGGTGTCAAAATTGAAGCTTCAGATATAGATTCTATCTCACGTGTGGGACCTAAACGTTCTAACAGTAATCATACCGGAATATCTAACAAAATTTATCGGCCTCTGGTAGTCCGTTTTGTGCGAAGAGAAAAGAGAGATGACTTTGTTAAGGCAGCTAAAGCAAGACGAAACCTTGACACTTCAGACTTTCAATTAAACCTTCCGAATAGCAAGATATTTGTAAACGAGAGGCTCACAACAAGCAACAGGAATTTATTTCGTGATGCCAGGATTAAGTCGAAGCAATCTGGGTTCCGCCACTGCTGGACAAAGCTTGGAACTGTGTTTGTTCGCCAACAAGATGGGTCCCCGGCAACCCCGATACGCAGTGCAAATGATTATAACAAGGTTTTTGCTCCCCATTGTAATTCATCTAGTGGAAATACTTGTGTTCAAAATGGGTAATTGGTGTACTGGATTGGGTATGTTTGAAACTACAAAGTTATGTTTACTTAAACTAATACTTAACAAGATATCTTGTATTGATATAACTTTCCCGGCAGATTTATATATCATAATAGTATATTTCTTAATATGGTATAAAGAAACCTTAGGTAACATACTGATATACTTACTGATGAGGTTTAAATTAGGTGGAAAGTGTTGTTTCTTAATAAGGAAACAAAGTTTATCTAATCTTACATTACAGTCATTACTTAAGCAGTGTATGAGGTACAATATTTTTTATTCTATAATGCAGTTTAGTGGTGTGTATACAAGTAATAAATATCTAGGTTGCTATCATATAATAAATAATATAAAAATAAATAAAAATAGACAATATTTTCTGAAATGTACAAGTCTCATAAAGTTAGTGTTTTATATAAATTATTTTTCTACATGGGTTACTGTACTGTTGGCTTACTTGTGGTGTGTGTATAAAATAATTTTTTGGTGCTTCTGCTCATTAAACATACTAAAATTATGTAAACACATAATATTTATAAAAAGTTGGATTAATAATAAATTAATAGTATATGGCTGGTATAGTAATATTATAAGGTAACGTTTATTATGGCATATTAAGTTGGTACATTGAGTCTTCATACTCTTTTGTTCATACATTTGTGATTGCTGGCAGTTGTTCAGAATTTTTAGGTAATTATACTATAGTATATACTGTTATATATAGAAAATTATCATTATTAAGTACTAAGAAAGTTGTTTATAAGAGGGTTTACTTTTTTGTTTCTGATGGTTTTGTTTACAGTGGACTTCTATACATAACAATAGCAAAAAAGTTTTATGTTTCCACCATATAAGTGGATTTCATTGTATGCTCATTATGAATGTGAGATCAGTAAGTAATAATGAATAACAAAGAAATATTAACTATAACGGATGATTCCTTTCAGTTTAAGTGTCACACTGTAACCACACAACAGGAATGTGCTGTTTATCTTACAAGAGAATACAACTTTAAAATTGTAACATACAACATAAGAAGTATTTATAAGAATTTTGATAATTTTTTAATAGTTTTACATAGATTGAATGTGCTATTTGATGTTATAATACTTACAGAATGTTGGCTGGATCCTTTAAAAAATATACCGTGCTTGGATAATTATGATATGTATCATACAAGTAATAATATTAATCGCGCTGGGGGGGTAGTAATCTATACGCGTCAATGCTTTAATGTCACTGTTTCTGAGCCTAATTTTAATGACGAAGCAAACTGTTTGTTATTGAATATGAGTGGACTTTGTACTATATTAGGAATATACCGCACACCTTCAAAGAGCAATATATCCAATTTTATATCAATTTTAGACAACACATTATCTAAGTTAAAGTATAAGAAGCAAATAATCTTAGCAGGGGATATTAATGTAGACATATCGTCCTTGGGTGCAGGTGAAGGTAAGAATATTGACTATTTATGTACGCTGGCAGAGCACGGTCTTAAACCTGCAGTTACTGCTCCTACTCGATTAAATGCATGTTTAGATCATGTTTTTGTTAAAAAATTTAACCAAGGTATATCTATAATATGCGATTTTGATCTTACAGATCATAGCCTAGTTATCTTCGGTGAAACTTTGCAACAAACTTATAAATGTCAATATAGGGTGAATAAGACAATTAATAAAATAAATTACAAATCTATTTCTGAGGAACTAGAAAGAACTAGTTGGCTTGATGTTATGAATTCGAGGGACATAGATGACGCCATGTCGCTATTTTCTCAAAGAATTGCTACGATTATTGGTAAACACACACAGGAAATTAAAGTAGGTCGGTCTAAGAGAATAATTAAACCTTGGATCACTCCCGGTCTCTTACGCTGCATTAAAAATAGAGATAGACTGCATAAAGAACTGCGGCGCGATCCCTTGAACATTAATTTAAAAACTACGTATACTAGATATCGTAATTTCTGTAATAGTCTTCTTCGTACATTAAAACAGAATTTTGATCACACTAAATTGGAAAACAACAAGAATAACTTATTTAAATTATGGGGCGCAGTTAAAGATATATGTAACTTATCAAATAAAAGAAATAATGCCACAGAATTACTTTCAATAGATACCAACGTACAAGGCTCTTTAAAATTTTGTAATAGGTACTTCGCGAAAGTTGGCGAGAATCTCTCCCAAGACATATTAAATAGATTAGGTTTCACCGAAGATAATCTAGCAGCAAAAATAAAGTTAAAAGCAGACTCTTTAGTAGACTCATTTTTCTTGATTCCCACAGACGAACATGAGGTTAACTTTTTTATATCCCGCCTAAAAAATAATTGCTCTCCGGGTGTTGACGGTATAACACGTCAGGTAGTAAAAAGGTCAAAACAATACATAATTCACCCTTTAACTCATTTGATAAACCTAAGCCTTGCGAGTGGTAAATTTCCAGAACGTTGGAAAATTGCACTAATATCTCCGATTTACAAAAATGGCGCAAAAAATCTCCCAGAAAACTATCGACCAATTTCACTTTTAAATATATTCTCGAAGGTACTCGAAAAGATTGTGAATAGGCAATTAATTAAATTTTTAGATAAACATAGCTTACTATCTAGCAGACAGTATGGATTCCAAAAGGGGAAGTCGACTGAGGACGCAGTATCAATGCTGACAAATTTAGTATCAAGGAATTTAGACGAGAATAAGGTTTGCATCGGCGTATTCTTAGATCTAGCGAAGGCGTTTGATACTGTGTCTCACCCGATCCTGTTAGCTAAACTGGAAGCACTTGGTATTCAAGGCTTAGGACTGCAATGGTTTAGAAGCTATTTAACAAACAGAAAACAATGTTTTCGGATAGGGTCACTCGTCAGCGACCAGTTGCCAATTTGCTGTGGAGTACCTCAAGGAAGCATCCTTGGCCCCACATTATTCACAATCTACATGAATGATCTACTTTGCCTGTCATCAAATAAAATGGAAATTATTTGCTATGCTGATGATACTGCAATCATATATTCAGGAAATACTTGGTCACAAGCCTTCTCTGATATGGAAAAAGGTATTAATGTAATTACAAATTGGTTAGATGGTAATCTTTTAACTTTGAATGCTGCTAAAACTAAATATATATGTTTCCACAAAACGTCAATTTCAAAACCAACTTTCTCCCCACCTATTAAGATACACAAGTGTAAACAAGCTCGCGTGCCTCCCTCCCCCTGTAGATGCAAGTGTATTGCAAGAACTACCTCTATAAAATATCTTGGTGTAATTATTGATGAAAAGTTAAATTTTAAAGATCACATAGTGGCTGTCTCTAAACGTGTTCGTAAAGTAATTCATATTATGTCTTTATTGTCAGGTCCGGCTGATCAATGCACTCTGCGATTAGTCTATTTTGGCATATGTCATTCCTTTTTAAGCTACTGTTGCGGCCTATAATCATCTGTGGCCATACGGACGATATGGGCCAATCATGGACGTGTGGGTGACACGTCTTTGCTGCACGCATACGTCACATACGACGTTATATATTCAAACCAATTGTCAATTGTCATTAACATTCAAATTTTGTAACGCAACTCATGTACTCCTTTAAACTTGCAATCCATTATAAATAGTTCACAGTATTGTCCAGTGTTTTAATTAACCAAAAGAAGCCTCCTATAAAGGCTTAACGCAAGCGCATACATATTCTGGACCTTCATAGCCAAATTGGATATATATACGCTAAAATTCCACGCCTTGGAGTTTGAAAAACGCAACCGCCAACAAGGGTCAAGACATTGTTCTGGAACTGGAAGACACTATAAATCGATTAATACGCGCATTTTCGATACGGTCAACCAATCATCCACGAACCTATCCTGCCCTAATTTCCCTGTGCAATACTGTGCTCAATTTCAGATTTCCGTTATATTTACTATACTGTAAAACCTTCGCAAGATATTGAGGTTTGTTTATCAGTTACGTAAGTACTTTAAATATTTATAATCCTCTAAAATGACATCTCGCGATAAGTCTCCCCTGTTACTCAGTGATAATAATCAATCATTATTAATACGCGAATTAACTAAAAAACGTGGTATTCTTAAAGGTAGATTAACTAAGTTCATTAATTTTCTTAGTACTTTTAATACTAAAGCTGCTATAACCGCCCAGAGCCGTTTAGATTTGAAATTACGCATTCAGGGTGCAACGAGCCTGTTTAACGAATTTAATTCTCTTCAAACTAAAATCGAAGAAAGTGTAAGCGATGATGATCTCGAAGATCAATTATTACAACGAGAACAGTTTGAGGATACCTATTACAGCACGCTTTCTCAGGCTGAATTTTTATTAACTAGTAATAGTAGCACTAATAGTGAGATCACATCATGTCCTACAGGTTTTAATAATCAGTTACAATCCGTGAGATTACCTACGATTTTATTGCCTACCTTTGATGGATCATATGAGCACTGGCTGGAGTTCAGAGATACATTTCTATCCCTAATTCATAATTCAGTCGAAATAACTAATATTCAAAAATTTCACTACCTAAAATCATCGCTTAAGGGCAGCGCTCAGCTAGTAATAGATGCACTAGAATTTACATCCGATAATTACGCAATTGCCTGGGAACTTTTAGTCCATCGATATAATAATAGCAGATTATTAATTCATAATCACGTCAAATCGTTATTTAATTTACAACCGTTGAGTAAAGAGTCTCCATCGTTAATTCGAAAACTTATTGACACTGTACTAAAAAATCTACGCGCTTTAAAAATCCTCGGTGAGCCAACGGACTCCTGGGATACTCTAATTATTTTTATTATTGTGTCAAAGTTGGATAAAACATCAGAACGCGAGTGGAAGCAGCATAAGGGAACTTTATTAACGAATAATAATTCAAAATTAAATTTAAAGGTCGATGATCTGCTTAACTTCCTTAAAAATCGAGCTGACATGTTGGAAACATTGCAAGTCACTCACAACAATAACGCCACAATGGTTAACATCGCGAAACCATCCACGAGTTATAATCACAAGTGCAATGTTTCCACCACTAGTCCACCCGAACGTCACTCGCGATTTAGGAAGTTATGCACTATGTGTAACGCCGATCACAAACTATACGCTTGTTCAAAGTTTATTAACACCGACTTGAAATCGAAATTACAATTTATTCGCGATAATAAGCTATGCGAAAACTGTTTACGCGCAGGTCATCCTATTCACGCTTGTAAGTTCGGTTCTTGTAGGCTATGTAATCAAAAACATAACTCGCTAATTCATAGGGATGATTCTAATAATATTACTACTACACCTAGCAATTCCCTTACTATGCACTCGTCATACGTTAATAATCAACTAATGAACAGCGCCCGCGCAGGCCCTGCATCGGCCCCCGCTGCACTCCCTCGCCCCGCGGACACCGATGACCAGATCGCCGCGATTGGTGTGAACAAAGCGCACTTGCATTCACACTGCATAAAAAAATCGTGTTTACAGCCGGTCTTATTGTCAACCGCTTTAATCGAAGTACGGGATAAATATAACATCTATCACCTTGCGCGCGCACTCCTAGATAATGGTAGTCAGCGATGTTTTATAACAGAATCGTTCTGTAAGTTATTAGGAGTAAATTTAATACAGTCCACTCACGAAATTAGTGGTGTAGGTGACTCAGTAACGCAATGCACGAAAACTTGTGTTATTGAAATTAGATCGCGCATTACTACTTACACCACCAAACTTCAATGTTTTTTATTACCGCAGATTTCTTCTACGTTGCCCGCTGTACAATACGAACACGCTAAGTTTAATATTCCGGAGTATGTACATCTCGCGGATACGCAATTTCTCGATTCCCGAAACATCGATATTTTAATAGGTGCAGATAAGTTTTGGGAATTATTAAACGATGGCAATATAAGGTTACCTAACGGGCCTTATTTGCAGAACACGCATTTAGGCTGGATAATATCAGGTTCTATCGATTTTATTACGCGAAAAGATAGCCCTATCCAGTGTAATTTTACGCAATTTATAGATACGCAAATACAACAGTCTTGGGAGCTCGCAGAGCTGCCTAGGGATCGGGATACGCGCACAGATGAGAAACGTGCTTGCAAAGACCTTTTTTCTCATACTACTACGCGCAATAGTGAGGGAAGGTTCATTGTGAGTATTCCGTTAAAATCATCACCCGAGGTCTTAGGCGAATCGTACTCTCAAGCTGAAAAACGATTTTTAGCGCTAATAAAGCGATTACAGCGATCGCCTTCATATAAAAAATTATACGCAGATTTCATACACAAGTATGAAAGTTTAGGTCATACGATCCGTGTTTCGTCGTACGGAACACCACATTACTTTATGCCGCATTACGGCGTATTTCGGGAGCACAGCACTACCACTAAGTTACGTGTAGTTTTACGCTAGTGCTGCTTCCAGCTCAGGAGTCTCATTCAATGACCTCCAGCTGGTAGCCACGACTATTCAAAGCAATTTAATTTTTATTCTTCTACTTTTACATTTCGCAACCGATTGTTATGATTCTTACGTCCGCAGAACTATAAATGACGATATTTACGTTGATGATATGATCACGGGTTCGAATGGTAAACAACGCCTAATTAAATCATGTGAAGAAACCGCAAATACTTTGCATTCGGCTTGTTTTCAACTGCGAAAATGGATATTTAACTTCACATGCGATGAGTCATCCGAGTCATCTGTGAATAATTCGTTCTGCGTTGGCAAACAAATATCTTTACGCGAGAATAGTTGTCACAAAACGCTAGGCATAGATTGGTTTTATTACAGGGACGAATTTTATTTTAATACGGAAATAAAACCTGACTGTAATAAGACTATTATTAAACGCGTAATTCTATCATACGCATTTCAGACTTTAGACTCTTTGAGTATTCAAAGTCCATTTATAATTACATCAAAGATTTCATTACAACGTCTAGAGAAATTAGATTGGGATGACACGGTGCCGATTGACGCGCGCTTCTGGAACCGGTTTCTTGCGTCTTTGTCTATCTTGCAATCTATCCATGTGCCTCGCTGTGTTATGGATACTGACCGTATAGATAAAGAAATGCATATTTTTATCGATACCTCGCAAACTGCATTCGGCGCCTGTGTTTATATTCGCTTAATCAATAGTCATGATCGCGCCGTAACCGTTTCTTCACTCTGTTCTAAAAGAGATCGCAGTCTTACTCCTCTTATAGGTAGTCGTCGTAAAAAGAGGATCACGCTTGCCGGACCATTGCTCATATTAGACAGAAAAGGTAGGGGTAGTAGAACTATTGAATTATACATCTGCCTATTTATTTGTTTTATGCGTGTCGTGCACTTAGAGTTTTATTTGTGATATCTCTACAAATGCATACTTACTTGGTCTGAAACGCTTCATTTCGCGTCGCGATAAACTTCCTGAGATTTTTTCAGACAATGGAAAATATTTCGTAGGTCTAATAATCGATTTTGCAAAATTTATATCTCGTAGTTCTAATGTTTTTAAATACACTAAAATTAAACGTTTAAAATTTAAATTTATTGTTGCGTACCATTTTCGGCGCGTAGTGGGTAACGCGCATCTCACTCACGGGAAATTCATTACGGTATTCACAGAAATTGATGCCGTCCTGAACACCCTTCCACTCACTCCTATGTTCCCTGATCGAAATTGCCTTGCGCCTTATAATAAATTACCTTTCACTAGGTCCCGCTCTTTTCCTAGTTGGCCGTACGTTTATAGCGCCTGCAATCGACGATTTGATCGCCATTTTAGCACATCGAATAAATCGACAACACTTTTGGACTCGATGGGCAAAAGAATACTTCTCCGAGCTACAGACGCGAAAGAAGTGGAGGAAACATACACCTGGACTCGCACCAAAGATAATTGTTTTCATTAAGGAAGATAGCTTTCGTCCATTTAAATGCCATCGTGGACGCATTTTCAGGAATATTCCAGGAACGGACGGGATCGCACTAGTACTTGAAATCCGATTTGCACCTGGAGTCATACAGCGCGCATACCAACAATTTGTATTTTGGTTACCCAGATGTCAGGAAATCCAGGGAAGCATAAACTTTTGGAAGCCGAAGTTTCCAAGTCCGGGGGCATGTTGCGGCCTATAATCATCTGTGGCCATACGGACGATATGGGCCAATCATGGACGTGTGGGTGACACGTCTTTGCTGCACGCATACGTCACATACGACGTTATATATTCAAACCAATTGTCAATTGTCATTAACATTCAAATTTTGTAACGCAACTCATGTACTCCTTTTAACTTGCAATCCATTATAATAAGTTCACAGTATTGTCCAGTCTTTTAATTTACCAAAACGAAGCCTCCTATAAAGGCTTAACGCAAGCGCAAACAGCTACTGTATTACTATTTGGGGGGGTGCATGCCAAATTCATCTCTATTTTTAAACTGCTGTTTATATTTTGCACCACTTACATGAATAATAATATTCATCTAAAAAAGCGAACCCTCCTAGGTTGTAACCACTCGCGAAATAGAACAACTTTCATAACAAAACGATAAAAATACTTTTTTAACAAATGAGTGCACATTAGTGAAGAAAATTTGTATACAGGTAATATCAGTTGTTCCAACTGGTTGCCTTAATTATGATACCTATACTTATTGGTAATAAAATTAACTAGTCACACAAAACTTACTCTTGGCACTTTGTATAGGAAGTATTATATTTTTCCTTTCTTTTATTTTATGAAACTTGTTTACTTTCACGAGTTGTATCACCACCTAAAGAGGTTTTTCATTTAAGAATAACACTTTGTTTAAACTATCACCAAGCAAAGGCTTTCTGTAGCAGCTTATTAATTAATTCTATTTTCAAGTGTACCGATCATACAATTTCTATTCTATTTTTTTACCGTGTTTTGATCAGTACACTCAATAAATAGCTACTGGTGGCTGAGAACTGCCTGTTTATGCAAAATACAATATGTGAGTCATTTTTTTCAGAGTCCACCGAGAAGTGATGTCCCACCAACCAATCGGCCAACATTGCCAATTGAAAATGTGTTTGACGATGAGAGTGATGAAGAGATTTTTCCAACAAATAAACGTCAAAAAACATATTTTTCTACTGAACCAAATATAACTGAAAAAATCGTACCTTTACATGAATTTAGCTCACAACAAGAATGTGTCATTGATAAACAACAGTATGACAATACAAAACAATATTCTTTCTTACATGGGCACCCAAGCTCTATAATTATTGCAAATACAAGAACATTACAATACAAAGCAAAAACACGTGCTCAGACTGCCACTAAAAAAAATTCAATTTATCCTGATCAAGTGAAAGAACCAGAAGAAACAGTTAACCTCAGTCCAAACATCCGAAAAACTATTCAACTCAAAACAGAAGAAGAAACAGTGTATCTCAGTCCTAGTACCGGAAAAACTTGTCAAATATTGCAGAATGTTCGCTTGTCCGCTTCTAGTGCTTCAACCTCACCAATAAAAACACAAAATCCTATAGGTTCCCCTTCAAAAGATTTTCCTCATATAACTACGGAGAGCAGAGCTGGATCTTTGTCAGAAATCTCACGCTCCAATTTACTGGATTGTAATATATCACTTAGTGAGGACAACATTCAACAATTACTTCGTACTCCGACACAAAAAAGACCGAGAGAAAATGTTACATCCGAATGTACATATTCAGAAGACTTTAATCCGTCCAAATCTAAAAAAAGTCATGAAATAGAGGTCTCTGTAATTATAGAAAGTATTCCTGATGACAATGTTAAAGCCATTTCAGATGTGTGTGTACCATTTATCCAATTTAAAGGAAAACGAGACATGAATAACAAATTGCCAACTGTTCTAAAATCACCTGATATTGTCGAATATGATATTATTGAACATATAGACTGCGAAAACAATAATATAATACAAACAAACAAAATATATCACAGTGTGCAGAATATTCGAAAATTACCTGAGTTGGATGAGAGTAATCATATGGAAGATGATAATTTTAGCGGTACTGACAATGATTATAGTCCTTCGGAGGAAGAGTGTAGTGATTCGGAAGAGTATGCTTCAATGGAAAATTGCGTTCATTCAGATCAGGATTTATCTCTAGATAGTGAATATGAAGAAGCTACAGAAGATGACATTTTAGTCACGGACGAAACATTACCCGGCACGCAAGCTAAAGATCACGATGAGTGGGAAAATATATCGGAAAGTCCCATAACTTTTAATGAATTCGCTGGAGAATGTACGTTTAATTTACCCCCGTTTGTGGGAGTTACACCTGAAGATATATACAAGATGTTTGTTACAGATGAGATGATTGATATAATGGTATCTGAAACAAATGCTTACGCACAAAAGTATATACAAATAAATCAAAAAAATATGAAACGTAATTCACGCATGACAAAATGGAGTGACAGTTCTCAGGAAATGAGAACATTTTTGGCTGTTTTAATGGCAATGGGTTTGTGTAGAGTTCCTAATTTAAATTTATACTGGAGCAGAAACAAATTGTATCGAAACGAATTTATTTCTTCAGTAATGACAAGAGACAGATTTTTATTGCTACTTAAATGCTGGCATGTCAGTGATGTAAGTAATGAAGACCAAACTGACAAACTATATAAAATTAGAAATATGTTCACAAAGATTACAGAAAACTTTCGACGTATTGCAAATCCTGGAAAGTATGTGGTAATCGATGAAACCATGATACCATGGAGAGGAAGACTAGGTTTTCGCCAATACATAAAAAACAAATCACACCAGTACGGCGTAAAGCTTTATAAACTTTGCACACCCGAAGGTTATACTTCTGAGTTAGAGGTTTATACAGGGAAAAAAAATCAGAAAAAAGAATTAGAACACAGTAAAAAAGTAGTGTTAAGATTGATGACAAATCTGACAGAAATGGGTAGAATCGTAATAGTAGACAATTACTACACTTCGTTGGGCCTGGCAGAAGATCTTCTATCACAAAAAACATTTTTATGTGGAACACTTAATAAAATACGGAAATATCTGCCAAAGCAAGTTACTAGATACAAATTGCAGAAAGGCGACATTATTGGAAAAATGAACAAAAAGGGCGTAAAGGTAATGAATTGGATGGATAAACGGAATGTTTTGATGTTGACTACGTGCAAAGATCACGATGATAACCTGATAGATACTGGAAAAAAGAAGAGAAACAAAAAAAGGCATTGACTTTTCTGACCAGATGTCTTCTTATTATACAACTTTGAAGAGAGGAATCAAATGGTGGAGAAAAGTTGTAATGGAGCTAATATTTGGTACGGCGCTAATTAATGCCTGGATTGTGTTTAATTCAATCCAAACTGATGGAAAAAAGTTACCAAAAAGACTCTTTGTGGAGAAACTTATAGAATCTTTAATAAAAAAGGAAATCGATGAGACCCCAGGTAATGTAATGCTTAGATATATTTCTTGACAGTCAACGTGTTGAAGCTTTCATAAACTAAGCTTGACATTTGGTCATTATTAAGTTATTTATTATTGTTTCCTTTTAATTATTCTGAATTTAAGCTACGTTACCTACTCTTTCAACATTTTAAGTATAAAACAAACACATTCATTTGATGCAGTTATACCTACATTATCATTGTTATTCTCATCTACGATCTAACCTAAGTAACAATGTCAGTTTTATTACGTTATCTTTACATTTTTGTTATGTTTCAGCACCTGAAAGCGCACGCCATTGCCTCGAAAAGGGTGAAAAAAGGAGAAGATGTGTTGGTTGTTACCAAAAACTACGCACACTTTTACCATCTCGTGAAGCTGATAAGAAATCCAAAAAGATTTTGACTCAGTGCACTCAGTGCAAAAAAATTTATTGTCTACCCTGTTTCAATGAAAAACACTCATAAATAAGTACAACATATATATTGAGATTTTTATAAAAAAAAAGTATATTGATACTGATTTTTTAATGTTAATTCAAGTTCTAATAAGTGTATTTTTAAAGCCCGAGGCAGAATAAATAGGACAATTTCTTTTCTACTTCTGGTTGCCTTTTTTTTCTATTCTGTGAACCGCATTAAGATTTTCATATACAAATAGATAGATAAACCTTATGCATAAACCGTGATCCATTATTTTCCAATAATAAGTCTGTAATAGGTGCCTCTTAATGGTATAGAATAGAACGCTTCGTGCGCGAGTCCGACTCGCACTTGGCCGGGTTTTTTTTTTTTTTTTTTTTTTTCTTGGCGCATTCAAGCATAATTTAGATTATAAAAAAAAAATGTATCCTTTGATAGCTTTGTGTTGTTTTGCCAGGTTTTGCCCTTAAAACGATCTAATGAGATATAATTGATCAAAATCGGTCAAGTCGTTGCGTAGTTAAGACAGTTTAAAAACGTCGATATTATTTTTCCATCACTAATCTCAGCGAAAATTTGCCCTATTTCAGTGCGTTACGAGGCGTATAAGATCCCATATTTTGTTTTACTAATAATTCCTAAACTAGCCATCAGATCCCGGGGCGACGGTGGATTAGGGTTCATCAATTCACTGTCTATATCAATAAGGACCAAAATTCTCATTTATCTTTGATTTCGCGCCAGAAAATGGATTTTAGTCGGTAAAAGGAGGTGGGGTCTAATAGACCGCGTGTCGCCCTAACATCTGGTCACGGTACGGGCCGATTATACCTCGTGCCGAAGGAATGGAAAGTATGCAAAAATTGGTGTCGCAGCTAACGTGTTAAACACAGTTATTAGTTACATATATATAATCTACAATATCTGGGTGACCGAGCTTCGCTCGGGAATTTTTTACAACGAAAAAAAAACCTTAAAAAAAAGAAAAAAAACAAATAATTTAGTTGGGGACCGATCATTGGCATTCACATTTCTCGAGGCTGCCCGTTACCTGAAAAGGCCACGCCGAATTGACAGTTAACGGCAAAAATTCAATTCAATATAAATGTTAGTGTTTTTAATGCCCAAAAACAGGGATAAAACAATATTTTTTTTTTACATAAAACCTAGCTAGATCAATTTTTCTCCCCCAAAACCTCCTACATGCTGAATTTCAGGAAAATCGTTGGAGCCGTTTCCTAGATTCGGAAAATATATATATATACAAGATTAACTCATTTAAATATTAAAGATATTAAATATTAAATACATTTTTGAGATAATCATTGTACATATACATAACTCAATAAAGAAGTTATTTAAATAAACGGAGTTAGTACCCGACAGTCGCGCCCCCCAATATATGTATAATTTACCTCGCCATCATAGCTGGAAAGGGAGAGTGGCCCGTCGAATACGCCGATCGTGATGTTTATGTAAGTACATTACTCCTATAGTTTAGTTACTATTCCTATTAATCCTATTCTAATTATTCCTAATTATATAATATATTTTAAAAAAAATCGAAATTACTCATTTAAGTAGAATAAGGAATAGGCATATAAGCCTTTATATGCGATCGCAAACTCGCAAAGCGCAAATCAATGCGAATAGAAATTTTAGTTTAGATATGGATTATAGTATAGTATTAAATATGACCGCTACTTCTCAACCCAGTTTAAACATGGACAAAAACTTTACAGATCTATCCCAACAACAATATGTTCAGAACACCGTAATCGCGTGCGCAAACGATTTATAAAAATGTTCATGACTTGTCACCATCTAAAATAATGCACTTAACTCGAACCGAAACGTAAACAGAGAGTCCGAGATGCAATATGAGCCGAATAAAGACGTGTACATACGCCATCCGCTTGCAGCATTCGGGTTCGCGCTCTTGCCGGACTCGGTCGCATATACGGCTAATGCCTATAAGCGAAAAAACCGATTTTTTTGTTTCACGTAATAGTGAGATACGACCGTCTTCCTTTTGACGTGCTACTTAGTAGCGAGTCGTTGGTGTTTCGTGTGTGTCGTGTGGTGTTGTGTTGTGTCGGATCGGCTGTAGCTGAGCGTCGTTGACGAGCAGCAGCGGCCGCCGAGCATCGGAGCGCCGCCGTCGCACGCCGTCGTACGCATGTGACGTCTAGCACTTTTTAGTGCTACGTTGCTCGCAGTTCGTTGTTTGCTCAGTAAGGGTGAGTAGTTGTCTGACACTTGTTTGTTTACGTTAGATAGGTACTCAACTTCGTTCTCACCGGAACGAAGACCTTGCTATAGTGGTAGTTAGGATAAAGTAGGCACATCCCTCCCTGCCTCGGCAGGGAGTTCATTTTAATTATCTTGGTTTGGGTCCACTATGGACCCAAACCAACGAAACGAAACGACCCAAGAAAAATGGACCCGACCCTCAGCGCCATTCTGGCATATCTAAGGGCCACCCACCCGTCGGCTTTCGCCGACTTAGAAGCGTTCCTGGCACCCAGGGACAGCCCTGCCTCGCCGTCGCCCTCTCCGTCTCCATCTCCGGAGAAGCGCCCCCCTACCCCCGCTCCCGTGTCCGACATGGAAGCGGAGTCTGATTCTTTGTCGTCTGCCTCGGAAGCCGAGGCGGAAAACGGTGACGGTTTCGAGACCGTCACCAGAAGGAGGAACAAGAGGAAGCTTAAGGCTTCCGCCTCCGAGGTCCCGCCCAAAAGGGCTATTAGTGATGTGTGCGCCCCCGGGCGCGCCCACCCCCCCGCTTCTGTCGCCAAGCCCAAACGGGTGAAAGCGACCCCTCCCGCCTCTCCCGCCTCCGCCGCCGAGTCGCAAGACTCGCCCATGGCGGAACGTAGGGAAAGAGTTCCTCCCTTATACATAAGGGATTAGAATGAGTGGCAGCGTCTGCTGCAAGTCCTCAACGCGAAGGGTATCGCGTTCAAGAATGCCCGCTCCACCGCCGTTGGCATCAAGGTGGAGGTGACCTCTTCTGCGGACCACCGCACTTTAACATCATTTCTTAGGGAGGATGGTATAGAATACCACTCCTACGCCCTACAGGACGAGCGCGAATTGCGCGTCGTCATAAAAGGACTGCCGGTGGAGATTGACACCGACTTCATTAAGCAGGACCTGGTCAGACAGGCCCTCCCCGTTCGCCAGGTACATAGGATGTACCACGGGCGCACCAAGGCTCCCTATGAGTGCTGCCTTGTTATCTTAGACCTCTCTCCGGAGGGGAAAAAGATCTTTAATATTTCCTCGGTCTGCAGCCTCTCTGGTCTGCGGATCGAAGCCCCCAAACAAAGGGGATCAATCGGGCAGTGTCACCGCTGCCAATTGTTCGGGCACTCAGCCCGCAACTGCTTCGCGCGCCCCAGGTGCGTAAAGTGCCTGGGCGACCACGGGACCGTGGACTGTCCCCGCCCGCCTCAAACGGAGGAGCCGCCGAGCTGCGTCCTGTGCGGCCAGCAGGGTCACCCAGCGAGCTATCGCGGGTGCCCCAAAGTGCCCCTCAGGGCAAAGCGGGGTGGCCTCGCGGCCGCCCGTAAGAAGGCGGCCGCCCGCGCCGCCCAAAAGGCGACCCCCCCGGCCCCCCCCAAAGAGCGTTTCATACCCGCCCCCCTGCCTACGGTTAATGTGTGGCAGCAGAGGCAGGCGGCTAAATTGGGTGCCCCCCTCTCGCCCCCCTCGCCCCCGCTGGCCCAAGTGACGACCCCCGTCGTCGCGAAGGCCGTTAGCGCCCCCCCCACCCCTCAGGCAGCCCCCCCAAGTCCCAAACGGTTCCCCCTCAGCGCGCGAGCAGCTTTATGGATGACATGAGGCTGATTAGCGAGGTGATTGCCGGCATTGACACCTCAGAGTTGTCTGTGCTGGCGTCCAAGCTGAGGGCGAACCCCCAGAATAGGCTGATGGCCCTGGTGGAGCATTCGGAGCTCGTGCAGGCCATCGCCAAATTATCTAAATAAAATAATGGGTAGTACACCTCAAAGGAGGAAACCCCACGGGCTCAGGGTCGTCACGTTCAACGCAGACGGCCTCATCAAAAAAATCCACGAAGTCCGCGAATTCGTGGTTACTCATAGTGTCGACATACTGTTGGTGCAGGAGTCCTTCCTGAAACCTAGTAAGCGTAATCCCAAGATCGCAAACTATAATATTATTAGACACGACCGTACCAATAATAGATTGGGCGGTACCGTAATTTACTATAAAAGATCGCTCCATGTGTCCCCTGTAGACCCCCCTGAGTTAGAAAACATGGAGGTCTCAGTCTGTCAGGTGGGTATGACGGGTCATCAATCCGTCATACTAGCATCAGTTTACTTAAGCCCTTCCAAGACAGTGCTAAGAGACGACCTCCTTGCTCTCCTAGCACTTGGTAATTCTGTCATCTAGGCCGGAGACTTCAACTCGAAGCACGGCCATTGGAATTCGATTAACAATAATTCCAACGGGCGCACGCTCCACAATCTCAGTGGACTCGCCCACCTCAACTTTGACGTCATAGCCCCCGATGAGCCGACGCACTACCCTTCCAACAGTGCGCACTCGCCGGACGTTTTAGATATTGTCGTGCTCAAGAACGTAGCCCTCCAGCTACGTTCCATTGAGGTCATCCACGACTTAAACTCTGACCATAGACCGGTACTGTTTCAGCTGGGTAGGCCCGCCTCCGCGGCACCCAGCACTAGAACCATCACCAACTGGAGGAAGTTCTCAGAGCAACTTCAGTCTATCGACTCTGTCCACTTGGACCAAATTCCTGACAGGATAGATTCCGAGGAGGTCGCCAAGGCGGCGTCCTCGCATCTCACCGCTCACTTGAGCGAAACCATCAAAGCGTGCTCCAGGGAGGTACCTGACAATCTAGGTCGCCAAAGACTCCCTGACGACATCAGAGCTCTGCTCACCAGAAAGCGCGCAGCCGCTAGGGCTTGTGCCGCGTACCCCACCCCCGAAAATCGGAGTAGACTCCGCAGACTACAGAGAGAGGCAAAAGAGAAAATTGCCATCTTTAACAGCAATTCTTGGGACGCTAAACTCTCAGAGATCTCGCCCAGCCATCTAGCTTTCTGGCGGATGTCCAAATCCCTGAGAGGCGAACAGTATGCGTCCACACCGCCATTGTTGCGAGATAACCTTCCGCCCGCGTTTGAAGATTTTGATAAGGCCGAATGCTTGGCGGACAGCTTTGAAGCCCAATGCACACCTAACTCCAATTCCGCGTATGCTGAGTTCCACGCCGGGGTGGAATCCACCATCGCCAACATAACAGGGTTGGATCCCGAAAGGGAACTACTCCCCCCCACTTCCGGAGACGAGATAAGAGCTATCCTTGAAAAGCTCAAACCCAGAAAATCCCCTGGCCCCGATAGCATATCGAACAAGGCACTTAAGCGTCTTCCCGACCACCTCGTTCACCTCCTGGTGTTGATCTTCAATGCCCTCTTGTCGTGTTGCTCTTTTCCAGACGAATGGAAAGAAGCAACAATTATAGGTATCCACAAACCGGGCAAACCCCGGAACCGCCCCGACAGCTATCGCCCCATCAGCCTCCTCAACGGCTTGGGGAAGGTCTACGAGAGAGTGATCCTCTCGAGACTTAAAACTTTCATAGATGCCAAGAACCTGCTACCGGACGAACAGTTCGGGTTCAGGTCCGAACACACGGCCGTCCATCAGGCTCATCGCCTGGTGGAACACGTCCTCCAACGACTCTCCAGATACGGAGAGAAGACAGGTGCCGTCTTCTTTGATGTGTCAAAAGCCTTTGACAAGGTCTGGCACGCAGGCTTGCTTTACAAGCTCATACTCCTCGACCTCCCGGATAGTTTCGTAATCTTCATACGAAATTACCTCGCGAATCGTACTTTCAGATACCGCTTGGACGGTACGCTCTCATCCAGACGTCCGATACGTGCTGGAGTTCCCCAAGGTTCGGTGTTAGCACCGTACCTCTACTCGCTCTACACGAGTGACATCCCTCGCAGCAGGGGGGGGTCGTCGTTAGCTCTATACGCTGACGACACCGCCATTTTCGCGTCCTCTCGTAAAAGAGAGAACATTATTCATCGTCTACAATACGAGGTAGACAAGTTAGAATTGTGGTTCGCCAAATGGAGAATCGCAATCAACCCCGATAAGAGAGCAGCCATGTATTTCACTAGGCCAGGCGCTCCAGTCTACTTCCCTCCGGAGTGTATATCCATACACGACCGGGATATACCATGGCAGCAGGAGGTCAAATACCTGGGGGTTACTCTCCAACCCTCTCTCTTTCTTCAGACATATACGCACTGTCCGGAATAGGGCAGCGTATGCACTGGGTCGTCTCTATCCGATGATATGCAAGAAGAGTAAAATGTCACTTCGTAACAAAGTGACACTTTACAAAACTTGCATAAGACCTATAATGTCATATGCGAGCGTTGCGTTCGCACATGTCCACCCGACCAGACTTAATGTTTTGCAGCGATTGCAAAACAAGTTCATGAGACAAGCCACCGGCTGTCCCTGGTTCGTGCGCAACGTCGACCTACATAGAGACTTACGTCTTCCCTCAATAGCTCAGTTATTCAAATGTCTCTCCAAGAGATACTTTGAAAAGGCCGAGGTGCATCCAAACCCACTCATCGCGGGGATGGTTAAGTACACCTGCTTCGACAGGAAGTTTAAGTCCAAGACCCACAGACGCCCTAGGAGCGTACTCTATGACCTTGACGATCATATCACGATCGCCAACGCCCGATACACTCACGCACACGCACACACACAGCGTCTTCGCCGGCGAAGACGAGGTCCCCGCTTCCTCACGTCTAGCGGCCGGGGTGTCCAGCCCCGCCCGTTATGACATTAGGACTTTTCCACAAGTCCGATACAGTCCTCCACAACGCGTCGTTTTAAGCCGAGGTCCGGCCTCACAGGAGGCACCCTTAAGGCGACGCTCCCAGGATGTTGCGGGCCTCTCTCGAGACCCGCTCTCCCAGCACCTCAACCCCCGGCGATGCTTCCGCGCCACTTCCACTCTCTCGGTGACGCTGTCAAAGCCTTCACGGCTAACAGCCTTAGTTAGTGTCCGAAAAAAAAAAAAAAACATCCGCTTGCTGTAAGGCAAAAAGTTGCTCGTTTGAAATGAATAAGAAAAAAAATATTGTTTCGGTACTTTGTACTTTTATTTCCTGGATTACATATATATCCTTATCCTTACTAATATTATAAATGCGAAGGTCTGTCTGTCTGTCGGTTCAGTTTTCACGGTCAATCCGCTGAACCAATATCGACGAAATTTGGTACAAATATTCCTTATACAGCGGGGTAACATATAGGCAATATAAATCCTGTTAATACAACAGGAATAAAATTCAGGAGGAATTAAATAGGATTAACATTCAAAGCGCCATCTATAATAAACCTATGAAACTTATTTTTATTTACGACTAGCGGCCTGCCCTTGCTTCGCACGGGTATAAAATATATATATATCCCATGTCAGTCAGTGTAAAAAAAATGATTAAAATCGATCCAGTAGTTTTGATTTATTCATTACTGCCCGTGGCCCGCAAGCGTTAAATTTGGAGAAAAACAATTTCCTCTCCCTATACCAAGATGATTTCCTGCTATCTTTGGAATATCTAAACTCATATAGTACATTTTTACTTATTTACTTTTACATTTTACCTATGTATTTTATTTTTACAATTAATTACAGAATGTCTTTAAACAAACTCTAAAAGATTCGAAGTGCTATAGGGTGAAGCGCGGCCTCCTCACGGCATTTTAAATCTGTAATATCTCCGAAAATGTTCACTTAAATTACATGCTGTAAACGGCCATATTGATCTATATTAAATCAACAATTTATTTAAGGTACTCAATTGGATAAGGATTAATGCTGTATTGTATAAAAATTGCTTTGAACATAAGGCATCATTTTTCGTAAAAAGTAAATGAAAAAAACTGCTATTGTGGGTTATCCATAAGAGATAGATTTATACCATCGCGGACTTTTCTGTAGACTTTTTTAAGGTGTACAAATACTTAGTACATCATTTTGATAAATCTCGTAGGGTTTAGCCTGCGTTTGCAATGTAAGCGGAAAAAAATGTAATTATTTACAGAAACCTCAAAAATTACAGTATTTCTCTACTTCGTATTGAATGTTATTATACGTACAAACCTTCCTCTGGAAGCACTCTATCTATTAAAAAAAACCGCATCAAAATCGGTTACGTAGTTTTAAAGTTTTATGCGTACATACGGAAATATGGACTTTGTTTTATAATATGTAGTGATGTGTCAAAATCAAGTCAAATCTGTATTAAAATAGTATTTAGATTCCAAGTTTTTCGGCTTACGTCAAAAGAGTTTTCTTTAGAGAGTCTTTATATATTATATTTTTATTCGTTTACTGGACTTTACTTTTATTAACTTACGTATTTTGGAACGTTACTTTTATTTATTTTTATTCGTGTTTTAAGTGAGTTATTACAATGGATAATTAATAAAAGTAATACGGGTTATTTACTAAAATAAATAAGCTAAAAATATTATAAATGCGAAAAATCTTTCTGTTCCGTTTAAATGGTCAATTGGATGAATCATTATAAATAAAATTTAGCACATTTAATGTTTATTTATCAGGGGTAACATATAAAAATCTTTGAAAAAGTTATTTTTATTAATTAGAAATATAAATGGGGGTTAATCTTGCTCGCGTCCGTAGGCTTGACCATGCAGGTTTTTCAACCTTAATATCCCTACACGTGACCCCTGGGTGGTGCTAAATGAGCATTCTGGTGGTAGACTTCGGTCGAGGATAGTGACCACCCTGCGAGCAAAGCCGTTCCGCCAAGCGTTTAGTGTTCCGGAATGATGCTCGTAGAAGCCGTTCTTGGGGGAATAGGTATGTACAGTTGTGTTGTATTGATGTGACAGGACCCGATTGACTGTGCAAGTGTGTCGAGTGACTCGATATGGAGGGTAGCGGGATCCGAAGCACGGTGGTTCCGCTGGCCGACCGCAGGTTGTAGGGGGCCCAACTAGTGGGATAACCACCCATGAAAGGCTGCCCCACCGCCTCGCGAAAAATCCTGGGATGGCCCCATTGTGCCGGTTGGTGACCGGAGAGAGGACCCAATGGCAACTCCCAGGGGGGTTCGGGCGTCCCCGCAGTCTCCAGTCAAGTCTCTTCTAGCACAACTGCATCATTTCAGTCGCGGAGTCTACAATACAACATCTCGTACAACTACTATTCTCCTGCCTATTCACACTCAAAACATGACAGGAAAAAGAAAAAGAAACAAGTTCACACAGCGGTTGCACTTCCTCTCTTTAAAAGTGCACCTCACCAACATCCGAGGCCTGCACTCTAACCTCGATGCAGTGCACTACCACCTTGAATCTGAAAAGCCGCATTTTCTCTTTTTGACAGAAACCCAAATCGTGAATCCTACAGATACAGCGTACCTATCATATCCAGGATATTCTCTAGAAGGTAAATTTACATCTCATGCGGGAATTTGCATGTACGCTCGCAATGATATCTGCTACCGGCGTCTCAGTAACTTGGAATCGCCCAGATTTTCGGTATTGTGGTGTATGATGGATACAGGCTTAGAAAAAACTATTTACTCCTGTGTCTATCGATCACACAGCGGTGATAGGGAGACATCCAGACTCTTTGAATACCTTAGCAAGACCTTGGATGTGGTCCAACATCGGTATCCAAATTCCAATTTAGTATTTTTGGGCGATTTTAACGCGCACCATCGAGAATGGCTATACCCGTACAAAAATACTGACCACGCCGGGAGAGAAGCGCGCAAGTTTGCAGTATCGTCGAACCTCTCCCAGCTGGTTCATGAAGCTACACGGATACCTGATGTTGTAGATCATACACCCAATTGCCTGGATCTTTGGTTGACCACTGACCCGGATCGATGCAACGTTGTAGTCGGTGCCCCGTTGGGTACATCTGACCACCGCATGATCCGATCTACAAGCACCTTTCACCCACCCGATTCTAGCCCTAAAGGACCTCGTCGAATGTGGCGATATCGGTCAGCTGATTGGGATGAAATGCGCCATTTCTTGGCTTCCTATCCTTGGCGGCAGACGTGCTTTTCGTCTGAAGATCCTACGATTTGTGAAAAGTCCATATCTGAAGTGATACGTCGAGCGATGGAATATTTCATTCCGTATAGAGATGTATCACAAGATATCAGAGCTCCCCGTTGGTATAATGAAAGCTGCGCTAAAGCTGAACAACAAAAACAGCTAGCTTTTTTGGCTTGGGTTGAAGCTCGTAAAAATAACACATCGGATCTACACCTAAAGAAGAAAGCCTTTAACTTTGCCGCCAAATCCACCAAACGGGTATTTAAGAGTGTTCGCTATGCTCACATTCGCCGGATGGGGGCCAAACTAGCTTCATATCCTATGGGTAGTAAGGCTTTTTGGTCCCTTTCCAAATCTATTGAGGCGAACTTTTGTCGTCCATCACTGCCACCATTGAACAAGCCAGACGGTTCCTTAGCTTTTTCTGCTGTAGATAAAGCGAACATTCTGGCCTCCATGTTTGCGAAGAACTCAAGTCTTGTTGCTGGTGCAAAACCCCCACCAACTTTAAATCTATGCACCTCTCAAATGCCAGAGATCCGCATTCGTCAAAAAGAGGTGCTTAAAGTGCTTCGCAACCTGGACTGTAGCAAGGCTAGTGGCCCAGATGGAATACCGGCAATTGTCTTGCGCACTTGCGCACCTGAACTGTCACCCATTTTGACACGCCTGTACCGTCTCTCCTTGAATAAGACTCAAGTCCCGGAATCGTGGAAGCTTGCCAATGTTCAGCCAGTGCCCAAAAAAGGCTGCCGTGCAGACCCTTCAAACTACAGACCAATTGCAATCACCTCCATGCTCTGCAAAACTATGGAGCGCATACTGAATACGAAACTTCTGACGCACCTAGAAAGTAACGATCTTCTTTCCGATCAGCAGTACGGTTTCAGACGAAATAGGTCTACTGGCGACCTTCTCGCTTACGTCACACATCTTTTGGGAGAGGCCATTGACAAGCACGGTGAGGCTCTTGCAGTCTCGTTGGACATATCGAAGGCCTTCGACAGGGTTTGGCATGACAGCCTTCTTGGTAAGCTGCCTGCTTACGGATTACCTTCTAACCTTTGCTTTTGGATAGCGGATTTCCTGAGGGAACGATCCATACGAGTGGTCGTCGATGGTTGCTCGTCCGATCTAATGGCTATTAATGCCGGAGTACCTCAGGGATCGGTTCTTTCTGCAACGTTGTTTTTGATACACATAAATGATTTATTTAAGCCTGGTATCATGGGTTATGCCGATGACAGCACCGTTGTAGAGAGATACATATCCAACCCAAAAGCAAATAGTGCCGAAATTGACCAGCAGAGAGTGGCCATGGTTGGTCGATTGAATTCAACTTTAAAGTCAGTATCCGATTGGGGATACGCAAATCTAGTTGAATTTAATCCCAGCAAAACGCAGGCGTGTTTATTCACCGCAAAACGGAGTGCTTTTCATCTAACTCCTACTTTCCGAAATATATCCCTGCAATTAACAGACCGTCTAGAGCTTCTGGGCATGCAGCTTACCCCCACACTGAATTTCGGTCGATCCATTGAGAAAATAGCTAAAACTGCCGCAAAAAAGCTCGGTATCCTAAACAAAGTGAAACAGTACTTCACACCTGAACAAATCTTAACCTTATATAAAGCTCAGGTCCGTTCTTGTATGGAGTACTGTAGTCATCTTTGGGATGGGTCCGCTAAGTACCAACTCCAGGCACTTGACTCTGTGGATCGACGCGCCAGAAGAATTATAGGCGATAGTAAGCTAGCACAAAGTAAGCTCACTACGCTAGAACATAGACGAGCAGTCGCATCGCTTTCTGTTTTTTACAGGATATATTTCGGAGAGTGTGCTACAGATCTTTTTGATCTAATCCCTTCCTCGCCATTCTATGACCGAACGACCAGACGCCGCGAGGGGCTCCACCGGTATACTATAAATACCTCGAAAACTCGCACCCAACGGTTCGGCTCTTCGTTCCTTATGCGTACTTCAAAGGCGTGGAATTCCCTTCCTTCATCTATCTTTCCGGATTCGTACGATTTGAAAAACTTTAAAAAAAGAGTGAATAGGCACTACACTGGCAAGCGCAGCCCACCTTAGGCTACATCTTTCGCTTTCCATCAGGCGAGATCGTAGCCAGGCGCTAGCCTTATCTCATAAAAAAAAAAAAATATGGGACACTTATTTAAATATTTCGGTTTTTGTTTATTTAATAAAGGAGACCGACAGAATTTCATACATCTTTTGGCCCAGACCTTACGGAGGAACTATAAAAAAAGAATTATACTTTGAGGTTATGTACAAGTACGATTACTAGCTAAATACAAATTAAATAAAAATAAAAACAATTTAATTTGTTATTAAAAACGATAGGATTTGAGATGAAAATATAACAATAACGTATAATCATTTAAGTTCAAGTTAAATTTAATCATATACATTTTTTGTTGTCAAAAAAACAGACGTTTCGAGAAACATATTCTTAAACGGAACAAGTAAGTAGTCTGTGGCAAGAAGTAAGAAATAAATGACTAATAATTGGCATGTATTGGGAAGTTTTATTTAATTTAAGCCCATAAAAATTAGGCCATACGGCTAATGGAAAAAAGATTTATTTCTAAACACCATTTTTAATATTTGAAAAGTCATTACAGCTACATAACAAAGTGAAGGTAATATATTTTCAGATACCTATTTTTTTTAACAAAAACATAATTTAAATTTAATTTTTCGTATTTATTCTAAAAACGCTAAAATCCAGCGGCGTACTTAAAAAATTAAAAAAAGAACAAGTTGACAATTGATGACAGATGACGTTACGTATAAATGTTCTTGTTAAATAAGTTTTCTAGCACGTTACCATTAAAAGTTTAGAATATTTATAGAGATATTTAATATCAGAAAAACATTATGAATTTTTTGATTTTTTGAACAACCTAACAGTCTACGCGAACGAAGTTGCGGGTAATAGCTAGTATAATAATTAACATATATATATATATATATATATATATATATATATATATATATATATATATATATATATATATATATATATATATATATATATTATTTCTTTAGTTTCATAAATTCATGAAATAGATAGAGCTCTTACTTTAGTCGTGAATACGACTTCTAAAGATGTAGAGCGATTAAAATACTTCGCTCAGTTTTGGCAAGTTTTCGTTATATTGACCGAAACATGCTCAAGATCTTCTGAGTGAAATTATTAGAATTGAAGATATATTTTATTTAATATTATATTTATAGATATATTATATTATACATATAGATATATTATATATAGGTGTACAACTTTGCTCCCGCCATTTTCGAATAGACCTGCATCGGCAAGGACTGGTAAAAAAACGTAGACCAAAATAGTCATACAGTGAGTTTGGATATTAGTGAATATATTGACATCGTTGCAACAGTATAAGTTGTTTGTAATTCGAAATTTTTCTCGATAGAAAATTTCTGTTTTCGAACCAAGTTCTCGCCATATGCGGGAAGTTTTGATCTTCTGCTCTCATTTGAAAAAAACTGCAGCTGAGGCTCATCGAATGTTTTCAAATACTTACGGTGAGGCTGCTCTTAGTCAAAGAACGTGTCGCGAGTGATTTTAACATTTTAAAAATGGTGATTTTGATGTTGAGGACAAGCATAGTGGTGGGAGAGAACAAATTTTCAACGATAATGAACTAGACGCACTGCTTGAAGATTCGTGTCAAACGCAGCAAGAACTTGCAGATTCACTAGGAGTGACTCAGCAAGCCATTTCGAAACGGCTTAAGGCCATGGGCATGATTCATAACAAGGAAATTGGGTTCCATATGATTTGAAACCAAGAGACATTGAACGGCGTTTATTAACATGTGAACAACTGCTTCAAAGTCAGACACGAAAGGGATTTTTACATCGAATCGTAACTGGCGACGAAAAATGGATCCGTTACGATAATCCTAAGCGCAAAAATCATGGGAAATGCCCGGTCATGCCTCTACGTCGACGGCAAAACCGAATATTCATGGCGCCAAAGTTATGCTCTGTATTTGGTGGGACCAGCTCGGTGTTGTGTATTTGAGTTACTAAAACCGAGAGAAACAATTACAGGAGACCGTTAACGAACCTAATTAATGCGTTTGAGCCGAGCATTAAAGGAAAAACGGCCACAATACCAAGAAAGACACGACAAAGTCATCCTTCAGCATGACAATGCTGGGCCACACGTCGCTGAAGTGGTCTAAACATACCTGAAAACCCTCAAATGGGAGATCTTACTCCACCCACCGTACTCCCCAGACATCGCTTCTTCAGACTACCATCTGTTTCGTTCGATGGCACACGGCTTAGCGATCAGCATTTTCATTCATATGAAGAAATCGAAAAATGAATTCAATCTTGGGTCGCGATTAAAGACGGCTCCTTCTTTCGAGATGGAATCCGAAAATTGCCTGAGAGATGGTCTAAAGTTGTAGTTAGCGATGGGCAGTACTTTGAATAACGTATCTCTAAGTACTTTTCGACAATTTAATTCACAATCCCAGATAAAAAACGGCGGAAGCAAAGTTGTACACCTAATATTATTAGCTTATTTTTATTACTTACAAATTTTTTACTTCATTAATTTTACTTATTAATTTACTTAATAATAAAATTTCCTTATTTAAAACAACCCATGACCTTCTCCGACTTTGTCCTGTCCTAATAAAGAAATTACTTAAATATTGCCTCCTTCCACGAATATAGTGACTAACTTGAAAGAGTATGTGTACATGGAAGCTCGAAGTTTAATTGGACATATTATAATCGTATTTATGAAAATAAGCTGATGCATCATACTCGAACAAAATTAGAATGTATCAACAAATTAATATTATTATTCATATACAGAAGATTGATGAATATTGTCCATTCTCGACTGACCAACACTACCTATATTATTGCTACATAACTAAAAAATTGCAACTTCAAGGCAGCTATCTCGTAACAACACCAAAATGCGACAGCAGCTGCCATCAGTGAAGAGAAATACCATTCCGCAACATTTGGTGTTAACATTCCTGCCACCAAATAGTTGCTTTTCTGGAAGGGGAGGTGTTACGTCTACTCAGCGTTTGCCGCTTTCCCAGACTCCATACGACACCGGAGGTGTAGTCTTCCAGCCTGGGAATTAAACTTCGTTGATTGTGGCCTTTACCTAATCTAACATAGGTGGGAACGGACGCTAGCATTAAAAATAGTTATTAGTTAATATATATATAATCTACATATTGAATATTATGTTGAACTGTATAAATACAGTTTAAGATAATCATTGTACATATATATAACTGTAGCACGACGCATGAACTCGAATACTTTCTCTGTCGCACATCAGCTAGCTATTTCATTCGGCAAGCCCCCACTCATGCGCCACCTCACGGGATCGCTATATAACCGGCGGTGCAGCCGTGTTCAATTCGAAAACAGATTAATGGCCTTGCTCGAACACTCTAGTTTGGTGCAGGCCATCTCTAGGCTTTAAACTCAAACCATCACTGGGTAGGGCCAAGCCCCACTCCCTCAAGCTCGTCACGTACAACGCAGACGGGCTTATCAGACACATGGACGAAGTCCGCGATTTCGTAGTTGCACACGATATAGATATTCTTCTAATACAAGAATCCTTCTTAAAACCCCAATCTCGCAATCCCAATATTGCGAATTACAGTTTGATTAGAAATGACCGTCTGTCATCCAAAAAAGGCGGCACGCTCATTTACTACAAAAGAGCCCTCCTATGCTCCTCCCTTGATCCCCCAAAGCTCACTAACATGGAGGCTTCAGTCTGTCAGGTGGGTATAACCGGCCATCAGTCGATCATACTAGCATCAGTATACCTCAGTCCGACCAAACGAGTACTCGAAAGAGACGTCCGCACCCTTCTTGCACTAGGCGACTCTGTAATACTGGCCGGAGACTTCAACTCCAAACATGGCCAATGGAACTCTCGCCGAACCAACCGGCACGGCACAATACTCCAAGGCCTCAACGGCCTTCCAAACCTCGCTTTTGAGGTGATAGCCCCTAACGAGCCCACCAGATACCCGCCTAACGGGGATCCAAACAGAGCAGATGTGTTAGATATATACATTTTCAAAAATGTAGCTCTCCAGTTTCATTCTATAGAAGTCCTGCAATAATTAGACTCGGACCACCGTCCGGTTCTAATTCAGTTAGGGCAAACTACCTCCACGACACCCCCCACGAAAACGATAATCGACTGGAGTAAAGTAGGCGGGAAACTCCAGTCTCTAAACTCAGACCACCTAGATCAAATTCCTGACAAGATAGACTCCGTGGATAGTGCCAAGTTCGCTGTTACCCACCTTACGAAACATATAACAGACTCACTCTAGCGTTGCTCCAAGGAAGTCCCCGACGACTACGGTCCAAGGAGACTGCCGGACGATCTGCGCGACCTACTTAGACGTAAACGTGCCGCCACTAGGGCCCATGACGCATATCCGACAGACGATAACCTGAGAACTCTCCGGCAACTTCAAAGAGAGGTTAGAGAAAAACTCAGCCTCAACCGTCAGTCCGCCTGGGACAACAAACTCTCAGAGATCTCGCCGAGTCACCTGGCTTTCTGGAAACTGGCGAAATCCCTGAGAGGAGACCAGTGTGCAGCTACACGTCCATTGATACGTATAAACCGTCCGGTCGCTTTTGACGACATCGATAAGGCCGAATGCTTGGCTGACAGTCTTGAGGGACAATGTACAAACAATCCCAGTCATCCCGAACACGCCGAATTCCACTCGGAAGTGGAAATGGCGGCGGCTAGGATATCCGCGAAGGCTCCCGAAAGCGAGCCGCTCACTCCCACCACCGGAGAGGAAGTCCGTTCCATTATCCAAGACCCGCAAGTCCCCAGGCCCCGACTCCATATCCAACAAAGCACTCAAGTGCCTCCCCGACCAACTGCTAAACCTATTAGTATTGATTTTCAATGCCAGGTTGCTCCTTCCCCGACGAATGGAAGGAAGCAATAGTAATAGGTATTCGTAAACCGGGAAAACCCAGTTATCTCCCGAGCAGCTATCGACCCATCAGTCTGCTCAACAGCTTAGGGAAAGTCTACGAGCGAGTAATCCTAGCTAGACTCATAACGTTCATGGAGTCGATGAAGCTCATACCGGATGAGCAATTCGGCTTCCGCGCCAAACACACCGCGGTACAACAAGTACACCGACTTACCGAAGCCGTCCTAAATGGCTTCGGCAAAAAACTGTACACCGGTACTGTCTTCTTCGATGTCGCCAAAGTCTTCGACAAGGTATGGCATGCGGGTCTAATATACAAACTCGCGAACCTAGGAATCCCCGATAGACTCGTTCTTATCATTCGCGATTATCTTACTAATCGCTCATTTAGATATCGTATTGATGGTGCGCTCTCCTCAAGACGCACCTTACGCGCCGGAGTCCCCCAAGGTTCGGTACTCGCACCGTTCCTATACTCGCTCTATACGAGCGACATCCCACGATTCTCCACTAAAACTAGTGCAGTCACCCACTTAGCCATGTTCGCGGACGATACCGCAATCTATACTACCTGTAGAGATCCCATAACGATAAATGATAGGCTGCAAAGAGCAACCAACCAGCTCGGAAGCTGGTTCCGCCGGTGGAGAATCGAAATTAATCCCGATAAAAGCGCAGCAATGTTCTTTGCGAGATCTAGGAGAGCCATGGACTTCATCCGGACGCCCCCTAGAGTCTCCATTTACAACAAATACATAGATTGGCAAAAGGAAGTCAAATACTTAGGTGTCATCCTCCAACCTACCCTATCCTTTATCCGACACATCCGCGTTGTCCGTAACCGGGCAGCGTTCGCCTTGGGACGCCTCCATCCGATACTGTGCAAGGCAAGTAAACTGTCACTTCGCAACAAAGTGACACTTTACAAAACTTGCATCAGACCCATTATGACCTATGCGAGCGACGCGTTCGCGCACGTTCCGAAATCACGACTGTGTCCGTTGCAGACACTTCAAAATCGATTCATGTGTACAGCCACTGGTTGTCCGTGGTTCGTGCGCAACGTGAACCTCCATAGAGATCTCGACCTACCCACGATAGCCGATCTTTTCAGACGATTCTCGACGACTTACTTAGAGAAAGCGTCCATACACCCAAACCCCCTTATAGTGGCCGCGTCCAACTATAAGGTGTTCAGGCACCCCAATAAGATTCACAGGCGCCCGAAGAGCGTCCTTAATGACCCCGACGATGCTATCACAGCATCCAACAAGATACACACACTACACGCACACAAACAGAGTCTTCGCCGGCGAAGACGAGGTCCCCGCTTGCTTGTGTCAAGCGGCCGCAGCCCTCTGCCGCTGCCGCCGTGACGCAGACTTCTTCCAAGTCAATTATTAGATGCAGCCCTCCAAAAACGCGCCGCCTTAAGCCGAGGTTCGGTCTCACAGGAGACACCCTTAAGGCGACGCCCCCAGTAGGGCGGGTGCTTGTAATGCACCCGCTTGTATTATCCATTTCTTCCCGGCGATGCTTCCGCGCTCGCCCGTCTTATCGGTGACGCTGTCAAAGCCATTAGGGCTAACAGCATTAGTCATATTCGAAAAAAAAAAATGTTCAATTCGACATTCGGGTTCGCACTCTCGCCGGACTCGATCGCATATACGGCCAATGCCTATAAGCGAAACCGATTTTTATTACTGTTTTGTTTCACGTAATAGTGAGATACGACCGTCTTCCTTTTGACGTGCTACTTATTAGCGAGTCGTTGGTGTTTCGTGTGTGTCGTGTGATGTTGTGTTGTGTCGGATCGGCTGTAGCTGAGCGTCGTTCATGAGCAGCAGCGGCCGCCGAGCATCGGAGCGCCGCCGTCGCACGCCGTCGTACGCAGGTGACGTCTAGCACTTTTTAGTGCTACGTTGCTCGCAGTTCGTTGTTTGCTCAGTAAGGGTGAGTAGTTGTCTGACACTTGTTTGTTTACGTTAGATAGGTACTCAACTTCGTTCTCACCGGAACGAAGACCTTGCTATAGTGTTAGTTAGGATAAAGTAGGCACACCCCTCCCTGCCTCGGCAGGGAGTGCATTTTTATTATTTTGGTTTGGGTCCACTATGGACCCAAACAGAAAAATGGACCCGACCCTCAGCGCCATTCTGGCGTATCTGAGGGCCACTCACCCGTCGGCTTTCGCCGACTTAGAAGCGTTCCTGGCACCCAGGGACAGCCCTGCCTCGCCGTCGCCCTCTCCGTCTCCATCTCCGGAGAAGCGCCCCCCTCCCCCCGCTCCCGTGTCCGACATGGAAGCGGAGTCAGATTCTTCTTTGTCGTCTGCCTCGGAAGCCGAGGCGGAAAACGGTGACGGTTTCAAGACCGTCACCAGAAGGAGGAACAAGAGGAAGCTTAAGGCTTCCGCCTCCGAGGTCCCGCCCAAAAGGGCTATTAGTGATGTGTGCGCCCCCGGGCGCGCCCACCCCCCCGCTTCTGTCGCCAAGCCCAAACGGGTGAAAGCGACCCCTCCCGCCTCCGCCGCCGAGTCGCAAGACTCGCCCATGGCGGAACGTAGGGAAAGAGTTCCTCCCTTATACATAAGGGACAAGAATGAGTGGCAGCGTCTGCTGCAAGTTCTCAACGCGAAGGGTATCGCGTTCAAGAATGCCCGCTCCACCGCCGTTGGCATCAAGGTGGAGGTGACCTCTTCTGCGGACCACCGCACTTTAACTTCATTCCTTAGGGAGGATGGTATAGAATACCACTCCTACGCACTACAGGACGAGCGCGAATTGCGCGTCGTCATAAAAGGACTGCCGGTGGAGATTGACACCGACTTCATCAAGCAGGACCTGGTCAGACAGGCCCTCCCCGTTCGCCAGGTACATAGGATGTACCACGGGCGCACCAAGGCTCCCTATGAGTGCTGCCTTGTTATCTTGGACCTCTCTCCGGAGGGGAAAAAGATCTTCAATATTTCCTCGGTCTGCAGCCTCTCTGGTCTGCGGATCGAAGCCCCCAAACAAAGGGGATCAATCGGGCAGTGTCACCGCTGCCAATTGTTCGGGCACTCTGCCCGCAACTGCTTCGCGCGCCCCAGGTGCGTAAAGTGCATGGGCGACCACGGGACCGTGGACTGTCCCCACCCGCCTCAAACGGAGGAGCCGCCGAGTTGCGTCCTGTGCGGTCAGCAGGGTCACCCAGCGAGTTATCGCGGGTGCCCCAAAGTGCCCCTCAGAGCAAAGCGGGGTGGCCTCGCGGCCGCCCGTAAGAAGGCGGCCGCCCACGCACTGTCCGGAATAGGGCAGCGTATGCACTGGGTCGTCTCTATCCGATGATATGCAAGAAGAGTAAAATGTCACTTCGTAACAAAGTGACACTTTACAAAACTTGCATAAGACCTATAATGTCATATGCGAGCGTCGCGTTCGCACATGTCCATCCGACCAGACTTAATGTTTTGCAGCGATTGCAAAACAAGTTCATGAGACTAGCCACCGGCTGTCCCTGGTTCGTGCGCAACGTCGACCTACATAGAGACTTACGCCTTCCCTCAATAGCTCAGTTATTCAAATGTCTCTCCAAGAGATACTTTGAAAAGGCCGACGTGCATCCAAACCCGCTCATCGCGGGGATGGTCAAATACACCTGCTTCGACAGGACGTTTAAGTCCAAGACCCATAGACGCCCTAAGAGCGTGTTTTATGACCTTGACGATCACATCACGATCGCCAACGCCCGATACACACACGCACACACACAGCGTCTTCGCCGGCGAAGACGAGGTCCCCGCTTCCTTACGTCTAGCGGCCGGGGTGTCCAGCCCCGCCCGTTATGACATTAGGACTTTTCCACAAGTCCGATAGTCCTCCACAACGCGTCGTTTTAAGCCGAGGTCCGGCCTCACAGGAGGCACCCTTAAGGCGACGCTCCCAGGATGTTTCGGGCCTCTCTCGAGACCCGCTCTCCCAGCACCTCAACCCCCGGCGATGCTTCCGCGCTCGCCCACTCTCTCGGTGACGCTGTCAAAGCCTTCATGGCTAACAGCCTTCGTTAGTGTTCGAAAAAAAAAAAAAAGTGTTCAATTCAGAGAGCAACGCATTTCGCTGAGCTCAGACCATATATATACACGAATATAAGTCACGTTAAATTTGGCTCGGCCTCCGTTTTCATACGGACGTCCCGACGCTGAATTATCTCTGCCTTCTTCTCGGCCAGCTTTTACCGCTTTTCAGCGCTCATTATTCTGAAAGTCAGGTCGGGTTGATTGCTCGGGTTCTTTCGTTTAGTTTAGTGACGTGCAGTGCAGTGTGCAGCGGCGGGTTGCTGAGCATCGCAGCGCGGCGGTGTGAGCTGAGGCGGCGCTACGAGTCCTCGTGTTCCTGCGTCTGTCTAATTGGCAGTGAGAGTACTTTTCAGTATATCACGGCCAATAGGGTTGTCGCACTAGGGTTGCCACTTCAGGCTCGATCTGTGAGTACAATAGAGTAATCAATTAAATTCATAATCCCATAAGTTTTTCTATTTTAATTTTTAATTTTAATCTTTAATTACGAAATTAAAATTAGAGTCTTACATAGTACATATTAGAATTTACAAATTAGTTTAATTAGGCACACGCACCTCCCTGTCTCGGCGGGGAGGGTCATAACCTTTTCAAGGGTCCAATATGGACCCTAAAATAATAACTTCGGCGGATCCTCGCCTGGACGCGTTCCTCGCGTTTCTCCAGGCAAAATTTCCGAATATCCTCGACGAGTTCGAGAAATTCGGAAAGTCTCCGTCTAAGGCGACCTCGGGGGAGGGCCCACCCTCCCCGTCTCCCGCTTCTCCTCCCGAGTCAGAAGCATGTAGCCCGAAGTCGGCTGCAGAGTCTTCCGATATGGAGACTGAAGAGACGTCGGAGTCAGAACAGAGTTCTGACTCAGCCCAGACGTCTTCAAATTCGGATGAGGACTCTCAATCGGAATCCGAAAAAGAAGACGGTTTCACAACCGTCCAGTCTAAGACCCAAAAGCGGAAGCTTAAGGCTCTGAAAGCTGTACCTCCCAAGAGGGTGGTAAGCGAAGTCGGCTCATCAGCTGGCCTGCCTTCCCAAAAGGCTCGAGTGGTTAAGAAAACCACAAAAGCCAAAAATTCTCTTCCCGTTATTTCTGAGGACGCTCCAATGACGGAGCGCAAGGAAAAGGTCCCCCCCTATACATTAGGGAAAAAGAAAAATGGCAGTCGTTACTGCCCACTATTGACGCCCAGTCAATAGGATTCCAAACCGCGCGGTCAACGGTTATTGGAATTAAGGTGCAGTGTCCCACCTCATCAGACCATCGGAGTCTTTCTGCTCTCCTGAGAGAGAAAGACATCCAATACCACACATACGCCTTGGAATACGAGCGCGAACTTCGCGTAATCGTCAAAGGCCTCCCCGTTGGGCTCGAAACCGAGCACATTAAAGATGACCTTTTAGGGCAGAACTTACCGGTGAAACAGGTTCACCGGATGTTCAATAAAAGGCAGAAGACTCCATACGAGTCCTGCCTTGTGTTTCTTGACCTCAGCGATGAGGGCAAGAAAATTTTCAATATAAAATCTATCTGCAGACTATCCGGTCTGAAGATTGAAGTCCCGCGCAACCGAGGGGCTATCGGTCAGTGTCACCGATGCCAGCTCTTCGGGCATTCTGCCAGGAACTGCTTCGCACGCCCTAGGTGTGTGAAATGCCTGGGTGACCACGGCACCGTGGATTGCCCAAGGACAGTTCCGTCAGAGGAACCGCCAAGCTGCGTCCTTTGTATGAAGCAAGGGCACCCCGCGAGTTACCGCGGTTGCCCATAGGTCCCGCTCAGGGCAAAGCGGGGTGGCATAGCAGCAGCCCGTAAGAAGGCAGCAGCTCGTGCCACCCAAAAAGCGGCCCCTCCCAAGGAGCGCTTCGTCCCTGCCCCCTTGCCAGCGGTAAACGCATGGCACCAGAGGCAGGCAGCCTCATCGGCTGCACCTCCTCCGGCCCTGCTGGTTCAAGCGACGACCCCGGTTGTCGTTAGTACCACAAGCGGCCTCCCTCCCCCCAGTTCGTTCCCCCCAAGCCTAAAGCGGCGCCCCCCCAGGCAGGCGAGCAGCTTCATGGAAGACATGAAGCTGATTAGCGGATTGATCTCCGGTATTGACACCTCTGAGCTGTCCATACTGGCGAACAAGCTGAGGGAAAATCCGCAGAACCGTCTTATGGCATTGATCGAGCATGCCGAGCTCGTTCAGGCCATAGCTAGAATTTCTAAATAAATCCTTTATGGGTAGTACAACCAAAAGGATTAAACCCGAAGGGCTCAGGGGCCTTCACGCTAAACGCAAACGGCCTTATCAAGCAAATTCACGAAATTCGAGAATTCGTGGTCACCCACTGCATCGATATCCTGCTGGTGCAAGAAACCTTCTTGAAACCAAGCAGACGCAATCCCAGAATCGCTAATTACAATATGATCAGACATGATCGCACCAGATCTAAATTGGGTGGCACTGTCATCTATCATAAAAGATCTCTCCATGTCTCCCCAGTAGACTCCCCCGAGTTAGAAAACATGGAGACCTCAGTCTGTCAGGTGGGTTTGACGGGTCATCCACCCGTCATACTAGCATCAGTCTACCTGAGTCCTAAGAAAGAAGTGCTGAGAAGCGACCTTGTCGCGCTTCTGGCGCTTGGCAGCTCAGTCATCCTGGCCGGCGATTTCAATTCAAAGCACGGCCACTGGAACTCCCTAAAAACTAATAAGAACGGTCGCATCCTTCACAAACTAAATGACATAGCCCACCTTGGTTTCGAAATCGTAGCTCCTGACGAGCCGACTCACTATCCCAGCAACAGCGAGCACGAGCCCGACATCCTCGACATAGTGCTTCTTAAGAACGTAACACTCCAGCTGCGTTCTATAGAGGTCATTCATGACCTAAGCTCCGATCACCGACCAGTATTATTCCAGCTAGGTAGGCCTGCTTCTGCAGCACCTAGCACTAAAACAATCATAGACTGGAAGAAGCTCAACGAGCAACTTCAGTCGATTGACTCTGTCCACTTGGACCAAATTCCGGATATTATAGATTCAGAAGAAATCGCCAAGGCGGCCACCTCTCATCTTACTGCTCACCTGTGCGACACGATTAAAGCGTGCTCCAGGGAAATACCTGACGACCAACGTCGGAGACTCCCTGATGATTTAAGAGCACTCCTTACCAAAAAACGCGCCGCCCCTAGGGCGAATGCCGCGTATCCCACTGCTGAAAACCGGATCAGACTCCGGAAATTACAGAGAGAGGTGAGAGAAAAACTTGCCCTCCACAATAGCGATTCCTGGGATGCGAAGCTCTCGGAGATCTCGCCAAGTCATCTGGCTTTCTGGAAGCTGTCGAGGTCCCTGAGAGGTAGCCAGTATGCAGCCACGCCGCCTCTGTTGCGGAATAACTTACCACCCGCGATCGATGACATCGATAAGGCCGAGTGCTTGGCGGACAGCTTTGAAGCCCAGTGCTCCCCAAATAGTAGTTCTTCTGACCATGACGTATTCCACGCCGACGTGGAATTGGCGGCGGCCAGCCTACCAGCGGCGGTTCCCGAAAGCGAACCGATCCCCCCCACGTCCGGAGATGAGGTTAGGTTCATTTTGAAAAAACTCAACCCCCGTAAATCACCAGGTCCCGACTCTATCACAAACAAGACACTCAAGTGTCTTCCTGACCGTCTCGTGCACCTCTTGGTATTGATATTCAATGCCCTCCTGTCATGCTGTTGCTTTCCGGACGAGTGGAAGGAAGCAACAGTCATAGGTATCCATAAACCGGGTAAACCCCGTAACCTCCCAGACAGCTATCGCCCCATCAGCCTAATCAATAGTTTGGGCAAAGTCTACGAGAGAGTCATCCTCTCTAGACTCATATCAATAATAGAGTCCAAAAACCTTCTACCGAACGAACAGTTCGGTTTTAGATGCCGCCACACGGCAATTCATCAGGTCCATCGGCTGGTGGAACACGCTTTGAGCGGATTCTCCGTAAAAAGCTACACGGGCGCCGTATTTTTTGATGTCGCCAAAGCCTTTGATAAGGTTTGGCATGCGGGTTTGATTTACAAACTCAATCAAATAGGTATTCCGGATAGGTTCGTAATTCTCTTACGAGACTACCTTACTAACCGCTCGTTTAGATATCGCCTTGATGGCACCTTCTCTTCCAGACGCCCCATACGCGCTGGAGTCCCCCAAGGTTCGGTATTAGCACCGTACCTTTACTCGCTCTACAAAAGCGACATCCCACATAACAACCGGATTTCGTCGTTGGCACTCTATGCGGACAACACTGCTATATTTAAGAGCAGCAAAAGTTCCGATCATATAGTCAGTTGTCTCCAAAAGGAAGTGGACAACCTGGAAAGGTGGTTCTCCCGCTGGAGAATAGCTCTAAATTCAGATAAAAGCGCTGCCATATTTTTCTATAGACCCCGCATGTGCTTAGTTAGACCCCGTAAATGTATTACCGTACAAAACCGGGATATCCCCTGGCAGGACAAGGTCAAATACCTTGGGGTCACGTTAGAACCTAACCTCACATTCCGCCAACACATACGCACAGTCCGTAATAGGGCAGCGTATGTAATGGGTCGACTCTTTCCGATGGCATGTAAGAAGAGTAAACTGTCACTTCGCAATAAAGTGACACTTTACAAAACTTGCATAAGACCTATCATGTCCTATGCAAGTGTCTCGTTCGCACATGCGCCTAAAAGCTTCCTGCGCCCCATGCAGACCTTACAGAATAAATTCATGAGAATAGCCAGTGGCTGCCCATGGTACGTGCGAAACTACGACCTCCATAAAGACCTAGGTCTCCCCACAGTCGCCAGTTTATTTAAGCGATTTTCGAAAAATTATTTCGACAAAGCGGAGGTACACGCCAACCCTCTGATAGCAGGGATGGCCGATTACCGCTGCTTTGACAAATCGTTCAAAGCCCGTATTCACAGACGCCCAAAAAGCGTCCTTACTGACCCTGACGATCAAATCACGATCGACATCGCCAGAACACTAAACAAACAAACACACACACAGCGTCTTCGCCGGCGAAGACAAGGTCCTCGTTTTCTTACGTAGCGGAAGTTCTTCGGAAGAAGTTCTAGCGGAAGGAGCGTCCAGCCCCGACCGAAATGACACTCAGACTTTCCATAAGTCCGTTTATAGTCCTCCACGACACGTCGTCTTAAGCCGAGGCTCGGCCTCACAGGAGGCACCCTTAAGGCGACGTTCCCAAGATGTCACGAGCCTCTCCCGAGGCTCGCTCCACTCCACCTCAGGCGATGCTTCTGCGCTCGCCCCAATCTCCCGGTGACGCTGTAAAAGCCGCTCTGGCTAACAGCAAGAAGTCATTTTTCGAAAAAAAAAAAGTGTTCAATTCAGAGAGCAACGCACACTTGCCGCGCTCACACGTCCGATGCTCGAAGCCTCGTGATCGTTGCCGATTGTTCCTATGATCGTTGACGTAAACATGCTCGTTTGTCCGGATTGTTTTGTGGTTTTGTGTTCGGTGTTTTTGTGGTCGCTGTCGACTGTAGCGGAGCGTCGTCGACGTACCGCAGCGGTCTGCAGAGCGCCGGGTGTTCGTCGTTGTGGGGAGTGACCGTTAGCACTTTTTCGCTCGTCGCTCGTTGTAAGACGCACGGTTGGTGAGTCCCGCCCAATTTCCCACACATAGTTTAGTTTAAATAGGTACACATCTCCGTCCTCACCGGGACGCAGACTAGTTTTTTGAATTAGTTAGTGTAAAGTAGGCACACTCCCCCCTGCCCTCCGGCAGGGGGACATCTCTTTTTTAATTAAATTTACAACAGTAACCAGGACCCAAACAGTATTTTTAAATTTTAAAAATTAAAAATGGACCCGAGCCTCGGTGCCATTTTCGCGTTCCTCCGGGAACGCTTCCCGGACGCCTTCGCCGCCCTTCAGGTGACGCTCGCTCCGCGGGATAGCCCCGCGTCGCCATCGCCTTCTCCGTCACCGGAGAAGCGTCCTCCGCCCCCCGTTTCCTTGTCCTCAGACATGGAAGCGGAGTCGCAGTCCGAACCTGCGTCTTCCTCGGAAGGCGAGAATAACGACGACCAAGACGGTTTCGAAACCGTCAAGTCACGGAGCCAGAAGCGTAAGCTGAAGGCTCCGACCACCGTCCCGCCTAAAAGAGCGATCAGTCTCGAGAGCGCCCCTAAGCGCCCCCACCCCCCCGCCTCCGTTGCCACGCCTAAAAAGGTGGTAACTACCGGTTCTGGCCCTAATGTGACAGATGACGTCACGATGTCCGAACGTAGAGAGAAGGTCCCGCCTCTCTACATAAGAAACAAGAGCGACTGGCAGCGCTTATTGTCCGTCTTGGAAGCGAAAAATATCGCTTTCAAGAGTGCCCGATCGACTGTGATCGGAATCAAGGTTGAGCTGACAACCTCTGTGGATCACCGCAGCACCACCACTTTCTTGCGTGAGGAGGGTATCGAATACCACACCTACGCACTCCAAGATGAGCGCGAATTACGCGTGGTTATCAAGGGTCTTCCGGTCGAGCTCGAGACCGATTATATAAAGCAAGACCTGATTGGTCAAGGTCTTCCTGTGAGTCAGGTATATCGTATGTACCACGGACGCACCAAAGCTCCTTTCTAGTTTTGTTTGATTATCTTAGATCTCTCCCCGGAGGGGAAAAAGATATTCAATGTCGCCTCGGTCTGCAGACTGTCTGGTCTGCTGCGTATCGAGGCGCCCAAGCAGAGGGGGGCGATAGGCCAATGCCATCGCTGTCAGCTGTTTGGACATTCTGCCAAGAACTGTTACGCACGTCCAAGGTGCGTCAAATGTCTGGGGGACCACGGTACCGTGGACTGCCCCCGCCCGATCCCTTCGGCCGAACCGCCGAGTTGTGTCCTGTGCGGACAACAGGGGCACCCAGCGAGTTAACGCGGATGCCCAAAAGTCCCGCTCAGGGCAAAACGGGGAGGTCTGGCGGCAGCCCGTAAAAAGGCAGCTGCCCGCACCGCTCAAAAAGCGGCCCCCCCCCCCAAGGAGCGCTTCGTCCCCGCCCTGCTGCCTGCGGTCAATGTGTGGCAGCAGAGACAGGCAGCCGCGTCGGCTGCACCCCCTTCGCCCCAAACGACGACTCCAGTCGTCGCAAAGGCAGTAAGCGCCCCTTCCCACTCCACAGATCGCGCCCCCCAAACCCTAAGTGGCCCCGCCTCAGCACGTGAGCAGCTTCATGGAGGACATGAAGCTGATTAGCGGGTTGGTCGCCGACATTGACACCGACGAGTTGTCAGTACTGGCGGGCAAGCTGAGGAGCGACCCGAAGAATAGATTGATGGCCTTACTCGAGCACGCAGAGCTCGTGCAGGCCATCGCGAAAATATCGAAATAAATCTTAATGGGTAGTACACCACATAGGAAAAAACCCTTCGGGCTCAGAGTCGTTACGCTCAACGCGGACGGCCTTGTCAGACAAATCCACGAAGTCCGTGAATTCGTGGTAACTCATTGCGTGGACATACTCTTGGTCCAGGAAACTTTCCTGAAACCGAGTAAACTAAATCCCAGGATCGCAAACTATAACATAATCCGTCACGACCGCTCCGGTTCTCGGAAGGGCGGTACCGTAATCTACTACAAAAGATCACTCCATGTTTCACCAATAGATCCCCCTCAGTTAGAAAACATAGAAACTTCAGTCTGCCATATCTGTATGACAGGTCATCCATCCGTCGTGAGAAGCGACATCGACGCGCTCCTGGCACTCGGAAACTCAGTTATTCTGGCCGGAGACTTCAATTCGAATTCATTGGACGGTCATTGGAACTCAATTAGCCAAAATAAAAATGGGCGCATCCTCCAGTCTCAGTGGACTTGCTCTCGCTCATCTTAACTTCGATATCATAGCTCCAAACGAACCAACGCATTATCCTCACAATAGTGCGCAGTCCCCGGACGATTGTAGTTCTCAAGAACGAAGCCCTCCAGCTACGCTCTATAGAGGTTATTCATGATCTCAGCTCGGACCACAGACCGGTCCTGTTTCAACTGGGACGACCCGCTTCCGCGGAGCCCAGTACAAAAACCATTATAGACTGGAAGAAGCTCAACGAGCACCTCCGGTCAACAGATTCTGTCCACCTGGACCAAATCCCAGATAAAATAGATTCAGAGGAAGTCGCCAAGTCGGCATCCGCACACCTCACCGCTCATCTGAAAGAGTCTATCGAAGCATGCTCAAGGGAAATACCTGACGATCAAGGTCGTCTGCGTCTCCCTGATGACATCAGAGCGCTTCTTACTAGAAAACGCGCAGCCACTAGGGCGCATTCAGCGTACCCCACCCCCGAAAACCGGATCCGACTCCGGAAATTAAAGAGAGGCGAAAGAAAAAATTGTTCTCTTTAGCAGCGATTCCTGGGATGCTAAACTCTCGGAGATTTCGCCCAGCTATCAAGCCTTCTGGCAGCTGTCGAAGTCGTTGAGAGGGGAGCAATACGTTTCCACACCGCCACCGTTGCGAACTAATCTTCCGCCCGCGTTCGAAGATACTGACAAGGCCGAGTGCTTTGCGGATAGCTTTGAAGCCCAATGCACCCCGAATCCCAGCTCACCCGAGCACGCCAAATTCCACGACAGGGTGGAATCACTGGTGAATAGGCCAACCGAGGTGGTTCCCGATAGGGTTCCGCTCCCCCCCACCTCCGGAGATGAGATCAGAGCTATCCTTGATAAGCTCAAACCTAGGAAATCTCCAGGACCCGATGGCATAACAAACAAGGCTCTTAAGCGTCTTCCCGACCGCCTTGTTTGCCTCTTGGTTTTGATCTTCAATGCCCTCCTGTCATGTTGTTGCTTCCCCGACGAGTGGAAGGAAGCAATAATCATACGTATTCACAAACCGGGTAAACCCCGTAACCGCCCAGATAGTTATCGCCCTATAAGTTTGCTTAACAGCTTGGGTAAAGTCTACGAGAGAGTGATCCTCTCGAGACTTAAAACGGAAATAGACTCCAATAAACTTCTACCGGACGAACACGACGGTAGGGAAAGAGTTCCTCCCTTGTATATAAGGGATAAGAATGAGTGGCAGCGTCTGGTGCAAGTCCTCAACGCGAAGGATATCGCGTTCAAGAATGCCCGCTCCACCGCCGTTAGCATCAAGATGGAGGTGACTTCTTCTGCGGACCACCGCACACTAACATCTTTTCTGAGGGAGAATGGTATCGAATACCATTCCTACGCCCTCCAGGACGAACGCGAATTGCGCGTCATCATAAAAGGCTTGCCGGTGGAAATAGACACTGAGTTTATCAAGCAGGACCTAGGATGTACCACGGGCGCACCAAGGCTCCTTATGAGCACTGCCTCGTCATCTTGGACCTTTCTCCGGAGGGGAAAAAGATTTTTAATATTTCCTCGGTCTGCAGCCTCTCTGGTCTGCGGATCGAAGTCCCCAAACAAAGGGGGTAAATCGGGCAGTGTCACCGCTGCCAATTGTTCGGGCACTCTGCCCGCAACTGCTTCTCGCGCCCCAGGTGCGTAAAGTGCCTGGGGGACCACAGAACCGTGGACTGTCCCCGCCCGCCTCAAACGGAGGAGCCTCAGAGCAGCGTCCTGTGCGGCAAGCAGGGTCACCCAGCGAGCTATCGCGGGTGCCCCAAAGTGCCCTTCAGGGCAAAGCGGGGTGGCCTTGCGGCAGCCCGTAAAGAGGCAGCTGCCCGCACCGCTCAAAAAGCGGCCCCCTCCAAAGGAGCGCTTTGTCCCCGCCCCGCTGCCCGCGGTCAACGTGTGGCAGCAGAGACAGGCAGCCGCGTCGGCTGCATCCTCCCCATCCCCGTAGGCCCAAACGATGACCCCAGTTGTCGCAAAGGCAGTTAGCGCCACCCAAACCCAAAGTGGCTGCACCTCAGCACGTGAGCAGCTTCATCGAGGATATGTAGCTGATTAGCGGGCTGGTCGCCGACATTGACACCGACAAGTTGTCAGTATTGGCGGGCAAGCTGAGGAGCGACCCGAAAAATAGATTGATGGCCTTACTTGAGCACGCAGAGCTCGTGCAGGCCATCGCTAAAATCTCCAAATAAATCTTAATGGGTAGTACACCACTTAGGAAAAAACCCTTCGGGCTCAGAGTCGTTACGCTCAACGCAAACGGCCTTGTCAGACAAATCCAAGAAGTCCGTGAATTCGTGGTAGCTCATGGCGTGGACATACTCTTGGTCCAGCAATCTTTCTTGAAACCGAGTAAACGAAATCCCAGGATCGCAAACTATAACATAATCCGACACGACCGCTCCGGTTCCCAAAAGGTCGGTACTGAAATCTAGTATAAAAGATCACTCCATGTTTCACCAATAGATCCCCCTCAGTTAGAAAACATGGAAACTTCAGTCTGCCAGATTGGTATGACGGGTCATCCGTCGTCCTGGCGTCAGTATACCTATACACTGTCCATTATATTAACCATCTTTTGACAGATTGACGATTTACATATTTAGTGATGTCCTAAAGATTCTCGTATGCGATACCATTCCGATTATAGTACCTACTATCATTAATCGAATTACGTACCTAAGTAATTCGATTAATGATAACCTACGTAAACTAATAACAGATATAGAAATCAACATTTTGATTTAATATTGCCTTAGTTTTTTGAAAATAAATGTTAATCCGTGTGTATTTATTATAATCATAAAAAATATATTATACATCAACTGGCAACATCAACAGACCTTCCGCTCGGCCGCCATTTTGACTTGATCTGTCACTCTCAACGAAACGCCCGTGATAGTCACACGCATTTACGTTCGCTGAGTGTTCTCTCGCATCTGTTACACCTTGAGTTAAGTAGCTTTATTCCTCGGAAAAACTTTTGTGAAACTTATATTAATTGATCGTGAAAATGCCGAAAGGACGTGTGTTGAAAGCACAATCGAGACAGTTAGTGTTAAAACTTCATGAGTATTTTGAGCAAGAAAATCAAAATGGCGGACCTCTTATACCTATCACGCAAGTCCGAAACCGTGTTGCAGCCGCGTTGGGGATCAGTCTATCAACTGTGACTAAAATCACTACTGATGCCTACGGCAGGAGCGGCTTGGAGCAAAACAAACCATCTACACCAAAAAGAAAGCGCCGGGCTCATAAGGTGACAGCCGTTGATGACTTTGACGCTGACGCTATTCGTCGTCATGTATATGATTACTACTTGAGAAAAGAAATTCCAACTTTGAGAAAACTTATTGTTTCTTTGAAAAGAAGTGGTCTATTTCATGGTGAAAAATCTTCTTTGGTCAAAGTTTTGAACACAATTGGCTTTTCATATAAAAAGTTAAATAAAAGAAAATTATTAATGGAACGCACAGATATAGCTATAGCACGTTGTGATTTTTTAAGAGAGGCAAAGAAAATACAAGATTGGGCAAATATTGTTTTCACGGATGAAACATGGCTCAACGCTAACCACACACTATCTCGTTTCTGGACTGATGATACTGCTGTACTGCTATTCCACTTCCTGAGTACCAATGGGAAAAGGTGAGCGCCTAATCATTTGCCATGCAGGTACAGCAAAAGGATTTGTACAAGACGCACTGTTGGCATTTAAATCGAAGAAATCAAATGACTACCACGAAGAGATGAATGCAAATGTGTATGAAGAGTGGTTCAAAAAAATGCTCATTTCATTGGAAGAACCATCAATAATTTTTATTGATAATGCGCCCTACCACTCCCGTCAAATTGACAAAATGCCAACACAGGCTAATAAAAAGCATGAAATAATTAATTGGCTTCGGGTCAATGGAGAAAATGTGGACGACTCAATGTTAAAAGTTGAATTAATAAAAATATTAAAAACCAAAAAGAGAGCAAAACGCTATGTAATCAATGAAATGGCAGCAGAATATGGCCATACTGTTCTTCGGATTCTTCCATACCACTGCCAGTACAACGCAATAGAACTTATATGGGCACAAGTAAAAGGGCATGCTGCGAGATGCAATACAAGCCCCCCATTCACAGCGAATAAAATGTTGCAATTGCTAAAAAATGCTTGCACCCACGTAACGGCCGAGAACTGGGCAAGTGTGGTAGAAAGAAGTAAAAGAGTAATATTCTCTGATTGGGAACGTGATATTGCGTTTGATAATATATTATCTACACAAGAGCTAATAATAACTGCTACTGAAGACTCCTCATCGGAGGAGTCTAGTGTTGATTATCATTCCGACGACTCGTGCTAATAAAATAAATTAAAATATCCTGATTGTTTTATTTGTATTCATGTATTAACTAAGAAGAAAGTAAAACTTTATATAATGTTATTAAATGTCTTTTAATACTCGTAACATCGATTTCTACCGATTATTTTTAATCTGTGGCATAATCGTAGTAACCATTATGTGTGACATCACTAAGTGGGCGGTACCCATCCATAAAGTACAAATATTATTTGTATGATATTTGTACGTAAGCAATACAAAACTTAATGAGCGTGAGCTGTCAAAAGACTGATAATATGATGGACGCAGTATAAGTGCCAAACAAGAAGTGCTAAGGAACGACATTGTCGCGCTCTTGGCACTCGGTAACTCAGTTATTCTGGCCTGAGACGTCATTTCACGGTCATTGGAACTCAATTAGCCCAAATAAAAACGGGCGCATCCTCCACAGTCTCAGTGGACTCGCTCATCTCAATTTCGATGTCATAGCTCCAGACGAACCAACGCACTATCCTTACAATAGTGCGCACTCGCCGGATGTTCTGGATATTGTATTGCTCAAGAACGTAGCCCTCCAGCTACGCTCTATAAAGGTTATCCACCATTTCAGCTCGGACCACCGTCCGGTCCTGTTTCAACTGGGACGCTCCGCTTCCGCGGCGCCCAGTACCATGAGATCAGAGCTATCCTCGATAAGCTCAAACCCAGGAGATCTCCAGGTCCCGATCGCATAACAAACAAGGCTCTTAATATCAAACAAGCGTCTTCCCGACCGCCTTGTTTGCCTCTTGGTTTTGATCTTCAATTTATTTATTTTATTTATTTATTTAAATTTAAATTAATTAGAACGGTAACCAACCAATTATACTAATTAACATTAAAATTATACATAAAAACTAAAAAATAAAAAATAAAACAATACACATGACTGGATATAGAAATCAAACAACCATTGAAAATAAAAAAAATAAAAAAACTTAACCTAGTAGCATAGTGGAATTGTAGCGCTCACTGAAATTTAGGCAACAATACACTATGCTTTTCCATTGGTCTGCAAATATATCGCAGTTAGGCCACTCCGTTAACAATTCATTCAGTTTTCATTCATTCAATGCCCTCATGTCATGTTGCTGCTTCCCAGACGAGTGGAAGGAAGCAATAATCATAGGCATTCACAAACCGGGTAAACCTCGTAACCGTCCAGATAGCTATCGCCCTATAAGTCTGCTTAACAGCTTGGGTAAAGTCTACGAGAGAGTGATCATGCGAATAGCCTCCGGCTATCCATGGTACATGCAGAACGTGGACCTACATAGAGATCTAGGTCTTCCCTCCATAGCCAACCTATTCAAATGTTTCTTGAAGAAATATTTTGAAAAGGCAGAGGCACATCCGAACCCGCTAATTGCTAAAATGGTCCAATACCGATGCTTTGACAATAAGTTCAGAGCTATAACTAAAGGCGCCCTAGGAGCGGTCTATATGACCCTGACGACCATTTTACGATCGCCAACGCCAAACACTTCACACACACTCACACACAGCGTCTACGCCGGCGAAGACGAGGTCCCCGATTTCTCACGTCTAGCGGCCGAGGCGTCCAACCCCGACCGTTATGACACTAGGACTCTTTCACAGTCCGATATAGTCCTCCACAGCGTGTCGCTTTAAGCCGAGGTCCGGCCTCACAGGAGGCACCCTTAAGGCGACGCTCCCAGAATGCTGCGGACCTCTTTCGAGACCCGCTCTCCCAGCTCAACCCCCAGCGATGCTTCTGCGCTCGCCCATTCTCTTGGTGACGCTGTCAAAGGCTCTAGGGCTTACAGTATTAGTTAAGAGTCCGAAAAAAAAATACCTGAAACAGTCTACATTCGGCGGCGGGCAGAAGCAGTAGTAAGCTTGAAGAAAAATTGAAAGTGTTATAAGTTTTAATTATTTTATACAGTAGACAATAGCATTTTATTTGTGTTGTAATAGACTCTGTAACCTCCCCCCCTCGCCCCTCTCGCACCCCGCGCAAAAACTCCACGAATCTCACGTGTGCAGCTCGCATACGTTAAAGTTCTCCGGTGCCGAAGAGTGACCGGTAGTGTAGATGTGACATAGCGCACATTGGATGGTCCTTCGAGCCGGATCACCTGACTATCTGGAAAACTCAGCGAGCCTGGAAGAACTTCGCGAACGATCTGGGAGTCATCGTCGAGGTGTAGAAAACTCATTGAGCACAGTAAGCCGAGATAACTGTGGAAGATGAGCAACTTCCGGAACCTTCTCGTGAATATAGAAGATATAGAGTCGTCTAATAAATAATTATACCTTATATTATTAACAAAGTGAAAACGATCAGCAAGCAATTCGAGTTGTTAATCACAATGAAATAATGACAGTATTAGAAGAACTTAGGTTTTGTCTAAATAATCAGTTTTGGAGATGCAAGAAAAAACATTTGTTGGAAATTATTAGTGACAATATTCATTCTACTTCATTCCACCAGTCTACTGGAAATGTTTTCTTTTGATGTATAGATTACTCATGTTGATATGTCGGAGATAATCAGATATACGCAATGCATCTCTAAAAACAAACGAGAGTACATGAATCCATTAGAATTACAAAAAGAATATTCTACATTACTCAGGAAATACGTTTCTTTTTACAAAATTTTCACAGACGGATCAAAAGGAAATCATGATGATGTATCTATAATGTCCATAGAACTTTATGATATCGTGGAAGCTTTATCATATGCTGAAACAATTCTCGATGATAAAATTGTAATTTTTACAGACTCCAAAAGTGCCCTTCAGCACTTGGCTCGTTGCACCTCGACATTTCGAAGCGTACCGATAGCCTACACAATATTAAAGTCACTTTTGCGGCTTAAATCCAGTGGTAAAATAATAATCTTACAGAGGATACCAACACATGTAGGCATAGCTGGCAATGAACATGCTGATCGCTTAGCTAAACAAGCCTGTGATGATAGTATCCTAGTAGTTCTTCGGCCTTTTTATTCAGAGTGCACCGGTGTTATTAAAACTTTTGTGTCATAAATTATGGAAGGAGTTCTTTGATAAAAGATTCAAAGAGAAGTGTATCTGGTATAGAACGATCCAGTCACAACACTCCTTCCAGAGTACCATGGTTCGATGATAGTACATTGTGCCGAACAGATATCATTCTTATGCTTCGTCTTCGGTCCGGACATATTCCATTGAACAAGTTTACATTTTTATTGAAACATGTAAATTCGCCCAACTGTAGTGTCTGCAACAAACTGGAAGATGTTTACCACATTCTAATGGAATGTGAATGTGAAAAAATCAAACCCAGGCATAAACAATTAATTGGATACTGAAACTCTATTTTTGCATATCCGTCATCCAGAAAAGCTAAAGACTTGCTACATTTAGCTAAAACCAACTTAGAAAATAGATAAGTTTTTATATACTAGTCAAAACAAAATAAGGGCCACTACGTATTTTTAACATTTGTTACAATTTATGAACTTAAATGCATACATAAGTGGCTGATACCTATGAGACGTTAATCTTAAGTGTTGACAAATGTTATCAGGGTATACCACTCGCATTTAATTATTAAAGTGAGAAGATTTTTGGGTTTGTTCGTAACAGTTAGATTTTACCACTTTTTAAGCTGTTGCTTAAATTCAGTCAGTGTGTGGATTTGGTGGTGTAAATTTCAAATATTGTTAGGTTAACAATTTAATAGAACTTTTGGAAAAAATATGCCGCGGAATTGACGGCATATGGACTTTCCAACCACAACTAGAGCAGTAAAATTGATTGAAGAAGGACATTCACAGCGTTCTGTGGCTCAGCAGCTCGACAACTATTCACAACTTGACTCTATTCACAACGAGTCATCCAGAATGCTTGAAATCGATTTCAAGAGACGGGAACAGTATCTAGAACACGAAGATCAGGCAGAAATAGAGCCACCAACGCACAAGAAGACAGTTATGTTCGCTTGACAGCGCGTAGAGAGCGTTTTTTAACCGGTCCCTCGTTACAAAATCGTTTGCGCCAAGACACCGGTGCCCGTGTTAGTTACCAAACGATTAGGAATCGGTTGCACAATTACCAGCAGTTCTCCAGGAAACGTCTAATGCGGATTCCACTCACAAGTGCTCAACGTGCAAACCGATTAGCATATGCAAGGCAACATCTGGCATGGAACATAATTGACAAGAGCACAGTATTGTTTACTAATGAGAGTAACGTGAAATTTTTTAGTGATGATCGACAGTACAGGGAATGGAAATAAGAAGGTAAGTGGTTTTCGGGTGCTTGTATCCATGACAAACACAGATTAGGGGCCCTAATGTAATGGTATTGGGAGGCATCAGTCTGTCGGGTAGAACCGAGCTTGTAATTCTCAGTGAAGGCACTGTAACAGCTCAGCGATACATCGAGGAGGTTATCAAACCCCATGTGGTACCATTTGCAAAGAGAATCGGTGCTAGAATTGAGTTAATGTACGAAAATGCACGCGCACATACAGCAAGAACCACTTGAGCTGCTTTTGAGGATGCTGATATTCAGGTGTTGCCGTGGCCAGAAACAGTCCCAACCTCAACTTAATAGAACACACGTGGGACCAACTTAAACAAAGCGTTTGGAGCACTGACAGGATAGTTCATAACGAAAGACAACTGATTGATGTGCTCAAATCAAGCTGGGAGCAGATTCTGTAAAAACAGGGCGACACCTTGATAGAATGTGTGCCTTCCAGGCTTCAGGAATGTGTTCGCAAAGTTCGGGGAGGGCACACATGATACTGAATAAGTGTAAAAAAAATTACGCTGAACAAATCTTTAAAAGATTTGATAGCTTTTTCTTTACGTAAATATTTAGCCGAAAATGAGCACTCTCTTAAAATTTTTCTTTGTTCATTTTTTTTTAATGAATTTAACTTTAAGCTTATTTAATGAAAAAAATGATAAATCTGATTGACTATCATTTATCAACATCTAAATCCCACACAGGCATGAGAATACTTAAAAATTACAATGGCCCTTATTTTGTTTTGACTAGTATATATATAGAATTATCAAATAAGAATGTTAATTTACGGAGTGGCATATTCGCTTAAAAAATAAACTCTGAAAATAAAGAGAAAAAAAAAAGCCTAAGGCACTATGTTGATTTCTGTAGCTGACTTTGTTGGGGCATTAAAATTAACAGCAGGACGTATCGTACGGGACATTTCAAGAACTATCGCTAACCTATACTCGTATGATAAATACATTTATATATGTACCTATATTAAGAGCTGCAGAAAAATTCAATGATATGTCTTGATTTCCACGTGTTCTTGGATCAATAGATTGTACAGTCTCCATGCAGCTAATTTTCTAACAGATAAACCTTTTATTATTTATTCTTTAAGTACATAATTAATTTTTTTGGTCTTATTGGTATCATTTGGCGAAGAGTTTAGAGACCGAGAGGGCTACTTTTCATTGAATGTACATACAGGCAGTCTGTGATGCTGATCTAAGATTTATGAATGTGGTTGCTCGCTGGCCTGGTTCCACCTATGATGCACACCACCTTTAATAATTCTATTTTGAGAGGTACAAAATAATGTAAAATATATATTTACAATCACTTGATTAACAAGTTGTTATACTTTTTGATTGAATTATTGTTTTTTAGCTTAATGTGATTCAGGACGATTCCAGGGCCACTGGTAACTTGGGAATAGCGCTTATCCAAAAAAAAATTACTTACACCTCTATTAAATTCTAGAACTAAAGTTGAACGGAGATACAATCAAGCACACATTCAGACAAAGAATAGTATTGAAAGTGTAGTGTATGCGGATTGACGTGTGTAACGTTCTTTGTACATTTATATACAAGACACATATATGTAACACATACATGAACATAGTCATACTAACTCACACTAGTCTCATGATGCACCACGACAGTAACACGAGAGCCCTTGGTGACAGTGGTTGTGAAGTGACATGTTGTTTGTTACTTGTTAGTGCGTGTTTCAGCCTGTGCTACATTCATACAACATTAGTCTATAAACACTACAGAAAGGTTTGTAGCAATTATATACTCCAATATTATATTTATACTTGGCTCACAATTATTTTTACAATTATAAAGTAACACTATTGTATATTTAATTAAAAAAAAATAAAGCTTAATTATACTGTATATTTAAGGACAGTTGGGGTTTGAAAAAGGCGATCTCAGGAGTATCTTTGCCTGTGGCCCAGTCAATTATTGTATCAACTGCAATATTTGTTTGTAGAGACAATAATATTGAGGAAGTACCTTAAGGTTGAATTAGATATTCACGATTTCAGCTACGATACTCTGGAAAATATGGAATCTCAAGATTACCAAACAAGAGTTGATCTTGTTAATAATTAATTTCTTTAATAAACCACCACTTCAAAAATGTGAGCGTGTCGAGTGTTCTCGCCAGTTTTTGGAGCTCTGTGGGAAGAGAAAGGAAGAAGTTATGGCCCAAATCGTTACTGTTAATTAAACCTGGGTTCACCACTATGAACCTGAGTCGCCGCAAGAGTCGATTTAGCAACATAAAAAAGGCGATTCAGTAACATAAACACGTCCTCCAAAAAAGTTCAAAGTGACACAATCAGCTGGCAAGATTATGGCAACTGTCTTTTGGGATACTGAAGGTATTTTACTGATCGATTTTAAAGAACGTGGTGTACTATAACGGTACAGTACTACATTCAGTGACTATTGTTAAATCCAAAAAATGAAGAAAGAGCTGCGTGGATAAACACTTGACGACGATGAAGGAGTGAAGTCTGCAATTTCGGCCTATTTTTACATCAAGGACAAACCATTTTTTTTTCGACGGTATAAATAAGTTATATGAGAGATCTGAAATATGTATTTGGGTTAAAGAGAAACATATTGAAAAGGAAAAATAGTTTGGAGTTTAATTTCAACCTCCTTCCTTATTATTCCGCGAACTTTTTGACCTCCCCTCGTATGAACAGGAAGAGCCGGCGATGCTGGATGGCAAGCATAGATAAACTCGTCTCTACATAGCATGAGTGCATCCACAGCTGCATCATGGCAGGTTCGAAATAACAACGAACGAAGTCTGTCAACAGTACTGGGAGCTGAGTTTAAGATCATCAGTTGTAAAGTCTGCCGTATAAACCGAGCGAAGCCAGCCCAGCCCTCGACTGGAAACTATCAATGTAGTCGGGCAGCTCATCATAAAAGACCCTTCACATATACAGGCTTAAACTACTTCAGTCAGTTGGCGGTTATCCGTCGGCGGTTATCGTTACGAAACAGAAAAGATACGGAGTGCTGTTTACGTGTCTCACCACATGAGCAGTACACCTGCAAATAGCTCTGAGTTTATCGACAGATTCGGCGACAATGGCGCTCCGAAGATTCATCGGTCGTCGTGGGTGTCCAACAGAAATCTAGTCTGACCAAGGGACGAACCTAAGAGGCGCAGACCTAGAGATGAGAAGAGCCGTTCGTGAAGCGCTGCAAAAGGAGTCATTGGCGCGGTTCATCAAGTGGAGTTGCATACCACCAAGCGCACCGTTCATGGGCGGCCCTTGGGAACGATGACTAGCAGACCTGTTTTGGGCGCTTCGGTGACGCGAGTATCTGACGGACACGGCGGGAGCCCCATATTTCTTACAGTCCCGTTATTTGTTTGCACACTTGTTTCGCTAGATAGGTACTCAACTTCGTTCTCACCGAGACGAAGACCTTGCTGTAGTGTTAGTTTAGATTAAAGTAGGCACACCTGTCCCTGCCTTGGCAGGGAGGACATATAATTATTTTGGTTTGGGTCCACTATGGACCTAAACATTAGAATGGACCCGACCCTCAGCGTCATTCTGGCGTACCTGAGGGCCACCCACCCGTCGGCTTTCGCTGACCTCGAGGCGTTTCTTGCGTCCAGGGACAGCCCTGCTTCACCTTCGCCCTCTCCGTCTCCGGAGAAGCGCCCCCCGTCCCCGCTCCCGTGTCCGACATGGAAGCGGATTCTGAAGGCAGACAACGGTGACTGTATCGAGACCGTTAACAGAAAAAGAAATAAGAGGAAGCTTAACCCTTAAATGGATAATGTTGTTTTTAAACAACATACTAAACATCACAGATAAAATTGACCTTCTATTAATGTTTTGTTATTTTTGACAACTAGTTCTTATTTCTAAACGAATTTTGTACTTTTTTTAATGTTGGCACTATCCAATATTTTTATGCATCTGAAAAAAAGGTAATGTCAAATGTCACTTTGAAGAAAAGTTTTCTAGTGGCGCGAAACTGAGTTTTGTAGCTGTGTTCGGACTTTGATAAAATATAATGTAAGTATAAAAAATATTTTTATTTGCTCGATTATATCTTCAATTGCATGTTTATGTTGTAAAACATTGAAAATAACTTGATGCTACTGTTGAATAAGGCGAAATATGGTATGTTGTAGGAAAACTACAATGCGCATTGCCTGCTAAATAAACGCATGTTTGGTGAAGGATTTTTATATTGCTTTTCAGCATGCCGCGATTACTAGAAAGCGAAATTACAAAATATTTAGAAACTCTTGAAGATTCCGAAGATGGCTTAGACGGGTCAGACTCCGAAGTAGAGGATGAAGGTCACTATTATCAAACAGCTTGAGATGTTCTTCGAGACCTTGAAAATAGTGATGAAGGTGAGAATGCCCAGTCTGATAAAGTGGATGCTGATCCTCCTCTTGTCATCGACAACGATGAAAATATGCCAGACCCTCCTATTTTACACTATAATGAAAAAGAACGTACCCAGAGGATTCTATGAGGAAAATGTGGCGACTGTGGATGAAATTGACGTAAGTGCTGTTGTGTGGAAAGATAACAAGCCCGTTAACCTTCTTTCCACTTACGTAGGAGCAGAACCAGCAACCACAGTCACACGCTTTGATAACTCGAAGAAAGAGAGAGTTGCTATTCCATGCCCCAAAGTAATCAAGGAGTACAATGCCCACATGGGAGGCGTGGACTTATTAGACTCATTTATAGGTCGTTATCACATCACAATGAAGAGCCACAAGTGGACGATGCGCCTATTTTATCATTTCCTGGACCTCGCAGTTATAAATTCATGGGTTATGTTCAAGAAGGTAAATAATATGAAAGGAAATGATCAACTTCTCAATTTGGGTACATTCAGGCTAGAACTTGCTGAAACCCTCTGCAAATTGGGTCTACATGCAAATAGCGCTAAACGTGGTCGACCTAGTGGGAGCACAATACAAAGAGCACTTGTAATGAAGAAGTTCCGTGGACCAGCTCAAGCAATTCCTTTGAAAGACGTAAGATTAGATCAGACATGTCATTGGGCAGTTTGGCTGGATAAGCAGCAGAGGTGCAAATTCCCGAAATGTTCAGGCTTTACATTTAAAATGTGCCAAAAATGTCGTGTATCTTTATGTGATACGAAAAAAAGCAATTGTTTTTATAAATATCATAATGAAGAATAAATAAATACATTTCAAAAACAATATCCACTCTTATTTTATCCATACTTGCAAAACATCAATGAATGCGCAATGTAGTTTATAAACAACACTCACATTATTGCAAAAAAAGTATAGTAAATTCATGTCTAGATTTTTTTACTCATTTTTCCTAGACAGTAATACACGTCTTTTACACAAATATATTTTTTTAAAACGTGAAAAAAAAATCATCCATTTAAGGGTTAAGGCTTCCTCCCCCGAAGTCTCGGCCAAAAGGGCAATCAACGATGAGTGCGCTCCTAATAATATTGAAGAAGAAATTAGAAATTAGAGAATTAAGAATTATGCTCAAAGCCAGCCTCACATTATTAAATACGGCTCTTACTATTCAATAATAACTTAAATCTTTAATCTATTTCTATCCTATACATATAATAAATTCGTTATCATGACATGTTCATACACATAATAAAAAAGATGTCAAATATCTGTGTGTTTGTTCCCGCTAATCTCAAACACTGACCAGATTTGAACGCTGTTTTTACTCATATGTAGTTAGTAGTAGAAAGCCCCACATAACATAAAGGGTATGTTTTAATTACAAGCAGTCAGCAAATTAAAAATGATACGTCTAAGTTAAAAAAAATATCTATGGTTCCTCTTCTCTGTTGGTACCTAAACTCGAGTTGCAAAGTGAGTATGCAGATAAACTGTAAGTGCACTTGACTGACTTTTGCACTGACTGCACTGACGTGACTTTTGAATGTCGGTGTGACTTGCAACCACGGCGAATCATAAAATTGATACGAAATATAAGTGATTAAAATATTCAACAAAGGAAATTGATGAACTTGAACAATAGCATTCTGTAAGAATTTAGTTAAATTGTAAAGTCATACTGCCTACAACACAGCTATATACTTCCACTGGAATTTATAGTGAATGGCAAACACTATATGTTCATTTCGCTGATACACTCGAACTAAAATTTATCATATGTACAAAAACTTCACTATCTTAAAAGCTATCACGTGAACCAGAATGCTAAATCCGTAATTTTTCTACAACTGACCTAAATTATTTAGAAGCGTGGAAACATCTTATCAGAAGATATGACAACAAACGATATAATTGCAATGCGATCATGAAAGTTTTTTTTAGTCAGAATCAAATAACTACCGAATCACCTGTTTGTCGTAAGCAGTTATTGGACACCACGTCATTATGCTTAAAGAGCCTTACTAATATGGAGTGAATGTGAATCATTGGGATACAATGGTAGTATATTTTATTGTTTCATAAATGGATGTTAAGTCAAGAAAACAATGGGAACAATACCAAAGTGGTAATACTGAGGACCTGCCAACATGGAAACTATTAATAGATTTTTAAAATCAAAATTTAGAAGTCTTGAAATGATTGATCTCAAGACTGACAAAAATCATTTTAATACTAAAACTATTGCAAGACCTAAATAATTTCATACAGCACTTGAAGATAATATACAGCCTTCATGTGTTATGTGTAGTAGGGCACATTGTATATTTAACTGTAAAGAATTCGGACTGCAAGATGTATAAGATAGACAGAATTTTGTTCAAAACAAAGGTTTATGTTTTGTTTGTCCAATACTCATTCTGTGAGTAAATGTCGACAGTCTAAATGTTGCTGAAGATGTGGTAGAAGAGACATCATTCATACAACCACCAAATTTAACACCACCTGACGACGACTACGAGGTCTGGGAGCAACCAATCCCAGACTTGTCCACCGAGTTCAATATCCTCAGATCACCTAGGTGACCTGGTTATAATACCTGCGAGCACAAGCCCGGGCAAGGAGGTACGCCCAGTTTTCCCGGGAGGGGAAATAGATCTTTAATATCACATCTTTCTGCGGAACGGCGCCCTTAAATAGAAGGAAACGATTGGGCAGTGCGATCGCTGCCAGCTGTTCGGACACTCTGCCTGCAATTGTTACGCGCGCCCAAGGCACTAAAGTGCCTGAGGGACCATGGCATCGTGGATTTTGTAAAAATGATGACTCATCAAGCTTCATACAAAGGGATGGAGTCAAGGCCTAATCTAGCCTTCAATGGACTATCAGTTAAACAGTTGAAACAGCTCAACACTCAACTCTTGCAAGAGAGAGAGGAAAGTGAGGTGGAAATTAGTAAAATTGTAAAGCAATCCTCACAACACAAGAAACAGCTGGCAGAGCATACTAAGTATATGGACACCTCAGGTGAAAGGAACCAGCTTAAAGATACTGTTGACTCATTTAATCAGTGTAGCCATGTACATGAAAGGGCAAGTTCAAGGAACTAGTTGAGTGTGGTTCTGTTTGTGATTTTAAACGAAACCCACAAATTATTGATCTTACCTCTGAGACTAACTCACTTCAGTAGTCATAGAAAATAAAAAAAATTAAAATCCAAAATCCATTAAAATTAATAAATTTATTAATAAAACCAAGAACTACATTCAACAGTTAGGAAAAAGTAAAAAAGAACGTACGAGTTTAATGAATAAAAAAGAATAAAGTAGAAATAACCAATGATTGTACGGTAGGAATCGCATGGTTTCTGACCGTCCTCCTTGTTCCTATTTAGATAGTCCTTCAGTACAGTAATGTACAGTACAGAAATGTAGACAGGAGCACCCGTATGCCGATGTTCTGTCCAACCAAGTTTGCGTGCGGAAAGTGTACGCCAACAAAAGCACACATTGACATGGACTTGAGCGACAGACTACTGAATATCCTCATGAACATTATTCTTTAAGGTATATTTTCTCTCACAAATTCGTAAATATAGCTATGGTAAATTGACGAAAGTGGCTGAGGAAAATAATGTTTCGTAAAATTTAGATGATAATCAAATACGAATTAACGAGATAAACGTTATTAAAAACGATATAGCCTCAATACAAGTAAATTTGGCATAACAGTCGAGAATACCGGTTACTAACACAATTCTATAACCAAATTTTCCAAGCGTCGTTCGTGCTCTCTGATGTATTTTTTCAACTAATAAATACTACTTTTTCTCAGTCAATGATCTTTTGGCTGATTTTCCCAAAACAAATACGAGATGTATATAAAGCAAACGTAATGTAACAGCTTCAACCATAAATAAAAGATATTCAAAACTGATTTGATAAACCTAATATTTGTAAGTAAATAGCAAAAACTGAAACAAAAATTGTAACAACTTGATAGAAGATTAGCCCTTAATATTAAGCCAAAATAGTTGGGAGTCAGAATAAAGTCACATACGAGTAGCTAGGAAAGCAAAATCTTTAGACAATATTGTTATGACCTGAACCAGATGGTAAATGATTTAACATTTTCTTCACTTCAGAAGACCATTCTCATTTCTTACCGAGCCGTCATCAAAGGCGACTAAGGTAAGTTGATGTCAGGCTTGTTGTAAAATACCTAGCAAAATCACATCACATGGCTAAAGCGTCAACGTCTCATACAGTCTCCAAAGTCAATCAGCCTCCAAAGAGTTTCTATATTATATTTATTATATTTTTATTTCACTGACTGTTCAGACAATACTCCATTTGAATGCATACAGTTTAGGACGGAGCAGCGTTCAAATCTAAATAGCGACATACCAATTTTTTCACGCTTTATCACACTGCTTATCTAATGTAATGAAATTCACAATAATGAAGCTATAAGGACTCGAGCAAGCTTTGTACATGAAGACTGTAAAAAAAGATTTCAGTATTTCACTACGATTTAACTGCCGTGTATTAACCGGCTGAGTAGAAAAGACTACCCCTCATTTTTACAGAGGTGTCGTTAAAGGCGACTAAGGTAAGTGGACGTCATTCAAGCGGCTGGTCGTAAAATAAGTAGCCAATAATTGTAACATGTTGTCCCGACCCCACTTACGGTGGGATAAGCCCCTGGACCAATATCGATGAAATTTGACACAATTATTCCTTATACACCGGAATAACATATAAGCTATAGAAATCTTGTTAATTCCTCAGGAATAGGATGACATTGGCAATCTTTTATCGACCTATCACACGAAAACAGTCCGCGCGAACGAAGTCGCGGGCAAAAGCTTGTAGCTTAATATGACCACGGATATGTCTATTTAATTCAATTAATTGAATCCCAAATTATGATCAAAGCCGTTTCAAATACAATTAAAAATTAGCAAATGCTACAATAGCTAAATGGATATTTAAATGCAAATAAATACATATATTTATCTAGTCCTTGAATATGACATACGAGTACAAACTTGGGCTCTAAAAATCGGACAAATAAGCAACAGGCTAGAGCTATGGTGAGAAATATAATGTCAAATCAAAAAAGCCGCCGTGTGGTATCAGGATAAGTAGAATAGACAATCCTCATTACTTAGCGAGGTGTCGAAAAAGGCTAATAAGGTAAATTGACAGGGTCAGGGAGTCGGTCGTAAAATATCTAGCCAAATCATATGACAACATTTTTATAACATGTGCCTACCCCACTTAAAGTGGGATAAGAACAGAAGAATGATGATGAGTATTGACTGAACTAACCACATTTAACAATGCTATAAACTATACCAACAGAAAATTCCACCAATTTAATATAGTTAGAGGACACAACAAATGGAACAAAACAATTAACCATTAGCATCCTATGAACAAAATAAAAATGCGAGTTAGACCACCTATGCGCTGGGCTTTAAGGTCTTAGCAGGCGATCTGTAAACTAGAACAGGCCAGGAAAGGTACAAAATAAATTAAAACTGTAGATAAAATAATAAAGACTAAAATATGAATGAAGAATATGAATAAAAATTATATATATGAAAAAACATCTGAATTTGAAAACCTTTCAGCTTCATACAAGACTGAGGTTTAATAATGTAAAATTAAAAATGTTTAAAAGATAAAGCGCAGAGTTTCTTTCTGGTTCTTCTCTGTAAGAGCAACATTCCGAACCAGTTGTACATTCATTAATCATATTGATCATTGACGATTCAAAAGCGCTTAAAAAGTATTATTGGAATAAAGATTAATTTGATATGATATAACAACGATATTTTTCATTTATATTTATTTAATAAATAAGCGATTTTCTCAAAAGCGAACCCATTTAATCTCAACAACTCAATGTAACATTGACGGCGACAAAGTTTTTTTTTATATTATTGACCAACCTTATGAAAGAGGTTGTATTTAATACATGTTGTAATATTATTATTTTAGATATGATATAGAAACAGTTTAAATATTGTTTAAATACAAGCTTCATTCAGCTCAAGTTTCAGTTTTGACAAAAATTTTACATTTCACAAAATTATCATTAAGGAATATTTTTAATGTCATTTATGTTCACCCGTTGCTAAGTGTTTTTGGTAAAACCAAAATCTAATTTCTTAATAGAATATACGAGTCATGTAATAACATTTTCATTATAGAACCACAAATTATTTACATTAGCAGCAGATGCCAAATTGTTGCTGTTGACACCAGAATATAAGTCCAATTCACTGTAGAGACATACAATTTCAATATTATACCAGCATTTGCATGTTCCGACAATTTATTATTAGTTTAAGCTTTAAGGTATCAAAGACTAGGCGAGCGCAGAAGCATCGTCGAGTATGAAAATAAAGTAGGTTTAAAAGTGGACCTTAAAGGATCTGATCTAGTGGTTTCATTTTACTTAGGTTATGACAAATTACTTTTTTGTTTAAATTGGACTTTTTTGGCATAAAATTAAAAAAAAAACAAATATATAAAATTTCCATATGGTAATAGCATTATAGCTCCAGGTTTAATATATATTAATTATTCCTAATGATAGAAAGAAAAGAAGAAATAATTCTTTGTTTATAGAAAAATACACATTTAATTTAGTGTAAATAGATGCTAGTCATGCTGGTAGGCTCAAACAAGACGGAAAAGCAGCCAAAGACGAAGACGCCCACTAAATCATTTGAACGGAATTAAGGAAATGTTTGAAAACGCGAATAACTCCTCACAACACATTAAAAAATTTATACCGAAACACAACCATTGAACAAATAAGATAGTTATAAACATTTATTTTAATATTCACATTTTAATTTATAATATTGTTTTAATATAGAAGTAGTATAAATATTTGTATCACTTTGTTTTTTTGTTGTTCATTTTTAATTTATTATTTCATTTAGTTAAGTTTTTATTTATACAAGTCAATGTATTAGTATAATTGTAAGTGAACAAATAAATAAATAAAAAAATCCACTATGGAAGGGCCTTTTCCATCATAATAGGTGAGACAGGCCTGAACAGCATTGATGGGAATCAATATAAGCTGTTTTAAAACCTAAAGAACAACTTAACTCCTCACAACCTATATACACAACCTCAAAATTCATCTCATGAACTCAGGCATTGCAGAAATTATACAAATAATCCCCTACTGTAGGGGCTCTTCTACGATCAATGTTGAGACCGGCCTGAACAGCATTGAGGAGAATCAGATAAAGCTGTTTAAAAACCTAAAGGAAGCTAAACTCCTCACAACCCATATACAAAACCTCAAAATTCATCCCCATCAACTCTGTTGAACGAATGATACACTATCGAAGGGACTCATTTTGTTATTAACAATGAGACAGGCCTGAACAACACTGATGGGAATCAGGAAAAGCTGTCTAAAAACTTAAAGAACAGCTTAACTACACACCACCACAGCGAATTCATCCCCACCAACTCCATCACAGAACAAAATTATACAAATAATCCACTATGGAAGGGACTCCTTCATTATGAACGGTAAGACAAGCCTGGACAGCATTGATGGTAATCAGAAAAAGCTGTTACAAAACCAGTTAAACTCCCCACAACCCATACATAAAACCTCAAAATTCATCCTTATCAACCCACCCACTATGGAAGGAACTCCTTCATTAATAATGAGACAGACTTCAATAGCATGTGAATTCAACATTTAACCTTTTTTTGATATCTCACAATAATGGTTAGAGATCTACAACTATTTAAGTTAAGACAATATAATTTCAGAATCTTAAGTTTAACATACCATGCATTATTATTAATTGAATTTGTAATTAAACTTTCATTTAAATTTAATATCATTTGTATAATTCACAAGTACAGTATTATATTATTACTATTTGAATATTATATTAATCCTGTGTCTTGTATATTTTTATTTGTAAATAGGTAATTTGTTGTTTTGTGATTATAATTTGTTGGCATTCTTTTTAAATTTTACTTGATTTTTCCATGTTATATATATTTTATTGGTTTCTTTGTTTAAAGTATTTTGTTTAGGTGTTACAGGTTTTCACATATAAAATGAATTTGTAGTATCATATTGCTTTGTCAAATCAGCAATATCCTTTAACTTTTGGGTGAAAACTTTTTTTTTGTTTAATTTATTAATTGAGTTTGGTTTAATTTATTCATTAGAATTTTGATTTGATATTATTTTATTACATCATATATTTTTATTTAAATGTTTTATTTTATTAATGTATTATTTTATTTATAACACATGAAACAAAAGCATGAAACTATATGGAGCAACAATATTGTGGAATTTTCATCTAGTGAATGAAATAGAATGAGCACATCTACCACAAATTACGAGACAATCTTATGTTACTCCAACATAAGTTTAAATGTAAACCCTCAGATATACTAAACTTCTATAAGAAAAAAAGCTGAACGGGGTATGAAGTACTATTAACACTTCAATAGATAGTTATCTCAGATATCCAATGAAAACGATAATACAAGATTACTCCTACAAACCAATTTTTATATGAAGTACAGACCAAACAGCACAAGGCATCACCAGTAACAATTCAACTACGACATTGGATTGAGAAGAACAAGTTATAACATGCTGAACTTGCCAACTATCAATATAGACGAAGATAATGAAATTGATAAACCAATAAATGGTTATCTTCATAAAGAAATGACTCCTATCTGATACCAAAATACACGGCAACACGATTTCATGTCACGTTACCAATTGACCCTCGTTTACTACACAATTTTTCCTTTTTTAAACAGCAAAAAAGTAATCGATGAACAAAACCATTATAACCAACCATCATAAGATCATAAAAGATGACATTTTACAAGACACTAGCTATCGACGCTGTAAAATAAGTAACCTATAACCCAAAACACGTGGTGGAAGATATTCAAAATCGAGAAATATCATTAAATAGTATTAATGAATCATAATTTTAATAATTTGAATCGTACGAATTAGACACTAACACTGAACAACTAAAAATACGAAATTAAATATAATTTGTTCGTTAGACAACAATGAGTTGCTGAAACTCGGCCATTTCGAACAAGAAGAAATGATCAAAGGAAGAGCAACAGTGTTGCCAACGGTTCAATAAGCTTCCCACTAGATTCAACTTCCGAAACCACCAGAAAACCACTAACAAACAGAAATTTTATACTCAAAATGACCGCCAACCACAAAATTTTCCACTAAAACAATTTTTGTTTTATGAAAGAAAATAAATATACAAATAATTAGTTTCCTTTATTATTACTTATTAAAAAAATAACAAATTAATATCACAAAATTTACATTTCGCTACTCGACCCGTAGTATTTCAGATACCTACGAGCCAAGAATCCCGTTGCGTATATTGTGATTTTTGCATAGTTACGCGTTATAAATTCGCTCAGTTAATACAAAACAAAATTAATAATTATGAGCCCATGAGCGTTACTGAACGATGAACCCTTCTAACTTCTAAGTATAAGTATTCAGAATATGAAGTGAGAAATCCCCGCGTATAAAGTTATAAGTTTAGAAAAATATTAGGTGGAAAATCCTCGCGTGTAGAGAAACATGACGACTAATTCTTGCCGATCAAATATGCCTACTCAAGCAAAGTAAATATCTACAAGATATACAAGCTAAAATCCGCTTTTTTTTTCTAAAAAAAACATTTTTTCATACGAAGGAAAAAAGATAACTTCATTCAAAATATACATTTTTGTCATCTCTCAGGTAATATATGGATAAAAAAATTGTTCGTTTTTCGAGGCAAATCACTTTTCGAGCCAATTTTGGACGTCTCGCGTAAGAATCGAACTGCCGCTCAGCGAGCAAATGGCACACCGATGAAAACAGATGATAGTCGGATGAGGCCAGTTCTGGTGAATAAGCGGTATGGAGTAGCATCTAACAGTCGAGCGTCTCTAAGTAATTTTGAACCTTTTTTGATGTGTGTGAGCACTGTCATGGAGGAAAATTAGCTTATATTCTGGCCTTTCTTCCTTCATAGCACCTCGCAATTTTATTATCTACCTATCTTTTATTTTCTATTATCTATCTATTTTATTATAGTTTTAACAGATTTCAGCACTTTATAATAGATAATTATGCCCCGCTGATGGCACCATACGCACAGCATCGTCCTCCGCTTGAAGTGATTGCGTCTTGGAGTGGATGTTGAAGGTCGGCCGGGATGAAACCACGGTTTTTTTGTTTAGGATTCTCATGAATTAGGATTTTGTATGATATGACAAATAATGTTGATTCAATATTGTTGACCGAGGTCGTACTTTTAAAAATAAAAATTTGGCATGGTCCTATCAGATTCATATGTTCATTAACATTTAACACCAACCATGAGCAAACAGCGGATTTAAGCTTGTACACCAATGTATATATGCATATTCAAAAAGGAAAACGAAGAGATATATAAAAATCATCGTAAAATGAAAGTAAATCTAACTTTTTAACTGCTAATATATTTTACCAAGACCACCAAAAAAAACCACTAGCCACTAAAAGCAATATTTGGCCACTAAGTGGGTAGTTAAAACCACTAGTTTTAGTGGAAAATCCACTAAGATGGCAACACTGAAGAGCAATCAACAGGAAGTGTCAATCTTTGAATTTTTGATTGATAACCGCTGAATTTTCAAGGCAGGGATGAATTATCGGTTTTTATATTAAACGATTAGTAAAATAATCGATTTTGAATAATTTTTGAAATTATAAAATCGGTTTTTAAAAATCGATTATTTTAATTATACTCTTTTTTCTTGTTTTTTTTAAAGATTAGATACGCATTGTTGGATGAAATCAATATAGCCAATTTTAATAGAATTTCACAAACAGCGCATCTGTTATTATTTATTGGTACTTGTCCACTTTAATGAGCCTTTATTCTATTTAATTAATAATATGTACCAAAAACTTTAAAGTAAATAAATTATTTTTTTATTAATCAATTATGTTACAACATGTTTTCAATACGACCTCCTTCATAGAGTTGGCGATTAATATGAAAAAGCATTGTGGCTGTCATATTTTTATGTGTCATTCGTTGAGTTGTAGCGAAAGAGTAAATGAGTTGACTTCGGGAAAACTGGTTTTTATTTATTGAATAAGAATACAGGAGAAATATCGTTGCTTATTATATTCAGAAGTGGGATGTAACCTAAACTCACAAATAGAGTGGACAAAAGGAATATCTGGAAATTTAAAGAGTTTAAAGAAAAGACAAATGACGATCAATATCTTGAGACAACAACACGGGGAGTGCGAATTTCGTTAATATGAGAGATAGCTGCGATATGCGATGCTATGGAATAAAAAATGAGACTTTTTATTTCAGAGATTATTGATGGTAATTGGTATTCGGTTAATTAATTCTGTGAGATCAACGTGATGATGTGCTATGTGAGGCCTTAGACGCGCCCGTGACTTTTGTTCGATGAAACTGTCAGCTAGAATGACGATTGTTCTCTGGATCTTTTCAGTTGTAACGATTGTTTTCTAGACTGTGGACATCTGCAACGACTGTCAGCTAGGCTCTGCCTGGAAGTGGTGATTGTTCTTTGAGCGTTATCATTTGCGAGTCTGTTTACGTGTGTATCTGCTGAGTTGGTTGCCACTAATTGAGCTGTGTTATGCCATGACAGTGATTGAGGGTGAGCTTGAGGTGCGAAATGCTTATGGTGCGAAAAGCTTAAGGAGTTGAGGAGTTGAGCTTAAAGAGTTGAGCATAAAGCGTGAGCTTAGAGTTGAGCATAAAGCGTGAGCGTAGTCCTGTCATGTCATGGCATGTGCGGTTTTCTTTTACAGATTAAAAGAGCAAGTACTGAGTTTCTTGCCGATTCTTCTCAGTACAATCAGCATTCCGAATCGGTGGTAGATTCATTCCCAGAAGTCAGCTTATGAGATTTGCGGGGTCGCAAATGTTGTCAGGATGGTCGACTGTTACAACATGTTTTCAATACGACCTCCTTCATAGAGTTGGCGATTAATATGAAAAAGCATTGTGGCTGTCATATTTTTATGTGTCATTCGTTGAGTTGTAGCGAAAGAGTAAATGAGTTGACTTCGGGAAAACTGGTTTTTATTTATTGAATAAGAATACAGGAGAAATATCGTCGCTTATTATAATTATTTTGATAAAATTGATTCTTTTTAAATCGATTTTTAGAATAAATCGATTTTCGAAAAGAAAAATATCTATTATTTATTCATCGATTTTTTCTACTCCAAATACATCCATAGGGCGTGGAATCAATAGACAAACAATTTAAAAAAATCAGAACCAGTGTCGGCACTTAATAAATTTCTACCAATACTTAATATATTTCTACTAATACTCAATAACCTACCAAAAATGAATAAATTAATTATTATTGTAAGATATTAGTTTTAGTTGCAATATATAACTTTAGTTTAAAAATGGTGACTTTATTATAATTATTGTAGTAAAAACAACACATTAGTAGTTATAATATTTATTTACTAAAAATAACAATATGTTTAACGAACTTATGGCTATTTAAATTTTTCTTTTGTATTAATTTTAAGAACCACATAGCAAATGTAGGTAAAATAAAAAATAAACATTTTTTTTTTTAAAAAATTCGCAATCTAGCATTACTAAATAGTTCTAGTTACAAAAAGGCAATTCTGTGACTATTTTTAATGTTATTTTAAAAAATAAAACATTACGTGACTACTATATTTTATTTGTGGTAAAATCCTAAGAACAAAATCATTAAGTTGGTAACACGGATCAAAATCCGAATTCACCGTATACAGAGACTACTGCTTAGTGGAATATTTACGCGATTTAAAACATAGAGTTATATTAATTTAAAGTCAGAATAAAAGGTAAATATGTACAGGAATTATATATTTTTTAATTTTGTGCTAGAAAAAATATTATTGTCTATGGTATTTCAACATAATAGTTTTTACGATAACTCAATAGATGTCGCTAGAATAAGTTGTTCAAAGAAAAGATGAAAGAACTAGGAAATGTGAAATTTCAATGAATTATGAAAAACGATTGAATCAATGCAATTTGTTATTGAAATAGTTCGATAAAAATCCACTCATTTTAAGGTTAGAACTGATCTTACTTAGATAGAGCTGTATTAAGTTAGACAATGATGTTTTCAGACTCAGATAATATTGAAAACAATAATGATGTTATTCATTGATCGACCAAGAAAAAGAAGATCGGTAGAACCGAAGATGTCATAAAGTAAGTAAGAAAATGAAAATAAAGTTTTTTCGAAGATATAAATGAAAATCGAATAATATTATTCTTTATTTACAGTCAGTGAGAGTACGTACATTAATATGGGCCTTTAATTAAACGTTAATATTGTTTAAGAAGCTGTAAAAAGATGAAGCTAATATTCATACTGCTGCATATAGCTGTAAAGTGGAAGTAAAAGATGAATAAAACAAATACAAAAATAATTATTTTATTTCCATAAATCATCAAAAAATACAGATTGAATACATATAGACATGTAAATTTGAAATTCTTTTCACTACATGGTATTACCTATAGAAAGATTCAAACATCTGCAATAAGAAAGCATGATTTTTATATATGCTTCTGAGATAAAGATTTTTAATCATTCAATGAAAGGTAGATATGAGTAATTACAGTTTAAAATACAGAAGAAAAATGTACTTGCCAGAAGATAAATTTATAATCGTAACAGTTGTTTATTGTAGTCTTATTATAAAATCTAAGTTACAAAAGTAATAATAAAATTATTTTGCTATAATCCGCGAAGAATGGATCTCCGCAAAGTAACGCCTACTTCTATAAATTATTTAAAAACCAAGTTTATAAAGAATCATATGTGGCATAAGTGATGGTATTTAGCCAATGTTACAGTACTAAAGAGGAAAAGATCATGATCAATTGAGACAATTCTCAATTTTAAACTTCACCTTTCATCATCTTCCTGCCCTTATCCCACTCCAAGTGGGGTCAGCACAACATGTTATTAACATGTTGTCACATGATTCGGTATTTTACGACCAGCCGCCTGCCTGACATAAACTTACCTTAGTTGTATTTTACGACACCTCGGTAAGAAAGAGGGTGGTCTATTCTACTTAACTGGATACCACATGGCGGTTCGACTTACCTTAGTCGCGTTTAAGAACACCTAGGTAAGAAAGAATAAAGAAAGTCGGTAGAATAGAACCACCCTAGAAAGGGTGGTTCTATTCTAGTCAGCCGGATACCACACAGCTGTTTAAACTTCACCTTTCTCTAAATTAAACTCCTTTGTTGCAGATCAAGAAGTGCCTTGCAAAATTTAAGAACAGTACAGCTGGTGTTTTTATATCATAATAGATGCACCTATGCGTAATAAATCTTGTCAAATTGTCATCCTCTCAGTGTGCTGTGCACCAACAAGATATTTTTTTTTTCCATTAATACAAAAGATTTAATACACTATTTTTTAATACAATGTTGTTTTCTTTTCCTAAACTTCCATTCAAGTTGACCAATTATTAACATCCTGTATTTTATAGTAGAAAATAGTAAAATAAACAGCAAAATGAAATTTAATAAGATTTCCTATTATGACTTGCTTTAGATTTCTTCTTCTTTTTAAAATTGGTATTCAGGCGTGCTGCGCATGCCATACTTTGCCAATGTCACATAGGATGAAGTACCACATAGGATGAAGTACCACATAGAAGGTTGTATGTATGGTTAACCTATATTTCAAACAATATAGGTAATTACTTTAGATTTAAAAATATATATTTCCCTTCTAAATATAATAACTAATATCTAAAAAGACTATTATTATCTTATTTCTTTTTATGTACCTGAAAAATGTTAGAAAAATATTATTAATAAATAAAAAAGGGTCAACTTATTACGTACACATTTATATCTAGCCCGTTGGCGCAGTGGGTAGTGACCCTGCCTTCAGTTCCACGGGTTGCGGGTTCTTCGAGCCTGGGTGTATTAAGTATTTTAAATTATACATATATGTATACATTCATCAGTTGTCTCTATAACACAAGTATTAAGTTACTATGGAAACTGACAGGTGTATGAAGTTATCCCATATATATTTTATTTATATGGACAGTCTTATTTCCTTTATCCCAAAACATGTCCCAAGAAAGGGTGTAATGAAGTTATTTTTTTTATCATTTAACTCATACCTCTCTTTATCAAATGAACAAATCTACAAACTCTTAGTTACATTTTGTGATTTTGAGAAAGACTATAGATGAAATACTTAAATTTATATAAAATTGAATAATTATTTTTATCAACATTCCATCTTTTTTATCAATTGTTTTAAGTAACCAAATATTAATTTAGTATATAGTTTTTCGTTATATATTTTTTTTCTTTACCAGTATTTTATTTGTGTTGCTCTAAGGTTGACTGGAAGAGATCCCTTTAAGTCAGCCTTTGTACATGTTTTTTTTACTTTTTCTTTCTCTATAGGCATGTATGACTTACTACTTTAAAGAAAATAAATGAAAAATATACCATTCTGGATTTAATTTCGGAGTTTAATTACTCTTGTAATATTAATGAATTACTGTATTCACAATAAATATGATTTGATATGGTTTTAATTTTATACATGGTTTTCATGATTTTGATTGTTCATGAATTAAATTTGCTCTACTGCAATGTTTTCCAACGTGGGGCCCACGAACCACAGGGGGCAATTTGATGGTAAATAGCAAACGTCACTGTCAATTACCAGGCCTAGAACTTGTCATTCCGGTGTTTGTTGTGACTGGAAAAAAGCAGCGAAATTTTAGTTTGTTATAAGGAAATAAACGAAGATATAAGTTACAGTAAAAGTGAAAATGAGTGGAAAAAAGGTTTGTTTTCATGTTTTTGTTGTTTTATGTACAATTTATATCAAAACACTGTGAATAAATTTCTCAAAACTATGTGATGGAAATTTACATCACTATGCAGTAATTACACTTGTAATATATGGCAAACATTTTTTTGTAAATGTTAATTTTATGTTGTTTTTTAGGGAAACTTGAATGAAAGAGATATCAAAGATTATCTTAGTAAGTTACAAGGCGGTTGGCTCTCAGAAGATGACCTCGATGACCAAGATTCCGATGATGAAAACCGCGATTCTGATGAAGTTATGAGAGTGTTGCAGGAGGAGAACGATGATGATGATGTGGATGAAGTGGTTGAAACTGCTGACATTGATCCTCCTCTTGTAGAAACAGAAGATCAAGAACCCTCTCACCCATCAACTTCATCCAATTTGCAGTCTTCATCCAGTTTTCCATTTGACAAAAGAAGCTTGATTTGGAAAAAAAGGAATCTGGTGTATGATACAGATAAAATTACTTTCTTGGGGAGTTCTACTGCTTCAGGTGATCTATCACACCTAGAAACTCCATATCAATGTTTTAACTATTTTATCACTGAAGATTTTATCGAAACATTAGTAGAGGAGACAAATTTATATCGAGGGGTAACGGGCTATTTGGTTTAAGCGACATCTTGAGCGATATTGAGTTATATACATATTCGGAATCAGCGATTTTTTCTCCGTCGAATGATGCCGGAATCATTGAAATCAGAGCACTTGTTTGGCGCTTGAAACAATGCTATTTTTGGGTAGTTTCAAAAGTGGCGGTGTATTAAACGACGTGGATTTTGCATTTTTTATTAAATTATGTACTTACATACCATCATATTAATAACCGAGACATAAACCAGTCACCCTATCTCTCATAAATAAGTGAATAAGAGTTAAAGCGTTTTTCCTGTTTCTAAATTTTATTAAGAAGAAACTTAAATCATTTTGACTTCCCTAATCACACAGTGTGATGTCGCTTAAACCATTTGTCCGTCACCCAAATACGATATGGGTCGTCGCTTAAACTCTTTTGGCTGCATCTATTTTCCACGCCGGGTGCTACTTGAATCAAATACTCGTTTTTGTTCAGATATTTTGTTTAGTCGTTAAACCATTTTAGTCCTACTTTTTTTTAAAATGCATGTCATTTAATTCAGACGATAAAATTAATGATGTATATTGAAACATTTTGGCAGTATTCATAAAAATACAAGTCGGTATTTCAATTACAAAATTTTAATATGGTACATTTCAATCATATCATATGATACCATATTTATTTCCACGCCCGGGTGTTAAAAATCGTAATCATTCAACTGAACTATCGTGCGCGGGCGCCTCAGTCACAGTCCAGAGTGTGCCGAAGACAGATATGACGCGCGCACACCGCCAGTGTTTTCGTAAAACGCTCATCGAAATTGAATCGTAAGTACTTTAATTTCATTATTTAAGTATAATTTTCAACTGAGATGAAAATAAAATGTTAGCTAATTTGTATTTATTATTTTTACTTGGATTATGTTACTTCTTTTATTGAGTTGATACTTAATTTGTTATTTTAAGAGAGTGATAACAATATTATAACAGTTTATCTTTCTCTATTTATGATGTTATGGATAATAATTATAATTAATATCAATATTGTAAATAATATACTCATAACGTATCTTTGGACGTAGTTATTTCAATTATTCTTTTTATTACAGTACTTAAACTTGCGTTTATTTATATACAAGTAGCTAAATGTAACGTACAAATAACTTTTTTAGCTATCTAATCTATAAAAATTATAATATTTTAAGATATACACTATATATTGACTATGTATAATATTATTATACTATATTAAACTGTCCCACTGCTGGGCACGGGCCTCTTCTCGCTATATTTATTTATTAAGTACGTTTTGATGTTTTCTAGGTATTTTAGCTTTAATTATTAAAAAAATATAAATTATTTGACTATTTCGGCTTTAGTTTCAGTCTTCAGTTATAATTATTTTAAATATTTCAGATAAATATGGAGACAGAAAGACAGAAATTCTACAAACACAAAATCAAACGAATTTCGACCAAGGATGAGGCATCTTCAGTGATTGATGAAAGCGAGAAATCTACCGTAACATTATTAGCAAGTACTTCTTATAATAAACAAGTCAAAGATTTAAGTATTATGAATTCGAGCAATGCAGATCAACAACCAGAAATTTTGTTTGATGACCGAGTTGATCCAAACTCTCATGCGATTACTGTAAATGAGGTTGGTATATCCATATTATACTTTTTTTTTTCGGGTGTTAAAATCCGTAATGGACCATCAGCCCCGGTGCGTTCAAGAGGTCAGTGTGCCGGACTCCCACCGACTAAAAAGCACCTACCCACCTACGGTGTACCTACTCTTCGCCTTAGTGGGGAGGGTCCAGGAACTAGAGATTACGTCTGGACCCACCTGCGCGTGGACACCACTATCTCGTTAGGGCGACGTCCGGGTACACTGGGACGTCACCACCTCGCCTTCGTCGGCCTTCAGCGGGTGAGAGAGTAAACCAGACTCTCACACCAGCATCCATAATAATAATGTACTTCCTATGTATCTATACTCTAATATATATCACAATTATCATAATTATCAATACATTTAGGTATTACGTACATACACTAATAATTAAGAATTGTATTCTCTTACTATTTCAGACTAAAATGACGGATATATATCTGTATGAAAGAACGTGATGTAATTATTAACGAAGTTATAATTAAAGTGGAAAGAGAGGTGATTTTTTTATTTTCTTTGTATTCTTACGTGTTATTTTGATTTATTTTAATACATTACTGTAAAGTTTTATCAAAAATAGTAACTTTTATTTTTTATTTTAATTCAGTATTCAGAAGAAATAGAAAAATTTGAAGTAACAGAAATAGAAAGAACCGTTAGCAACGATAGCCAACTATCACTGATATCATACCAGAAAAAGATATGGATTTGTTGAGAAAATCTCTAGAAGACGATAAAGCTGATGATAATAGTCAACCAAACCCGACTACGGATGATCACCCAATACGAAAGAAAAACAAGCGGGTTTTAATAAAAAAAAGCTACGTTGACTTTATAAGCGATGATGAAGATTTTACCTGGGTCTAGAAATCGCTACGATTATACAAAAATACATACAGAATGTGGATTCTCGAGGCACTATCACTTCTTTGATCTTGTATTCTGATTCTTGTCCTGGTCAAAACAAGAACAAAATAGTCCTTGCAGCAATACATAATGCTTTGTTGAAATCGACCAATTTACATACAATTCAAATGAATTACCTTCTCCCTGGCCACACGGAAATGTCGGTAGATAGCATACACTCTACAATCGAACAATCCGTAAGAAATATTACTGTATGGGCTCCTTCGCAATGGGCTACAATATGTGAGCTAGCAAGAAAAGAACCGACACCTTATATTGTGGAAAATCTGACTCACGAGGATTTTTTCGATTTTGATGATATGTCTGACAAATATTTTAAGGGCAACCTTGTAGATGAAATTAGTAAAATCTGCACAGCAACATTTAAGAAATCTCACCCAAACCAGATGAAAGTCAAATATTCCATGAAAGATGAAGCACTGGAAGAGATCATACAAATGATTGCGAGACCTAGAGCTATCAATCGTAGATATATTTCAAGTTTACCAAAGCCAAATACATGGACTTAAAGAAATTGTGCGACACCAGGGTTATACCCAAGATATTTCATAAAGAATATTTAAATCTCCAACAAAGTAATACCAAAGAAGTTTTACTAGATACTGATATAGAGGACATAGTCGAAGAAAATGATAACTAAATACCTACGTTACTTTTAATTACTTATGATTATTATCAGCATCAGCTGTGTTTTATAATTAAGTTTTCTTTGTTGATTTTATATTTTTATTTTACAATTGTTGATAAATATTAACAAAATTATACTTTTAGAAAGTTTTATGAAAACTGATCTCAAGTGATTACCTCCTGAATGAATAGCTAATAAATAATTATAGTTGATGTTCCTACATTGAGACTGATTTTACTAAATTATCATACAAAATACTAATGTACCTAATTTTGCAAATAAAGACTGAAAAGTAAATTAATATAATTGATGTTCCTAGTGAGACTGTTATAATAATAATTACTCTAAATAAATACTTTGATTGATTATTATGTTGTGTTTATTTATTCAATGTAAGCACCTGAAATTTTCGGTGATTGCAATATATCCTGGTTGTTTTATCAGCCATTGATAGTATTAGATGTAAATAAACCATAAACATTAAACGTTACAATTTCAATGTTATATGTCACTTAAGTAAATTAGCCTGACAGTCATTTTAATCTAAATTGTTAGTTAAGATAAATAGCTTGCTTCTACTAATTTTGGGTTTCGTTACTTCATACCTTTTGGCTTACTCCGTAAATAGAATGCGTTGTCGCTTATTTTTTTCCCCTGTAGCCAGTTGTAGTTATGAAGTCACTTAAATCGTTTTTCCTGTCTCTAAAAAAGGGCACGTTGTATTAAGCGACATTTATCTTTATAAATAAAGGTCCGCTTTATTTGGTATTAGCATCAACAACTAGATATTATTAATTAAATTTCAATGCAGTTTACCCCGTTTAAATAACTGCAGAAGTTTTTTTGTTATGAATTTTATTTCGAAATTTCAAACTTTAAAAGGCTCTCCTGTAAAGTTGCAAAAATGTCGCTTAAACCAAATAGCCCGCTACCCCTCGATATATATTCTTATCCTTACTAATATTATAAATGCGAAGGTCTGTCCGTCTGTCGGTTCAGTTTTCACGGTCAATCCGCTGAACCAATATAGACGAAATTTGGCACAAATATTCCTTATACAGCGGGGTAACATATAGGCTATATAAATCCTGTTAATACAACAGGAATAAAATTCAGTAGGAATTAAATAGGATGACATTCAAAGCGCCATCTATAATAAAACTATGAAACTTATTTTTATTTACGATGTGTCAAAATCAAGTCAAATCTGTATTAAAATAGTATTTAGATTCCAAGTTTTTCGGCTTACGTCAAAAGAGTTTTCTTTAGAGAGTCTTTATATATTATATTTTTATTCGTTTACTGGACTTTACTTTTATTAACTTACGTATTTTGGACGTTACTTTTATTTATTTTTATTCGTGTTTTAAGTGAGTTATTACAATGGATAATTAATAAAAGTAATACGGGTTATTTACTAAAATAAATAAGCTAAAAATATTATAAATGCGAAAAAATCTTTCTGTTCCGTTTAAATGGCCAATTCGCTGAATCATTATAAATAAAATTTAGCACATTTAATGTTTATTTATCAGGGGTAACATATAAAAATCTTTGAAAAAGTTATTTTTATTAATTAGACATATATGGGACACTTATTTAAATATTTCGGTTTTTGTTTAAATAAAGGAGACCGACAGAATTTCATACATCTTTTGGCCCAGACCTTACGGAGGAACTATAAAAAAAGAATTATACTTTGAGGTTTTGTACAAGTACGATTACTAGCTAAATACAAATTAAATAAAAATAAAAACAATTTAATTTGTTATTAAAAACGATAGGATTTGTGATGAAAATATAACAATAACGTATAATCATTTAAGTTCAAGTTAAATTTAATCATATACATTTTTTGTTGTCAAAAAAACAGACGTTTCGAGAAACATATTCTTAAACGGAACAAGTAAGTAGTCTGTGGCAAGAAGTAAGAAATAAATGACTAATAATTGGCATGTATTGGGAAGTTTTATTTAATTTTAGCCCATAGAAATTAGGCCATACGGCTAATGGAAAAAAGATTTTATTTCTAAACACCATTTTTAATATTTGAAAAGTCATTACAGCTACATAACAAAGTGAAGGTAATATATTTTCAGATACCTATTTTTTTTTAACAAAACATAATTTAAATTTAATTTTTCGTATTTATTCTAAAAACGCTAAAATCCAGCGCCGTACTTAAAAAATTAAAAAAAGAACAAGTTGACAATTGATGACGGATGACGTTACGTATAAATGTTTTTGTTAAATAAGTTTTCTAGCACGTTACCATTAAAAGTTTAGAATATTTATAGAGATATTTAATATCAGAAAAACATTATGAATTTTTTGATTTTTTGAACAACCTAACAGTCTACGCGAACGAAGTTGCGGGTAATAGCTAGTATAATAATTAATATATATATATATATTATTTCTTTAGTTTCATAAATTCATGAAATAGATAGAGCTCTTACTTTAGTCGTGAATACGACTTCTAAAGATGTAGAGCGATTAAAATACTTCGCTCAGTTTTGGCAAGTTTTCGTTATATTGACCGAAACATGCTCAAGACCTTCTGAGTGAAATTATTAGAATTGAAGATATATTTTATTTTATATTATATTTATAGATATATTATATTATACATATAGATATATTATACATAGGTGTACAACTTTGCTCCCGCCGTTTTCGAATAGACAGCTGCATCGGCAAGGACTGGTAAAAAAACGTAAACCAAAATAGCATACAGTGAGTTTGGATATAAGTGAATATATTGACATCGTTGCAACAGTATAAGTTGTTTGTAATTCGAAATTTTTCTCGATAGAAAATTTCTGTTTTCGAACCAAGTTCTCGCCATATGCGGGAAGTTTTGATCTTTGCTCTCATTTGAAAAAAACTGCAGCTGAGGCTCATCGAATGTTTTCCAATACTTACGGTGAGGCTGCTCTTAGTCAAAGAACGTGTCGCGAGTGGTTTTAACATTTTAAAAATGGTGATTTTGATGTTGAGGACAAGCATAGTGGTAGGTGAGAACAAATTTTCAACGATAATGAACTAGACGCACTGCTTGAAGATTCGTGTCAAACGCAGCAAGAACTTGCAGATTCACTAGGAGTGACTCAGCAAGCCATTTCGAAACGGCTTAAGGCCATGGGCATGATTCATAACAAGGAAATTGGGTTCCATATGATTTGAAACCAAGAGACATGTTCACATGTGAACAACTGCTTCAAAGTCAGACACGAAAGGGATTTTTACATCGAATCGTAACTGGCGACGAAAAATGGATCCGTTACGATAATCCTAAGCGCAAAAATCATGGGAAATGCCCGGTCATGCCTCTACGTCGACGGCAAAACCGAATATTCTTGGCGCCAAAGTTATGCTCTGTATTTGGTGGGACCAGCTCGGTGTTGTGTATTTGAGTTACTAAAACCGAGAGAAACAATTACAGGAGACCGTTAACGAACCTAATTAATGCGTTTGAGCCGAGCATTAAAGGAAAAACGGCCACAATACCAAGAAAGACACGACAAAGTCATCCTTCAGCATGACAATGCTCGGCCACACGTCGCTGAAGTGGTCTAAACATACCTGAAAACCCTCAAATGGGAGATCTTACTCCACCCACCGTACTCCCCAGACATCGCTTCTTCAGACTACCATCTGTTTCGTTCGATGGCACACGGCTTAGCAGATCAGCATTTTCATTCATATGAAGAAATCGAAAAATGGATTTAATCTTGGGTCGCGATTAAAGACGGCTCCTTCTTTCGAGATGGAATCCGAAAATTGCCTGAGAGATGGTCTAAAGTTGTAGTTAGCGATGGGCAGTACTTTGAATAACGTATCTCTAAGTTCTTTTCGACAATTTAATTCACAATCCCAGATAAAAAACGGCGGAAGCAAAGTTGTACACCTAATATTATTAGCTTATTTTTATTACTTACAAATTTTTTACTTCATTAATTTTACTTCTTAATTTACTTAATAATAAAATTTCCTTATTTAAAACAACCCATGACCTTCTCCGACTTTGTCCTGTCCTAATAAAGAAATTATTACTTAAATATTGCCTCCTTCCACGAATATAGTGACTAACTTGAAAGAGTATGTGTATATGGAAGCTCGAAGTTTAATTGGACATATTATAATCGTATTTATGAAAATAAGCTGATGCATCATACTCGAACAAAATTAGAATGTATCAACAAATTAATATTATTATTCATATACAGAAGATTGATAAATATTGTCCATTCTCGACTGACCAACACTACCTATATATTATATACCTATTGCTACATAACTAAAAAATTGCAACTTCAAGGCAGCTATCTCGTAAAAACACCAAAATGCGACAGCAGCTGCCATCAGTGAAGAGAAATACCATTCCGCAACATTTGGTGTTAACATTCCTGCCACACAAATAGTTGCTTTTCTGGAAGGGGAGGTGTTACGTCTACTCAGCGTTTGCCGCTTTCCCAGACTCCATACGACACCGGAGGTGTAGTCTTCCAGCCTGGGAATTAAACTTCGTTGATCGTGGCCTTTACCTAACCTAACATAGGTGGGAACGGACGCTAGCATTAAACATAGTTATTAGTTAATATATATATAATCTACATATTGAATATTATGTTGAACTGTATAAATACAGTTTAAGATAATCATTGTACATATATATAACTGTAGCACGACGCATGAACTCGAATACTTTCTCTGTCGCACATCAGCTAGCTATTTCATTCGGCAAGCCCCCACTCATGCGCCACCTCACGGGATCGCTATATAACCGGCGGTGCAGCCGTGTTCAATCACAGAAGCCTTGTGATCGTTGCCGGTTGTTCCTTATGATCATTGACGTAAACGTGCTCGATTGTCCGATTGTTTTGTGCTATTGTGTTCGGTGTTTTTGTGGTCGCTGTCGACTGTAGCGGAGCGTCGTTGACGTGCCGCAGCGGTCTGCAGAGCGCCGGGTGTTCGCCGTTGTGGGGAGTGACCGTTAGCACTTTTTAGTGCTACGTCGCTCGTCGCTCGTCGCTCGTCGTTCGTCGTTTGTCGTAAGACGCACGGTTGGTGAGTCCCGCCCAATTTCCCACACATAGTTTAAAAAGGTACACACCTCCGTCCTCACCGGGACGCAGACTAGTTTTTGGAATTAGTTAGTGTAAAGTAGGCACACTCCCCCCTGCCCTCCGGCAGGGGGACATCTCTTTTTATTTTATTTAATTTAATTTTTTATTTTATAAAAATTTAAAAATACTGTTTGGGTCCATTAGGACCCAAACAATTTTTAAATTTTTATAAAATTAAAATGGACCCGAGCCTCGGTGCCATTTTTGCTTTCCTCCGGGAACGTTTCCCGGACGCCTTCGCCGCCCTTCAGGCGTCGCTCGCCCCGCGGGATAGTCCCGCGTCCCAATCGCCTTCTCCGTCACCGGAGAAGCGCCCTCCGCCTCCCGTTTCCGTGTCCTCAGACATGGAAGCGGAATCAAATTCCGAACGTTCTCCGTCTTCCTCGGAAAGCGAGGAGGACGACAACAATGACGGTTTCGAAACCGTCCAATCACGGAGCCAGAAGCGAAAGCTGAAGGCTCCGACCACCGTCCCGCCTAAAAGAGCGATCAGTCTCGAGAGCGCCCCTAAGCGCCCCCACCCCCCCGCCTCCGTTGCCACGCCTAAAAAGGTGGTAACTACCAGTTCTGGCCCTAATGCGACAGATGACGTCACGATGTCCGAACGTAGAGAGAAGGTCCCGCCTCTCTACATAAGAAACAAGAGCGACTGGCAGCGCTTATTGTCCGTCTTGGAAGCGAAAAATATCGCTTTCAAGAGTGCCCGATCGACTGTGATCGGAATTAAGGTTGAGCTGACAACCTCTGCGGATCACCGCAGCACCAACACCTTCTTGCGTGAGGAGGGTATTGAATACCACTCCTACGCACTTCAAGATGAGCGCGAGTTACGCGTAGTCATCAAAGGTCTTCCGGTCGAGCTCGAGACCGATTATATTAAACAAGACCTGATTGGTCAAGGTCTTCCTGTGCGTCAGGTACATCGTATGTACCACGGACGCACCAAAGCTCCTTTCGAGTTTTGTTTGATCATTTTAGATCTCTCCCCGGAGGGGAAAAAGATATTTAATGTCGCCTCGGTCTGCAGACTGTCTGGTCTGCGAATCGAGGCGCCCAAGCAGAGGGGGGCGATAGGCCAATGCCATCGCTGCCAGCTGTTTGGACATTGTGCCAGAAATTGTTACGCACGTCCAAGGTGCGTTAAATGTCTGGGGGACCACGGTACCGTGGACTGCCCCCGCCCGACCCCTTCGGCCGAACCGCCGAGTTGTGTCCTGTGCTGACAACAGGGGCACCCAGCGAGTTATCGCGGATGCCCTAAAGTCCCGCTCAGGGCGAAACGGGGAGGTCTGGCGGCAGCCCGTAAAAAGGCAGCTGCCCGCACCGCCCAAAAAGCGGCCCCCCCCAAGGAGCGCTTCGTCCCCGCCCCGCTGCCCGCGGTCAATGTGTGGCAGCAGAGGCAGGCAGCCGCGTCGGCTGCACCCCCTTCGCCCCCGCAGGCCCAAACGACGACTCCAGTCGTCGTAAAGGCAGTAAGCGCCCCCCCCACCCCACAGATCGCGCCCCCCAAGCCCAAAGTGGCCGCGCCTCAGCATGCGAGCAGCTTCATGGAGGACATGAAGCTGATTAGCGGGTTGGTCGCTGATATCGACACAGACGAGTTGTCGGTACTGGCGGGCAAGCTGAGGAGCGACCCAAGACCAAAGAACAGATTGATGGCTTTACTCGAGCACGCAGAGCTCGTGCAGGCCATCGCAAAAATATCAAAATAAAAAATCTTAATGGGTAGTACACCACACAGGAAGAAACCCTTCGGGCTCAGAGTCGTCACGCTCAACGCGGACGGCCTTGTCAGACAAATCCACGAAGTCCGTGAATTCGTGGTAACTCATTGCGTGGACATACTCTTGGTTCAGGAAACTTTCCTGAAACCGAGTAAACGAAATCCCAGGATCGCAAACTCTAACATAATCCGTCACGACCGCTCCGGTTCTCGAAAGGGCGGTACCGTAATCTATTACAAAAGATCACTCCATGTTTCACCAATAGATCCCCTCAGTTAGAAAACATGGAAACTTCAGTCTGCCAGATTGGTATGACGGGTCATCCATCCGTCGTTCTGGCGTCAGTATATCTAAGTCCCAAAAAAGAAGTGCTAAGGAACGACATCGTCGCGCTCCTGGCACTCGGAAACTCAGTTATTCTGGCCGGAGACTTCAATTCGAAGCACGGTCATTGGAACTCAATTAGTCAAAATAAAAATGGGCGCATCCTCCACAGTTTCAGTGGACTCGCTCATCTTAACTTCGATGTCGTAGCTCCAAACGAACCGACACACTATCCTCACAATAGTGCGCAGTCCCCGGACGTTCTGGATATTGTAGCGCTCAAGAACGTAGCCCTCCAGCTACGCTCAATAGAGGTTATTCATGATCTCAGCTCGGACCACAGACCGGTCCTGTTTCAACTGGGACGACCCGCTTCCGCGGAGCCCAATACAAAAACCATCATAGACTGGAAGAAGCTCAACGAGCACCTCCGGTCAACAGATTCTGTCCACCTGGACCAAATCCCAGATAAAATAGATTCAGAGGATGTCGCCAAGTCGGCACCCGCACACCTCACCGCTCATCTGAAAGAGTCTATCGAAGCATGCTCAAGGGAAATACCTGACGATCAAGGTCGTCTGCGTCTCCCTGATGACATCAGAGCACTTCTTACTAGAAAACGCGCAGCCACTAGGGCGTATGCAGCGTATCCCATCCCCGAAAACCGGATCCAACTCCGGAAATTACAAAGAGAGGTGAAAGAAAAAATTGCCCTCTTTAGCAGCGATTCCTGGGATGCTAAACTCTCGGAGATTTCGCCCAGCCACCAGGCCTTCTGGCAGCTGTCGAAGTCATTGAGAGGGGAGCAATACGTGTCCACACCGCCACTGTTGCGAGCTAATCTTCCGCCCGCGTTTGAAGATACTGACAAGGCCGAGTGCTTGGCGGATAGCTTTGAAGCCCAATGCACCCCAAATCCCAGCTCACCCGAGCACGCCAAATTCCACGACAGGGTGGAATTACTAGTGAATAGTCCAACCGAGGTGGTTCCCGATAGGGTTCCGCTCCCCCCCACCTCCGGAGATGAGATCAGAGCTATCCTTGATAAGCTCAAACCTAGGAAATCTCCAGGTCCCGATGGCATAACAAACAAGGCTCTTAAGCGTCTTCCCGACCGCCTTGTTTGCCTCTTGGTTTTGATCTTCAATGCCCTCCTGACATGTTGTTGCTTCCCCGACGAGTGGAAGGAAGCAATAATCATAGGAATCCACAAACCGGGTAAACCCCGTAACCGCCCAGATAGTTATCGCCCTATAAGTCTGCTTAACAGCTTGGGAAAAGTCTACGAGAGTGATCCTCTCGAGACTTAGAACGGAAATAGATTCCAATAAACTTCTACCGGACGAACAGTTCGGGTTCAGATCAAAACACACGGCCGTCCACCAGGTGCACCGCCTGGTGGAACATGTCATCCAAAACCGCTTATCACGCGGAGCGGATACTGGTGCCGTCTTTTTCGATGTAGCCAAAGCCTTTGATAAGGTCTGGCACGCAGGCTTGATATACAAGCTTAAAATTTTAAAATTACCGGATAGTCTCGTAAGGCTCTTACGGAACTACCTAACAAATCGTACCTTCAGATACCGATTAGACGGTACTCTATCATCCAGTCGACCGATTCGTGCTGGAGTTCCCCAAGGTTCGGTGCTCGCACCATACCTCTATTCGCTCTACACGAGCGACATCCCTCACAACAAAATGGTTTCGTCGTTAGCCCTATACGCTGACGACACTGCCCTCTTCACGTCTTCGATTAAAAAAGACCTAATAGTCAGGCGTCTCCAAGCAGAAGTAGACAACCTCGAGCGTTGGTTTGCTCAATGGAGAATAGCCATCAATCCGGATAAGAGCGCGGCCATGTTCTTTAACAAGCCAGGCGCTCGGTCCCCCCACCCCCTGAAGTGTATAACAATACACAACAGGGAAATACAGTGGCAGGAAGAGATCAAATACCTCGGGGTAATCCTCCAACCTACTCTCTCTTTCGCCAAACACATACGCGTAGTCCGTAACAGGGCAGCGTATGCGTTGGGTCGTCTCTATCCGATGTTATGCAAGAAGAGTAAAATGTCACTTCGTAACAAAGTGACGCTTTACAAAGCTTGCATAAGACCGATAATGTCCTATGGGTGCGTCACGTTCGCGCATGTACGTCCTTATCGATTAAATGTCTTGCAGCGTTTGCAAAATAAATTCACGCGTATAGCCTCCGGCTGTCCATGGTACATGCGAAATGTGGACCTACATAGAGATCTAGGTCTCCCCTCCATAGCCAACCTATTCAAATGTTTCTGGAAGAAATATTTTGAAAAGGCAGAGGCGCACCCGAACCCGCTCATTTCTAAAATGGTCCAATATAAATGCTATGAAAATAAGTTCAGAGCTAAAAACTATAGGCGCCCTAGGAGCGTTCTATATGACCCTGACGATCATCTTACGATCGCCAACGCCAAACACTTCACACACATACACACACAGCGCCTTCGCCGGCGAAGGCGAGGTCCCCGATTTCTCACGTCTAGCGGAAGGGGCGTCCAACCCCGACCGTTATGACAATAGGACTCTTAGGACTGTGGAAGACCACAGTCCGACAATAGTCCTCCACAGCGCGTCGCTTTAAGCCGAGGTTCGGCCTCACGGGAGGCACCCTTAAGGCGACGCTCCCAGGATGCTGCGGGCCTCTTTCGAGACCCGCTCTCCTAGCACTTCACCCCCGGCGATGCTTCTGCGCTCGCCCACTCTCCCGGTGACGCTGTCAAAGCCTTCATGGCTAACAGCCTTAGTTAGTGTCCGGGGAAAAAAAAAAAAAAAAAAAAAGTGTTCAATCAGAGAGCAACGCAATCTCGCTGAGCTCAGACATATTTTGGAAAAATATATATATTTGTCACGGTTATTTCGACTCGATCGCATATAAGGCTAATGCCTATAAGCGAAACCGATTTGCATTTGTTAATGTTTATTTCACGTAATAGTGTGATACGACCGTCTTCCTTTTGACGTGCTACTTAGTAGCGAGTCGTTGGTGTTTCGTGTGTGTCGTGTGGTGTTGTGTTGTGTCGGATCGGCTGTAGCTGAGCGTCGTTGACGAGCAGCAGCGGCCGCCGAGCATCGGAGCGCCGCCGTCGCACGCCGTCGTACGCAGGTGACGTCTAGCACTTTTTAGTGCTACGTTGCTCGCAGTTCGTTGTTTGCTCAGTAAGGGTGAGTAGTTGTCTGACACTTGTTTGTTTACGTTAGATAGGTACTCAACTTCGTTCTCACCGGAACGAAGACCTTGCTATAGTGGTAGTTAGGATAAAGTAGGCACACCCCTCCCTGCCTCGGCAGGGAGTTCATTTTTATTATCTTGGTTTGGGTCCACTATGGACCCAAACCAACGAAACGAAACGACCCAAGAAAAATGGACCCGACCCTCAGCGCCATTCTGGCGTATCTAAGGGCCACCCACCCGTCGGCTTTCGCCGACTTAGAAGCGTTCCTGGCACCCAGGGACAGCCCTGCCTCGCCGTCGCCCTCTCCGTCTCCATCTCCGGAGAAGCGCCCCCCTACCCCCGCTCCCGTGTCCGACATGGAAGCGGAGTCTGATTCTTTGTCGTCTGCCTCGGAAGCTGAGGCGGAAAACGGTGACGGTTTCGAGACCGTCACCAGAAGGAGGAATAAGAGGAAGCTTAAGGCTTCCGCCTCCGAGGTCCCGCCCAAAAGGGCTATTAGTGATGTGTGCGCCCCCGGGCGCGCCCACCCCCCCGCTTCTGTCGCCAAGCCCAAACGGGTGAAAGCGACCCCTCCCGCCCCTCCCGCCTCCGCCGCCGAGTCGCAAGACTCGCCCATGGCGGAACGTAGGGAAAGAGTTCCTCCCTTATACATAAGGGATAAGAATGAGTGGCAGCGTCTGCTGCAAGTCCTCAACGCGAAGGGTATCGCGTTCAAGAATGCCCGCTCCACCGCCGTTGGCATCAAGGTGGAGATGACCTCTTCTGCGGACCACCGCACTTTAACATCATTTCTTAGGGAGGATGGTATAGAATACCACTCCTACGCCCTACAGGACGAGCGCGAATTGCGCGTCGTCATTTAAGGACTGCAAGTGGAAATTGACACCGACTTCATTAAGCAGGACCTGGTCAGACAGGCCCTCCCCGTTCGCCAGGTACATAGGATGTACCACGGGCGCACCAAGGCTCCCTATGAGTGCTGCCTAGTCATCTTAGACCTCCCTCCGGAGGGGAAAAAGATCTTTAACATTTCCTCGGTCTGCGGATCGAAGCCCCCAAACAAAGGGGATCAATCGGGCAGTGTCACCGCTGCCAATTGTTCGGGCACTCTGCCCGCAACTGCTTCGCGCGCCCCAGGTGCGTAAAGTGCACGGGCGACCACGGGACCGTGGACTGTCCCCGCCCGCCTCAAACGGAGGAGCCGCCGAGTTGCGTCCTGTGCGGTCAGCAGGGTCACCCAGCGAGTTATCGCGGGTGCCCCAAAGTGCCCCTCAGAGCAAAGCGGGGTGGCCTCGCGGCCGCCCGTAAGAAGGCGGCCGCCCACGCCGCCCAAAAGGCGACCCCCCCGGCCCCCCCCAAAGAGCGTTTCATACCCGCCCCCCTGCCTACGGTTAATATGTGGCAGCAGAGGTAGGCGTCTAAACTGGGTGCCCCCCTCACCCCCGCTGGCCCAAGTGACGACCCCCGTCGTCGCGAAGGCCGTTAGCGCCCCCCCCGCCCCTCAGGCAGCCCCCCCCCAGTCCCAAACGGTTCCCCCTCAGCGCGCGAGCAGCTTCATGAACGACATGAGGCTGATTAGCGAGGTGATTGCCGGCATTGACACCACAGAGTTGTCAGTGCTGGCGTCCAAGCTGAGGGCGAACCCCCATAATAGGCTGATGGCCCTGGTGGAGCATTCGGAGCTCGTGCAGGCCATCGCGAAATTATCCAAATAAAATGATGGGTAGTACGCCACAAAGGAGGAAACCCCACGGGCTCAGGGTCGTCACGTTCAACGCAGACGGCCTCATCAAACAAATCCACGAAGTCCGCGAATTCGTGGTTACTCATAGTGTCGACATGCTGTTGGTGCAGGAGTCCTTCCTGAAACCTATTAAGCGCAATCCCAAGATCGCAAACTATAATATTATTAGACACGACCGTACCAATAATAGATTGGGCGGTAGTTATCTACTATAAAAGATCGCTCCATGTGTCCCCTGTAGACCCCCCTGAGTTAGAAAACATGGAGGCCTCAGTTTGTCAGGTGGGTATGACGGGTCATCAATCCTTCATACTAGCATCAGCTTATTTAAGCCCTTCCAAAACAGTGCTAAGAGACGACCTCCTCGCCCTCCTAGCACTTGGTAATTCTGTTATCTTGGCCGGAGACTTCAACTCGAAGCACGGCCACTGGAACTCGATCCACAATAACTCTAACGGGCGCACGCTCCACAATCTCAGTGGACTCGCCCACCTCAACTTTGACGTCATAGCCCCCGGTGAGCCGACGCACTATCCTTCCAACAGTGCGCACTCACCGGACGTTTTAGATATTGTCGTGCTCAAGAACGTAGCCCTCCAGCTACGTTCTATTGAGGTCATCCACGACTTAAACTCTGACCATAGACCGGTCCTGTTTCAGCTGGGTAGGCCCGCCTCCGCGGCACCCAGCACTAGAACCATCACCAACTGGAGGAAGTTCTCAGAGCAACTTCAGTCTATCGACTCTGTCCACTTGGACCAAATTCCTGACAGGATAGATTCCGAGGAGGTCGCCAAGGCGGCGTCCTCGCATCTCACCGCTCACTTGAGCGAAACCATCAAAGCGTGCTCCAGGGAGGTACCTGACAATCTAGGTCGCCAAAGACTCCCTGACGACATCAGAGCTCTGCTCACCAGAAAGCGCGCAGCCGCTAGGGCTTGTGCCGCGTACCCCACCCCCGAAAATCGGAGTAGACTCCGCAGACTACAGAGAGAGGCAAAAGAGAAAATTGCCATCTTTAACAGCGATTCTTGGGACGCTAAACTCTTACAGATCTCGCCCAGCCATCTAGCCTTCTGGCGGATGTCCAAATCCCTGAGAGGCGAACAGTATGCGTCCACACCGCCATTGTTGCGAGATAACCTTCCGCCCGCGTTTGAAGATTTTGATAAGGCCGAATGCTTGGCGGACAGCTTTGAAGCCCAATGCACACCTAACTCCAATTCCGCGTATGCTGAGTTCCACGCCGGGGTGGAATCCACCATCGCCAACATATCAGGGTTGGATCCCGAAAGGGAACCACTCCCCCCCACTTCCGGAGACGAAATAAGAGCTATCCTTGAAAAGCTCAAACCCAGAAAATCCCCTGGCCCCGATAGCATATCGAACAAGGCACTTAAGCGTCTTCCCGACCGCCTCGTTCACCTCCTGGTGTTGATCTTCAATGCCCTCTTGTCGTGTTGCTCTTTTCCAGACGAATGGAAAGAAGCAACAATTATAGGTATCCACAAACCGGGCAAACCCCGGAACCGCCCCGACAGCTATCGCCCCATCAGCCTCCTCAACGGCTTGGGGAAGGTCTACGAGAGAGTGATCCTCTCGAGACTTAAAACTTTTATAGACGCCAGGAACCTGCTACCGGACGAACAGTTCGAGTTCAGGTCCGAACACACGGCCGTCCATCAGGCTCATCGCCTGGTGGAACACGTCCTCCAACGACTCTCCAGATACGGAGAGAAGACAGGTGCCGTCTTCTTTGATGTGTCAAAGGCTTTTGACAAGGTCTGGCACGCAGGCTTGCTTTACAAGCTCATACTCCTCGACCTCCCGGATAGTTTCGTAATCTTCATACGAAATTACCTCGCGAATCGTACTTTCAGATACCGCTTGGACGGTACGCTCTCATCCAGACGTCCGATACGTGCTGGAGTTCCCCAAGGTTCGGTGTTAGCACCGTACCTCTACTCGCTCTACACGAGTGACATCCCCCGCAGCAGGGGGGGTCGTCGTTAGCTCTATACGCTGACGACACCGCCATCTTCGCGTCCTCTCGTAAAAGAGAGAACATTATTCATCGTCTACAATACGAGGTAGACAAGTTAGAATTGTGGTTCGCCAAATGGAGAATCGCAATCAACCCCGATAAGAGTGCGGCCATGTATTTCACTAGGCCAGGCGCCCCAGTCTACTTCCCTCCGGAGTGTATATCCATACACGACCGGGATATACCATGGCAGCAGGAGGTCAAATACCTGGGGGTTACTCTCCAACCCTCTCTCTCTTTCTTCAGACACATACGCACTGTCCGGAATAGGGCAGCGTATGCACTGGGTCGTCTCTATCCGATGATATGCAAGAAGAGTAAAATGTCACTTCGTAACAAAGTGACACTTTACAAAACTTGCATAAGACCTATAATGTCATATGCGAGCGTCGCGTTCGCACATGTCCACCCGACCAGACTTAATGTTTTGCAGCGATTGCAAAACAAGTTCATGAGACAAGCCACCGGCTGTCCCTGGTTCGTGCGCAACGTCGACCTACATAGAGACTTACGTCTTCCCTCAATAGCTCAGTTATTCAAATGTCTCTCCAAGAGATACTTTGAAAAGGCCGAGGTGCATCCAAACCCGCTCATCGCGGGGATGGTTAAGTACACCTGCTTCGACAGGAAGTTTAAGTCCAAGACCCACAGACGCCCTAGGAGCGTACTCTATGACCTTGACGATCATATCACGATCGCCAACGCCCGATACACTCACGCACACGCACACACACAGCGTCTTCGCCGGCGAAGACGAGGTCCCCGCTTCCTCACGTCTAGCGGCCGGGGTGTCCAGCCCCGCCCGTTATGACATTAGGACTTTTCCACAAGTCCGATACAGTCCTCCACAACGCGTCGTTTTAAGCCGAGGTCCGGCCTCACAGGAGGCACCCTTAAGGCGACGCTCCCAGGATGTTGCGGGCCTCTCTCGAGACCCGCTCTCCCAGCACCTCAATCCCCGGCGATGCTTCCGCGCTCGCCCACTCTCTCGGTGACGCTGTCAAAGCCTTCACGGCTAACAGCCTTAGTGTCCGAAAAAAAAAGAAAAAAAAAAAGTGTTCAATTCGAAAACAGATTAATGGCCTTGCTCGAACACTCAAGTTTGGTGCAGGCCATCTCTAGGCTTTAAACTCAAACCATCACTGGGTAGGGCCAAGCCCCACTCCCTCAAGCTCGTCACGTACAACGCAGACGGGCTTATCAGACACATGGACGAAGTCCGCGATTTCGTAGTTGCACACGATATAGATATTCTTCTAATACAAGAATCCTTCTTAAAACCCCAATCTCGCAATCCCAATATTGCGAATTACAGTTTGATTAGAAATGACCGTCTGTCATCCAAAAAAGGCGGCACGCTCATTTACTACAAAAGAGCCCTCCTATGCTCCCCCCTTGATCCCCCAAAGCTCACTAACATGGAGGCTTCAGTCTGAAAACGATAATCGACTGGAGTAAAGTAGGCGGGAAACTCCAGTCCCTAAACTCAGACCACCTAGATCAAATTCCTGACAAGATAGACTCCGTGGATAGTGCCAAGTTTGCTGTTACCCACCTTACGAAACATATAACAGACTCACTCGAGCGTTGCTCCAAGGAAGTCCCCGACGACAGCGACATCGATAAGGCCGAATGCTTGGCTGACAGTCTTGAGGGACAATGTACAAACAATCCCAGACATCCCGAACACGCCGAATTCCACTCGGAAGTGGAAATGGCGGCGGCTAGGATATCCGCGAAGGCTCCCGAAAGCGAGCCGCTCACTCCCACCACCGGAGAGAAAGTCCGTTCCATTATCCAAAACCTGAAGACCCGCAAGTCCCCAGGCCCCGACTCCATATCCAACAAAGCACTCAAGTGCCTCCCCGACCAACTGATAAACCTATTAGTATTGATTTTCAATGCCCTCCTGTTAGGTTGCTCCTTCCCTGACGAATGGAATGAAGCAATAGTAATAGGTATTCGTAAACCGGGAAAACCCAGTAATCTCCCGAGCAGCTATTGACCTATCAGTCTGCTCAACAGCTTAGGGAAAGTCTACGAGCGAGTAATCCTCGCTAGACTCATAACGTTCATGGAGTCGATGAAGCTCATACCGGATGAGCAATTCGGCTTCCGCGCCAAACACACCGCGGTACAACAAGTACATCGACTTACCGAAGCCGTCCTAAATGGCTTCGGCAAAAAACGGTACACCGGTACTGTCTTCTTCGATGTCGCCAAAGCCTTCGACAAGGTTTGGCATGCGGGTTTAATATACAAACTTGCGAAACTAGGAATCCCCGATAGACTCGTTCTTATCGTTCGCGATTACCTTACAAATCGCTCATTTAGATATCGTATTGATGGTGCGCTCTCCTCAAGACGTACCTAACGCGCCGGAGTCCCCCAAGGTTCGGTACTCGCACCGTTCCTCTACTCGCTCTATACGAGTGACATCCCACGATCCTCCACTAAAACTAGCGCAGTCACTCACTTAGCCATGTTCGCGGACGATACCGCAATCTATACCACCTGTAGAGATCCCATAACCATAAATGATAGGCTCCAAAGAGCAACCAACCAGCTCGGAAGCTGGTTCCGCCGGTGGAGAATCGAAATTAATCCCGATAAAAGCGCAGCAATGTTCTTTGCGAGATCTAGGAGAGCCATGGACTTCATCCGGACGCCCCCTAGAGTCTCCATTTACAACAAATACATAGATTGGCAAAAGGAAGTCAAATACTTAGGTGTCATCCTCCAACCTACCCTATCCTTTATCCGACACATCCGCGTTGTCCGTAACCGGGCAGCGTTCGCCTTGGGATGCCTCCATCCGATACTGTGCAAGGCAAGTAAACTGTCACTTCGCAACAAAGTGACACTTTACAAAACTTGCATCAGACCCATCATGACATATGCGAGCGTCACGTTCGCGCACGTCCCGAAATCACGACTGTGTCCGTTGCAGACACTTCAAAATCGATTCATGCGTACAGCCACTGGCTGTCCGTGGTTCGTGCGCAACGTGAACCTCCATAGAGATCTCGACCTACCCACGATAGCCGATCTTTTCAGACGATTCTCGACGACTTACTTCGAGAAAGCGTCCATCCACCCAAACCCCCTTATAGTGGCCGCGTCCAACTATAAGGTGTTCAGGCACCCCAATTAGATTCACAGGCGCCCGAAGAGCGTCCTTAATGACCCCGACGATGCTATCACAGCATCCAACAAGATACACACACTACACGCACACAAACAGAGTCTTCGCCGGCGAAGACGAGGTCCCCGCTTGCTTGTGTCAAGCGGCCGCAGCCCTCTGCCGCTGCCGCCGTGACGCAGACTTCTTCCAAGTCAATTATTAGATGCAGCCCTCCAAAAACGCGCCGCCTTAAGCCGAGGTTCGGTCTCACAGGAGACACCCTTAAGGCGACGCCCCCTGTAGGGCGGGTGCTTGTAATGCATCCGCTTGTATTATCCATTTCTTCCCGGCGATGCTTCCGCGCTCGCCCGTCTTATCGGTGACGCTGTCAAAGCCATAAGGGCTAACAGCATTAGTCATATTCGAAAAAAAAAATGTTCAATTCGACATTCGGGTTCGCGCTTTCGCCGGACTCGATCGCATATACGGCCAATGCCTATAAGCGAAACCGATTTTTATTACTGTTTTGTTTCACGTAATAGTGAGATACGACCGTCTTCCTTTTGACGTGCTACTTATTAGCGAGTCGTTGGTGTTTCGTGTGTGTCGTGTGATGTTGTGTTGTGTCGGATCGGCTGTAGCTGAGCGTCGTTGACGAGCAGCAGCGGCCGCCGAGCATCGGAGCGCCGCCGTCGCATGCCGTCGTACGCAGGTGACGTCTAGCACTTTTTAGTGCTACGTTGCTCGCAGTTCGTTGTTTACTCAGTAAGGGTGAGTAGTTGTCTGACACTTGTTTGTTTACGTTAGATAGGTACTCAACTTCGTTCTCACCGGAACGAAGACCTTGCTATAGTGTTAGTTAGGATAAAGTAGGCACACCCCTCCCTAACTCGGCAGGGAGTTCATTTTTATTATTTTGGTTTGGGTCCACTATGGACCCAAACAGAAAAATGGACCCGACCCTCAGCGCCATTCTGGCGTATCTGAGGGCCACCCACCCGTCGGCTTTCGCCGACCTAGAAGTCTTCTTGGCACCCAGGGACAGCCCTGCCTCGCCGTCGCCCTCTCCGTCTCCATCTCCGGAGAAGCGCCCCACCGCCCCCCCTCCCGTGTCCGACATGGAAGCGGAGTCCGATTCCCTGTCGTCGGAAAGGGAATCGGACTCCGCTTTCCGCCTCGGAAGCCGAGGCGGAAAACGGTGACGGTTTCGAGACCGTCACCAGAAGGAGAAATAAGAGGAAGCTTAAGGCTTCCTCCTCCGAGGTCCCGCCCAAAAGGGCTATTAATGATGTGTGCGCCCCCGGGCGCGCCCACCCCCCCGCTTCTGTCACCAAGCCCAAACGGGTGAAAGCGACCCCTCCCGCCCCTCCCGCCTCCGCCGCCGAGTCGCAAGACTCGCCCATGGCGGAACGTAGGGAAAGAGTTCCTCCCTTATACATAAGGGATAAGAATGAGTGGCACCGTCTGCTGCAATTTCTCAACGCGAAGGGTATCGCGTTCAAGAATGCCCGCTCCACCGCCGTTGGCATCAACGTGGAGGTGACCTCTTCTGCGGACCACCGCACGCTAACATCGTTTCTTAGGGAGGATGGTATAGAATACCACTCCTACGCACTACAGGACGAGCGCGAATTGCGCGTCGTCATTAAAGGACTGCAAGTGGAAATTGACACCGACGTCATTAAGCAGGACCTGGTCAGACAGGCCCTCCCCGTTCGCCAGGTACATAGGATGTACCACGGGCGCACCAAGGCTCCCTATGAGTGCTGCCTTGTCATCTTAGACCTCTCTCCGGAGGGGAAAAAGATCTTTGACATTTCCTCGGTCTGCGGATCGAAGCCCCCAAACAAAGGGGATCAATCGGGCAGTGTTACCGCTGCCAATTGTTCGGGCACTCTGCCCGCAACTGCTTCGCGCGCCCCAGGTGCGTAAAGTGCCTGGGCGACCACGGCATCGTAGACTGTCCCCGCCCGCCTCAAATGGAGGAGCCGCCGAGTTGCGTCCTGTGCGGTCAGCAGGGTCACCCAGCGAGTTATCGCGGGTGTCCCAAAGTGCCCCTCAGAGCAAAGCGGGGTGGCCTCGCGGCCGCCCGTAAGAAGGCGGCCGCCCGCGCCGCCCAAAAGGCGGCATGCTAGCATCAGCTTATTTAAGCCCTTCCAAAACAGTGCTAAGAGACGACCTCCTCGCCCTCCTAGCACTTGGTAGTTCTGTTATCTTGGCCGGAGACTTCAACTCGAAGCACGGCCACTGGAACTCGATCCACAATAACTCTAACGGGCGCACGCTCCACAATCTCAGTGGACTCGCCCACCTCAACTTTGACGTCATAGCCCCCGATGAGCCGACGCACTATCCTTCCAACAGTGCGCACTCACCGGACGTTTTAGATATTGTCGTGCTCAAGAACTTAGCCCTCCAGCTACGTTCTATTGAGGTCATCCACGACTTAAACTCTGACCATGGACCGGTCCTGTTTCAGCTGGGTAGGCCCGCCTCCGCGGCACTCAGCACTAGAACCATCACTAACTGGAGAAAGTTCTCCGAGCAACTTCAATCCATCGACTCTGTCCACTTGGACCAAATTCCTGACAGAATAGACTCCGAGGAGGCCGCTAAGGCGGCGTCCGCGCATCTCACCGCTCACTTGAGCGAAACTATCAAAGCGTGCTCCAGGGAGGTACCTGACAATCTAGGTCGCCAACGTCTCCCTGAAGAAATCAGAGCACTGCTCACTAGAAAGTGCGCAGCCGCCAGGGCTTGTGCCGCGTACCCCACCCCCGAAAATCGGAGTAGACTCCGTAGACTACAGAGAGAGGCAAAAGAGAAAATTGCCATCTTTAACAGCGATTCTTGGGACGCTAAACTCTCAGCGATCTCGCCCAGCCATCTAGCCTTCTGGCGGATGTCCAAATCCCTGAGAGGCGAACAGTATGTGTCCACACCGCCATTGTTGCGAGATAATCTTCCACCCGCGTTTGAAGGTTTTGATAAGGCCGAATGCTTGGCGGACAGCTTTGAGCCCAATGCACTCCCAACTCTCAGTGAGAGTACTTTTCAGTATATCACGGCCAATAGGGTTGTCGCACTAGGGTTGCCACTTCAGGCTCGATCTGTGAGTGCAATAGAGTAATCAATTAAATTAAATTCATAATCCCATAAGTTTTTCTATTTTAATTTTTAATTTTAATCTTTAATTACGAAATTAAAATTAGAGTCTTACATAGTACATATTAGAATTTACAAATTAGTTTAATTAGGCACACGCACCTCCCTGTCTCGGCGGGGAGGGTCATAACCTTTTCAAGGGTCCAATATGGACCCTAAAATGATAACTTCGGCGGATCCTCGCCTGGACGCGTTCCTCGCGTTTCTCCAGGCGAAATTTCCGAATATCCTCGACGAGTTCGAGAAATTCGGAAAGTCTCCGTCTAAGGCGACCTCGGGGGAGGGCCTACCCTCCCCGTCTCCCGCTTCTCCTCCCGAGTCAGAAGCATGTAGCCCGAAGTCGGCTGCAGAGTCCTCCGATATGGAGACTGAAGAGACGTCGGTCGAGTCAGAAGTCTGTTCTGACTCAGCCCAGACGTCTTCAAATTCGGATGAGGACTCTCAATCGGAATCCGAAAAAGAAGACGGTTTCACTACCGTCCAGTCTAAGACCCAAAAGCGGAAGCTTAAGGCTCTGAAAGCTGTACCTCCCAAGAGGGTGGTAAGCGAAGTCGGCTCATCAGCTGGCCCGCCTTCCCAAAAGGCTCGAGTGGTTAAGAAAACCACAAAAGCCAACAAGACTCTTTCCGACATTTCCGAAGACGCTCCAATGACGGAGCGCAAGGAAAAGGTTCCCCCGCCCCTATACATTAGGGAAAAAGAAAAATGGCAGTCGTTACTGCCCACTATTGACGCCCAGTCAATAGCATTCCAAGCCGCACGGTCTACGGTTATTGGAATTAAGGTGCAGTGTCCCACCTCATCAGACCATCGGAGTCTTTCTGCTCTCCTCAGAGAGAAACACATCCAATACCACACATACGCCTTGGAATACGAGCGCGAACTTCGCGTAATCGTCAAAGGCCTCCCCGTTGGGCTCGAAACCGAGCACATTAAAGATGACCTTTTAGGGCAGAACTTACCGGTGAAACAGGTTCACCGGATGTTCAATAAAAGGCAGAAGACTCCATACGAGTCCTGCCTTGTGATTCTTGACCTCAGCGATGAGGGCAAGAAAATCTTCAATGTAAAATCAATCTGCAGACTATCCGGTCTGAAGATTGAAGTCCCGCGCAACCGAGGGGCTATCGGTCAGTGTCACCGATGCCAGCTCTTCGGGCATTCTGCCAGGAACTGCTTCGCACGCCCTAGGTGTGTGAAATGCCTGGGTGACCACAGCACCATGGATTGCCCAAGGACAGTTCCGTCAGAGGAACCGCCAAGCTGCGTCCTTTGTATGAAGCAAGGGCACCCCGCGAGTTACCGCGGTTGCCCAAAGGTCCCGCTCAGGGCAAAGCGGGGTGGCATAGCAGCAGCCCGTAAGAAGGCAGCAGCTCGTGCCACCCAAAAAGCGGCCCCTCCCAAGGAGCGCTTCGTCCCTGCCCCCTTGCCAGCGGTAAACGCATGGCACCAGAGGCAGGCAGCCTCATCGGCTGCACCTCCTCCGGCCCTGCTGGTTCAAGCGACGACCCCGGTTGTCGTTAGTACCACAAGCGGCCCCCCTCCCCCCAGTTCGTTCCCCCCAAGCCTAAAGCGGCGCCCCCCCCAGGCAGGCGAGCAGCTTCATGGAAGACATGAAGCTGATTAGCGGATTGATCTCCGGTATTGACACCTCTGAGCTGTCCATACTGGCGAACAAGCTGAGGGAAAATCCGCAGAACCGTCTTATGGCATTGATCGAGCATGCCGAGCTCGTTCAGGCCATAGCTAGAATTTCTAAATAAATCCTTTATGGGTAGTACAACCAAAAGGATTAAACCCGAAGGGCTCAGGGTCGTCACGCTAAACGCAAACGGCCTTATCAAGCAAATTCACGAAATTCGAGAATTCGTGGTCACCCACTGCATCGATATCCTGCTGGTGCAAGAAACCTTCTTGAAACCAAGCAGACGCAATCCCAGAATCGCTAATTACAATATGATCAGACATGATCGCACCAGATCTAAATTGGGTGGCACTGTCATCTATCATAAAAGATCTCTCGATGTCTCCCCACTAGACTCCCCCGAGTTAGAAAACATGGAGACCTCAGTCTGTCAGGTGGGTTTGACGGGTCATCCACCCGTCATACTAGCATCAGTCTACCTGAGTCCTAAGAAAGAAGTGCTGAGAAGCGACCTTGTCGCGCTTCTGGCGCTTGGCAGCTCAGTCATCCTGGCCGGCGATTTCAATTCAAAGCACGGCCACTGGAACTCCCTAAAAACTAATAAGAACGGTCGCATCCTTCACAAACTAAATGACATAGCCCACCTTGGTTTCGAAATCGTAGCTCCTGACGAGCCGACTCACTATCCCAGCAACAGCGAGCACGAGCCCGACATCCTCGACATAGTGCTTCTTAAGAACGTAACACTCCAGCTGCCTTCTATAGAGGTCATTCATGACCTAAGCTCCGATCACCGACCAGTATTATTCCAGCTAGGTAGGCCTGCTTCTGCAGCACCTAGCACTAAAACAATCATAGACTGGAAGAAGCTCAACGAGCAACTTCAGTCGATTGACTCTGTCCACTTGGACCAAATTCCGGATATTATAGATTCAGAGGAAATCGCCAAGGCGGCCACCTCTCATCTTACTGCTCACCTGTGCGACACGATTAAAGCGTGCTCCAGGGAAATACCTGACGACCAACGTCGGAGACTCCCTGATGATTTAAGAGCACTCCTTACCAAAAAACGCGCCGCCACTAGGGCGAATGCCGCGTATCCCACTCCTGAAAACCGGATCAGACTCCGGAAATTACAGAGAGAGGTGAGAGAAAAACTTGCCCTCCACAATAGCGATTCCTGGGATGCGAAGCTCTCGGAGATCTCGCCAAGTCATCTGGCTTTCTGGAAGCTGTCGAGGTCCCTGAGAGGTAGCCAGTATGCAGCCACGCCGCCTCTGTTGCGGAATAACTTACCACCCGCGATCGATGACATCGATAAGGCCGAGTGCTTGGCGGACAGCTTTGAAGCCCAGTGCTCCCCAAATAGTAGTTCTCCTGACCATGCCGTATTCCACGCCGACGTGGAATTGGCGGCGGCCAGCCTACCAGCGGCGGTTCCCGAAAGCGAACCGATCCCCCCCACGTCCGGAGACGAGGTTAGGTTCATTTTGAAAAAACTCAACCCCCGTAAATCACCAGGTCCCGACTATCACAAACAAGACACTCAAGTGTCTTCCTGACCGTCTCGTGCACCTCTTGGTATTGATATTCAATGCCCTCCTGTCATACTGTTGCTTTCCGGACGAGTGGAAGGAAGCAACAATCATAGGTATCCATAAACCGGGTAAACCCCGTAACCTCCCAGACAGCTATCGCCCCGTCAGCCTAATCAATAGTTTGGGCAAAGTCTACGAGAGAGTCATCCTCTCTAGACTCATATCAATAATAGAGTCCAAAAACCTTCTACCGAACGAACAGTTCGGTTTTAGATCCCGCCACACGGCAATTCATCAGGTCCATCGGCTGGTGGAACACGCTTTGAGCGGATTCTCCGTAAAAAGCTACACGGGCGCCGTATTTTTTGATGTCGCCAAAGCCTTTGATAAGGTTTGGCATGCGGGTTTCATTTACAAACTCAAGCAAATAGGTATTCCGGATAGGTTCGTAATTCTCTTACGAGACTACCTTACTAACCGCTCGTTTAGATATCACCTTGATGGCAACTTCTCTTCTAGACGCCCCATACGCGCTGGAGTCCCCCAAGGCTCGGTATTAGCACCGTACCTTTACTCGCTCTACACAAGCGACATCCCACATAACAACCGGATTTCGTCGTTGGCACTCTATGCGGACGACACTGCTATATTTAAGAGCAGCAAAAGTTCCGATCATATAGTCAGTTGTCTCCAAAAGGAAGTGGACAACCTGGAAAGGTGGTTCTCCCACTGGAGAATAGCTCTAAATCCAGATAAAAGCGCTGCCATGTTTTTCTATAGACCCCGCATGTGCTTAGTTAGACCCCGGAAATGTATTACCGTACAAAACCGGGATATCCCCTGGCAGGACCAGGTCAAATACCTTGGGGTCACGTTAGAACCTAACCTCACATTCCGCCAACACATACGCACAGTCCGTAATAGAGCAGCGTATGTAATGGGTCGACTCTTTCCGATGGTATGTCAGAAGAGTAAACTGTCACTTCGCAACAAAGTGACACTTTACAAAACTTGCATAAGACCTATCATGTCCTATGCGAGTGTCTCGTTCGCACATGCGCCTTAAAGCTTCCTGCGCCCCATGCAGACCTTACAGAATAAATTCATGAGAATAGCCAGTGGCTGCCCATGGTACGTGCGAAACTACGACCTCCATAAAGACCTAGGTCTCCCCACAGTCGCCAGTTTATTTAAGCGATTTTCGAAAAATTATTTCGACAAAGCGGAGGTACACGCCAACCCTCTGATAGCAGGGATGGCCGATTACCGCTGCTTTGACAAATCGTTCAAAGCCCGTATTCACAGACGCCCAAGAAGCGTCCTTACTGACCCTGACGATCAAATCACGATCGACATCGCCAGAACACTAAACAAACAAACACACACACAGCGTCTTCGCCGGTGAAGACGAGGTCCCCGTTTTCTTACGTCTAGCCGAAGGGGCGTCCAACCCCGACCGATATGACACTCAGACTTTCCATAAGTCCGTTTATAGTCCTCCACGACACGTCGTTTTAAGCTGAGGTTCGGTCTCACAGGAGGCACCCTTAAGGCGACGTTCCCAACATGTCACGAGCCTCTCCCGAGGCTCGCTCCACTCCACCTCCGGCGATGCTTCCGCGCTCGCCCCGGTCTCCCGGTGACGCTGTAAAAGCCGCTCTGGCTAACAGCAAGAAGTAATTTTTCGAAAAAAAAAAAGTGTTCAATTCAGAGAGCAACGCACACTTGCCGCGCTCACACGTCCGATGCTCGAAGCCTCGTGATCGTTGCCGATTGTTCCTATGATCGTTGACGTAAACGTGCTCGTTTGTCCGGATTGTTTTGTGGTTTTGTGTTCGGTGTTTTTGTGGTCGCTGTCGACTGTAGCGGAGCGTCGTCGACGTACCGCAGCGGTCTGCAGAGCGCCGGGTGTTCGTCGTTGTGGGGAGTGACCGTTAGCACTTTTTCGCTCGTCGCTCGTTGTAAGACGCACGGTTGGTGAGTCCCGCCCAATTTCCCACACATAGTTTAGTTTAAATAGGTACACTAGTTTTTTGAATTAGTTAGTGTAAAGTAGGCACACTCCCCCCTGCCCTCCGGCAGGGGGACATCTCTTTTTTAATTAAATTTACAACAGTAACCAGGACCCAAACAGTATTATTAAATTTTAAAAATTAAAAATGGACCCGAGCCTCGGTGCCATTTTCGCGTTCTTCCGGGAACGCTTCCCGGACGCCTTCGCCGCCCTTCAGGTGACGCTCGCTCCGCGGGATAGCCCCGCGTCGCCATAGCCTTCTCCATCACCGGAGAAGCGTCCTCCGCCCCCCGTTTCCTTGTCCTCAGACATGGAAGCGGAGTCGCAGTCCGAACTTGCGTCTTCCTCGGAAGGCGAGGACAACGATGACCAAGACGGTTTCGAAACCGTCAAGTCACGGAGCCAAAAGCGGAAGCTGAAGGCTCCGACCACCGTCCCGCCCAAGAGGGCGATAAATCTGGAGAGTGCCCCGAAGCGCCCCCACCCCCCCGCCTCCGTTGCCACGCCTAAAAAGGTGGTAACTACCAGTTCTGGCCCTAATGCGACAGATGACGTCATGATGTCCGAACGTAGAGAGAAGGTCCCGCCTCTCTACATAAGAAACAAGAGCGACTGGCAGCGCTTATTGTCCGTCTTGGAAGCGAAAAATATCGCTTTCAAGAGTGCCCGATCGACTGTGATCGGAATTACGGTTGAGCTGACAACCTCTGCGGATCACCGCAGCACCAACACCTTCTTGCGTGAGGAGGGTATTGAATACCACTCCTACGCACTTCAAGATGAGCGCGAGTTACGCGTAGTCATCAAAGGTCTTCCGGTCGAGCTCGAGACCGATTATATTAAACAAGACCTGATTGGTCAAGGTCTTCCTGTGCGTCAGGTACATCGTATGTACCACGGACGCACCAAAGCTCCTTTCGAGTTTTGTTTGATCATTTTAGATCTCTCCCCGGAGGGGAAAAAGATATTTAATGTCGCCTCGGTCTGCAGACTGTCTGGTCTGCGAATCGAGGCGCCCAAGCAGAGGGGGGCGATAGGCCAATGCCATCGCTGCCAGCTGTTTGGACATTGTGCCAGAAATTGTTACGCACGTCCAAGGTGCGTTAAATGTCTGGGGGACCACGGTACCGTGGACTGCCCCCGCCCGACCCCTTCGGCCGAACCGCCGAGTTGTGTCCTGTGCGGACAACAGGGGCACCCAGCGAGTTAACGCGGATGCCCAAAAGTCCCGCTCCGGGCAAAACGGGGAGGTCTGGCGGCAGCCCGTAAAAAGGCAGCTGCCCGCACCGCCCAAAGAGCGGCCCCCCCCCCCCAAGGAGCGCTTCGTCCCCGCCCCGCTGCCCGCGGTCAATGTGTGGCAGCAGAGGCAGGCAGCCGCGTCGGCTGCACCCCCTTCGCCCCCGCAGGCCCAAACGACGACTCCAGTCGTCGCAAAGGCAGTAAGCGCCCCTTCCCACTCCACAGATCGCGCCCCCCAAACCCAAAGTGGCCGCGCCTCAGCACGCGAGCAGCTTCATGGAGGACATGAAGCTGATTAGCGGGTTGGTCGCCGACATTGACACCGACGAGTTGTCAGTACTGGCGGGCAAGCTGAGGAGCGACCCGAAGAATAGATTGATGGCCTTACTCGAGCACGCAGAGCTCGTGCAGGCCATCGCGAAAATATCGAAAGAAATCTTAATGGGTAGTACACCACATAGGAAAAAACCCTTCGGGCTCAGAGTCGTTACGCTCAACGCCGACGGCCTTGTCAGACAAATCCACGAAGTCCGTGAATTCGTGGTAACTCATTGCGTGGACATACTCTTGGTCCAGGAAACTTTCCTGAAACCGAGTAAACGAAATCCCAGGATCGCAAACTATAACATAATCCGTCACGACCGCTCCGGTTCTCGGAAGGGCGGTACCGTAATCTACTACAAAAGATCACTCCATGTTTCACCAATAGATCCCCCTCAGTTAGAAAACATAGAAACTTCAGTCTGCCATATTGGTATGACAGGTCATCCATCCGTCGTGAGAAGCGACATCGTCGCGCTCCTGGCACTCGGAAACTCAGTTATTCTGGCCGGAGACTTCAATTCGAAGCACGGTCATTGGAACTCAATTAGCCAAAATAAAAATGGGCGCATCCTCCACAGTCTCAGTGGACTCGCTCTCGCTCATCTTAACTTCGATATCATAGCTCCAAACGAACCAACGCATTATCCTCACAATAGTGCGCAGTCCCCGGACGATTGTAGTTCTCAAGAACGAAGCCCTCCAGCTACGCTCTATAGAGGTTATTCATGATCTCAGCTCGGACCACCGACCGGTCCTGTTTCAACTGGGACGACCCGCTTCCGCAGAGCCCAGTACAAAAACCATTATAGACTGGAAGAAGCTCAACGAGCACCTCCGGTCAACAGATTCTGTCCACCTGGACCAAATCCCAGATAAAATAGATTCAGAGGAAGTCGCCAAGTCGGCATCCGCACACGGGAATACCTCAAGGGAAATACCTGACGATCAATGTCGTCTGCGTCTCCCTGATGACATCAGAGCGCTTCTTACTAGAAAACGCGCAGCCACTAGGGCGCATGCAGCGTACCCCACCACCAAAAACCGGATCCGACTCCGGAAATTAAAGAGAGGCGAAAGAAAAAATTGTTCTCTTTAGCAGCGATTCCTGGGATGCTTAACTCTCGGAGATTTCGCCCAGCCATCAAGGCTTCTGGCAGCTGTCGAAATCGTTGAGAGGGGAGCAATACGTTTCCACACCGCCACTGTTGCGAACTGATCTTCCGCCCGCGTTCGAAGATACTGACAAGGCCGAGTGCTTTGCCGATAGCTTTGAAGCCCAATGCACCCCGAATCCCAGCTCACCCGAGCACGCCAAATTCCACGACAGGGTGGAATCACTGGTGAATAGGCCAACCGAGGTGGTTCCCGATAGGGTTCCGCTCCCCCCCACCTCCGGAGATGAGATCAGAGCTATCCTTGATAAGCTCAAACCTAGGAAATCTCCAGGACCCGATGGCATAACAAACAAGGCTCTTAAGCGTCTTCCCAACCGCCTTGTTTGCCTCTTGGTTTTGATCTTCAATGCTCTCCTGTCATGTTGTTGCTTCCCCGACGAGTGGAAGGAAGCAATAATCATAGGAATCCACAAACCGGGTAAACCCCGTAACCGCCCAGATAGTTATCGCCCTATAAGTCTGCTTCACAGCTTGGGTAAAGTCTACGAGAGAGTGATCCTCTCGAGACTTAAAACGGAAATAGACTCCAATAAACTTCTACCGGACGAACACGACGGTAGGGAAAGAGTTCCTCTCTTGTATATAAGGGATAAGAATGAGTGGCAGCGTCTGGTGCAAGTCCTCAAAGCGAAGGATATCGCGTTCAAGAATGCCCGCTCCACCGCCGTTAGCATCAAGATGGAGGTGACTTCTTCTGCGGACCACCGCACACTAACATCTTTTCTGAGGGAGAATGGTATCGAATACCATTCCTACGCCCTCCAGGACGAACGCGAATTGCGCGTCATCATAAAAGGCTTGCCGGTGGAAATAGACACCGAGTTTATCAAGCAGGACCTAGGATGTACCACGGGCGCACCAAGGCTCTTTATGAGCACTGTCTCGTCATCTTGGACCTTTCTCCGGAGGGGAAAAAGATTTTTAATATTTCCTCGGTCTGCAGCCTCTCTGGTCTGCGGATCGAAGTCCCCAAACAAAGGGGGTAAATCGGGCAGTGTCACCGCTGCCAATTGTTCGGGCACTCTGCCCGCAACTGCTTCTCGCGCCCCAGGTGCGTAAAGTGCCTGGGGGACCACAGAACCGTGGACTGTCCCCGCCCGCCTCAAACGGAGGAGCCTCAGAGCAGCGTCCTGTGCGGCAAGCAGGGTCACCCAGCGAGCTATCGCGGGTGCCCCAAAGTGCCCTTCAGGGCAAAGCGGGGTGGCCTCGCGGCAGCCCGTAAAGAGGCAGCTGCCCGCACCGCTCAAAAAGCGGCCCCCTCCAAAGGAGCGCTTTGTCCCCGCCCCGCTGCCCGCGGTCAACGTGTGGCAGCAGAGACAGGCAGCCGCGTCGGCTGCATCCTCCCTACCCCCGCAGGCCCAAACGATGACCCCAGTTGTCGCAAAGGCAGTTAGCGCCACCCAAACCCAAAGTGGCTGCACCTCAGCACGTGAGCAGCTTCATCGAGGATATGTAGCTGATTAGCGGGCTGGTCGCCGACATTGACACCGACAAGTTGTCAGTATTGGCGGGCAAGCTGAGGAGCGACCCGAAGAATAGATTGATGGCCTTACTTGAGCACGCAGAGCTCGTGCAGGCCATCGCTAAAATCTCCAAATAAATCTTAATGGGTAGTACACCACTTAGGAAAAAACCCTTCGGGCTCAGAGTCGTTACGCTCAACGCAAACGGCCTTGTCAGACAAATCCAAGAAGTCCGTGAATTCGTGGTAGCTCATGGCGTGGACATACTCTTGGTCCAGCAATCTTTCTTGAAACCAAGTAAACGAAATCCCAGGATCGCAAACTATAACATAATCCGACACGACCGCTCCGGTTCCCAAAAGGTCGGTACTGAAATCTATTATAAAAGATCACTCCATGTTTCACCAATAGATCCCCCTCAGTTAGAAAACATGGAAACTTCAGTCTGCCAGATTGGTATGACGGGTCATCCGTCGTCCTGGAGTCAGTATACCTAAGTCCCAAACAAGAAGTGCTAAGGAACGACATTGTCGCGCTCTTGGCACTCGGTAACTCAGTTATTCTGGCCTGAGACTTCAATTCACGGTCATTGGAACTCAATTAGCCCAAATAAAAACGGGCGCATCCTCCACAGTCTCAGTGGACTCGCTCATCTCAATTTCGATGTCATAGCTCCAGACGAACCAACGCACTATCCTTACAATAGTGCGCACTCGCCGGACGTTCTGGATATTGTATTGCTCAAGAACGTAGCCCTCCAGCTACGCTCTATAAAGGTTATCCACCATTTCAGCTCGGACCACCGTCCGGTCCTGTTTCAACTGGGACGCTCCGCTTCCGCGGCGCCCAGTACCATGAGATCAGAGCTATCCTCGATAAGCTCAAACCCAGGAGATCTCCAGGTCCCGATCGCATAACAAACAAGGCTCTTAATATCAAACAAGCGTCTTCCCGAACGCCTTGTTTGCCTCTTGGTTTTGATCTTCAATTTATTTATTTTATTTATTTATTTAAATTTAAATTAATTAGAACGGTAACCAACCAATTATACTAATTAACATTAAAATTATACATAAAAACTAAAAAATAAAAAATAAAACAATACACATGACTGGATATAGAAATCAAACAACCATTGAAAATAAAAAAAATAAAAAAACTTAACCTAGTAGCATAGTGGAATTGTAGCGCTCACTGAAATTTAGGCAACAATACACTATGCTTTTCCATTGGTCTGCAAATATATCGCAGTTAGGCCACTCCGTTAACAATTCATTCAGTTTTCATTCATTCAATGCCCTCATGTCATGTTGCTGCTTCCCAGACGAGTGGAAGGAAGCAATAATCATAGGCATTCACAAACCGGGTAAACCCCGTAACCGTCCAGATAGCTATCGCCCTATAAGTCTGCTTAACAGCTTGGGTAAAGTCTACGAGAGAGTGATCATGCGAATAGCCTCCGGCTATCCATGGTACATGCAAAACGTGGACCTACATAGAGATCTTGGTCTTCCCTCCATAGCCAACCTATTCAAATGTTTCTTGAAGAAATATTTTGAAAAGGCAGAGGCACATCCGAACCCGCTAATTGCTAAAATGGTCCAATACCGATGCTTTGACAATAAGTTCAGAGCTAAAACTAAAGGCGCCCTAGGAGCGTTCTATATGACCCTGACGACCATTTTACGATCGCCAACGCCAAACACTTCACACACACTCACACACAGCGTCTACGCCGGCGAAGACGAGGTCCCCGATTTCTCACGTCTTGCGGCCGGGGCGTTCAACCCCGACCGTTATGACACTAGGACTCTTTCACAGTCCGATATAGTCCTCCACAGCGTGTCGCTTTAAGCCGAGGTCCGGCCTCACAGGAGGCACCCTTAAGGCGACGCTCCCAGAATGCTGCGGACCTCTTTCGAGACCCGCTCTCCCAGCTCAACCCCCAGCGATGCTTCTGCGCTCGCCCATTCTCTTGGTGACGCTGTCAAAGGCTCTAGGGCTTACAGTATTAGTTAAGAGTCCGAAAAAAAAATACCTGAAACAGTCTACATTCGGCGGCGGGCAGAAGCAGTAGTAAGCTTGAAGAAAAATTGAAAGTGTTATAAGTTTTAATTATTTTATACAGTAGACAATAACATTTTATTTGTGTTGTAATAGACTCTGTAACCTCCCCTCGCCCCTCTCGCACCCCGCGCAAAAACTCCACGAATCTCACGTGTGCAGCTCGCATACGTTAAAGTTCTCCGGTGCAGAAGAGTGACCGGTAGTGTAGATGTGACATAGCGCACATTGGATGGTCCTTCGAGCCGGATCACCTGACTATCTGGAAAACTCAGCGAGCCTGGAAGAACTTCGCGAACGATCTGGGAGTCATCGTCGAGGTGTAGAAAACTCATTGAGCACAGTAAGCCGAGATAACTGTGGAAGGTGAGCAACTTCCGGAACCTTCTCGTGAATATAGAAGATATAGAGTCGTCTAATAAATAATTATACCTTATATTATTAACAAAGTGAAAACGATCAGCAAGCAATTCGAGTTGTTAATCACAATGAAATAATGACAGTATTAGAAGAACTTAGGTTTTGTCTAAATAATCAGTTTTGGAGATGCAAGAAAAAGCATTTGTTGGAAATTATTAGTGACAATATTCATTCCACTTCATTCCACCAGTCTACTGGAAATGTTTTCTTTTGATGTATGGATTACTCATGTTGATATGTCGGAGATAATCAGATATACGCAATGCATCTCTAAAAACAAACGAGAGTACATGAATCCATTAGAATTACAAAAAGAATATTCTACATTACTCAGGAAATACGTTTCTTTTTACAAAATTTTCACAGACGGATCAAAAGGAAATCATGATGATGTATCTATAATGTCCATAGAACTTTATGATATCGTGGAAGCTTTATCATATGCTGAAACAATTCTCGATGATAAAATTGTAATTTTTACAGACTCCTAAAGTGCCCTTCAGCACTTGGCTCGTTGCACCTCGACATTTCGAGGCGTACCGATAGCCTACACAATATTAAAGTCACTTTTGCGGCTTAAATCTAGTGGTAAAATAATAATCTTACAGAGGATACCAGCACATGTAAGCATAGCTGGCAATGAACATGCTGATCGCTTAGCTTAACAAGCCTGTGATGATAGTATCCTAGTAGTTCTTCGGCCTTTTTATTCAGAGTGCACCGGTGTTATTAAAACTTTTGTGTCATAAATTATGGAAGGAGTTCTTTGATAAAAGATTCAAAGAGAAGTGTATCTGGTATAGAACGATCCAGTCACAACACTCCTTCCAGAGTACCATGGTTCGATGATAGTACATTGTGCCGAACAGATATCATTCTTATGCTTCGTCTTCGGTCCGGACATATTCCATTGAACAAGTTTACATTTTTATTGAAACATGTAAATTCGCCCAACTGTAGTGTCTGCAACAAACTGGAAGATGTTTACCACATTCTAATGGAATGTGAATGTGAAAAAATCAAACCCAGGCATAAACAATTAATTGGATACTGAAACTCTATTTTTGCATATCCGTCATCCAGAAAAGCTAAAGACTTGCTACATTTAGCTAAAACCAACTTAGAAAATAGATAAGTTTTTATATACTAGTCAAAACAAAATAAGGGCCACTACGTATTTTTAACATTTGTTACAATTTATGAACTTGAATGCATACATAAGTGGCTGATACCTATGAGACGTTAATCTTAAGTGTTGACAAATGTTATCAGAGTATACCACTCGCATTTAATTATTAAAGTGAGAAGATTTTTGGGTTTGTTCGTAACAGTTAGATTTTACCACTTTTTAAGCTGTTGCTTAAATTCAGTCAGAGTGTGGATTTGGTGGTGTAAATTTCAAATATTGTTAGGTTAACAGTTTAATAGAACTTTTGGAAAAAATATGCCGCGGAATTGACGGCATATGGACTTTCCAACCGCAACTAGAGCAGTAAAATTGATTGAAGAAGGACATTCACAGCGTTCTGTGGCTCAGCAGCTCGACAACTATTCACAACTTGACTCTATTCACAACGAGTCATCCAGAATGCTTGAAATCGATTTCAAGAGACGGGAACAGTATCTAGAACACGAAGATCAGGCAGAAATAGAGCCACCAACGCACAAGAAGACAGTTATGTTCGCTTGACAGCGCGTAGAGAGCGTTTTTTAACCGGTCCCTCGTTACAAAATCGTTTGCGCCAAGACACCGGTGCCCGTGTTAGTAACCAAACGATTAGGAATCGGTTGCACAATTACCAGCAGTTCTCCAGGAAACGTCTAATGCGGATTCCACTCACAAGTGCTCAACGTGCAAACTGATTAGCATATGCAAGGCAACATCTGGCATGGGACATAATTGACAAGAGCACAGTATTGTTTACTAATGAGAGTAAGGTGAAATTTTTTAGTGATGATCGACAGTACAGGGAATGGAAATAAGAAGGTAAGTGGTTTTCGGGTGCTTGTATCTATGACAAACACAGATTAGGGGCCCTAATGTAATGGTTTGGGAGGCATCAGTCTGTCGGGTAGAACCGAGCTTGTAATTCTCAGTGAAGGCACTGTAACAGCTCAGCGATACATCGAGGAGGTTATCAGACCCCATGTGGTACCATTTGCAAAGAGAATCGGTGCTAGAATTGAGTTAATGTACGAAAATGCACGCGCACATACAGCAAGAACCACTTGAGCTGCTTTTGAGGATGCTGATATTCAGGTGTTGCCGTGGCCAGAAACAGTCCCAACCTCAACTTAATAGAACACACGTGGGACCAACTTAAACAAAGCGTTTGGAGCACTGACAGGATAGTTCATAACGAAAGACAACTGATTGATGTGCTCAAATCAAGCTGGGAGCAGATTCTGTAAAAACAGGGCGACACCTTGATAGAATGTGTGCCTTCCAGGCTTCAGGAATGTGTTCGCAAAAGGGGAGGGCACACATGATACTGAATAAGTGTAAAAAAAATTACGCTGAACAAATCTTTAAAAGATTTGATAGCTTTTTCTTTAAGTGAATATTTAGCCGAAAATGAGCACTCTCTTAAAATTTTTCTTTGTTCATTAATGAATTTAACTTTAAGCTTATTTAATGAAAAAAATGATAAATCTGATTGACTTTATCATTTATCAACATCTAAATCCCACACAGGCATGAGAATACTTAAAAATTACAATGGCCCTTATTTTGTTTTGACTAGTATATATATAGAATTATCAAATAAGAATGTTAATTTACGGAGTGGCATATTCGCTTAAAAAATAAACTCCTAAAAAACGCTTAAAAAAGTTTTATGCCTAAGGCACTATGTTGATTTCTGTAGCTGACTTTGTTGGGGCATTAAAATTAACAGCAGGACGTATCGTACGGGACATTTCAAGAACTATCGCTAACCTATACTCGTATGATAAATACATTTATATATATTAAGAGCTGCAGAAAAATTCAATGATATGTCTAGATTTCCACGTGTTCTTGGATCAATAGATTGTACACAGTCTCCATGCAGCTAATTTTCTAACAGATAAACCTTTTACTATTTATTCTTTAAGTACATAATTAATTTTTTTGGTCTTGTTGGTATCATTTGGTGAAGAGTTTAGAAACCGAGAGGGCTACTTTTCATTGAATGTACATACAGGCAGTCTGTGATGCTGATCTAAGATTTATGAATGTGGTTGCTCGCTGGCCTGGTTCCACCTATGATGCACACCACCTTTAATAATTCTATTTTGAGAGGTACAAAATAATGTAAAATATATATTTACAATCACTTGATTAACAAGTTGTTATACTTTTTGATTGAATTATTGTTTTTAAGCTTAATGTGATTCAGGACAATTCCAGGGCCACTGGTAACTTGGGAATAGCGCTTATCCAAAAAAAAAAATTACTTACACCTCTATTAAATTCTAGAACTAAAGTTGAACGGAGATACAATCAAGCACACATTCAGACAAAGAATAGTATTGAAAGTGTAGTGTATGCGGATTGACGTGTGTAACGTTCTTTGTACATTTATATACAAGACACATATATGTAACACATACATGAACATAGTCATACTAACACACACTAGTCTCATGATGCACCACGACAGTAACACGAGAGCCCTTGGTGACAGTGGTTGTGAAGTGACATGTTGTTTGTTACTTGTTAGTGCGTGTTTGAGCCTGTGCTACATTCATACAACATTAGTCTATAAACACTACAGAAAGGTTTGTAGCAATTATATACTCCAATATTATATTTATACTTGGCTCACAATTATTTTTACAATTATAAAGTAACACTATTGTATATTTAATAAAACGTAAAAAAATAAAGCTTAAGTTTCTTTTTATACTGTATATTTTAGGAAATTTGGGGTTTGAAAAAGGCGATCTCAGGAGTATCTTTGCCTGTGGCCCAGTCAATTATTGTATCAACTGCAATATTTGTAGAGACAATAATATTGAGGAAGTACCTTAAGGTTGAATTAGATATTCACGATTTCAGCTACGACACTCTGGAAAATATGGAATCTCAAGATTACCAAACAAGAGTTGATCTTGTTAATAATTAATTTCTTTAATAAACCACCACTTAAAAAATGTGAGCGTGTCGAGTGTTCTCGCCAGTTTTTGGAGCTCTGTGGGAAGAGAAAGGAAGAAGTTATGGCCCAAATCGTTACTGTTAATTAAACCTGGGTTCACCACTATGAACCTGAGTCGCCGCAAGAGTCGATTCAGCAACATAAAAAAGGCGATTCAGTAACATAAACACGTCCTCCAAAAAAGTTCAAAGTGACACAATCAGCTGGCAAGATTATGGCAACTGTCTTTTGGGATACTGAAGGTATTTTACTGATCGATTTTAAAGAACGTGGTGTACTATAACGGTACAGTACTACATTCAGTGACTATTGTTAAATCCAAAAAATGAAGAAAGAGCTGCGTGGATAAACACTTGACGACGATGAAGGAGTGAAGTCTGCAATTTCGGCCTATTTTTACATCAAGGACAAACCATATTTTTTTCGATGGTATAAATAAGTTATATGAGAGATCTGAAATATGTATTTGGGTTAAAGAGAAACATATTGAAAAGGAAAAATAGTTTGGAGTTTAATTTCAACCTCCTTCCTTATTATTCCGCGAACTTTTTGACCTCCCCTCGTATGAACAGGAAGAGCCGGCGATGCTGGATGGCAAGCATAGATAAACTCGTCTCTACATAGCATGAGTGCATTCACAGCTGCATCATGGCAGGTTCGAAATAACAACGAACGAAGTCTGTCAACAGTACTGGGAGCTGCGTTTAAGATCATCAGTTGTAAAGTCTGCCGTATAAACCGAGCGAAGCCAGCCCAGCCCTCGACTGGAAACTATCAATGTAGTCGGGCAGCTCATCATAAAAGACCCTTCACATGTACAGGCTTAAACTACTTCAGTCAGTTGGCGGTTATCCGTCGGAAGAACGAAACAGTAAAGATACGGAGTGCTGTTTACGTGTATCACCACATGAGCAGTACACCTGCAAATAGCTCTGAGTTTATCGACAGATTCGGCGACAATGGCGCTCCGAAAATTCATCGGTCGTCGTGGGTGTCCAACAGAAATCTAGTCTGACCAAGGGACGAACCTAAGAGGCGCAGACCCTAGAGATGAGAAGAGCCGTTCGTGAAGCGCTGCAAGAGGAGTCATTGGCGCGGTTCATCAAGTGGAGTTTCATTCCACAAAGCGCACCGTTCATGGGCGGCCCTTGGGAACGATGACTAGCAGAACTGTTTTGGGCGCTTCGGTGACGAGTATCTTACGGACACGGCGGGAGCCCCATATTTCTTACAGTCCCGTTATTTGTTTGCACACTTGTTTCGCTAGATAGGTACTCAACTTCGTTCTCACCGGGACGAAGACCTTGCTGTAGTGTTAGTTTAGATTAAAGTAGGCACACCTCTCCCTGCCTTGGCAGGGAAGACATTTAATTATTTTGGTTTGGGTCCACTATGGACCCAAAACATTAGAATGGACCCGACCCTCAGCGTCATTCTGGCGTACCTGAGGGCCACCCATCCGTCGGCTTTCGCTGACCTCTAGGCGTTTCTCGCGTCCAGGGACAGCCCTGCTTCACCTTCACCCTCTCCGTCTACGGAGAAGCGTCCCCGCTCCCGTGTCCGACATGAAAGCGGATTCTGAAGGCAGACAACGGTGACGGTTTCGAGACCGTCACCAGAAAAAGAAATAAGAGGAAGCTTAAGTCTTCCTCCCCCGAAGTCCCGCCCAAAAGGGCAATCAACGATGAGTACGCTCCTAGGCGCGCCCAGCCCTCCGCTCCCGCAGCTAACTAAGTCTAAACGGGTAAAGACAATATTCAACATCTCCTCGGTCTGCAGCCTCTCCGGTCTGCGGATCGAGGTCCCCAAACAAAGGGGGTCAATCGGGCAGTGTCACCGCTGCCAATTGTTCGGGCACTCTGCCCGCAACTGCTATGCGTGCTCTAGGTGCGTAAAAGTGCCCGGGGATCACGGCACCATGGATTGCCCCCTTTCGACCCAAACGGAGGAGCCGCCGAGCTGCGTCTTATGCGGGCAGCAGGGACACCCCGCGAGTTATCACGGCTGTCCGTCGCGAAGCTGGTCAGTGAGAATATTTCCAGTATAGCCACAGCTGAGTTTCCTGTACTACCAAATAAACTAAAGAGCAATCCTTAAAAAAGATTAATGATCCTGATCGAGCACTCGAGTTTGCTACAGGACATCATCGAAATTGCCAAATAAACTAATGTATAGTACACTACTAAGGAGAAAACCCTACGGGCTCAGGGTATTTACGCTCAACGTAAACGGTTTTGTTAATCAAATTAATTCGTGGTTTCTAAATCATTTAAATTAATTTATAGAATTAGGCGTTACTTGAGGATTCGCGGATTATAGCAAAATAATTTTATTATTATTCTTCGCGGATTATAGCAAAATAATTTTATTATTACTTTCGTGGTTTCTCTATGTGTAGAACTCGAACCAGAAAACTGCTATCAGAAAACGCGCAGCCAATAGGGCAAATGCCGCGTACCCTACCCCCGAAAACTGGATAAGATTTTGGAAATTACAGAGAGAGGTAAAAGAGAAAATTACCCTCTTCAACACCTGAGCCTCTAGACTAAGCTCTTTGAGATCTCACCCAATCATCAAGCCTTCTGGCAGCCGTCGAAATCAGTGAAAGGCGAGTAGCCTAAGCAATTGTAAAATAATTAATAACGATTATTCTATATGTCCTCAGGAATTTATATTTTGTACATTAAGTAATCCGTCTTATGAAATACAAAGATTTCTCCTTTTTCTTTGACCATTATAGATTTAGATTCTTTACATAATTTAAATAATATTGAAGAAGAAATTAATTATGCTCAAAGCCAGCCTCACATTATTAAATACGGCTCTTACTATTCAATAATAACTTATATCTTTAATCTATTTCTATTCTATACATAAAATAAAATCGTTATCATAACATGTTTATACACATAATAAAAAAAGATGTCAAATATCTGTGCGTTTGATCCCGCTAATCTCAAACACTGACCAGATTTGAACGCTGTTTTTACTCATATGTAGTTAGTAGTAGAAAGCCCCACATAACATAGAGGGTATGTTTTAATTACAAGCAGTCAGCAAATTAAAAATGATACGTCTAAGTTATAAAGTTAAAAAAAATATCTATGGTTCCTCTTCTCTGCTGGTACCGAAACTCGAGTTGCAAAGTGAGTGTGCAGATAAACTGTAAGTGCACTTGACTGACTTTTGCACTGACTGCACTGACGTGACTTTTGAATGTCGGTGTGACTTGCAACCACGGCGAATCATAAAATTGATACGAAATATAAGTGATTAAAATATAACTTTTCAAACAAAGTAAATTGATGAACTTGAAAAATAGCATTCTGTAAGAATTTAGTTAAATTGTAAAGTCATACTGCCTACAATACAGCTATCTACTGTCACTGGAATTTATAGTGAATGGCAAACACTATATGTTCATTTCGCTGATACACTCGAACTAAAATTTATCATATCTACAAAAACTTCACTATCTTAAAAGCTATTTATCACGTGAACCAGAATGCTGAATCCGTAATTTTTCTACAACTGACCTAGATTATTTAGAAACGTGGAATCACCTGTTTGTCGTAAGCAGTTATTCGACACCACGTCATTATGCTTAAAGAGCCTTACTAATATGGAGTGAATGTGAATCATTGGGATACAATAGTAATATATTTTGATGTTTCTTAAATGGATGTTAAGTCAAGAAAACAATAGGAACAATACCAAAGTGGTAATACTGAGTGGTTAGCTGCAGGCTCCGGTGTTAGTGATAAAACTATTCTAATCCACTTGAACCAAATTGGGAAGGTGAAACAGCTTGAAAGGTGGGTACCTCATGAATTGAGTGAAGCAAACCGACAAACGCGCGTCGACTGCTGCGTTATGTTACGCAACCGGCACAATAATGAAGAAATTTTAAATCGAATCATTACCTGTGATGAAAAGTGGATCCTCTACGATAATCGGAAGCGCTTTTCGCAATGGCTGAACCCTGGCGAACCAGCCAAATCCTGCCCAAAGCGAAAATTGACTAAAAAAAAGTTGCTTGTAAGTGTTTGGTGGACTAGTGCCGGTGTCGTTTACTACAGCTTTCTTAAATCTGGCCAGACGATTACGGCAGATATCTATTGTCAGCAACTGCAAACCATGATGGAAAAGCTAGCTGCTAAACAACCGAGGCTGGTCAATCGCTCTAGGCCACTGCTGCTTCAGGACAACGCTAGACCACACACACTGCACAACAGACGGCTACCAAATCAGAGGAGCTTCAATTAGAATGTCTTAGACATCCACCGTACTCTCCGGACCTTGCTCCAACAGATTACCATTTTTTTCGCAATTTGGATAACTACTTACAAGGAAAAAAATTCAACTCCGATGGGGCAGTCCAAACCGCCTTCAAAGATTTTATTGATTCTCGCCCGAATGGTTTTTTTCAATGAACTACCTATGAGATGGCAAAAGTGCATACAAAGCAATGGTACATAACTTTGATTAATTAAATATATTTCATTAAAAAAACGACTATGTCCCTTCATAGAAAACGCCAATTTCAGATGTAAGGACCTAATAGATCTTTAATATCACATCGGTCTGCGGAACGGCGCCCCTAAACAGAGGGGAGCGATTGGGCAGTGCGATCGCTGCCAGCTGTTCGGGCACTCTGCCTGCAATTGTTACGCGCGCCCAAGGCGCTAAAGTGCCTGGGGGACCATGGCATCGTGGATTTTGTAAAAATGATGACTCATCAAGCTTCATACAAAGAGATGGAGCCAAGGCCTAATCTAGCCTTCAATGGACTATCAGTTAAACAGTTGAAACAGCTCAACACTCAACTCTTGCAAGAGAGAGAGGAAAGTAAGGTGGAAATTAGTGAAATTGTAAAGCAATCCTCAAAACACAACAAACAGCTGGCAGAGCTGCATACTAAGTATATGGACACCTCAGGTGAAAGGAACCAGCTTAAAGATACTGTTGACTCATTTAATCAGTATAGCCATGTACATGAAAGGGCAAGTTCAAGGAACTAGTTGAGTGTGGTTCTGTTTGTGATTTTAAACGAAACCCACAAATTATTGATCTTACCTCTGAGACTAACTCACTAAGGACCGTACACTTCAGTAGTCATAGAAAATAAAAAAAATTAAAATCCAAAATCCATTAAAATTAATAAATTTATTGATTAAACCAAGAACCACATTCAACAGTTAGGAAAAAGTAAAAAAGAACGTACGAGTTTAATGAATAAAAAAGAATAAAGTAGAAATAACCAATGATTGTACGGTAGGAATCGCATGGTTTCTGACCGTCCTCCTTGTTCCTATTTAGATAGTCCTTCAGTACAGTAATGTACAGTACAGAAATGTAGACGGGAGCACCCGTATGCCGATGTTCTGTCCAACCAAGTTTGCGTGCGGAAAGTGTACGCCAACAAAAGCACACATTGACATGGACTCGAGCGACAGACTACAGAATATCCTCATGAACATTATTCTTTAAGGTATATTTTCTCTCACAAATTCGTAAATATATCTATGGTAAATTGACGAAAGTGGCTGAGGAAAATAATGTTTCGTAAAATTTAGATGATAATCAAATACGAATTAACGAGATAAACGTTATTAAAAACGATATAGCCTCAATACAAGTAAATTTGGCATAACAGTCGAGAATACCGGTTACTAACACAATTCTATAACCAAATTTTCCAAGCGTCGTTTGTGCTCTCTGATGTATTTTTTCAACTAATAAATACTACTTTTTCTCAGTCAATGATCTTTTGGCTGATTTTCCCAAAACAAATACGAGATGTATATAAAGCAAACGTAATGTAACAACTTCAACCATAAATAAAAGATGTTCAAAACTGATTTGATAAACCTAATATTTGTAAGTAAATAGCAAAAACTGAAACAAAAATTGTAACAACTTGATAGAAGATTAGCCCTTAATATTAAGCCAAAATAGTTGGGGAGTCAGAATAAAGTCACATACGAGTAGCTAGGGAAAGCAAAATCTTTAGACAATATTGTTATGACCTGAACCAGATGGTAAATGATTTAACATTTTCTTCACTTCAGAAGACCATTCTCATTTCTTATCGAGCCGTCGTCAAAGGCGACTAAGGTAAGTTGATGTCAGGCTTGTTGTAAAATACCTAGCAAAATCACATCACATGGCTAAAGCGTCAACGTCTCATACAGTCTCCAAAGTCAATCAGCCTCCAAAGAGTTTCTATATTATATTTATTATATTTTTATTTCACTGACTGTTCAGACAATACTCCATTTGAATGCATACAGTTTAGGACGGAGCAGCGTTCAAATCTAAATAGCGACATACCAATTTTTTCACGCTTTATCACACTGCTTATCTAATGTAATGAAATTCACAATAATGAAGCTATAAGGACTCGAGCAAGCTTTGTACATGAAGACTGTAAAAAAAGATTTCAGTATTTCACTACGATTTAACTGCCGTGTATTAACCGGCTGAGTAGAAAAGACTACCCCTCATTTTTACAGAGGTGTCGTTAAAGGCGACTAAGGTAAGTGGACGTCATTCAAGCGGCTGGTCGTAAAATAAGTAGCCAATAATTGTAACATGTTGTCCCGACCCCACTTACGGTGGGATAAGCCCCTGGACCAATATCGATGAAATTTAGCCAATTATTCCTTATACACCGGAATAACATATAAGCTATAGAAATCTTGTTAATTAAACAGGAATAGGATGACATTGGCAATCTTTTATCGACCCATCACACGACAACAGTCCGCGCGAACGAAGTCGCGGGTAAAAGCTTGTAGCTTAATATGACCACGAATATGTCTATTTAATTCAATTAATTGAATCCCAAATTATGAACAAAGCAGCTTTAAATACAATAAAAAATAAGCAAATGCTACCATGGCTAAATGGTTAATTAAATAAATACATATATTTTACTAGTCCTTGAATATGTCATCCAAACTTGGGCTCTAAAAATCGGACAAATAAGCAACAGGCTAGAGCTATGGTGAGAAATATAACAGCATAATGCTAAGGTCAAATCAAAAAAGCCACCGTGTGGTATCAGGATAAGTAGAATAGACAACCCTCATTTCTTAGCGAGGTGTCGAAAAAGGCTAATAAGGTAAATTGATAGTAAATTGGAGCCGGTCGTAAAATATCTAGCTAAATCATATGACAACATTTTTATAACATGTGCCTACCCCACTTAAAGTGGGATAAGAGCAGAAGAATGATGATGAGTATTGTCTGAACTAACCAAATTCAACAATGCTATGAACTATACCAACAGAAAATTCCACCAATTTAATGTAATTAGAGGACAACAAATGGAACAAAACAATTAACCATTGGCATCCTATGAACAAAATAAAAATGCGAGTTAGACCACCTATGCGCTGGGCTTTAAGGTGTTAGCAGGCGACCTGTAAACTAGAACAGGCCAGGAAAGGTACAAAATAAATTAAAACTGTAGATAAAATAATAAAGACTAAAATATGAATAAAAATTATATATATGAAAAAACATCTGAATTTGAAAACCTTTCAGCTTCATACAAGACTGCGGTTTAATAATGTAAAATTAAAAATGTTTAAAAGATAAAGCGCAGAGTTTCTTTCTGGTTCTTCTCGGTAAGAGCAACATTCCGAACCAGTTGAATCATAATCACATCATATTGATCATTGACGATTCAAAAGCGCTTAAAAAGTATAATAAAGATTAATTTGATATGATATAACAACGATATTTTTCATTTATATTTATTTAATAAATAAGCGATTTTCTCAAAAGCGAACCCATTTAATCTCAACAACTCAATGTAACATTGACGGCGACAAGTTTTTTTAATATTATTGACCAACCTTATGAAAGAGGTTGTATTTAATACATGTTGTAATATTTTATTTTAGATATGATATAGAAACAGTTTATATATTGTTTAAATACAAGCTTCATTCAGCTCAAGTTTCAGTTTTGACAAAAATTTTACATTTCACAAAATTATCATTAAGCAATATTTTTAATGTCATTTATGTTCACCCGTTGCTAAGTGTTTTTGGTAAAACCAAAATCTAATTTCTTAATAGGACATACGAGTCATTTAATAACATTTTCATTATAGAACCACAAATTAATTTACATAAGCAGCAGATGCCAAATTGTTGCTGTTCACACCAGAATATAAGTCCTATTCACTGTAGAGACATACAATTTCAATATTTTAGCAGCATTTGCATGTTCCGACAATATATTATTAGTTTAATCTTTAAGGTATCACAGGCTAGGCGAGCGCAGAAGCATCGTCGAGTGTGAAAATAAAGTAGCTATAAAAGTTGACCTTAAAAGATCTGATCAAGTGGTTTCATTTTATTTAACGTTATGACAAGTTACTTTTTTTGTTTAAATTGGACTTTAAAAAAAACAAATAAATAAAATTTCTATATGATAATAGCATTATAGCTCCAGGTTTAATATATAATCATTATTTCTAATGATAGAAAGAAAAGAAGAAATAATTCTTTGTTTATAGAAAAATACACATTTAATTTAGTGTAAATAGATGCTAGCCATACTGGTAAGCTCAAACGAGACGGAAAAGCAGCCAAATACGAAAACACCCACTAAAACATTTGAACGGAATTAAGAAAATAACTCCTCATAACATATTAAAAAATTCATTCCAAAACAACCATTGAACAAATAAATTATAAACATTTTTTTCAATATTCATTTTTTATAATATTGTTTTAATAGAACCGTAGTGTTAATATTTGTATCAATTTGTTTTTTGTTATTTTTAAAGTAATTATTTCACATTAAAAAATTCATCCCAAAACAACCATTGAACAAATAAATTATAAACATTTATTTTAATATTCACATTGTTATTTATAATATTGTTTTAATAATAATAATAATCTTTATTTGCTATAATGTGGTGAGTAATATAAAAGTAGTATAAATATTTGTATCAGTTTGTTTTTTGTTGTTCATTTTGAATTATTTCATTTAGTTAAGTTTTTATTTATACAAGTTAGTCAATGTATTAGTATAATTGTAAGTGGATTTTAAACTTTCGCGTTTATTTAATAATTGTAAGTGAGCAAATAAATAAATAAAACAAAATATACACTATGGAAGGGGCTTTTCCATCATTATATGTGAGACAGGTGTGAACAGCATAGATGGGAATCAATAAAAGCTGTTTTAAAACCTAAAGAACAGCTTAACTCCTCACAACCTATATACACAACCTCAATATTCATCTCATGATTCATCTCAGGCATTGCAGAAATTATACAAATAATCCCCTACTGTAGGGCCTCTTCCATGATCAATGTTGAGACCGGCCTGAACAGCATTGAGGAGAATCAGATAAAGCTGTTTAAAAACATAAAGAAAGCTAAACTCCTCACAACCCATTTACAAAACATCAAAATTCATCCCCATCAACTCGGCAATTGAACGAATGATACACTATCGAAGGGACTCATTTGGTTATTAACAATGAGACAGGCCTGAACAACACTGATGGGAATCAGGAAAAGCTGTTTAAAAACTTAAAGAACAGCTTAACTACACACCACCACAGCGAATTCATCCCCACCAACTCGATCACAGAACAAAATTATACAAATAATCCACTATGGAAGGGACTCCTTCATTATGAACGGTAAGACAAGCCTGGACAGCATTGATGGTAATCAGAAAAAGCTGTTAGAAAACCAGTTAAACTCCCCACAACCCATACATAAAACCTCAAAATTCATCCTTATCAACCCACCCACTATGGAAGGAACTCCTTCATTAATAATGAGACAGACTTCAATAGCATGTGAATTCAACATTTAACTTTATTTTGATATCGCACAATAATGGTTAGAAATCTACCACTATTTGAGTTAAAACAATATAATTTCAGAATCTTAACTTAAACATACCATGCATTATTATTAATTGAATTTGTAATTAAACTTTCATTTAAATTTAATATTGTTTGTATAATTCACAAGTACGATATTATATTATTACTATTTGAATATTATATTAATCCTTTTTCTCATATATTTTTATTTGTAAATAGGTTATTTATTGTTTGTTGTTTTGTAATGTCATTTTTTTTAAATTTTACTTGATTTATCCATATGTTCTTTATATTTTATTGGTTTCTTCGTTAAAAGTATTTTGTTTAGGTGTTACAGGTTTTCACATCTAAAATGAATTTGTAGTAATATTGCTTTGTAAAATCAGCAATATCCTTTAACTTTTAAGTGAAAACCATTTTTTTTTGTTTAATTTAATATTATTTTAATACATAATATATTTTATTTAAATGTTTATAATTGTTTTAACTTTATTTTATTTATAACACAAGAAACAATAGCTTTTTAAAAACTATATGGAGCGACAATATTTTGGTATTTTCATTCAGTTAAAACTGACAAAAAAAATGAACGGAATGAGTACATCTATCACAAATTAAGAGACAATCTTATGTTACTCCAACATAAGTTTAAATGTAAGACCTCAGATATACTTAACTACTAGAAGAAAAAACTGGACGGCGTATGAAGTACTATTAACACTTCAACAGTTGTATCAGATATCCAATGAAAACGATAATACAAGATTACTCCTACAAACCAATTTTTATAAGAAGTACAGACCAAACAGCACAAGGCATCACCAGTAACAATTCAACTACGACATTGGATTGAGAAGAACAAGTTCTAACATGCTGAACTTGCCAACTATCAATATAGACGAAGATAATGAAATTGATAAACCAATAAATGGTTATCTTCATAAAGAAATGACTTCTATCTGATACCAAAATACACGGCAACACGATTTCATGTCACGTTACCAATTGACCCTCCTTTACTACACAATTGTTCCTTTTTTAAACAACAAAAAGTAATCGATGAACAAAACCATTATAACCAACCATCATAAGATCATAAAAGATGACATTTTACAAGACACTAGCTATCGACGCTGTAAAATAAGTAACCTATAACCCAAAACACGTGGTGGAAGATATTCGAAATCGAGAAATATCATTAAATAGTATTAATGAATCATAATTTTAATAATTTGAATCGTACGAATTAGACACTAACACTGAACAACTACAAATACGAAATTAAAAATAATTTGTTCGTTAGACAACAATGAGTAGCTGAAACTCGGCCATTTCGAACAAGAAGAAATGATCGAAGAAAGAACACTCAAGTCTCAACAGGAAGTGTCAATCTTTGAATTTTTGATTGATAACCGCTGAATTTTCAAAGCAGGGATGGAAATTATCGATTTTTATATTAAACGATTATTTTAGTAAAATAATCGATTATGAATAATTTTTTTAATTATAAAATCGGTTTTTAAAGATCGATTATTTTAATTATACTCTTTTTTCTTGTTTTTTTTAAAGATTAGATACGCATTGTAGGATGAAATCAATATAGCCAATTTTGATAGAATTTCACAAACAGCGCATCTGTTATTATTTATTGGTACTTGTTCACTTTAATGAGCCTTTATTCTATTTAATTAATAATATGTACCAAAAACTTTTAAATAAATAAATTATTTTTTTATTATTCAATAATTTTGATAAAATCGATTTTTTAAAAATCGATTTTTAGAATAAATCGATTTTTGAAAAGAAAAATATCTATTATTTATTCATCGATTTTTTCTACTCCAAGGTACATCCCTAGGGCGTGGAATCAATAGACAAACAATAAAAAAAATCAGAACCAGTGTCGGCACTTAATAAATTTCTACCAATACTTAATATATTTCTACTAATACTCAATAACCTACCAAAAATGAATAAATTAATTATTATTGTAAGATATTATACTGCGTCCATCATATTATCAGTCTTTTGACAGCTCACGCTCATTAAGTTTTGTATTGCTTACGTACAAATATCATACAAATAATATTTGTACTTTATGGATGGGTACCGCCCACTTAGTGATGTCACACATAATGGTTACTACGATTATGCCACAGATTAAAAATAATCGGTAGAAATCGATGTTACGAGTATTAAAAGACATTTAATAACATTATATAAAGTTTTACTTTCTTCTTAGTTAATACATGAATACAAATAAAACAATCAGGATATTTTAATTTATTTTATTAGCACGAGTCGTCGGAATGATAATCAACACTAGACTCCTCCGATGAGGAGTCTTCAGTAGCAGTTATTATTAGCTCTTGTGTAGATAATATATTATCAATCGCAATATCACGTTCCCAATCAGAGAATATTACTCTTTTAGTTCTTTCCACCACACTTGCCCAGTTCTCGGCCGTTACGTGGGTGCAAGCATTTTTTAGCAATTGCAACATTTTATTCGCTGTGAATAAAATGGGGGGCTTGTATTGCATCTCGCAGCATGCCCTTTTACTTGTGCCCATATAAGTTCTATTGCGTTGTACTGGCAGTGGTATGGAGGAATCCGAAGAACAGTATGGCCAGATTCTGCTGCCATTTCATTGATTACATAGCGTTTTGCTCTCTTTTTGGTTTTTAATATTTTTATTAATTCAACTTTTAACATTGAGTCGTCCACATTTTCTCCATTGACCCAAAGCCAATTAATTATTTCATGCTTTTTATTAGCCTGTGTTGGCATTTTGTCAATTTGACGGGAGTGGTAGGGCGCATTATCAATAAAAATTATTGATGGTTCTTCCAATGAAATGAGCATTTTTTTGAACCACTCTTCATACACATTTGCATTCATCTCTTCGTGGTAGTCATTTGATTTCTTCGATTTAAATGCCAACAGTGCGTCTTGTACAAATCCTTTTGCTGTACCTGCATGGCAAATGATTAGGCGCTCACCTTTTCCCATTGGTACTCAGGAAGTGGAATAACAGTACAGCAGTATCATCAGTCCAGAAACGAGATAGTGTGTGGTTAGCGTTGAGCCATGTTTCATCCGTGAAAACAATATTTGCCCAATCTTGTATTTTCTTTGCCTCTCTTAAAAAATCACAACGTGCTATAGCTATATCTGTGCGTTCCATTAATAATTTTCTTTTATTTAACTTTTTATATGAAAAGCCAATTGTGTTCAAAACTTTGACCAAAGAAGATTTTTCACCATGAAATAGACCACTTCTTTTCAAAGAAACAATAAGTTTTCTCAAAGTTGGAATTTCTTTTCTCAAGTAGTAATCATATACATGACGACGAATAGCGTCAGCGTCAAAGTCATCAACGGCTGTCACCTTATGAGCCCGGCGCTTTCTTTTTGGTGTAGATGGTTTGTTTTGCTCCAAGCCGCTCCTGCCGTAGGCATCAGTAGTGATTTTAGTCACAGTTGATAGACTGATCCCCAACGCGGCTGCAACACGGTTTCGGACTTGCGTGATAGGTATAAGAGGTCCGCCATTTTGATTTTCTTGCACAAAATACTCATGAAGTTTTAACACTAACTGTCTCGATTGTGCTTTCAACACACGTCCTTTCGGCATTTTCACGATCAATTAATATAAGTTTCACAAAAGTTTTTCCGAGGAATAAAGCTACTTAACTCAAGGTGTAACAGATGCGAGAGAACACTCAGCGAACGTAAATGCGTGTGACTATCACGGGCGTTTCGTTGAGAGTGACAGATCACGTCAAAATGGCGGCCGAGCGGAAGGTCTGTTGATGTTGCCAGTTGATGTATAATATATTTTTTATGATTATAATAAATACACACGGATTAACATTTATTTTCAAAAAACTAAGGCAATATCAAATCAAAATGTTGATTTCTATATCTGTTATTAGTTTACGTAGGTTATCATTAATCGAATTACTTAGGTACGTAATTCGATTAATGATAGTAGGTACTATAATCGGAATGGTATCGCATACGAGAATCTTTAGGACATCACTAAATATGTAAATCGTCAATCTGTCAAAAGATGGTTAATATAATGGACAGTGTATAGTTTTAATATTCAATATATAGCTTTAGTTTAAAAATGATGACTTTAATATAATTATTGTAGCAAAAACAACACATTAGTAGTTATAATATTTATTTTCTAAAAATAACAACAATATGTTTAACGAACTTATGGTTATTTAAATTTTTCTTTTGTATTAATTTTAAGAACCACATAGCAAATGTAGGGGTAAAATAAAAAAAATAAACATTTTTCTATTAAAAAAAATTCGGAATCTAGCATTAGTAATTAGTTCTAGTTACAGAAAGGCAATTCTGTGACTATTTTAAATGTTATTTTAAAAAATAAAACATTACGTGACTACTATATTTTATTTGTGGTAAAATCCTACGAACAAAATCATTAAGTTGGTAACACGGATCAAAATCAGAGTTCACCGTATACAGAGACTACTGCTTAATGGAATATTTACGCGATTTAAAGCAAAGAGTTATATTAATTTAAAGTCAGAATAAAAGGTAAATATGTACAGGAATTATATATTTTTTAATTTTGTGCTAGAAAAAAATTATTGTCTATGGTATTTCAACATTTAGTTTTTACGATAACTCAATAGATGTCGCTAAGAATAAGTTGTTCAAAGAAAAGATTAAAGAACTATACACTGTCCATTATATTAACCATCTTTTGACAGATTGACGATTTACATATTTAGTGATGTCCTAAAGATTCTCGTATGCGATACCATTCCGATTATAGTACCTACTATCATTAATCGAATTACGTACCTAAGTAATTCGATTAATGATAACCTACGTAAACTAATAACAGATATAGAAATCAACATTTTGATTTGATATTGCCTTAGTTTTTTGAAAATAAATGTTAATCCGTGTGTATTTATTATAATCATAAAAAATATATTATACATCAACTGGCAACATCAACAGACCTTCCGCTCGGCCGCCATTTTGACGTGATCTGTCACTCTCAACGAAACGCCCGTGATAGTCACACGCATTTACGTTCGCTGAGTGTTCTCTCGCATCTGTTACACCTTGAGTTAAGTAGCTTTATTCCTCGGAAAAACTTTTGTGAAACTTATATTAATTGATCGTGAAAATGCCGAAAGGACGTGTGTTGAAAGCACAATCGAGACAGTTAGTGTTAAAACTTCATGAGTATTTTGTGCAAGAAAATCAAAATGGCGGACCTCTTATACCTATCACGCAAGTCCGAAACCGTGTTGCAGCCGCGTTGGGGATCAGTCTATCAACTGTGACTAAAATCACTACTGATGCCTACGGCAGGAGCGGCTTGGAGCAAAACAAACCATCTACACCAAAAAGAAAGCGCCGGGCTCATAAGGTGACAGCCGTTGATGACTTTGACGCTGACGCTATTCGTCGTCATGTATATGATTACTACTTGAGAAAAGAAATTCCAACTTTGAGAAAACTTATTGTTTCTTTGAAAAGAAGTGGTCTATTTCATGGTGAAAAATCTTCTTTGGTCAAAGTTTTGAACACAATTGGCTTTTCATATAAAAAGTTAAATAAAAGAAAATTATTAATGGAACGCACAGATATAGCTATAGCACGTTGTGATTTTTTAAGAGAGGCAAAGAAAATACAAGATTGGGCAAATATTGTTTTCACGGATGAAACATGGCTCAACGCTAACCACACACTATCTCGTTTCTGGACTGATGATACTGCTGTACTGTTATTCCACTTCCTGAGTACCAATGGGAAAAGGTGAGCGCCTAATCATTTGCCATGCAGGTACAGCAAAAGGATTTGTACAAGACGCACTGTTGGCATTTAAATCGAAGAAATCAAATGACTACCACGAAGAGATGAATGCAAATGTGTATGAAGAGTGGTTCAAAAAAATGCTCATTTCATTGGAAGAACCATCAATAATTTTTATTGATAATGCGCCCTACCACTCCCGTCAAATTGACAAAATGCCAACACAGGCTAATAAAAAGCATGAAATAATTAATTGGCTTTGGGTCAATGGAGAAAATGTGGACGACTCAATGTTAAAAGTTGAATTAATAAAAATATTAAAAACCAAAAAGAGAGCAAAACGCTATGTAATCAATGAAATGGCAGCAGAATCTGGCCATACTGTTCTTCGGATTCCTCCATACCACTGCCAGTACAACGCAATAGAACTTATATGGGCACAAGTAAAAGGGCATGCTGCGAGATGCAATACAAGCCCCCCATTTTATTCACAGCGAATAAAATGTTGCAATTGCTAAAAAATGCTTGCACCCACGTAACGGCCGAGAACTGGGCAAGTGTGGTGGAAAGAACTAAAAGAGTAATATTCTCTGATTGGGAACGTGATATTGCGATTGATAATATATTATCTACACAAGAGCTAATAATAACTGCTACTGAAGACTCCTCATCGGAGGAGTCTAGTGTTGATTATCATTCCGACGACTCGTGCTAATAAAATAAATTAAAATATCCTGATTGTTTTATTTGTATTCATGTATTAACTAAGAAGAAAGTAAAACTTTATATAATGTTATTAAATGTCTTTTAATACTCGTAACATCGATTTCTACCGATTATTTTTAATCTGTGGCATAATCGTAGTAACCATTATGTGTGACATCACTAAGTGGGCGGTACCCATCCATAAAGTACAAATATTATTTGTATGATATTTGTACGTAAGCAATACAAAACTTAATGAGCGTGAGCTGTCAAAAGACTGATAATATGATGGACGCAGTATAGGAAATGTCAATGAATTATGAAAAACGATTGAATCAATGCCATTTGTTATTGAAATAGTTCGATAAAAATCCACTACTTTTAAGGTTAGAATTGATCTTACTTAGATAGAGCTATATTAAGTTTTGTTTTGATGATGTTTTCAGACTCAGATAATATTGAAAATAATAATGATGTTATTAATTGATCGACCAAGAAAAAGAAGATCGGTAGAACCGAAGATGTCATAAAGTAAAGTAAGAAGATGAAAATAAAGTTCTTTCGAAGATATAAATGAAAATATACGTACGAATATTATTATTCGTTATTTCCATTCATTGAGTAGAACTTTTATTTACAGTAAGTGAGAGTACGTATATTTATATGGGCCTTTAATTAAACGTTAATATTGTTTAAGAAGCTGTAAAAAGATGAAGCTAATATTCATACTGCTGCATATAGCTGTAAAGTGGAAGTAAAAGATGAATAAAACAAATACAAAAATAATTATTTTATTTCCATAAATCATCAAAAAATACAGATTGAATACATATAGACATGTAAATTTGAAATTCTTTTCACTACATGGTATTACCTATAGAAAGATTCAAACATCTGCAATAAGAAAGCATGATTTTTATATATGCTTCTGAGATAAAGATTTTTAATCATTCAATGAAAGGTAGATATGAGTAATTACAGTTTAAAATACAGAAGAAAAATGTACTTGCCAGAAGATAAATTTATAATCGTAACAGTTGTTTATTGTAGTCTTATTATAAAATCTAAGTTACAAAAGTAATAATAAAATTATTTTGCTATAATCCGCGAAGAATGGATCTCCGCAAAGTAACGCCTACTTCTATAAATTATTTAAAAACCAAGTTTATAAAGAATCATATGTGGCATAAGTGATGGTATTTAGCCAATGTTACAGTACTAAAGAGGAAAAGATCATGATCAATTGAGACAATTCTCAATTTTAAACTTCACCTTTCATCATCTTCCTGCCCTTATCCCACTCCAAGTGGGGTCAGCACAACATGTTATTAACATGTTGTCACATGATTCGGTATTTTACGACCAGCCGCCTGCCTGACATAAACTTACCTTAGTTGTATTTTACGACACCTCGGTAAGAAAGAGGGTGGTCTATTCTACTTAACTGGATACCACATGGCGGTTCGACTTACCTTAGTCGCGTTTAAGAACACCTAGGTAAGAAAGAATAAAGAAAGTCGGTAGAATAGAACCACCCTAGAAAGGGTGGTTCTATTCTAGTCAGCCGGATACCACACAGCTGTTTAAACTTCACCTTTCTCTAAATTAAACTCCTTTGTTGCAGATCAAGAAGTGCCTTGCAAAATTTAAGAACAGTACAGCTGGTGTTTTTATATCATAATAGATGCACCTATGCGTAATAAATCTTGTCAAATTGTCATCCTCTCAGTGTGCTGTGCACCAACAAGATATTTTTTTTTTCCATTAATACAAAAGATTTAATACACTATTTTTTAATACAATGTTGTTTTCTTTTCCTAAACTTCCATTCAAGTTGACCAATTATTAACATCCTGTATTTTATAGTAGAAAATAGTAAAATAAACAGCAAAATGAAATTTAATAAGATTTCCTATTATGACTTGCTTTAGATTTCTTCTTCTTTTTAAAATTGGTATTCAGGCGTGCTGCGCATGCCATACTTTGCCAATGTCACATAGGATGAAGTACCACATAGGATGAAGTACCACATAGAAGGTTGTATGTATGGTTAACCTATATTTCAAACAATATAGGTAATTACTTTAGATTTAAAAATATATATTTCCCTTCTAAATATAATAACTAATATCTAAAAAGACTATTATTATCTTATTTCTTTTTATGTACCTGAAAAATGTTAGAAAAATATTATTAATAAATAAAAAAGGGTACAGAGGTCAACTTATTACGTACACATTTATATCTAGCCCGTTGGCGCAGTGGGTAGCGACCCTGCCTTCAGTTCCGCGGGTTGCGGGTTCTTCGAGCCTGGGGGTATTAAGTATTTTAAATTATACATATATGTATACATTCATCAGTTGTCTCTATAACACAAGTATTAAGTTACTATGGGAACTGACAGGTGTATGTAGTTATCCCATATATATTTTATTTATATGGACAGTCTTATTTCCTTTATCCCAAAACATGTCCCAAGAAAGGGTGTAATGAAGTAATTTTTTTATCATTTAACTCATACCTCTCTTTATCAAATGAACAAATCTACAAACTCTTAGTTACATTTTGTGATTTTGAGAAAGACTATAGATGAAATACTTAAATGTATATAAAATTGAATAATTATTTTTATCAACATTCCATCTTTTTATCAATTGTTTTAAGTAACCAAATATTAATTTAGTATGTAGTTTTTCGTTGTATATTTTTTTTCTTTACCAGTATTTTATTTGTGTTGCTCTAAGGCTGACTTAAAGGGATTCCCCCTTTAAGTCAGCCTTTGTACATATTCTTTTTACTTTTTCTTTCTCTATAGGCATGTATGACTTACCACTTTAAAGAAAATAAATGAAAAATATACCATTCTGGGTTTAATTTCGGGGTTTAATTACTCTTGTAATATTAATGAATAAATTGTTGATTGTTCATGAATTAAATTTGCTCTACTGCAATGTTTTCCAACGCGGGGCCCACGAACCACAGGGGGCAATTTGATGTTTAATTAGCCGAACTCGACACGAGTTTTACGAGTTTACAATTCTCAATTTGGGTGCCAAATTTAATTAACAAAAAAAAAGAATGCCAAATTTAATTAACAAAAAAAAAAAAAGAAATTTTTCTTGCTAAAACCTATAATTTATGTTCTTTATGTGGACAATTCAATTTATTACTAATAGTGAAAATTATTAAGTGCAATGCTAGATTTCGTACACTCTACATTTAGCATTACATATATTTTCTTTTATCGTGGATTATAGCAAAATAATATTCTGATTACTTTTGTATTATGGACCTCCGCAAAGTAACACCTAATTCTATAAATTCTTTAAGTGGACAATTAAATTTTTTAATATTAAAATTTATTAAGTGCAATGCTAGATTTCGGTGCCAAATTTAACAAAAAAAAGCAATTTTTCTTCCTTAAAGCTATTTTGTATGTTCTGTAAGTGCACAATTCAATTTTTAATATTAAAATTTATGTATTTTACTTAGTGGGGCAAAATAATTTTTAACGTGGGGCATGGACCAAAAAAAGGTCGGGAAACACTGCTCTACTGTATGAAAATAACATTTCACACAATAGGGTACAACTATCTTGAGTATGTCATGAACATGGAATTAATGATTAAGTTTAAAATTAAAATGGCAGTATTATTCGTATAAGATTCTTAACACTACTTGTTTAAAAAACCATTGCATTTCATTAAAATTGCTAGAGTAGAATTTGTAGAATGGACAAATTTCTAAATCAACAGGTTATAGATATGGAAATAACCTTTATAGTAAGATCCCTATTGGAGCAAAGGAACAGATCGTTTCTAAAGAATATGTAAATGTGTACCGCACAGAGAGAACTAAAAGGAAATTGGGCCAAATGTTACATTATGTTACTGAATTAGTGCTCCCTGAGATTACATATAAAGAGTTTTTAGCAATAACGTTAAACACAAATATTTAGTGATGCCACTTAGTATTAAAGAAATACACAAAAGATAAGCTACCAAAAAGTATAGCAGAGATATATATGATTATACAAAATTTAAAAATACACTGCATAGATTTCTTCTTTATAAGAAATTTTATATTAAATTATAAATTTTATATAAAATTTTATAATATTCAAGAGTATTTAAATTTTAAACCTTAATAATAATTTTATGCAAGATCTTAATATAATAGTACCTGGGTGACCGTGCCGAATAACATTAAAAAAAAATTAAAATAGTTTAGGAAGGTGGGGTTCAATGAAACCTAGGTGTTCAATGAGGCCGTCTGCGCTAAACGTGACGACTCTGAGCCCGTGGGGTTTCTTGCTTTGAGGTGTTCTACCCATTATGATTATTTTGAGAATTTGGCGATGCACTGAAGGAGCGATGAACGTGTGGCAGCGTCGCCTGCCTCTGCTGCCACACGTTGACCGCTGGCAGGGGTCGGGGAGAAAACGCTCCTTAGGGGGGAGGTTCTGGACAGTAGTGGCGGCTGCCTTCTTACGGGCGGCCGTGAAGCCACCCCACCCCGCCCCGAGGGGCACCTTGGGACATCCGCTATAACTCACGGGATTGCTTTGCTGCCCGCACTGGACACGGCTCGGCGGCGCCTCCCTTTGGATCGGTCGGGGGCAATCCACGGTGCCGTGGTCGCACAAGCACATTACGCACCTTGGGCTTCTACTTCACATTGGGCGCGCATAACAATTGCGAGGTAACATTTTTCAGGTACATGACAACTGCCCAATCGCTCCCCTTTGTTTGGGAGCCTCGATCCGCAAGGCGGACAGCCTGCAGACTGAGGTAAGCCTCAGTCTGCAGGCTGTCCGCTCTCTTCCCAGAGAGAAAAAGGATTTTTAACCTAAAAATCCTTTTTCTCTCTGGGAAGAGATCGAGGATGATCAGACAATGCTCATATGCCGACCTGACAGACTGGGAGACCCTAGTAGACCAGGTCCTGCCTGATGTACTCGATGTCGAATTCCACTGGCAGGCCCTTGATGACGACGCGTAATTTGCCTTAATCTTGAAGGGCATAGGAATGAATGTATAGATTCCAGCAATACTCATGTCTTAATTAATCGGATGATCCCGACTAGTTTCAAGCCCATACGGAGCTCTTATTCATGACATAGGAAATGGTATTCAATACCATCCTCCCTTAGAAATGACGTGAGTGCGCGGTGATCCGCAGACAACGTTAATTTCACCTTGATGCCGATGGCGTTGGAGCGGGCACTCTTAAAGGCGATGTCTTTTGCGCTGAGGTTGGACTACAGACGCTGCCACTCCTTCTTGTGCCTTATATATAACGGGAGAACTTTCTCCCTTTAATCTGCCATGGGGGAGCGACGCAGTGGCAGGGGGAGAGACGGTCGCCTTTACCCATTTGGGCTTGGCGATGGAAGCGAGGGGTGGAGACGCCTATGGGCGCTCTTGTCACTGATCGCCACTTTAAGCGGGACGTCAGAGGAGGATGTCGTAAGCTTACGCTTATTGAACCTCTTAGTGACGGTTTCGAATCCTGCCATCCTGTCATCCTGTCCAGGAATCGTCTTCGACAACCAAGAGGGCGAGGGAGAGTCGGGGCTGTCCCTAAGCACGAGGAACGCCGATGGGTTGGTGACCCTCAGATAGGCCTGAGGGTCAAGAAAGAGATGTCTTTCCTGGCGGGTCAGGGGGACGGGGTAGGGTGTGTCTTATTTAAACTAACTAACACTATACAAAAACTTCGCCGTTGTGAGAACGAAGTTGTGTACCTAAGCCGCTGCGGATTCCCCTGCCCCAGTAGTTGAGACTACTGTTTGCCTGGAAGGAACGAAGCGCTCTCGCGTTGAGGATTCACCGGAAGCTGAAGAGGAGGGAGGGACAAACGCGTGCGGGCGGGTACCATGCCATCCCCTCACCTACGCTCGAAGAACGCCCCACACACGGCGTGGCCTTTTCGCAGCCACCCACATCTCCGCCATCGGAAGAAAAAACCCCATATTGCCGCTGACGGTGTCCACAGAAGTATCATCCTCGAGCTACAACGCGCTGGCTTCTCTAGCCAATGGATCGCAGCAGATGGATACGTCGCACCCCCCATCCCCGCAGCCCGGATCGTAGACCCAACCGCAACTAGCAGATCCGGTTACACGCCACTTACCGCTGAATACCTACCAAATCGGACGAGGAATTTCAAGCTCCTATTTAATTATCATATTGATTAAATAGTTGGTAAAGCTTTTCGAATGCTTGGGCTTATGCTAAGGGTAGGAAAGGACTTCCACAATGCTTCTATTCTCGTCATTTTGTATAACGCTTATGTGCGCTCAATTCTAGAATATGCTTCCACTGTATGGAATCCAATGTACTATAAGTATATCAATCAAATTGAACGTACCCAGAATAAATTTAGTAAATACTTAATTCTTATAACTAATCTTCGAAACTTAAAGCCACTTAAGCTTTTAACTTTATGTAATTATGTAGTTATGGATGTCGTTTCCACGCCTTGCAGGATGGTATTTGCTAAATAATCGGATTCCAATAAGCGGTGGTAAAGCGTGACAAATGCTAAATCAGTTTTCGGGCGACCACCTGCATTGCTCACCCGATGGTCGCTGGAGCCATCGCAAAGAGTCAGTCCATAACTCGGCTCCTACCAGACAAGACCTAATGGTAGATAGAATAGTTAGGTAGTATATAGTGTAGTAAGATATTGTATAATTTTTATGTAAAAGTGTTCAATAAATAAATATTAAGAAATTTTAGTTTCTTTTTTTAAAAAGACTCTAGAGTAGGTTAAAACTTTGACTATGTATTGCATAACTGTTTGTCTTCTTAATAAACAAATGAATAAATAAATAACCCAGATTCTTACAGGGCATGATGGGTTTGGCGAATACCTGCATCGTTTTAAATGGAAGGATGACTCATCATGCGCTTGTTGAGCCTGGTGTGACCGAAAACGACATGTACCTTATAATTAAGTGCCCAATTTATGGTGCTGCGCCTCTAAACAAATCGAATTCGATGTAAACATAGACGTAAACAATCTCACAGTTCTGATTTCGAATAATACATATAGAGAGAATTTTGTAAAATATTGTGTAAATAGTGTATATAAAACTAAGAATCATAAATGTTAGAAGATATTGTTTTAGTTTTAGTGTATAATAGTTTTAAGATATTGATAGTTGATATGAAAAAATTGGTAAATCAAAACACAAGTCAATGTTAGTAGTAATAAATCTGCAAATAAATATCGAAGCGAACAAAGTTAATTTAGCAATAATAAAAATGACAACAATAATAAAACGACCCATGGAAGTGCGCTTTTTACCGAACAACGCTGAAGAGTACCGGGTGGTACAACGCCATCTGACGGATCAAGCGAGCCGGGACAAATCAATCTTCTGGTTCTGCTACACTCCGAACACGGAGCTACCCACTAAGGTAGCAATAAGAGCCTTCCCCTGGATATTCCCACTGAAGAGGTGGTATCGGCGCTGCAGGACCTAAGGTTACCAGCAGAACGCGCCAGGGCAATACCTCCGTTTAAAGGCAGGCACGGTTGCACCTACTTCGTGCAACTGACCCACATGACCTAGGCCGAGCTCGGTCACCTATAAAAGGTGACCGAGCTACTATGTATGTCTCACTGTTATCACTGTGGAGGCGAGGCGCAGCGGAAGCTCGCCGCCGCAATGCCACCGCTGCCAGGCGTTTGGGCACGCTTCGGCAGATTCGTCAAGAAACAACTAACAAAGAATACCAAAGACCTACTACATCAGCGATGTCATCTAGTAAAATTGGTGTTGTAGATGAAATAAAACCACCGACGCGTAATAATAAAAACATCTGCAAACATATTGATTCTATTCTAGACCGACCGTGGAGGAGTAAACTCACCCGCACCATGTTCACTTGTGCGGACAACAGTGTGCGCGCGTACCTCCACGGTATAGCACCGTCACAATCAAGACCATCAGAATGACGACCTTTGCCCAGAGAGCTATTTATTGCGTTTCTGGGACACAATGGAACCGAAGGTGTTCAATGATATGACGTGATGAATAACAAATGTATATTTAATTGACTACATGATAATAACAGGTTAAAGTAAGTGACAGTGAATACAAAGAAAAATACCTTAGCTTATATAATACGAATTTGGGGGGGATTATTATTATTATATTATATTGAGGGGAGCGAAATACAGGAAATATATTGTCACGTACATAATATCTCCTACATGCCTATTTCGCATAACATTTTTATTTATCCATAGCTCACGTACTAGTTATTTAAAACAATACAACATGTGGAGCTATGGTTTTGCTTGTGAATTATTTGTGGCTGAGGGAGAAGAGTTTGAGGACGCCGAATAGCACCAAGAAGCCCGACCATATCTCAACCATAAGGCGTCCGCTTCAACAAGCGTGACCCTTGACCATTCCAGGTCGAAGTAATCACGCGGGCGATATTAAGAACCGCCTTTATATCTAAACGTCAACAAAATTAACGACTCATATATGGCTGTAACTTGTCACTACATAGAGGTATCGTCATGTACAATGCAAAATATATTATTAGATTGTATACCCCTAGAAACATGTCATACAGCCGCAAATTTAGCTAAGGAAATAAGAAAGATCCATTGTGAATGGAAAATTTCAGGAAAAGTTTTGCTTGGTGTAACTGATAATAGAAGAAATATTAAAAATGCCATAGAAAAAGAATTAGGATGGAAACATTTCCCATGCTATAGTCATTACTTTAAATTTAATTGTACAAGACGACTTAAAACATACCGATGTTTAACGTTTATTAGAGAAAATTAAAGGCATAGTGCGTCATTTAAAAAAAAGTAATGTTGCATGGGAGAAATAACAAAAAATGCCAAGAGCAACAAGGGATTTTAATACCAAAACAGCAAATACAGGAGCTAGTGACCAGATGGAATTCTACTCTTTACTTGACAAGAAGGTATTTAGAATTAAGAGGCATTGAGAGTTCAATGGTAAATTTAGGCATGACAGTTTTGTCTCATCACGAATGGCAAATATGTCAAGAACTTTCAGAACCCTGTGAGGAAGTGACAAGGGAAATTAGCGGCGAGAAATACATTACTGGAAGTCTCGTTATACCAATTACGATGGGTTTGAAATGAAATGAAAAAATTGTTTAAGGACAGCATTAGAACGTATTCGTAATGAGGTTACTCTTTTGCCGCCTGTAAAATGTGTACGGCAAGATATTATCGGAGGATTAAAAACTCGTTTTCCAAATCTGAAAAGGAGCAAAACATTGTCGAATAGCATGTTTTTAAATCCAAGATTTAAATTATATTTTGAGGATTCTGCAACCGCCGAAGAGACCAAAAGGCGTATTATCTGTTTGATATCTTCTGAGGGGCCAAAAGTTATTACGACAGCTAATGCCGCATCTACGTCAGCTGCCAGAACGTCAATAGCCGGAATGTCAATGGCAAGACTATCACGAATAAATGGCTAAACATGGCCCAAAAGGCACTCCTATGTCACGAGCTGTATTCGAAGTACGAAAATACTTCGACGAACCCATTTTAAATACAAAAGAATGTCCTTTACAATAGTGGCAAAAACATCAAGCTGTCTATCCATCACTTTTCATTTTGGCTACCAAAAAGTCAAACACAATGGCTTCTTCGGTACCCTGCAGAAAACTACAGCAAATATTATTTTTACAACGAAATAAAAAATTGTAAACCGTTAAAACGAGTCTCATTGGTTCAGGCTAAATAATTTGGTACTGAACTCAAATAAAACTAAATGTATAGAATTTGCCTTACCTAATGCTGCAAAAACAGCAAATAGGCTCTCTTTAAATAATGTACCACTAAAAACAGATAATTCAACTGTATTTTTGGGAGTATCCCTGGATACTTAACTCCAATGGAGCACACACGTAACAACTCTTGCAGGGAAACTGAGTTCAGCGGCCTACGCTGTTCGAAGATAAGACAATTCATAGACGTTGAAACAGCAAAACTTGTTAATTTTGCCTACTTCCATAGCATTATGTCCTATGGAATATTGCTATGGGGTAAATGCGCGGATAGTGAAAAAATTTTTGTTTTACAAAAAAGAGCTATACGTGGCATTTATAATTTAAGACCGCGTGATTCCCTGCGCTCTCGCAGGGAATCACGGTCAAGTTAAGGAAACAAGTATTTGTGGGCGCTATCAAATAGCGCACTATCCAAGCCGGAGTACCCCAGGGCAGCTGTATATCGCCGCGCTTATACGCGGCGTATACGGATGACATCCCCACCCTGCGCCACCATCTGCGGGAAGGGGAGGAGGACGTGTTGTTGTCGCTATTCGCTGACGACAGCGCGTATTTCGCGTCGTCCTACCACCAGATCGTCGCCACAAACCGCATACAGCGTCTGCTGGACTTGTTGCCGGAATGGCTGGACAAGTGGAGGATGGCCGTCAATGTCGGGAAGACGGCCGCTCTGCTCACCAGCCGCTCCAGGCCGCTACGCCAACTCACTCTGCGAGGCCAGGACGTAGAGTGGAAGACCACAGTAAGGTTTTTGGGGTGTGAGTTGGACCGCAGCCTGCGCATGGTTCCCATGGTCAATCGTGCCGTGGGCCAAGCTGCTGCTGCCAGGTCCCAGCTCCACACGCTGTTCACATCCCATTTACCTATCAACACCAAACTGCGAGTCTACGGTGCCTACGTCCGCTCGCGCTTGACGTACGCGGCACCCGCCTGGTACGCGCTATGTTCGGCGTACCAGAGGCGAAGGCTTCAAGTCCAGCAGAACCGCTGCCTGCGACTGATCGTAGGAGCCCCGAGGTATGTGCGGAACGACGTCGTGTACAGAGATACCAAGATGCCGACCGTGGAGGAGTTCGTTCGTCGCCTTGCGCGCCGACTGTTCGCGCGAGCGGACAACAGCGCACACGTTCACCTGCACGGCATCGCGCCACTCCGCACACGACCACCCGAGGGACGTTCCCTGCCTCGCGAGCTCCTGCAATCACCGTCACCGCGGCCCGACGCGGACGACGACGGCGACGAAGAGGACGACGCGACGGGCGAGAGGGCGATACCACCGGACATGACACACCCACCCGATCAAGACACCACCGGACGAGACACCACCGAAACTGACTCCGAGGTCTGGGAACTACCATTCCCAGACCTCCCTACCGAACACCAAATCCCGTAGGTCACCTAGGTGACCTGGGCCTACGGCCCAAAAACAGTCCAGGCCACAAAGCCTGCGAGGACCAGCCCGGGCAAAGAGGTTCGCCTCGAGGCCCGTACCCCGCCTACCCCTCAAGGGTATGCGAGAAGACACCCCCCCCTATCAAATAGCGCCATCTAGCAGCGACTCTAAGCATCAAATTGTAAAATTCAGCTGCGTCATCTATTGAATATCGAAGTTACTAATCCGATGAATTTAGAGATTTTTGTTAGTTTTTAAATATTTAAGACTAATTGTAATGTATAGAATTATTAAATTTCAATTATTTAATTATTTTAGGATTAATTAAGTAATTATAATCTTAATATATGCTTTTTTTAATTTAACAGGTCCTTATTTGTATTTTAATTTTGGTCATAATAGTTCTTATATATAAAATTAGATTGTTTTCAATAATTCTTATATATAGGCAAATACTATAAATAATAATTAAAATTAAAAGTTATCAGTTATTTGATTTGTAAATACTAATTTTATTTAAAATGAACATTGTTTTGATTGATGATTGTTTTGATGTGTTAAATATTAATAACTATCTTTCATTAAGTAAAATTATTAATTGTATTACATAAATTCATTTAAAAATAATATCTCTATATATTAAAACTATTTAAGACTGTACTTTACATTTTCTTGAATTCTGGAATAAATAATTTAACAATTGACTACACATTTCCTGTCATTGATAAGTTTTATATTAAATAAAATGTTTAAATATCATTAATTATGTGTTAAAATTATGTTATAAAAGAAAGGGTGTTTAAATTGGAAGAGTGACTATATTTGTAATTTACAACTATTCAAAATAAATATAGGTACCGAGAAAATGGAAACTAAATCGATTGTAACTAGAATGGCGCCATTCTTAAGAAAAGGGCGGGTAGCAACTAGCATTAAGGCGGCATTCAATGATTCATGTGTGGTTCAAGTTGTAAAATTGAATAAAAGTGTTTTCTCTACGAGTTTTTAGTTCTTTGTGGGTTTCCTCTCATTTTTTATTGGCTTCTTCACGGAGAGGCAATGGACGCAGGCAGGCAGCCTGGCCACGCGCCGACATATTCTTACGTTTGCTTCACAGTATATTTTAAGCAATTTAATTTATGTACATAAAAATATAAAGAATTATAAAACGATAGGTGATGTATACAATAGACAAAGCAGGAACCGACATAAGCTTGCGTCTCTTGCTTTACGCCTTGCAAAACTGTGTAACTCGTTTGTGGGTTTTGGTATAAGATTCTATAATAAAGATCCGCAATCAATTTCAGCACTGCCATAACAGCAGTTTAAAAACACTGTTAAAAAGAGGCTGATACAGAAAGCCTACTATACTCCTGAAGATTATTTAGAAGATAAGAATGTGTGCATATAGCTCTCTTTGAACCTGTACAAGACAGTAACGACTTAATGTAAATAATATTAAGAATTATATTTTTAAAAGAGCAACCGCCGAGTTTCTTGCTGGCTCTTCTCGGTAGGAACGGCTTTCCGAACCAGCAGTAGAGTTGACGATTCAAAAGCACTTGTTTACAAATTTATTTGAATAAAGTATATTTTGAATTTAATATGTAGTGATATTTAAATAAGTTAATCTTGTATGTATATATATTTTTTTTTTCAGAAACTCGGAAACGGCTCCAACGATTTTCCTGAAATTCAGCTTGTAGGGTTTTGGGGGAGAAAAATTCATGTAAATAAGTTTTATTTAAAAAAAATGTCGTTTTATCCCTGTTTTCGGGCTCTAAATTTTTTTAAAATTTACGTTAAATACAATCACAAGTTTTTTTTACGTCCGACATTTTAAAAATTACCGAGCAAGGCTCGGTCATCCAGGTACTTCTAATTAATTATTAATACTAAAAACGGCAACTTTTGAAAAAGTCAGAAACAAATCGAGTTTAAAAAATCGATTCTATTCTATTTCGTGTACATCCCTACTACAAGATTAAATCATTTAATTATTCAAAATTAGATCTAAAGTTTGGTAACTATCACCTAACTAAGTACTAAATTGTTGTTCCTATATTACCTAGTATTTTGTAACAGGTATTTGTCACAGGTATTTTTAAGTCATAGTCACAGTGATACTTAGTATTTGGTTTTGCCTAGTACGACCCAACGCTATTCTGAACAAAAATGCAGAATATAAAAAGCAACTTGCCTCACTTCATGTTGAATAAATGAATAGCAAAAGTAGATCAAAAGATGGTTCGCAAGGAAGTGTTTTATTTTAATTTTGAGCCGTTTATACTCGTAAATACAGAGTTGTGAATAATAATGATACGGGTTCGCGCTCTTGCCGGACTCGGTCGCATATGGGCTATGGTTCATAAGCGAAACCGATTAATTGCATTATTTTGTTACGTTACGTAATATCCGACCGTCTTCCTTTTGCCGTGCTACTAAGTAGCGAGTCGTTTGTGTGTATCGTGTGGTGTTGTGTTGTGTCGGGTCGGCTGTAGCTGAGCGTCGCTGACGAGCAGCAGCGGCCGCCGAGCATCGGAGTGCCGCCGTCGCACGCCGTTGTACGCAGGTGACGTCTAGCACTTTTTAGTGCTACGTTGCTTGCAGATCGTTGTTAGCTCAGTAAGGGTGAGTAGTTGTCTGACACTTGTTGATTACGTTAGATAGGTACTCCACTTCGTTCTCACCGGGACGAAGACCTTTGTTGTAGTGATAGTTTAGGATAAAGTAGGCACACCTCTCCCTGCCTCGGCAGGGAGGTCACTTTATTATTTTGGTTTGGGTCCACTATGGACCCAAACAGTAAAATGGACCCGAACCTCAGCGCCATTCTGGCGTACCTGAGGGCCACCCACCCGACTTAGAGGCGTTCCTTGCGCCCAGGGATAGCGCTGCCTCGCCGTCGCCCTCTCAGTCTCCAGAGAAGCGCCCCCCCGCCCCCGCTCCCGTGTCCGACATGGAAGCGGAATCTGAGTCTTTGTCGTCCGCCTCGGAAGCCGAGGCAGACAACGGTAACGGTTTCGAGACCGTCACCAGAAAAAGAAATAAGAGGAAGCTTAAGGCTTCCTCCTCCGAGGTTCCGCCCAAAAGGGTAATTAACGATGAGTGCGCTCCCGGGCGCGCCCACCCCCCCGCTCCCGTCGCTAAGCCCAAACGGGAGAAGCCGACACCGTCCCGCCCCTGCCGCCGAGTCGCAAGACTCGCCCATGGCGGAACGTAGGGAAAGAGTTCCTCCCTTATACATAAGGGATAAGAATGAGTGGCAGCGTCTGCTGCAAGTCCTCAACGCGAAGGGTATCGCGTTCAAGAATGCCCGCTCCACCGCCGTTGGCATCAAGGTGGAGGTGACCTCTTCTGCGGACCACCGCACGCTAACATCTTTCCTTAGGGAGGATGGTATAGAATACCACTCCTACGCCCTACAGGACGAGCGCGAATTGCGCGTGGTCATTAAAGGACTGCCGGTGGAATTAGACACCGAGTTTATCATGCAGAACCTGGTCAGACAGGGCCTCCCCGTTCGCCAGGTACATAGGATGTACCACGGGCATAACAAGGCTTACGAGCTTTGTCTTGTTATATAAGACCTTTTCCCCGAGAGGAAAAAGATTTTCAACATCTCCTCGGTCTGCGGATCGAGGTCCCCAAACAAAGGGGGTCAATTGGGCAGTGTCACCGCTGCCAATTGTTCGGGCACTCTGCCCGCAACTGTTTCGCGCGCCCCAGGTGCGTAAAGTGCCTAGGAGACCACGGCACTTTGGACTGCCCCCGCCCGCCTCAGACGGAGGATCCGCCGAGCTGCGTCCTGTGCGGCCAGCAGGGACACCCAGCGAGCTATCGCGGGTGCGCCAAAGTGCCCCTCAGGGCAAAGCGGGGTGGCCTTGCGGCCGCCCGCGCTGCCCTAAAGGCGGATCTTCCTTCCCTCCGCAAAGAGCGCTTCATACCCGCCCCCCTGCCTACGGTCAATGTGTGGCAACAGAGGCAGGCAGCCAAACTGGGGGTCCCCCCCTCGCCTCCGCTGGTCCAAGTGACGACCCCCGTCGTCACGAAGGCCGTTAGCGACCCCCCCCCCCCGCCCCTCAGGCAGCCCACCCCCAAGTCCCAAACGGTCCCCCCTCAGCACGCGAGCAGCTTCATGAAAGACATGAAGCTGATTAGCGAGGTGATTGCCGGCATAGACACCACAGAGTTTTCTTTGCTGGCGTCCAAGCTGAGGGCGAACCCCCAGAAAAGGTTGATGGCCCTGGTGGAGCATTCGGAGCTCGTGCAGGCCATCGCGAAACTCTCTAAATAAGAATAATGGGTAGTACGCCTCAAAGGAGGAAACCCTACGGGCTCAGGGTCGTCACGTTCAACGCGGACGGCCTCATCAAACAAATCCACGAAGTCCGTGAATTCGTGGTTACTCATAGCGTCGACATACTGTTGGTGCAGGAATCCTTCCTGAAACCTAGTAAGCGCAATCCCAAGATCGCAAACTACAATATTATTAGACACGACCGTACCAATAATAGATTGGGCGGTACCGTAACCTACTATAAAAGATCACTCCATGTGTCCCCTGTAGACCCCCCTGAGTTAGAAAAGATGGAGGTCTCAGTCTGTCAGGTGGGTATGACGGGTCATCAATCCGTCACACTAGCATCAGTTTATTTAAGCCCTACCAAGACAGTGCCAAGAGACGACCTCCTCGCTCCTCCTCCTAGCACTTGGTAACTCTGTTATCTTGGCCGGAGACTTCAACTCGAAGCACGGTCATTGAAATTCGATCCATAACAACCCCAACGGGCGCACACTCCACAATCTCAGTGGACTCGCCCAAACTTTGATGTCGTAGCCCCCGACGAGCCGACGCACTATCCTTCCAACAGTGCGCATTCACCGGATGTTTTAGATATTATCGTGCTCAAGAACTCCAGTCCATAGACTCTTTCGACTTGGATAAAATCCCTGGCATAATAGATTCAGAGGAGGCGTCCTCGCATCTAACCGCTCACTTGAGCGAAACTATCAAACCATGCTCCAGGGAGGTACCTGACAATCTAGGTCGTCAACGTCTCCCTGAAGAAATCAGAGCACTGCTCACTAGAAAGTGCGCAGCCGCCAGGGCTTGTGCCGCGTACCCCAACCCCCGAAAATCGGAGCAGACTCCGTAGACTACAGAGAGAGGCAAAAGAGAAAATTGCCATCTTTAACAGCGATTCTTGGGACGCTAAACTCTCAAAGATTTCGCCCAGCCATCTAGCCTTCTGGCGGATGTCCAAATCCCTGAGAGGCGAACAGTATGTGTCCACACCGCCATTGTTGCGAGGTAATCTTCCACCCGCGTTTGAAGATTTTGATAAGGCTGAATGCTTGGCGGACAGCTTTGTAGCCCAATGCACCCCAAACACCAATTCCGCTTATGCTGTATTCCACGCCGGGGTGGAGTCCACCAACATATCCGGGTTAGATCCCGAAAGGGAACCACTACCCCCCCCCCCCCACCCACTTCCGGAGACGAGATAAGAGCTATCCTCGAAAAGCTCAAACCCAGAAAATCCCCTGGCCCCGATGGTATATCGAACGAGGGACTTAAGCGTCTTCCCGACCGCCTCGTTCACCTCCTGGTGTTGATCTTCAATGCCCTCTTGTCGTGTTTCTCTTTTCCTGACGATTGGAAAGGAGCAACAATAATAGGTATCCACAAACCGGACAAACCCCGGATCCGCCCCGACAGCTATCGCCCCATTAGCTTGCTCAACGGCTTGGGGAAGGCCTACGAGAGAGGGATCCTCTTGAGACTCAAAACTTTCATAGACGCCAGAAATCTGCTACCGGACGAACAGTTCGGTTTCAGGTCCGAACACACGGCCGTCCATTAGGCTCATCGCCTGGTGGAACATGTCCTTCAACGACTCTCTAGACGTGGAGCGCCGACAGGTGCCGTCTTCTTCGATGTCTCAAAGGCCTTCGACAAGGTCTGGCATGCAGGCTTGCTTTACAAGCTTATACTCCTCGGCCTCCCGGATAGTTTCGTAATTTTCACACGAAATTACCTCAAGAATCGCACTTTCAGATACCGCTTGGACGGTACCCTCTCATCCAGACGTCCGATACGCGCTGGACTTCCCCAAAGTTCGGTGCTAGCACCGTACCTCTACTCGCTCTACACGAGCGACATCCCCCGCCACAGGGGGTTGTCATTAGCTCTATACGCTGACGACACCGCCATCTTCGCGTCCTCTCGTAAAACAGAGGTCATCATTCATCGTCTACAACGGGAGGTAGACAAGCTAGAATTATGGTTCGCCAAATGAAGAATCGCAATCAACCCCGATAAGAGCGCGGCCATGTATTTCACTAGGCCAGGTGCTCCAGCTTATTTCCCTCCGGAGTGTATATCCATGCACGACCGGGTTAACCCGGCATCTATGGCAGCAGGAGGTCAAATACCTGGGGGTTACTCTCCAACCCTCCCTCTCTTTCTTCAAACACATACGCACAGTCCGGAATAGGGCAGCGTATGCACTGGGTCGACTCTTTCCGATGATGTGCAAGAAGAGTAAAATGTCACTTCGTAACAAAGTGACGACACTTTACAAAACTTGCATAAGACTGATAATGTCATATGCGAGCGTCGCGTTCGCACATGTCCATCCGACCAGATTTAATGTTTTGCAGCGATTGCAAAACAAGTTCATGAGAAAAGTCATCGGCTGTCCCTGGTTCGTGCGCAACGCCGACCTACATAGAGATTTGGGTCTTCCCTCCATAGCACAGTTATTCAAATGTCTCTCAAAGAGATACTTTGAAAAAGCCGAGGTGCATCCAATCCCGCTCATCGCGGGGATGGTCAAATACACCTGCTTCGACAAGAAGTTTTAGTTCATTACTCACAGACGCCCCAAAAGCGTGCTTCATGACCTTGACGATAACATCACGATCGCCAACGCCCGATAGACACACGCACACGCATACACACAGCGTCTTCGCCGGCGAAGACGAGGTCCTCGCTTCTTCACGTCTAGCGGCCGGGGCGTCCAGCCCCGCCCGTTATGATATTAGGACTTTTCCACAAGTCCGTTTAAAGTCCTCCACGACACGTCGTTTTAAGCAGAGGTTAGGCCTCACAGGAGGCACCCTTAAGGCGACGTTCCCAATATGTCACGAGCCTCTCCCGAGGTTCGCTCCACTGCACCTCCGGCGATGCTTCCGCGCTCGCCCCTTTCTCCCGGTGACGCTGTAAAAGCCGCTCTGGCTAACAGCAAGTAGTCATTTTCGAAAAAAAAAAAGCTAGCAGCCCGATCATTGAGCAACACACCTTTGCCGCGCTCGCACGTCAGATGCTTCGCAAGCCACTGATCTATGCCAGTTATTCCCTCTGTGTTCGTGATCGCAAGCGTGTCGCTTGTTCCGTTTGTTTGTGGTCGCAGCCGACTGTAGCGGAGCGTCGTCGACGCGCCGCGGTGGTTTGCAGAGCACCGGGTGAACGTCGTTGTTGGGAGTGACGGTTAGCACTTTTTAGTGCTACGTCGCTTATCGTTAAGGCTACTACACACAGTGCCGGCGGCAATGCCGCCGTCCACCCGGCGGCATTCGAAGCCGCCGGCTTTGCCACATAAAGCGGTCTACACACCAAAGCCGCTGACCCGGCGGCACGGATCGCCGGCCCAACCCGCCGGCCTTATTTTGTACAATCATGCCGCCGGCTTGCGCCCGCGCGGGCAAGCCGGCGGGGCAGCATGCCGATGCCGACGGCATCCCTCTCCACTCACTCAGTCAGTTGCCCGCCGGCTTTCATAGAGTAGTGACGTATCACTTATTCATTCTCTGTTGTTGTGAAGTGTCGGCACTTTTATTTTTATCAACTAACCAATATGGAGTGGGACGATGCAACAGTTATAAAACTAATAGACCTCTATCATTTAAAAGAAATATTATGGAACCCAAAAAACCGTGACTACAAAAGCCGGCCAAAGCGTTACGACGCATTTAATGAAATTGCCAGTGAATTTGCTACTGATGTTCCGGAAATCGAGAGAAAGATAAAAAATTTAACTAGTCATTATTACCGAGAGAAAAAAAAAGAAGATAATTCAAATAAGTCTGGTGCGGGTACTGATGATATTTATCATAGTAAATGGTTTGCCTACAAATCACTAAATTTTCTGCGGAACAAAAATGTGCCTACTGGAACCACCGATACTGTAAGTAAAGATATATATTTTTTTTTATTTATAATCAGGCAACTAGGGCCCCATAGACATATAATTATAATATTAGTTTATTTATTAGTGTATCTTTGTATTTACATTTTAACCCTTTCCCGGGCATTGGCAAAATAGTTGCCACTCAGGTAAAAAAAATGTGTTTGAAAAAAAAGTAATTGAAATGTTGAAGACTTATTCAGTGCCTTTAATAAAATCCATAATAAAAAAATACACAATAAATGTTGATTTTGACTAGAGATACTTATTTATTTTTTATTAAATTAAAGTAAAACGGCTAAACGGGCAGTCTTTTTCGTCTTTTTTCGCAGGACACACCGTCGACGAGCCACGATTCACAATCGAGACGAGAATCACAATCAAATCAAAATGATTTACCACAGATGTCACCAGGAGATTCACAATCAAATCATAATGATTTACCACAGATGTCGCCAGAAAATACAACTTGGCAACGAAATAAACGTCCTAAACCACAGATGTCACCAGGAGATTCACAATCAAATCATAATGATTTACCACAGATGTCGCCAGAAAATACAACTTGGCAACGAAATAAACGTCCTAAAATCAACCCTAATAAAGAGTTGATATCCGAAGCATTGAATATTATGAAGAATGTCTCCCAACGACCAAATGTGACAAAAGATGAGGATGGTTTATTTGGAGATTATATTGCGGGTCAGTTAAGACAAATGGATCGACAAATGAAAGCTATTGTGAGACATCGGATCAACAATATAATATTTGAAGCCGAAACTGGATATAGATCCGATACATTTACGGATTTTGCAAGACCAAGTAGTGTTTCTAGTTCACACAGTCATCCAGGATACTATACAGCATCTTCACTTCAACAGACGGTTGTAAGCCCTTCTACAAATAACTTAACTTCTTCTGAATACTCTGCCCAAACAAACTCAGATCCACAAACAATTCAACCTTCGTCACTAGAAACATTTGCTGAAGAATACCTAGCTCTAAATCCTCCTGATAGTGTTATAAAGTAATCTTCAAAATATGTTATAAATATTTAATTTTCTTTTTGGTATAATAAATATCCAATTGGTATTGGTAATTTGGTATAATCCAATATCATGTTATTGGTTTACAAAAACACATTACTTATTTTGTTTAAAATTTTATTATACGAATCACAATAAAAGTGTATCTCACTGTGTAATTTACGATTTTAGATTTAATGGATAATACATGGAACTACTTTAATGATTAAAAATAATATTGATTATATGAGTTGAGTTATTGGTTATATTGCCATTCTAATCCTCCGACACTAGAAAGAAAATAATGAGTCAACTCCACTCTTGTATCCTCAGCGGTCACTGTAGTATCCGAGGTTTGATTGTCTTCTCCTGACATATTATCTAAGCAACTGTCGTTTTCAAGATGTCTATGCCATTCACCGGGAAAGATTTCTCCTTGATTATTTTCAGTATCGTATTCATTTTGCTGAGTTGCAGCGGTTCGTTTGATATAATTAAATAAATGTATACACGCCAAAGTTACAGTAGTAGCTTTTTCTGGGATTAGCTGAATAGGTCTATGAAAAATCTTAAATTTGTGTGTTAACTGCCCAAACACGTTTTCAACTACTCTTCGCCCTCGACATACGCGATAGTTAAAAACCCTCTTAGATGATCCCATTGTGTGATTACCATCATAAGCCTTTATAATATGGGGTTGCAGAGGAAACGCGTCATCACCCAAAAAAAAATACGGTACTGGTAGATTCCTTCCGGGTAAAGGGGTTTTATGTGGTATATTCAATTCATTATCATTTAACAATCGACATAATGCTGAATTATTAAAAACCCCACCATCTGAAATCCGACCCTGACATCCCACATTAGCGTACAAAAAGTTGTAATCAGCATCTACCAAAGCAAAGAGCACAATACTGAAATATTTTTTATAGTTTATATAATCACTTCCACTTTTTGGGGGACATTGAAGTTTTATGTGTTTCCCATCCATTGACCCAAGACAATTGGGTATTTGCCATCTTTTTAAATATTCATCTGCAATTTCTCTCCATCCTTCCTGACTCCTTGGAATTTTCACATAATCTGAAAGTCCTTCAACTAAAGCATCACATACTTCAGGAATAATGCTTGAAATTAGTTGAGGAGATACTTTAAAGACGTCGCACAGGCTACTAAAAGAATTTCCTGAGCTTAGGTATTTTAACGTTATTGACAATCTTTCTACTGGTGAAACTGCTTTTCTGTAATTTGTGTCTTGTTTAGCTATTTTGTGTCCAACAATATTCAGTAAATATTCAAAGTCGGTACTGGTTAATGACAGGAAAGTCTTAAAAGAAATGGGTTTGTATAGAACCAAGTCGTCTTCCCTTAAATCACTTAATCTTTGACAAGTACTGTATTTATTGCGACTCATTAAACTTGGCCTAACCCAACACTTTCGTGTGTTGAGGGATCCACCGATAATAACTCCACAAACTGCTATTATTAAATCACTGTTATCGTCCTCCTCCATGTCAATCTGAAAATACTACTTCTGAATTATTCGCAACACACACGTCCAATCTCTACGACTATTTGGCAATTACTAGAACACCACATGCCGCGGCTGTCGTGCCGCCGGTATTGCCGCCGGCAAAGTCGTTCGGCTTGGACATTCTGAAGCCGCCGGGTTAACCCGCCGGCACTAAGCCGCCGGGCTGTGCCGCCGGGTCAGCGGCTTTGGTGTGTAGACCGCTTAAAGGAGCCGCCAACAGAGCCGCCGGGGGGTGCTGGCGGGTTACGCGGCTTGCCGGCGTCAGTTCGTTGCTGGCATTCAAGCGTTAGTGGTGTGCGGTTTGTTTGTAGGTATTATAGAAATTAAAATGTCTTTTCATTGGGACGACGAAACTGCGTTGCCATTAATAGAAAAATTTCATGAAAATGATATATTATGGAATCCCAGAAACGCAGACTATAAGAATAGGAACAAACGAACGGACGCATTGAACATAATTGCAAGTGTATTTGACATCGATAAAGGCGAAGTAGAGAGAAAATTAAAAAATTTAAGCTCTCATTATTTTCGGGAAAAATAGAAGGTTGAACAGTCGCACAAATCTGGTGCAGGCATAGACGATGTACCAAAGTGTAGGAACCAAAGTGGTCTGCTTACAAGGCATTAAACTTTTTGCAAAACAAAAATAAACCATTACCCACAGTAAATAGTGAGAATGATGTAAGTATTCATGTTTCCCCCCCCCCCCCCCCATGATAAAAAAAACATAATATTTCCTTCTATTTACAGAAGCATTCGCAAGAAAGTCAGCAAAATAATGCAACAGCGACTAGTTCCCGGAAAAAGAGATGCGCTACTGATGGAGACAGTGATATTGCCGAATCTCTACAAGTTTTAAAACATATGTCAGCCTCGTCATCTGCTCGTGACAATGCCTCGATATTCGGAGAATACATAGCAAGTAAAATACGAAAAATGGATCCTATAACAATAACTACAGTACAGCATCATATTCAAAACATAATTTATCAGGGTGAAATGGGTGTTTACTCAAGACCTTCTACGGTGGTATCAGATCAAGGATATTTTACCACTTCGACCCCTGAAAGTGTACGTCCTTCCACTACCCATTCTACTTACACCGACAATTCTGATACTCAGGACAGTCTTTTGTCATATTTGGAAAATAAGTAAAACTCTTTTAGATTTATGATGCTAAATTAAGAATTTAATAATTAAAATAATTAAACCGAATGGATGGAAAAACAATAATTCTATAAGTTAATTTGGAGTGAGGGATTAAAACCAGCTAATGTGTGGGCTCTAAGAGTAATGGTTCAAAAGAATAATTGACGTACAGTTAGTTAAGCGAACACAGATACTTATATGCTAAATAAAAGTTGTTCTCAAAAAAATATGTTTAACCCCTTCACGCACAATTAATATAAAAAAAAAACCGACCAAAAAAATCATTTTTTTAATGTAATAAAATAGATATTTGGACCTTAATTTTAATAAATATTTTTAAAAAATGCAAAAATGACTAAAAGTTCAATAAAAATACTGGTAGATAAGCTGCGACGCCGCCCGTATATATGTTTCTGCACATTTTGGCCGGTTTTACACGCCCGTGTAAAAATTACGTTTGTGCGCGTTAAGGGGTTATACACTGTCCATTATATTAACCATCTTTTGACAGATTGACGATTTACATATTTAGTGATGTCCTAAAGATTCTTGTATGCGATACCATTCCGATTATAGTACCTACTATGATTTAATCGAATTACGTACCTAAGTAATTCGATTAATGATAACCTACGTAAACTAATAACAGATATAGAAATCAACATTTTGATTTAATATTGCCTTAGTTTTTTGAAAATAAATGTTAATCCGTGTGTATTTATTATAATCATAAAAAATATATTATACATCAACTGGCAACATCAACAGACCTTCCGCTCGGCCGCCATTTTGACGTGATCTGTCACTCTCAACGAAACGCCCGTGATAGTCACACGCATTTACGTTCGCTGAGTGTTCTATCGCATCTGTTACACCTTGAGTTAAGTAGCTTTATTCCTCGGAAAAACTTTTGTGAAACTTATATTAATTGATCGTGAAAATGCCGAAAGGACGTGTGTTGAAAGCACAATCGAGACAGTTAGTGTTAAAACTTCATGAGTATTTTGAGCAAGAAAATCAAAATGGCGGACCTCTTATACCTATCACGCAAGTCCGAAACCGTGTTGCAGCCGCGTTGGGGATCAGTCTATCAACTGTGACTAAAATCACTACTGATGCCTACGGCAGGAGCGGCTTGGAGCAAAACAAACCATCTACACCAAAAAGAAAGCGCCGGGCTCATAAGGTGACAGCCGTTGATGACTTTGACGCTGACGCTATTCGTCGTCATGTATATGATTACTACTCGAGAAAAGAAATTCCAACTTTGAGAAAACTTATTGTTTCTTTGAAAAGAAGTGGTCTATTTCATGGTGAAAAATCTTCTTTGGTCAAAGTTTTGAACACAATTGGCTTTTCATATAAAAAGTTAAATAAAAGAAAATTATTAATGGAACGCACAGATATAGCTATAGCACGTTGTGATTTTTTAAGAGAGGCAAAGAAAATACAAGATTGGGCAAATATTGTTTTCACGGATGAAACATGGCTCAACGCTAACCACACACTATCTCGTTTCTGGACTGATGATACTGCTGATTCCACTTCCTCAGTACCAATGGGAAAAGGTGAGCGCCTAATCATTTGCCATGCAGGTACAGCAAAAGGATTTGTACAAGACGCACTGTTGGCATTTAAATCGAAGAAATCAAATGACTACCACGAAGAGATGAATGCAAATGTGTATGAAGAGTGGTTCAAAAAAATGCTCATTTCATTGGAAGAACCATCAATAATTTTTATTGATAATGCGCCCTACCACTCCCGTCAAATTGACAAAATACCTACACAGGCTAATAAAAAGCATGAAATAATTAATTGGCTTCGGGACAATGGAGAAAATGTGGACGACTCAATGTTAAAAGTTGAATTAATAAAAATATTAAAAACCAAAAAGAGAGCAAAACGCTATGTAATCAATGAAATGGCAGCAGAATATGGCCATACTGTTCTTCGGATTCCTCCATACCACTGCCAGTACAACGCAATAGAACTTATATGGGCACAAGTAAAAGGGCATGCTGCGAGATGCAATACAAGCCCCCCATTCACAGCGAATAAAATGTTGCAATTGCTAAAAAATGCTTGCACCCACGTAACGGCCGAGAACTGGGCAAGTGTGGTGGAAAGAACTAAAAGAGTAATATTCTCTGATTGGGAACGTGATATTGCGTTTGATAATATATTATCTACACAAGAGCTAATAATAACTGCTACTGAAGACTCCTCATCGGAGGAGTCTAGTGTTGATTATCATTCCGACGACTCGTGCTAATAAAATAAATTAAAATATCCTGATTGTTTTATTTGTATTCATGTATTAACTAAGAAGAAAGTAAAACTTTATATACTGTTATTAAATGTCTTTTAATACTCGTAACATCGATTTCTACCGATTATTTTTAATCTGTGGCATAATCGTAGTAACCATTATGGGTGACATCACTAAGTGGGCGGTACCCATCCATAAAGTACAAATATTATTTGTATGATATTTGTACGTAAGCAATACAAAACTTAATGAGCGTATATGATATCGTCGTATATCATATGATGGACGCAGTATAATTTAAGAAATGTGATATTGCCATGGAAGTTGTCCTTGCTCTAAAACAAAATAGTTCACCAACTCATTTCTGACCATTGAAGGTTCCAAATTTCTATTTAATTCAATATTTGGTGCCGGTATCGTTATCATATTATCCTCAACATCAACGTCATTTCTTCGGATAAAATTGTGCAGGCACACAAGCCATTGCTACAATTTTCATTTTCTCTGGCTGTAAATTAACTATTGAATGAAATATTCTGAATTTTTCCGATAATATACCAAGAGCATTTTCCACAACTCTCCTTCCCCTACAAAATCTGTAATTGCATATTCTTTTCGGAGACCCTCGCTCATGTTATCCAGGAAATGGTTTCATTAAGTTAGGAAAAATCGGAAAAGCATCATCACCAAGGAAATAAAATGGTACATTCATAGTCTGTTCAGGTAAAGGTCTTGGTGTTGGTAGATTTATAGATTAATTTTGCAATGCTTCGTAAAGTCAGCTATTTCAAAAACATCCCCATCCGAGACTCTGCCTTGACAACCAATATCAACGTATAAAAAATCATCAAATATAAATTAATAAAAATTAATTGAAATATAAATATGCACTTAAACGTTAACACATATATGCTTGAAGGCCTAAATGTAAAGCTACACTCAAATATTATCCTATTTCAGCAATATCACATACATTCAGGCTATATAATAAATAAAAATAAAATTAATAAATAAAAAAATATTTATTTATTTATTTTATTTTTATATATGTTTACAAATATACATTAGGTTATGGTGTTCTCTAGCTTCCCCTCTAGAATTCTCTGTGAGTGAGCTTACCGGTCAGTATCGAAACTAAGTCATAAAAAATATATTTACCTTAATTTGAAGTTTTGATATTAGTGCTTGACAGACTTCGGGAATCAGTGAAGAAACAAGTTGTGGTGAAATTTTAAACAGTTCTCCAAGGCTGAAATAACTTTCTCCTGTAGCTAAAAACCTCAACGTTACTGCCAATCTCTTTAGCGGGTATAGCGTTTTTCCAGCCAGTATTTTTTTTGCTAATGTATACTTCAGTACTCTCTAGCAAAAATTCAAAATCTTCATATGTCATTCTCAGAAAGCCAAAGAACATACTATCGCACAAACGCTGACACCCCGCATCGTCTTTTTTATACTCTTCTATCATTACAGTACCGTTCTGCCATTTTCTATTTTGTAAACTTGGGCTCACCCAAAACCTTCTCGACCTTTTGTATTTTTTTCTTATTAAAATAAAAATTACAACGGCAGCGGCAGTGCTGATAATTTCCTTATTCATTATGTGAACTCACAACCAAGAATGATGACTGGCGGATTTGCTCGGCTTGTGCCGGCGGCTTGTATTGCCGGCGGCATAGCCGCAGAGCATAAACCCGCCGGCACTGTGTGTAGCAGCCCTTATAAGGCTCAGTTACATAAATAAGCATTTGGTAATTACAGATTTGCAATGACAATGTAGAACGCTTCGATTCATTGTCAAACAAGTATAAGGAATTTTCCAGATATAAGTAATATAAAAAGCTCAAATATTGAATGCTTTGTCAAAACAAGTAGAAATGGCTCAGTAAAGAAAACTTTGATCAATTATGACAAATTAAGCAAAGATTTTGGACCTATTATAGATATGTATTCAACACAACCAGTAATTAACAGATTGTAATGTATGTAATGTATTTTGTCTGTGGTTCTTCCCTTCTTCCGCTATCATTGAATGTGGATTGCTGTGTGCTGTGTGCGAAATAAAGTTTATAGTAAAAAGGTACTGAATATTATTATTGCAACGAAGAAAACCCACGTACACAAGAAGTTCACCACCTTTGGATATGTAGTTAAGAATTTGAGATGTAGTGAATGAGAATGTTGTACTAATGACATTTTATTGCTTCCTCACAGTTTGAATTTAAAAAAGCAACAAATTACAAAAAGCATTGACAAATTCTTCCTTTTACACATTCAAACTAAATGTAATTTCTTCATTTGTACTTTTCCTTAGTCTAAGATATTAACCAGTGAACAAATACATTTACTTATTGTACAACTTGACATGTCATCATAATGATGCATTTTTTATATTGTTGGGACTATTCCTTAAGTCCGACATAGTCCTCATAGAGCCAAAATATCATCAAAACATAGAGCCGGTCCTATCTTATCCATACAAGATGGATTGACAACCTCAAAAAAGTCGCGGGAAGCCGAACACAAGCAGCATAATTTCGTGTAGTGTGGTGATGCCGCGAAGAGATCTATGTCTAGCAGTGGACCTCCATCGATTGATCAAGTTATTCAAATAATTATTAAATTTAATTTTTTTTATTAATGAGCATCAAATTTTATTTTAGTTTGTCTATAACAAACATATTCTAAGACATACCCATACAAGATATATAGCTTGGCAAAAATGTTCTGGAAAAGAACTAAAATTTTTGGCAACACTACGACTGTTACATCAAGTCAAGTACATGTAGCGTCATTTAAAAGAGTTTCTTATTATTGTTTGCGTTTATTTTCAACTTAAGTGTTATTGTAGTGTTATTGGTGACTGATAGTGTTCACAATGAATAGACGTGTTATCCGCAGCTCCGCAAGATAGATTATTTATAAAGTGTACCTGAGATGAAAGAAATATTACAGACATACTCGACAAGTTAGGTCACTCGATTTATTTTACAACACTAGACTTGGCATCCGGTTTTCACCAAATTGAGTTGGACCCTGAAGACATCCCAAAAACCGCTTTCAGTACACCTTATGGACACTACGAATTCTAACGCATGCCATTTGGTCTCAAAAACACCCCCGCTACCTTCCAACGTGTTATGGATAATATTCTTTACGGATTACAAGGTGAACGCTGCTTTGTATATCTGGATGACATTGTAGTATTCGCTTCAAGCCTCTAAGAACACGAAGAAAAGCTTCGTGTAGTATTTAAACGATTACAAGAATTTCATCTCAAACGGGGAGGGTCAAAAATTTTGCAAGGGTCCAATATGGACCCTAAAATGAAAATGATTACGTCGGTGGACCCTCGCCTGGACGCGTTCCTCGCGTTTCTCCAGGCAAAATTCCCGAATATTCTCGACGAGTTTGAGAAATTCAGGAGGTCTCCATCTAAGGCGACCTCGGGAGAGGGCCCATCCTCCCCATCTCCCGATTCTCCTCCCGAGACCGAAGCATGTAGCCCGAAGTCGGCTACCGAATCCTCCGATATGGAGACTGAAGAGGCATCGGAGTCAGAACAGAGTTCTGACTCTGCCCAGACGTCCTCAAATTCGGACGAGGACTCGCAGTCGGAGTCTGAAAAAGAGGACGGTTTTACAACCGTCCAATCCAAGAGCCAAAAGCGGAACCTTAAGGCCCCGAAAGCAGTTCCACCCAAGAGGGTGGTAAGCGAAGTCGGCTCATCAGCCAGCCCGCCTTCTCAAAAGGCTCGAGTGGTTAAGAAAACCACAAAAGCCAACAAGACTCTTTCCGACATTTCCGAAGACGCTCCAATGACGGAGCGCAAGGAAAAGGTCCCCCCCCCCCTATACATTAGGGAAAAAGAAAAATGGCAGTCGTTACTGCCCACTATTGACGCCCAGTCAAAAGCATTCCAAGCCGCACGGTCTACGGTTATTAGAATTAAGGTGCAGTGTCCCACCTCATCAGACCATCGGAGTCTTTCTGCTCTCCTCAGAGAGAAAGACATCCAATACCACACATACGCCTTGGAAGATGAGCGCGAACTTCGCGTAATCTTCAAAGGCCTCCCCGTTGGGCTCGAAACCGAGCACATTAAAGATGACCTTTTAGGGCAGAACTTACCGGTGAAACAGGTTCACCGGATGTTCAATAAAAGGCAGAAGACTCCATACGAGTCCTGTCTTGTGATTCTTGACCTCAGCGATGAGGTCAAGAAAATTTTCAATATAAAATCTATCTGCAGACTATCCGGTCTGAAGATTGAAGTCCCGCGCAACCGAGGGGCTATCGGTCAGTGTCACCGATGCCAGCTCTTCGGGCATTCTGCCAGAACACATGCCGATAGCGATCACTATCGCTACGGAGGACACCTTCCTGATGGCCCGGCCTCCTCAAACAGAGTGAACGGGGACACCTTTAAAGCGGAGCTCTCAAGACTGACATCCAAACCGGTTACAACATCCGAAGAAGTAGAAGCGACAGTCTCCTTAACCGCCGATGCCGTGACAAAGGCTGAAGAGAAAGCTGCCATCACCAATCCGCCTCGACTATCCGGGCGTTACGATTTATTAACGTATTCGCTCATCTGTATGCTTCGTAAAAAACGCTACGTCGACTTTGGGCGCAAAATCGCTGCCCGCGGGTTAAAAAGGAACTAAACCATTTAAGAGAGGAGGTGAGACAAAGAGGCGACGCGACGGGCGAGAGGGCGACACCACCCGGATTAAAACCACCTGATGAAGGCTATAAGGTCTGGGAGCTACCATTCCCAGACCTCCCTACCGAAATTGACATCTCTTAGGTCACCCAGTTGACCTGGGCTCACGGCCAAAAGGCCGACCACCCCCCTTAGGTCACCTAGCTGACCTCAGCCTACGGCCGAAACACATGCCAGGCTTAAGTGCCCGAGAGTACCGGCCCGGGCAAAGATTTCCTCGAGGCCCGTACCTCCCTTCCCCCCACTCCGGGAGTAAGCGTGATGACCATTATAAATATAGGTGAGACGCGCTTTTGATAGCGATCGTTGGGACACCACTGTCGATCGAGCCTCTAAGAATGACAAACCCCTTTATCGTCAGCCACTATATAAACAGAAAAGGTTTCTTATATACGAGTATGTTTAATTATTTCATTTTTTAAAATAATTTAATTGAAAAATATGTAATATTTTTATTAATTTCTATGACTACGAGTTTTTATGAAATTTTAAACTAAATATATTTTAAAATGTAAATTCCTGTTAACAATAATCAACAAAAGAATTGGATATTACAAGGAAGCTAAGGATATTAAATTGTTCATGTAAGCCTATAATATAAGCAACTTAAAAGACCAAAGAAAACAAACCAGTGTTAGCCTTTATATTGAGCGAAAACAAAAACAAGGATGGTAGTAAATAAACTCAAGCTAACCAGCTCAGAATATTCTGCATTAAGCTGAAGGAGCATCTATTGTGCCTACCCTAAGTGGCGTCGGCACTGTTTCATTTGTAATTCCCAAAATCTTGGACAAATACAAATTCTAACTTTGTTACTAATATAATTTTTTCAACAAATCGAGGAACTAAGTCCCTTAAAAGAACCTTTTATCTTGCAAAAACAAACAATTGCTATAAGTTATTACCAGACAAAGATAGTCAGTCAGTCATACAAAATTAAAATACACTAATGTCCTACTAATATTATAAATGCGAAAGTTTATGAGTATGGTTTGTGATGTATGTTCGTTACTCTTTCACGGCGAATCCTCTAAAGAAATATTAATGAAATTTGACACAATTATCCATAACATATAAGATATAGAAATTCTGTTAAATCTACAGAAATAGGATGACACTAAAAACGCCGTCTATTATCAACCATCACGCGACAACAGTTTATGCGAACGAAGTCGCGGGTAAAAGCTAGTATTTGATAAACGAAACAGATTCACACCTGTCAATATCATTGCTCATCATGTTACTTAGCAATTATATTATTATCGAAGAGATCTAATGTTTATTCCAAATATATTAAGACTAATACAAGATGGAAATTTATTCTTTAACAATAATGCTGAATTTGATGACATCTAGGTTAATGAAAAAGACAGAAGAGCAATGAACACATTTATCCTTTATTAATATGCTCAGTTTACTATAATTATAACTCTATGATACAAGACATCTAGGTTAATGAAAAAACAAAGAAGAGCAATGGACACATTTATGCACCATTAATATGCTCAGTTTACTATAATTAAAACACTATAATACAAGATGGAAACATATTCTTGAACAATAATACAGAATTTGATGACATCTAGGTTAATGAAAAAACTAAGAAGAGCAATGAACACATTTATCCTTTATTAATATGCTCAGTTTACAATAATTATAACTCTATCATACAAGATGGAAACATATTCTTGAACAATAATGCTGAATTTGATGACATCTAAGTTAATGAAAACGACAAAGAAGTGCAACGGAGACATTTATCCACCATTAATATGTTCAGTTTAATATAATTAAAACTCTATTAGTGGTCCTTGTGACTTTGTTCATATCAACTTTCATGTTAGAATACCCTTAATTTTGTATTTTATCGTTATTTCCTGTTCCTGCATGAAAAATAGTAATTTTACTTTCCTATATGTGAAGTCTCGTATATAAAAATCAATCGTACCATATTTCATTATAATTGCTACAGTGCATTAACTATAAGACCATAACAAGACTTCCAAGACAAGGCAGAACAGACTTCCAAGACAAGGCAGCACAGACTACAAAGACAAGGCAGCACAGACTACAAAGACAAGGCAGAACGGACTTCCAAGACAATTCAAGATACTCCCTCATTAAAAATATTAGTACAAATAATTTTAAGCAGTGAGTGGACTAGACACTAATACAAATACTGAAAGAGGTAGCAAGTAAATTTACTGTTACTGACAGTTTAAACAGAAAACCTTTCAGAATTAATGTGAGCAATGAAATGGAAATTAAATTGATATTTTTGAAATAACCATTATATACATTTATATTTTTTTTATTTTTAAGTTAAATTTTTACCAATTAACTTTGTACAATTTATTAATCACATTGTTATGTAAGGAAACTAGATAAAATAGTCCCATTATGATATTTTGACTTATTTTTTGTTATAGATTTTTAATGAAATTTATCCCATTCACTATATTTAAAAAATTTATTAGGGTTGTAATTCTATCTATCTATATATCTATTAAATATCTAGATTCGGTCCTTTATGTGGATGCTAATATTGACTTGGACGTGACACATAGAATTAATGTAACTTGGAGAGCGTGCTCTGTGACCGCCGTATGCCGATAAAAACCAAAGGCAAAGTCTACAGAACAGCAGTCAGACCTGCCATGATGTACGGTGCCGAATGCAGTGCGATGAAAAAAGCGCATGAACAACAGCTTCATGTTAACGAAATGAAGATGTTGAGAAGGTCGGTTGGTATAACGAGACTCGATAAAGTCCGTAATGAACACATCAGAGGAAGCTACAAGGTCGCTCCCATCGCCGACAAGGTCAAGGAATCCCGCTTTAGTCGGTACGGGCATTTCATGAGACGCTAGGAAGACTATGTCGTGAAGAAAGCCTTTGGTCTGCCAGACAAAAAGAGAGGCATAGTTCGCCTGCTTGTTACGTGGTGGTCCATATTATCAAAAAACTTAAAGCAAGCCCAGTTGAATGAGGAGACAATCCAGGATCGATAGACCTGGCGCATGAAAATGTGGAGGGCAGACCCCAAACAATGGGAACAGTCACAGAAAGAAGTTGTAGTTTTTAATATTTTCATTTTATTCATTTAAATTAATATTTTAATTTATTATTTTAGCTTTATTCATGTTTTAAATATTGGTTTGTTTCATTACAATAAAACTATTTTTTTTTGTTAGGTGTTGAATTAAGTTGTTACTTTTGTTATTGATTGTTGAATTCTTGTTTTTATTACAGTTAACACGTTGAACGCCATGACGGACACCATGTGTCCAACAGCATACTTTCCTCAGGGGCCTCCTTAAAAATCGAAACTGTTCCAAAAAATATTGAAGTTTTTTTTTGCTAATACTGTAATGAAATAACTTTTTAAATGATAGGCAACTTACAAAAACTGTAATATATGAATTATTTTTGAGATAGCGAATAGCAGACACCAGTGTCCGTCGCGGGTCACGCTGTCGGGCCCCCCACCTTACGTCGCCCGCGCCGGTAAGCCGCGGCGAGACGAGTCGCTCGGTCGTTTGCCTTTACGCTTGCGTCGGAATATGACATGTTTGTATAAATAAAGAGAGAGTTCAGTCAGATTTTGTAGCATAATGGAAGATTTTGATAATTTTGAAGTGACACAAGAAGATTTAGAACAAATCGATGATATTGAAATAAAGTTATTGAATTCAAGTTTTCACATATCTTCCGGAGATGAGGATGAGACTTATCTAGTATCGCAGCCGAACAAACGTCGTCGTTGCCGTATCATCTACTCCGAAAGTGACGATAGTAAGTCAGAAAATGCTGCATCTGTTTTGCCAGAACGCTCACAAATTGATGAAAGTACATGGGGACCGCCAAAAGGTAAACAACGTCGTTTAATTCCATTTACTGACATTTCGGGGCCGTCGCATGCTATACGTTCCACAATGATGAGTAAGTCTCCAGCTGATTTTTATTCGCTTTATGTCACTGATGCGATGTTAAATTTTATTGTTTCTGCTACTAACCAATACGCTATTGAACAAATAACCAAGAATGACGCTTCTGCTGGTGCGCGGATTAGACAGTGGTTGCCTACCAATCTTGTGGAGTTAAAAAAACTCTTTGGCTTGCTTCTCTTCATGGGTGTGGTAAAGCTTCCAAAATTGTCGGATTATTGGTCAAGAGACGAAGTTATTAGTCACCCTTTTCCAAGAACTGTTATGTCACGTAACCGTTTCGAAATATTACTTCGTATGTTGCATTTTTCTGAAAATGACGAAGAAAATAAGACCGACCGTCTTCATCGCGTAAGAAAGCTCATGAACGAATTGAATATTCCTTTTCGACAATATTTTACTGCTAACGAAGATATCTGCATCGACGAGAGCATGGTGCCATTTCGTGGTAGAATCATATTCAGACAGTATAATAAAAATAAGCGCCATAAGTACGGTGTCAAATTATTCAAATTGTGCTCTGTTCCTGGATATACGCACAAAATAAATGTCTACGCTGGAAAAAGTGGCGCTGACAATACGATACCCGCAAATGTTGTCATGGATTTGTGCAAAGATTATGTTAACAGGGGACACACTTTGCACACTGATAATTGGTATACCAGCATAAATTTGGCTCGGAACGTTTTAGATAAACAAACTCATCTTGTGGGGACGATCAGGAAAAACAGGCGGGGTCTGCCTAAAAAAGTTATTAGCACCAAACTTAAGAGGGGGCACTACTATGCTGAGGAGAGTCGTGATGGAATAACGGTGTTGAAATGGAAAGACAAGCGCGATGTCCTTCTTTTGTCCACAAAGAGATCACAAAACGCGGCAACGTCGTGAGAAAGCCGACAATCGTCTTAGATTATAACAAGGCTACAGGAGGCGTGGATTTAGCAGACCAGATGGCTTCTTATTCAACCCCACTACGCAAATCAATTCGATGGTATAAAAAGATTGCCATAGATATGCTTCTGAATATAGCTCTGATCAATAGTCATGTTTTGTACCAGTCTGTTAACAAAAAGAAAATAAAAGTAACAGATTTTAGGATTAGTCTTCTTAAAATTTTTTGCACGAGCCAAAAGAAGACGAACCAGCGCCTACAAGGTCGAAAAGACAGAAACACGTTTTGGCAAAATTTTACGGCCCGTCTAGAAAAACTAGACGAAACTGTGGGGAATGTTACAAGACGAATGTCAAAAACATAGGTCGCCAAGAAGCACGGAACAAGACGAGAAAAGTGAACACATTCTGTAACGTTTGTCCTGAAAAACCTGTTTTATGCCATAGCTGTTTTTTTAAATTACATTCTTAGATTTTTTTATACTAAAGGCCTAGATTATAAGTACATTTTTATTTTGCTAGGTATTTCAAAAGATTTACAGATTTTTATGAATGTTGTGGTTAGTGGTAGTTTTTATTGACTGATTTTTAAGACTTATAATTAAGATTAAGATGAAACTATTGTGATTGTGATTTTGTGATTGTAATACTTTTGATCTCTTTATTTTCAGAATGTCTATATATCTTAAAGATATTTGTTGTGAACAAAATGAAACAGGCCTACATCTGTTCTCATGGCATAGACGTTTACATTTTGTGATACTACCATCATTCTTTATAATATTGTTAAAAACTGGCAATTTTTAAGAAACAAATATATGAAAATATTATGACTATATATTTTTCAGTTACGGTGTTAGTACAAACGTATTTTAATAAATAGGTAGCATTTTATATTTACTTACATTAGACCCTTTTTTGTTTACCTACGACACATTTGGCAACAACTTGGTGAAAAGACCATAATTTCTAAGTCTTTTTAAATTTATTTGTGCCAAACGGCCAGGCTATACTGTGGGGCCGCGCGGGTCACCTGCCTACGTAAAAATAGTAGAAACGCTGTCCGTCGGCCGTCTAGAGGCTTCTGAAGTGATCGAAGTTACGCGGACACACGGTGTCCGACGCGGCGCCTTGGACCCGACATACTGGCGGGCACATGGTGTGCCGCGGCTCACTAGCCTAATCATGATTTTTAATGTGGCGTTCAACGTGTTAATACAATAAACAAAAATATCAAAGAAAAAATATTTTTCGAATGATAACTATTGATAATGATCAGATATCACAAAAATAAAATAAACAAGACCACCAAACGAAATACCTCTAAGAAAATAACCACTCATGGTTACCTATCACAGCAGACAGTATATCTTAGAAATGTCAAAATTTCCTATAGAAACCTTCCAATGTATACACATATAATAAATCTTGTATCTTTATAAAACATCTATAATTTAAAATTACTTATAGTCACAGCGTAATTACCCCTGGCCTCATTATTATTATAATACATAGTATTTAAGTTTTTTTTTTTAACAGTGTAGGTTATACTGTACAAATAAATATGTACATAAATGACAGTATATACAAATCATATTAGTTCTATTATCATTGATTATTTGGTTTATTATTTTTAGTCAAGTATATGATTATTGTATGTAATTGTAACAACGACTTGTGCCCATGTATTCATCACACAACAATTGTTTTAGCTCTATTTATATTTCATTGTATTTTTTGTTTTGTTTCATTGTAATAAAACTTTGTTTCTTTGTACAATTTTAGAATTAAGTTATTTTTAATTGTTTTTATTGATTGTTGAATTATTTTCATTGGTATTAAATTCATAATATTATCACCAATACTAAGACTTACAACCATAATATATCATATACCAAATATCAGATATCAAAATAAAATTGAACAAGACATTGACAATTTAAGACAATAACTATCCACGCTGAAAGTACAACTTATGACCATAATATATTGATCATACAATAGACCAGATATCATGATAAAATAAAATTGAACAATATGTAGATATTATTTGAAAAAATAACCAGCCAAGCAGAAACTACAACTTATGGCCATGCGATAATGATCACACAATATACCAATTATCACAATAAAATAAAATTGAACAAGATGTACATAATATTTCCTTTAAATAATTGAGTACAATAAGATTATAAGAAAATAACAACCTATGCTGAAAACACAAAGATGACAGAATGCTAGACATCTAAAAAAGTTTTAAGAAGCTTTATACTCCTTGGAGGAAGTCAATATCTTTTAACGAGACCTTGGAAGACAATGAGATATGAAAATCAATCAAAAACTGACACCAGACCAATACTTTCGAACATGAGCCTTAAATATGGCAAAAGACTGTGAACCAAACAAGAAAATTTAAAGTTAACAGCTTGAACTACTGTTTGTATTTATTAAATTAAAACTTTGATATACATCATACATATAAACCACGTGCTTTTTATATTAACGTTAAAAAGCATGTACTGTATTATCTATTAATCTCTCATTTCACTACGTTTTAATTTTGATTTTAAAAATAGTTTTATTTGGCATTTTTATTTGAAACCAATACGATTTGAAAACGTTGAATTTTTTATGTTAAGATAATTTAAATTCACCTTGAGGAATAGTGAACATTTGAATAAATTACGCAGCAATGTTTATTTATTTCCTTGGTTTTTTTTTTTGAGTTTAAATGACTAAGGTTTAATTTATTTACTTTACGATCATTTTTTGTTTAGACTCAGAATAGAAAGATGGAGGACCCTTAGTTAAGAAGGGATAACTAAACCCAACAAAGCAAACGACATTAATCTTATTAATAGTTGAATATTTTACACCAAAATTGATTTACTATTAAACCGATATAAAAATTTTCTTTTGTTTAATTTTAATTTATACGTATAAATATGACGAGACGCTACACCTAACACCATTTTTGATTTTGAAAAAGAGATTTTATCATTTTATTCGTAAATCGATTTATTGCCACAACAAAAAATTTGAAATGAGCTTTATTAAGTACTTAGAATCAAGTCTTTTAAAGCCTTTCAGAAATTGTCAATCTTAAAATTACTCAATATATTTAAACTGATTAACAAATTGCTAACAACCAATTTGTAGAAAGATATACTATTTCTGTCTTACAAATAAAATTGATAAAAGGTATAAAAAAAAGAAAACTTTTTAAAAATGCAGTTCAAAAAATCGATTAACTTTATAATAATATATTAAAATTATTGTAACATCGATCATAAAATAGAATTTTAACGTTATATACTTCGTCTATCTCAGATTTATAACTCAGAAAGTCTGTGTGCTTATCTGTTTTTACTATTTCTATTTTTATATGTCTATTTTTACGCTTAACTACAGTAGAAATAGTGATAAATTTAGTAAACTTATATACAGGGCTAAAAAGAGGATTAATAGGATATAAGAAGAGGAGCGCCATTTTTTCTTTGAGAAGAGGACCAAAACACATAATCTAATGTAATCTTAATTTTAATTCTATTGTATTTAATTAAAATTATTGTATGACTTAAATGTAGCAAGTATAAATTACGCCAAACAAAATTAGCTTTTTATAATCTGTCACCATTTAATATTTATATATACACTGTCCATTATATTAACCATCTTTTGACAGATTGACGATTTACATATTTAGTGATGTCCTAAAGATTCTCGTATGCGATACCATTCCGATTATAGTACCTACTATCATTAATCGAATTACGTACCTAAGTAATTCGATTAATGATAACCTACGTAAACTAATAACAGATATAGAAATCAACATTTTGATTTAATATTGCCTTAGTTTTTTGAAAATAAATGTTAATCCGTGTGTATTTATTATAATCATAAAAAATATATTATACATCAACTGGCAACATCAACAGACCTTCCGCTCGGCCGCCATTTTGACGTGATCTGTCACTCTCAACGAAACGCCCGTGATAGTCACACGCATTTACGTTCGCTGAGTGTTCTCTCGCATCTGTTACACCTTGAGTTAAGTAGCTTTATTCCTCGGAAAAACTTTTGTGAAACTTATATTAATTTATCGTGAAAATGCCGAAAGGACGTGTGTTGAAAGCACAATCGAGACAGTTAGTGTTAAAACTTCATGAGTATTTTGAGCAAGAAAATCAAAATGGCGGACCTCTTATACCTATCACGCAAGTCCGAAACCGTGTTGCAGCCGCGTTGGGGATCAGTCTATCAACTGTGACTAAAATCACTACTGATGCCTACGGCAGGAGCGGCTTGGAGCAAAACAAACCATCTACACCAAAAAGAAAGCGCCGGGCTCATAAGGTGACAGCTGTTGATGACTTTGACGCTGACGCTATTCGTCGTCATGTATATGATTACTACTTGAGAAAAGAAATTCCAACTTTGAGAAAACTTATTGTTTCTTTGAAAAGAAGTGGTCTATTTCATGGTGAAAAATCTTCTTTGTCAAAGTTTTGAACACAATTGGCTTTTCATATAAAAAGTTAAATAAAAGAAAATTATTAATGGAACGCACAGATATAGCTATAGCACGTTGTGATTTTTTAAGAGAGGCAAAGAAAATACAAGATTGGGCAAATATTGTTTTCACGGATGAAACATGGCTCAACGCTAACCACACACTATCTCGTTTCTGGACTGATGATACTGCTGATTCCACTTCCTCAGTACCAATGGGAAAAGGTGAGCGCCTAATCATTTGCCATGCAGGTACAGCAAAAGGATTTGTACAAGACGCACTGTTGGCATTTAAATCGAAGAAATCAAATGACTACCACGAAGAGATGAATGCAAATGTGGATGAAGAGTGGTTCAAAAAAATGCTCATTTCATTGGAAGAACCATCAATAATTTTTATTGATAATGCGCCCTACCACTCCCGTCAAATTGACAAAATGCCAACACAGGCTAATAAAAAGCATGAAATAATTAATTGGCTTCGGGACAGTGGAGAAAATGTGGTGGACTCAATGTTAAAAGTTGAATTAATAAAAATATTAAAAACCAAAAAGAGAGCAAAACGCTATGTAATCAATGAAATGGCAGCAGAATATGGCCATACTGTTCTTCGGATTCCTCCATACCACTGCCAGTACAACGCAATAGAACTTATATGGGCACAAGTAAAAGGGCATGCTGCGAGATGCAATACAAGCCCCCCATTAACGGCGAATAAAATGTTGCAATTGCTAAAAAATGCTTGCACCCACGTAACGGCCGAGAACTGGGCAAGTGTGGTGGAAAGAACTAAAAGAGTAATATTCTCTGATTGGGAACGTGATATTGCGTTTGATAATATATTATCTACACAAGAGCTAATAATAACTGCTACTGAAGACTCCTCATCGGAGGAGTCTAGTGTTGATTATCATTCCGACGACTCGTGCTAATAAAATAAATTAAAATATCCTGATTGTTTTATTTGTATTCATGTATTAACTAAGAAGAAAGTAAAACTTTATATAATGTTATTAAATGTCTTTTAATACTCGTAACATCGATTTCTACCGATTATTTTTAATCTGTGGCATAATCGTAGTAACCATTATGCGTGACATCACTAAGTGGGCGGTACCCATCCATAAAGTACAAATATTATTTGTATGATATTTGTACGTAAGCAATACAAAACTTAATGAGCGTGAGCTGTCAAAAGACTGATAATATGATGGACGCAGTATAGTGTTACAAACTTAATGACATTAAAAAATTTTGAATAAAAATATTTTACAATCTTTTTATATGGTTATTTCTAATTACTATTGTGGATGAAAATTTTATGTATATTTTTAAATTAAAAATATTTTTTACTTATTGCCATACTTCATTCAGATTGGAAAAAATTATATATTAAAATTTATAATTTGATTACAAATAAAGCTAACCACTAACAACTTCACAGTTATTATACTAGAGAAGGGGCTAGAAGTTGGCTAGCTTAAATGATTCTATCGAAAATAAAGAGAAAACCAATGAGTTTTATTATCTGTCTCATTTTTATATGTGATTATACAAAAGATAATTAATTATATGAATTTCCTCTTCCGTCTTTTTTTATTATTTCGGCACTTTAACTTTTTTGTCTGCTCTATATGGCTCCCAACTCTAATACTTAACTCTATGAACAAATTTCGTTCTTGTCAGAAATTCCCCGACCAGAGACCGTTTGTTTATAGTAAACTATAGTAGGTATCCATCGTTTAGCTAATAGTCTATGGTATTTTTAATCATAGATTACTAACTATATTTTTAATCATATAATATTTAGTAAAAATAATACGCATAAATTAAAAAGTTCATATACTTTTTTAGTGTCCATTAAAAATATAGTTTGCCAGCTTATTATATTATAGATTGTTGGAAGTTGACATAACTTTTTGCACAGACCAATTATCAACATTCTCAATTTTCACTCTGGAATCATAAATGCGTGTGATAAAAAAAAAGACGCTTGGTTATCATAAATGGACTACATATCTTACACTGAAAGAATTTTTCTAATCTGTCCAGTAGGTCCTGAGATTATTGAAACAAACAAACTTCATCTTCAGTTTTATATATTATTATAGATATTGATGACAATATGCGACGAATAAATTTGGAAATGTTTTAGATATTTAATTGCACTACGCTATCCTATTCTATTACTCACTTTTTAATTTTTTTTAAAGTTTTTAGGAGACATTATACACGGAGGATTAGTAAAGTGTCATTATTTTTTTTTAATATTGAATATTTGTGACTATCCCATCCATACACCATATTTGCTCCCTTAAATTTATTTAAGCTTCCTATGAAATTTACATCAATCTTAAATGATATGCACCTAATGTTAAAAACCCCAGAAAAATTTATCTTATTCAACAAGCTTCCAAGCAACTTGTTGGAAAATCCCTGTAACTAACTGATAATATAATGATGCCAAGTTATGTTAGGGAAAACTAGTTATTTCATTTATTTTTTCATGTATATAATAAAAATGAATTTCCGCCGTGTGGTATCCGGCTGAGTAGAATAGACCAACCTCTTTCTTTCCGAGGTGTCGTATAAGGCGACTACTGTTGAAGAAAATATTAATGATAAGAAAGCTTGGATTTAAAATACAACCAGCTGCGCACAAGATATTTTAATTATTGATTTGTAAAATAAATACGTATATATTATTACAATTGGTAATTATTTTTCTAAAGAGTGACCGTCGAGTTTCTTGCTGGTTCTTCTCGGTAAGGGAAGAGTAACCTTTCTGAACCTGTATTCGTAGTTATTGTATAGAACCGGCTATACTCACGTCTTATTCTATCGGGTTAGCCCGACTAGTTTCGAACCCATCCGGGGCACTTATTCATGAGCTCTTTACACGACGTTATCGCGGCGGGATAAGGGCAGGACGCAGTGTCCTGCAGCTCGCTGGGCGCGACTCGTGGGTGGCGGGGGTGCGGGGGGACACGGTGGCGGCGGTGGCCGCGCCTCTTCCAAGTGTTCCCTGTCGCTCTGGTCTTCGTCATCGCATGCACGGATGAAGTTTGTGCACGCGACGCTTACGGTGTCGGGTTCAAAGCGGTCTTTATATGAACCGGTAGTGTCAATAATCGGTTTCCACGCCGGAGGTAGTGTCCATCCACCGTCTCTGTTAAAATTCGGGTACCGGCCAATTTCAATGGCTTCTCGTATTTTTCTAGGTACTAGAAATTTTTCCCTGGATAATACGGAAGCCTTGTCGAACCTGATGTAGTGGTTAGTACCCGAATCTTGGACATGCTCCGCTATGGCCGAACCATTGGTGTCCATATTCTTGACACTACGAATGTGCTCTGATATCCTCGTACTGATGTTACGACGAGTTTCGCCTATGTAATTCCTCCCACAGCCGCAAGGAATCCTATAAACACCAGGCACGCTAAGTGGATCCGGATCTTTCGGTGAACGCAGCAGGCTACGTATTTGACCAGGAGGACGGAATATCGTCTTGATATTGTACTTCCGACGGAGATAGTGGCCTATCTTATCCGTCACTCCCTTAACATACGTTAAATAAGCAGGCGACCGTGCTGCTTCTACCGATTTTCGCGATTTCCTGTTTTGTGCTAAACGATAACACTGGCGCCAGTTATAGCCGTTGCTTTCTAACGCCAGTTTTATTTGATGTAATTCCTGTCCCAGGTATTGCGGGTCACACAGGTTTAAGGCCCTGTTTATCAAAGTTCTAGGGAGAGAAGAAAGATGCGAGGGGTGATGATGCGAACTGGCGTGTAAGTATTTGTTGGTGTGAGTGGGTTTCCGGTACACCGTTGTAGACAACTTACCGCCAGGCCCTCTTATGACCATGACGTCAAGAAATGGCAGTCTTCCATCCTTTTCTTCCTCCAATGTGAACTTCACCTTATCATATAATTGGTTTAGGCACAGTAACAAGTCTAATACTTTATCTTATTGGCCGGTACCCGAATTTTAACAGAGACGGTGGATGGACACTACCTCCGGCGTGGAAACCGATTATTGACACTACCGGTTCATATAAAGACCGCTTTGAACCCGACACCGTAAGCGTCGCGTGCACAAACTTCATCCGTGCATGCGATGACGAAGACCAGAGCGACAGGGAACACTTGGAAGAGGCGCGGCCACCGCCGCCACCGTGTCCCCCCGCACCCCCGCCACCCACGAGTCGCGCCCAGCGAGCTGCAGGACACTGCGTCCTGCCCTTATCCCGCCGCGATAACGTCGTGTAAAGAGCTCATGAATAAGTGCCCCGGATGGGTTCGAAACTAGTCGGGCTAACCCGATAGAATAAGACGTGAGTATAGCCGGTTCTATACAATAACTATGAATACTACTCACGATAGTTTAAATTTAAAAACCTGTATTCGATTGTAATTTGATGATTCATAAGTTTTTGTAACAGCCAACTTGAATAAAGAATAATTATAATTCGCATTTATACATTCGTTGCTTAGTAGAAAGAGCAGAATAGACCATCCTCATTTCTTACCGAGGTGTCGTAAAAAGTAACTATGGTAAGTTGACTAACCGTGTGGTATCCGACTGAATAGAATAGACCACCCTCATATGTTACCGTCGTGTCGTAAAAGGCGTCTAATCTAAGTTGATGCGTCGTGTGGTATCCGACTGAGTAGAATAGACCACCCTCGTTTCTAACTGAATGGGTCGTAAAAGGCGACTAAGGTACGTTGACCCACCGTGTGATATCCGGCTGAGTAGAATAGACCACCCTCATTTCTTACCAATGTGTCGTAGAAAGCAACTAAGATAAGTTGACTCACCGTATGGTATCCCACTGAGTAGAATAGACTACCATTTTTTTTACTAAGGTGTCGTAAAAGGCGACCCCACCTAGAGTGGGAAGGGGATAGGACAGGGAGATGATGAGATTTATAAAATAAAATGAATATATTGAACTCACACGGTCTTCCGTCCCCAGTGCAGCTTAATGCCACTCGGCGGTTTATTTTTATAAATCTATTCAATGTCATCATCCTGCTGCCCTTATCCCACTCAAAGTGGGGTCGTCACAACAAGTTGTTACAAGATTTAGCGACGTATTTTACGACGGGCCGCCTGCCTGACGTCAATTTACCTTAGTCGTTTTTTACGACTCCTCGGTAAGAAAGGTCTATTTTACTCAACCGGAAACCACACGGTTGGTCAACTTACCTTAGTCGCCTTTTACGATAACTTGATTCAATGTAAATAAACGTAATGAACAGAGGCTAATGAAAGCGATCGCAATGGTGATCGTCTTCAATACATAATGCGACATTACGACTGCATTACGCAATCGATCGTAGACACGTTTGTACCAGGAAAAACTTTATAATATAAATAACCAATGCCGTATATGGGCACAGGTCAAAAGTAGTTTGTAGTCAGTGAGGCGCAGTTTGTGATTATATTATGGTATGTTATCTTTAATATTTTAGGGCCTATTTCACAAGTTACCAAAAATTGTTAGTTAGCTTATTCGGAACATATCTCACACATATCTCGGTGTTGGGAATAATTCCAAGAATAGTATTTTATCATTATCATTTATTCCATGAGTAGTATTTTACTTATTATTGTTTATTCTTTATTTTCTTAGTTCGAAATGACACCATTATTCTTTCCCTGTTATTTTTCTGTTGCCGTGGAGACGCGGCCCCCGGTGTTGCCGCCTTCTTTTACTAGAATTCCCAACACTCGGAATTTTGCGTTTCTCAAGTTTCTCATAGGCTTATTCAGTACTTGAAGTAGGTAATAAGTTAACAGGTACATCATGTGGCTGTTATTTTATTTATCTGCTGGATAGTAAATACCTATTTCAAAATGGCCGCGATTTCATATTTTTTGAAATGTTCACTTTATATCTTTTTAGAGACATTTATATGTTACTTTTTTACGTTTATTTGTCTGTTAACTATCCGAGACTTTATCATTAATTGTAAACAGGCCCTAAACGTGTAAATCTTGTATATATATATTTTTCTGAATTTTGGAAACGGTTTCAACGATTTTCATGAAATTCATCATGTAGGTGGATGGGAGGGATAAATAGATCTAGCTAAGTTTCATTTTACAATAATGTCGTTTTAAGCCTTTTTTCGGGAATTAAATGGTCAATGGGTCAATTTACCTTAGTGTCCGTTTACGAAACCTCGGTAAGAAATTAGGGTGGTTTATTCTACTCCGCCAGATAACACTGGGTGGGTCAACTTACCTTAGTTGCTTTTTACAACACGTCGGAAAGATATGAGGGTGATCTATTCGACTCAGTCGGAGGCTTTGTTTTATAATAAAAGTTTTTAGGACTTTGTTTTATAATAAGTATAGACAGATGTTACTCCAGTGTAAGCTTTCAATCGTGCCATATTTTATCAATATTGGTCCAGCGATTTAGCAGTGTACAAGACGAACTTTCGCATTTTTAATATCATATTAATATGGATTTATTCATTTAATACAAGTTCTGGTGTATCCATGAATATTTCTGTGTATGAGTTAACGATATAGGTGTCATCGTATTACATTAGTATCGATGGAATTTCCCTTCGGCTATATCACTTGTAACTTCCTTATTGATAACATTATATCAACTTCGTTCTGTATCTTTTGTAACACATTCAATGCCAAATACAAGGCGCCGTGTGGACGTCAGGGGACGCATATACGGCGCTGTTTGGACGTCGCGGGTCGCATACACAGCGCCGTGTGGACGTCGGGTGCCGCATACACGGCACCGTGTGGACGTCGCGGGTCGCATACAAGGCGCCGTGTGGACGTCGCGGGTCGCATACACGGCGCCGTGTGGACGTCGCGGGTCGCATACACGGCGCCGTGTGGACATCGCAGGTCGCATACACGGCGCCGTGTTGACGTCGGGGGTCCGCATACACGGCCCTTTGTGGACGTTGGGGGCCGCATACACGGCGCCGTGTCTCATTACCCAACTGTTTCTATGCATCAGTATCAGTATAAATTCAAATTCATTTATTTATTTAGTATTTGGGTGACCGCTACTTTTGTAAAGGCAAAAAAATGCAAAAATAATAACAAAAAAGCGCCGGTAACATGTGGGAGTCGATCCCGGGTTTTGAACTTAGTTGGTCCGCCAGTTACCCATTGGGCTATCACAGCATTACGTATGACAGCTTAAATATCATTGACATTTAATTCTACATTTTATCATTATTTCAATGCTTGAAAACAGCATTTTTTTAAAATGAAGAATGAATGTTTAAAAAGTAGTAAAGTAGCGGCCTGTTACTATCCCACTGTTGTGAATAGACCTCTTCTCTCCGTTTTGTTAAATTAAAAAAATACTAAATTTTACATTGAGTATATCAAATTCTATTTTTGCCGTAAAATGTCAAGTCAGCGTAGCTTATTCGGGGAACGGGTGGTCGCGAGAAATGAAAATACCTAGGATCGAGCCCTACCTTCCCTATTATTTTTTCTTTTTTTTTTTGAAGTTTCTTTTTTTATCTTTTAAAAAATTACCGACCTAGGCTCGGTCAACCAAGTACATATGTTTTAAATTTCTTAAATTCTACTTTTCAGATGTACAAAATAGTAATAGCCGTTGGTATATTAGCGGTTGTATGCAGTTCTAAGGCCCTGAAGAATGGCGATGATACCACCGCAGCCAATGTCACCACAGACTTAGCTACCACTACAAAATCACCTCTCACTGAAAACGAGAAAGGTAATTATTTAGCGACTACTAATATCCCGCGGTTGCACCTGCGTAATTTTTTTTTTTTTACACCTTATTACATTTTTAAAACGGATCCCGCTTTTTTGAAAATGTTATATAGCCTATGTTGCTCAGTAATGTTGCATTCTAATGGTGAAAGAATTTTTGAAATCGGTGCAATAGTTTTTGTGTGAAAACATTACAAACATATATACAAATTTTTCCTCTTTATAATATTAGTATAGACTAGTAATATCCCGCGGTTTCACCAGCGTAATTTTTATTTTTTTTACACCTTATTACATTTTTATAGCGGAACCCTATTTTTTTGATAGCCTATGTTGCTCAGTAAAGATGCAGCTTTCCAATAGTGAAAGAATTTTTGAAATCGGTCGAGTAGTTTTTGTGTGAAAACATTATGTAATAAAACTATAGTATTAACTTTCCTTAATTATATTTTCGTACATCGTAATCAGTAATCTACTTTACAAAAGATCCCTTATTCCTATTTATTGCTCTTTATCCCTTCATCTCCATCCAACACATCCTTCTTGTAGCTCGCCGCCATCTTATCCCCCCGTCCGCTAAGTTTTGCCGACCGAAAATATCCCGTTACTTTACAATTACAAACATACATACAAATGTTTCCTCTTTATAATATTATTATAGATAAGGTGTTGCAGCAACGTCGCAGTAAAATTATAGCAAAATAATATTCTCATTACTTTTGTGTTATGGACCTCCGCAAAGTAACGCCTAATTCTATAAATTATTACTAGTATTCTATAAAATATTGCAAAAAAGCGAGAGTCACAGAAAATACTGTAAGCGAAAAGTCCAACATTACAATAAATTCAAAACAAAGATTCGATCGCGAAGTTACTAACGACAAATGTCAAGAAATAATTTAAATTTTACAAAACCCGTTTCACTACACGCATTGACATTATATCTTTATAGAAAAAAGTTGATCGCATATTTGTTTTGTCCACTGTTCTTATCTCACTTATTATAAACATGTCACATGATTTTGCTATGTATTTTACGACCGCCCGCCTGACGTTAACTTACCTTAGTCGTATTTTACGACACCTCGGTAAGAAAGTGGGTGGTCTATTCTTATTCTTCCTCTTAACGTGCCATCTCGCGAAGTTCGGCGATCATTAAGGCAATTTTAACTTTCGGTACCGCTGCTCTGAATAGGGAACAAGTATTTTGCCCAACCAATGGCGTGGATTTTTTTTTCTATTTTACTGAAAACAGTAAAATAGACCGAATAGACGAAGGAAAAAAAATCTACGACATCTAATAAAAAACGGACTAGGTATAGAGCTACGCTGTTTTATTGCAATTTGCCACAAAACAAATTTTTTAGAACTCAGTCATATAAATATTCATCTTCTTGTCCTTATCCCACTCTAAATGGGGTCGGTACAACATGTTACAAACATGTTGTCACACGATTTGGCTACGTATTTTACGACCGGCCGCCTGCCTGACGTCAACTTACCTTAGTCGTATTTTACGACACCTCGGTAAGAAAGAGGGTGGTCAATTTTACTCAACCGGATACCATTCGGTGGGTCAACTTACCTTAGTCGCCTTTTACGACACCTCGGTAAGAAATGATGGTGGTCTATTCTACTCAGCCGGATACCACACGGGCGACTTACCTAAGCCGCCTTTTACGACACCTCGGTAATAAATGAGGGTGGTCTGTTCTACTCAGCCGGATACCACACGGCTAGGTCAATTAAATACTAAACGTGCTAAATATCCTTGTTTCTTTTGGGTCCAGGAAACATATCATCATCCTGCTCTTATCGGCACATGTTATAAACATGTTGTCACATGATGTATGACCGTTGGGTTCCCAAATATAATTGAACGTTGACTTTCCTATTTTAGGATCAGGAGTTCCATGTAAATTTGAAGGTGTCGACGGTGTATGCCTCTTACAAATTCACTGCGATGAAAATTCTAACTCGAAAATAGAGAACACAAGGTGATGTACAAATTACTCCTTTTACTAAAAAAATAATTTAAATAGCCGTGTGGTTTCCGGCTGAGTAGAATAGACCACCCTCATTCTTAACCGAGGTGTCGTAAGAAGCGACTGAGGTAAGTTGACCCGCCGTGTGGTATCCGGCTGAGTAGAATTGTCCATCCTCATTCCTTACTGAGGTGTTGTAAAAGGCGACTAAGGTAAGTTGATCCACCGTGTGGTATCCGCTTGAGCCACTTTAACCATTTTTATGGTTATAAAAATACTGTCATCATCCTCCTGCCCTTATCCCACTCTAAGTGGGGTCGGCACAACATGTTATAAACATGCTGTCACATAATTTGGCTGCGTTTTTACGACTGGCCGCCTGTCTGACGTCAACTTACCTCATTCGTATTTTACGACACCTCGGTAAGAAAGAGGGTGGTCTTATCTACTAAACCGGATACCACACGGTGGGTCAACTTACTTTAGTCGCCTTTTACGACACCTCGGTAAGAAATGAGGGTGGTATTCTATTCAGCCGGATACCACACGGCGAGGTTATCAAAATACTATATTGCGGATTTAATCTTTTCATGCGGGCGAAGCCGCTGGCGATTGCTAGTTTTATTATATGACAATAATTTAATATTAAACATGCCATTAGTGAAAAGCTGGTCGCGGATGGGATCTGTCCATTGAAATTGGAAGTATGCTGCCCACAGTTGCAAAACAAACACTCGATCAACCCGATTACACCAGTGACAAACAAAATAACTGAGGTAAAAATAGTTTATTCAATATTTATCTTATATTTATCTTAATATTTTAATGAGTTAATCTTGTATATATATATATATTTTCCGAATCTTGGAAACGGCTCCAACGATTTTCCTGAAATTCAGCATGTAGGAGGTTTTGGGGGAGAAAAATTGATCTAGCTAGGTTTTATGTAAAAAAAATATTGTTTTATCCCTATTTTTGGGCATTAAAAAACACTAACATTTATATTGAATTGAATTTTCGCCATTAACTGTCAAGTCGACGTAGCTTATTCGGTTAGCAGGCAGCCTCGAGAAATGTGAGTGCCAAGGATCGATCCCAACTAAATAATTGTTTTTTTCTTTTTTTTAAGTTTTTTTTTGTAAAAAATTACCGAGCGAAGCTCGGTCACCCAGGTATTACTTATATGTATGTATTTAAAATTATATAAGTACCTATATATTAACAAGCTGTGATGGCCTAGCGGTGCGACCGTGTGAATCTCTAGAGACGATCATGGGTTCAAACCCGGGCAGACACCAATGAGTTTTTCTATTAAAACTTATGTGTCTAATTGATAATTGCAATTTATCACACGCTTTTCGGTGACGGAAAACATCGTGAGGAAACCTGCATATCTCTAGAGAATTTTAGGGATATGTGTAACCTACCAATCCGCATTGGAGCAGCGTGGTAGGTCTTAGCTCCAACCTTTCTCTCCAAAAATGGAGAGAGGAGGCCTATGCCCAGCAGTGGGATAGTAACAGGCCGTTACTTGCTTTTTTTTTACCTATATATTTACCAGTTGTTTGTCACCCATAACACAAGTATTAAGTTACTTAAATTGGGGACGGACGACAGTGTGTGTAAGTGTCCCATAAATTTATTTATTTATATTTACTATACTCACTATTACTTACCTTAATACTGCACAAATTTTACAATACCTTGAGATATGCAGGTTCCTTCACGATATTTTCCTCTTTTCTAACAATATCTATGTATAATGAAGAAATAAATAATATATAAAGCTGAAGAGTTTGTTTGTTTGATTGTTTAAACGCGTTAAACTCAGGAACTACTGGACAGATTTGAACATTTTTTCCCCTAGGCGATGCTTCTGCGCTCGCCCGTCCCGCCCGGTGACGCTGTAAAAGCCCTTAGGGCTAACAGCATATTGTCAATTCGAAAAAAAAAAGAATTTTTTTTTTACCTATTTCCTAGTGTCAGTGACCTGAAATTTTATATACTGGTCCAGTCCCGATGACATTGAATGTTTAACATAAGTATGCCCTGAGCCGTGTGGTATCCGGCTGAATAGAATAGTACCGCCCTCATTTCTTACCGAGGTGTCGTAAAAGGCGACTAAGGTAAGTCGACCTGCCGTGTGGTATCCGGCTGAGTAGAATATACCAACTTCATTTCTTACCGAGGCGTCGTAAAAGGCGACTAAGTTAAGTTGACACATCGTGTGGTATCCGGTTTAGTAGAATAGACCACCCTCTTTCTTACCGAGGTGTAGTAAATTACGACTAAGGTAAGTGGACGTAAAGCAGGCGGCCGGTCGTAAAAACGCAGCCAAATCATGTGACAGCTTGTTTATAACATGTTGTGCCGACCCCACTTAGAGTGGGATAAGGGCAGGGGGATGATGATCATAGGTATGCCCTAATGCTGCTACCAGGATTGGCTACAGACGAGGGAATCTCTCAATGGTTAACAGAAAAAGCTTTTTCAATTTTACTTTTAAGTTTTTTTTTACTTACAGCGTACGGGATGTGGATGGCGAAATTTTGGTGGCTTATTACCAATGAATGTTACTGAAGCGCAGAGTGTATCTAATAAAGGGGAAAACGTGTATACTGAATTCGGTGAACTGCCGTGGATGGTTGCAGTTTTAAAGTAAGTATATTAATGGTGAGTCGGCGTGTGGTAGGGATGAGACACCGAGTAGAAAAAAATCGATTATTTTGATACGATATAAGTAAGTTTGAAAAGCTATTGAATTGCAAATACTAGGTAATACTACCAATCCTAAATGATGCGCTCTTTGTGAAATACGATTAAAATGTGTAATCTTAAAAAAAAACATGAAAAAGAGTAAAAAAGAAAAAAAAGGATAATTATAATTATCGATTTTTAAAAATCGATTATTTAAAAAAATAATCGGTTATTTTAAAAATCGATAATTTGAGTGAACACTACCACACGGTAGTGGAATAGGCCACCCTAATTTTTTTACCGAAGTGTCGTAATAGGTGACTAAGGTAAGTTAACCCGCAGTGAAGTAATCCGGCTGAGTAGAAAAGACCACTCTAATTTCTTAGCGAGGTTTCATAAAAGGCGACTAAGTCTAGCTGACCCGCGATGTGGAATCCGGTTGAGTAGAATAGACCTCCCTTATTTCTTACCCAATGTCGTAAAAGGCGAATAAAGTAAGTTGACCCGCCGTGTGGTATCCCATTGAGTAAAATAGACCACCCTTATTTCTTACCGAGATGTCGTAAGAGGCGACTAATGTAAGTTGACGCCAGGCCGTAAAATACCGAGCCAAATCACATAAATAGCTTTCATTGCGTGCGCTAAGTAAACGCTGAAAGTTATTCAAAAAGCATGTACTATAAAATTGTTCTCCTCTAACAGTGCTAAATAAAAGTCAGCGATAGTATATCTCTAGCTTTTAAGGTTAACCCACTTGCCTATTCTCAGCAGTGAGATAGTAACAGGCCGCTACTTACTGGTTTTAATCTTTCCACGCGGCCGGAGTCGGCGATTACTAGTAAAGAAAACACGTTGTTACCAGGCTCGTACCTGTTAACGAGAGCGAACCGGATGGCCCTAAAACGGAGAAGTATTTTGGAGGCGGCTCCTTGATCCACCCGCAAGCAGTGTTGACCACGGCCCATTACGTCGCCGACAACGATACGTTCAGAGTCCGGGCTGGTGAATGGGACACGCAGACCACCAACGAGATTTACCCTCACCAGGACAGAGATGTATCCTCGATCGTGATCCACAAGGACTTCTACAAGAGTAAGTTTATACATACATAAAAATATAAATAAATAAAAATGATGTTTAAAATATAATACCTGGGTGACCGAGATTCGCTCGGTAATTTTTTACAAAAAAAACCTTTAAAAAAGAACAAAACAATTATTTAGTTGGGATCGATCCTTAGCACTCACATTTCTCGAGGCTGCCTGCTAACCGAATAAGCTACGTCGACTTGACAGTTAATGGCGAAAATTCAATTCAATATAAATGTTAGTGTTTTTTAATGCCCAAAAATAGGGTTAAAACAATATTTTTTTTACATAAAACCTAGCTAGATCAATTTTTCTCCCCCAAAACCTCCTACATGCTGAATTTCAGGAAAATCGTTGGAGCCGTTTCCGAGATTCGGAATATATATATATATATATATATATATATATATATATATATATATATATATATATATATATATATATATATATATACAAGATTAACTCATTTAAATATTAAGAGATAAAGTAAGTACTGTAAGTAAGCGGCCTTTTACTATCCCACTGCTGAGAATAGTCCTCTTCTCTCCGTTTTTGGAGAGGTTTGGAGCTAAGACCTACCACGCTGCTCCAATGCGGATTGGTAGGTTACACATATCTCCAGAATTCTCTAGAGACATGCAGGTTTCCTCACGATGTTTTCCTTCACCGAAAAGCGTGTGATAAATTGCAATTACCTATCAATTAGACATGAGTTTTACTACCCCACTTAAACCCTTAAACTTACCGACCCCACTTAAAATAGGATAATGGCAGGAGAATGATGATCTAAGTAAGTTTATCACACCCACTTCTGGACAAATCTAATGTTTAAAGAATTAGGCGTATATAATGTTACGAACTCGAAAAATACGCGTGGTGCCGCCGGATGAGCAATAGATTAAATAATTATTAAAAGTTTTATTCGTCCAGACATAGATGGCGCTGTACAATATTACCCCACGCTATTGAGTGTCCAATCAAAATAGTACTAGTAACGACAAGAATTTTCGAGAGATGCAATATCCGAGCGTAGAGAGAAGGTCCCGCCTCTCTACATAAGAAACAAGAGCGACTGGCAGCGCCTATTGTCCGTCTTGGAAGCGAAAAATATCGCTTTCAAGAGTGCCCGATCGACTGTGATCGGAATTAAGGTTGAGTTAACAACCTCTGCGGATCACCGCAGCACCACCACTTTCTTGCGTGAGGAGGGTATTGAATACCACTCCTACGCACTCCAAGATGAGCGCGAGTTACGCGTGGTCATCAAGGGTCTTCCGGTCGAGCTCGAGACCGACTATATAAAGCAAGACCTGATTGGTCAAGGTCTTCCTGTGCGTCAGGTACATCGTATGTACCACGGACGCACCAAAGCTCCTTTCGAGTTTTGCTTAATTATTTTAGATCTCTCCCCGGAGGGGAAAAAGATATTTAATGTCGCCTCGGTCTGCAGACTGTCTGGTCTGCGAATCGAGGCGCCCAAGCAGAGGGGGGCGGTAGGCCAATGCCATCGCTGCCAGCTGTTTGGACATTGTGCCAAAAATTGTTACGCACGTCCAAGGTACGTCAAATGTCTGGGGGACCACGGTACCGTGGACTGCCCCCGCCCGATCCCTTCGGCCGAACCGCCGAGTTGTGTCCTGTGCGGACAACAGGGGCACCCAGCGAGTTATCGCGGATGCCCTAAAGTCCCGCTCAGGGCAAAACGGGGAGGTCTGGCGGCAGCCCGTAAAAAGGCAGCTGCCCACACCGCCCAAAAAGCGGCCCCCCCAAGGAGCGCTTCGTCCCCGCCCCGCTGCCCGCGGTCAATGTGTGGCAGCAGAGACAGGCAGCCGCGTCGGCTGCACCCCCTTCGCCCCCGCAGGCCCAAGCGACGACTCCAGTCGTCGTAAAGGCAGTAAGCGCCCCCCCCACCCCACAGATCGCGCCCCCCAAACCCAAAGTGGCCGCGCCTCAGCACGCGAGCAGTTTCATGGAGGACATGAAGCTGATTAGCGGGTTGGTCGCCGATATCGACACAGACGAGTTGTCGATACTGGCGGGCAAGCTGAGGAGCGACCCAAAGAATAGATTGATGGCTTTAGTCGAGCACGCAGAGCTCGTGCAGGCCATCGCGAAAATATCGAAATAAATCTTAATGGGTAGTACACCACACAGGAAAAAACCCTTCGGGCTCAGAGTCGTTACGCTCAACGCGGACGGCCTTGTCAGACAAATCCACGAAGTCCGTGAATTCGTGGTAACTCATTGCGTGGACATACTCTTGGTTCAGGAAACTTTCCTGAAACCGAGTAAACGAAATCCCAGGATCGCAAACTATAGCATAATCCGTCACGACCGCTCCGGTTCTCGAAAGGGCGGTACCGTAATCTACTACAAAAGATTACTCCATGTTTCATCAATAAATCCCCCTCAGTTAGAAAACATGGAAACTTCAGTCTGCCAGATTGGTATGACGGGTCATCCATCCGTCGTTCTGGCGTCAGTATATCTAAGTCCCAAAAAAGAAGTGCTAAGGAACGACATCGTCGCGCTCCTGGCACTCGGAAACTCAGTTATTCTGGCCGGAGACTTCAAGTCGAAGCACGGTCATTGGAACTCAATTAGCCAAAATAAAAATGGGCGCATCCTCCACAGTCTCAGTGGACTCGCTCATCTTAACTTCGATGTCATAGCTCCAGACGAACCAACGCATTATCCTTACAATAGTGCGCAATCGCCGGACGACTGCAGTTCTCAAGAACGTAGCCCTCCAGCTATGCTCTATAGAGGTAATTCACGATCTCAGCTCCTCGGACCACCAACAGGTCCTGTTTCAACTGGGACGACCCGCTTCCACGGAGCCCAGTACAAAAACCATTATAGACTGGAAGAAGCTCAACGAGCACCTCCGGTCAACAGATTCTGTCCACCTGGACCAAATCCCAGATAAAATAGATTCAGAGGAAGTCGCCAAGTCGGCATCCGCACACCTCACCGCTCATCTGAAAGATTCTATCGAAGCATGCTCAAGGGAAATACCTGACGATCAAGGTCGTCTGCGTCTCCCTGATGACATCAGAGGGCTTCTTACTAGAAAACGCGCAGCCACTAGGGCGCATGCAGCGTACCCCACCCCCGAAAACCGGATCCGACTCCGGAAATTACAAAGAGAGGCGAAAGAAAAAATTGCCCTCTTTAGCAGCGATTCCTGGGATGCTAAACTCTCGGAGATTTCGCCCAGCCATCAAGCCTTCTGGTAGCTGTCGAAGTCGTTGAGAGGGGAGCAATACGTTTCCACACCGCCACTGTTGCGTGCTAATCTTCCGCCCGCGTTCGAAGATACTGACAAGGCCGAGTGCTTGGCGGACAGCTTTGAAGCCCAATCCACCCCGAATCCCAGCTCACCCGAGCACGCCAAATTCCACGACAGGGTGGAATCACTGGTGAATAGGCCAACCGAGGTGGTTCCCGATAGGGTTCCGCTCCCCCCCACCTCCGGAGATGAGATCAGAGGTATCCTTGATAAGCTTAAACCTAGGAAATCTCCAGGTCCCGATGGCATAACAAACAAGGCTCTTAAGCGTCTTCCCGACCGCCTTGTTTGCCTCTTGGTTTTGATCTTCAATGCCCTCCTGTCATGTTGTTGCTTCCCCGACGAGTGGAAGGAAGCAATAATCATAGGTATTCACAAATCGGGTAAACCCCGTAACCGCCCAGATAGTTATCGCCCTATAAGTCTGCTTAACGGCTTGTGTAAAGTCTACGAGAGAGTGATCCTCTCGAGACTTACAACGGAAATAGACTCCAATAAACTTCTACCGGACGAACAGTTCGGGTTCAGATCAAAGCATACGGCCGTCCACCAGGTGCACCGCCTAGTGGAACATGTCATTCAAAACCGCTTATCACGCGGAGCGGATACTGGTGCCGTCTTTTTCGATGTAGCCAAAGCCTTTGATAAGGCCTGGCACGCAGGCTTGATATACAAGCTTAAAATTTTAAAATTACCGGATAGTCTCGTAAGGCTCTTACGGAACTATCTAACAAATCGTACCTTCAGATACCGATTAGATGGTACTCTATCATCTAGTCGACCGATTCGTGCTAGAGTTCCCCAAGGTTCGGTGCTCGCACCATACCTCTATTCGCTCTACACGAGCGACATCCCTCACAACAAAATGGTTTCGTCGTTAGCCCTATACGCTGACGACACTGCCCTCTTCACGTCTTCGATTAAAAAAGACCTAATAGTCAGACGTCTCCAAGCAGAAGTAGACAACCTCGAGCGGTGGTTTGCTCAATGGAGAATAGCCATAAATCCGGATAAGAGCGCGGCCATGTTCTTTAACAAACCAGGCGCTCGGTCCCCCCATCCCCAAAAGTGTATAACAATACACAACAGGGAAATACAGTGGCAGGAAGAGATCAAATACCTCGGGGTAATCCTCCAACCTACCCTCTCTTTCGCCAAACACATACGCGTAGTCCGTAACAGGGCAGCGTATGTGTTGGGTCGTCTCTATCCGATGTTATGCAAGAAGAGTAAAATGTCACTTCGTAACAAAGTGACGCTTTACAAAGCTTGCATAAGACCGATAATGTCCTATGGGTGCGTCACGTTCGCGCATGTACGTCCTTACCGATTAAATGTCTTGCAGCGTTTGCAAAATAAATTCACGCGTATAGCCTCCGGCTGTCCATGGTACATGCGAAACGTGGACCTACATAGAGATCTAGGTCTCCCCTCCATAGCCAACCTATTCAAATGTTTCTCGAAGTAATATTTTGAAAAGGCAGAGGCACACCCGAACCCGCTCATTTCTAAAATGGTCCAATACAGATGCTATGACGATAAGTTCAGAGCTAAAAACTATAGGCGCCCTAGGAGCGTTCTATACGACCCTAACGATCATCTTACGATCGCCAACGCCAAATACTTCACACACATTCACACACAGCGTCTTCGCCGGCGAAGGCGAGGTCCCCGATTTCTCACGTCTAGCGGAAGGGGCGTCCAACCCCGACCGTTATGACAATAGGACTCTTCCACAGTCCGACAATAGTCCTCCACTGCGCGTCGCTTTAAGCCGAGGTTCGGCCTCACGGGAGGCACCCTTAAGGCGACGCTCCCAGGATGCTGCGGGCCTCTTTCGAGACCCGCTCTCCTAGCACTTCACCCCCGGCAATGCTTCTGCGCTCGCCCTCTCTCCCGGTGACGCTGTCAAAGCCTTCATGGCTAACAGCCTTAGTTAGTGTCCGAAAAAAAAAAAATCGAGAGATGGCCTTGAAGACCAATGTACCCCAAACAGTGTTGCCATCTTAGTGGATTTTCCACTAAAACTGGTGGTTTTAATTACCCACTTAATGGCCAAATGTTGCTTTTAGTGGCTAGTGGTTTTTTTTGGTGGTCTTGATAAAATATATTAGCAGCTAAAAAGTTAGATTTACTTCCATTTTGCGATGATTTTTATATATCTGTTCGTTTTCCTTTTTGAATATGTATATATACATTGGTGTACAAGCTTAAATCCGCTGTTTGCTCATGGTTGGTGTTAAATGTTAATGAACATATGAATCGGATCACCATGCCATATTTTTATTTTTAAGAGTATGACCTCGGTCAACAATATTGAGTCAACATTATTTGTCATTTCATACAAAATCCTAATTCATGAGAATCCTAAACAAAAAAAACCGTGGTTTCATGCCGGCCAACCTTCAACATCCACTCCAAGACGGAATCACTTCGGATGGAGGACGATGCTGCGCGTATGGTGCCATCAGCGGGGCATAATTATCTATTATAAAGTGCTGAAATCTGTTGAAACTATCGAAGTGCACTGTTACCACCGATAGATAATAAAATTGTGAGGTGCTATGAAGGAAAAAAGGCCAGAATATAAGCTAATTTTCCTCCATGACAATGCTCCGTCACACACGTCAAAAAAGGTTCAAAATTATTTAGAGACGCTCAATTGTTAGATGGTGCCGCTTATTCACCAGAACTGGCCCCATCCGACTATCATCTGTTTTCGTCGGTGTGCCATTTGCTCGCTGAGCAGCAGTTCGATTCTTACGCGAGACGTTCTCGCCTCGACAAACGAACAATTTTTTTTTGGTATGTTATCCATATATTACCTGAGAGATGACAAATATGTATATTTTTAATGAAGTTATCTTTTTTCCTTCCTATGAAAAAAGGGTTTTTTTAGAAAAAAAAGCGGATTTTAGCTTGTATACCTGATAGATATTTACTTTGCTTGAGTAGGCATAACTGTTCAGCAAGAATTAGTCGTCTACGTTTTCTACACGCGAGGATTTTCCACCTAATATTTTTCTAAACTTATGCTTTATACGCGGGGATTCTCTCTTTATATTTTTTTCTGAATACTTATACAAAGAAGTTAGAAGGGTTCATCGTTCAGTAACGCTCATGGGCTCATAATTATTAATTTTGGTTTGTGTTAACTGAGCGAATTTATTAACGCGTAACTATGCAAAAATCACAATATACGCAACGGGATTCTTGGCTCTTTAGTATCTGAAATACTACGGGTCGAGTAGCGAAATGTAAATTTTGTGATATTAATTTGTTAATTTTTAAATAAGTAATAATAAAGGAAACTAATTATTAGTATATTTATTTTCTTTCATAAAACAAAAATTATTTTAGTGGAAAATTTAGCGGTTAGCGGTCATTTAGTGTGTAAAATTTCTGTTTGTTAGTGGTTTTGTGGTGGTTTTGAAAGTTGAATCTAGTGGGAAGCTTATTGAACTGTTGGCAACACTGACCCCAAACGCCAACTCCACGTATGTTGGATTCCACGGGGTGGAATCCACCTTCGCCAACATATCCGGGATATGTTCCCGGATCCCGAAACCGAAAGGGAACTACTACCCCACACTTCCGCAGACGAGATAAGAGCTATCCTCGAAAAGCTCAAATCCAGAAAATCCCCTGGCCCCGATAGTATATCGAACAAGGCCTTTAAGCGTCTTCCCGACCGCCTCGTTCACCTCCTGGTGTTGATTTTCAATGCCCTCTTGTCGTGTTGCTCTTTTCCTGACGACTGGAAAGAAGCAACAATAATAGGTATCCATAAACCGGGCAAATTTTAGGATGATATTTGTAGGAATGTGTCATGTGACTTGGAGTAGAAAAAATCGATAAATAAATAAACGATTTTATCCCTTTAAAAATAGTAGATTTTGAAAAAAATCGATTATATTGTTATGAAATGATTGATTATATTAAAAATCGATTATTTTTCACGTCGCTAGATATTTGAATAATCCTATTATTTGATATATTAGCTATTAGAAAAAAAAATATGTATTATTTTTTCACTGACTATAATAGTAATCGTACCTATTCCCTGGCCTGATATATTTTTTTAGTGTGAGGGTGATTAAATTTTCTTCACTTTAAATGTCTTATATGATTAACTAGCGGCCCGCTCCGGCTTCGCATGGGTATAAAATATATAGCCTATGTCACTCAATGAAAAAAATGATTAAAATCGCACGCGTTAAATTTGGAGTAAAACAATAATATAATTAGTAACAATAATAAAGTAGTATAGGCGCGCGGCGTGCTGCCGCAATGGCTATGCCCCTGTATTTTAAATCTGTAATATCTTCGAAAATGTTAATTTGAATTACATGCTGTAAACGGCCATATCAATCTATATTAAATCAACAATGTATTTAAGGTACTTCATTGGATAAATGCTGTATTGTTTAAAAATGCTTTGATAATAACGAATTATTTTTCGTAAAAAGTAAATGACAAAAATGCTATTATGGGTTATCCATAAGAGATAGACATATACCATCTCAGAGTTTTCTGTAGACCTTTTCAAGGTGTAAAAATGCTTTGTACATTATTTTGATAGATCTCCTAGGGTACAGACTGCGTTTGCAATGTAAGCGGGAAAAAATGTATATATTTACGACATCACATTAGAAACCTCAAAAATTATAGTAAAGCCGCTTTCCCTGTCTGTGTCTATGCCCCTATATGCCTACGTATGCTTAAATCTTTAAAACTAAACATGTTGTCACGTGATTTGGTTAGGTATTTTACGACCGGCCTGACGTCGACTTACCTCAGTAGTATTTAATGACACCTCGGTAAAAAGGTGGTCTATTCTACTGAGCCGGATACCACACGGCGGTTCGACTTAACTAAGTCTCAAACTTTCATACCAACCGTGTGATATATAATATCTAAACAGTCAAATTATAACTTGCTATTCCTTAAATTTGATTTTAGAAACGCTTTTCTACGACATCGCGATTCTATTCCTATCGGAGCCAATGGAACTGACGCCCAACGTGGGGCTCGCATGTCTGCCGCCACCACGAGAACGAGTCGCTGGCGACACCCAATGTATCTCCTCAGGATGGGGCAAGGACAGATTCGGCAAGGAAGGAGTTTACTCGACTGTACTTAAAAAGGTTATTACACTTTATTATACAGCACCTGGGTGACCGAGTATTGCTCGATAATTCTTAAAATGATGTAAAAAAAAAATAAAAAAGAAAAATTAAAAAATAATAGGGCAGGTGGGGCTCGATCCTAGGTATTTTCACCTCTCTAGATCCAAACTAGTTCCCCCAATAAACTACCATGACTTTACGTTTGACAGCGAAAAATTGTGATTGTATTCAACATCAATTTCAAGAAAAAAATTTAGAGCCATAGATACACAAACAGAGATAACACGACATTTTTTTTAAATAAAACGATTTCAGAAAAATTTACAATGACTAACTAATTATATCGTATTGTAACGCGACGAAAAAATAAATTATAAATGTAAATATAATAGATAAAAAAGTAAACTATAAAATATTAAACAGATGAGTTATGTTATATAAGTGAGATATTAATATATATAAAAATAATAATAATAACATTATGTATACACATCAGCGCTTATTTATAATTAATCTAATTTGTTTTTATATACTGTTATTTATAATTAACTAATTACGTTAGCAGCAGAGGTTTGAAGAAAAAAAAATTTCAGAAATAATTTATTTAAAATTAAAATTACAACTAAACTAAACCTACTTAAACTATCTTCTCAGTCGAAGCTAAATCTAATAATGATGGATTATTGTCATTTAACCAATAAATTTTGCTCGGCTGATGCGATGCTGCATCAGCTTTACTCTACTTTCATTAGGAATTCATTTCATTAACTTCCGCACGTTTGGAGGCCGCGAACTCAGTGACTACCTCGTATCCAATTTACGTAACATACTGTTGGCATATCTTACAGGATAAAAAATTGATAAATAAATAATAATAAAGCTGATTTCTATTAAAAAGGTCGAAGTGCCAGTGGTGCAGCGCCAGCAATGTCAGACGGCGCTGCGTCAGACTCGCCTGGGCAACCTGTTCGAGCTGCACACATCGTTCATGTGCGCCGGCGGTAAACTCGGAGTGGACACGTGCATAGGCGATGGGGGATCACCTTTAATGTGTCCCATCGAGGTACCCTATATTCATGCATACAAATTCAAATTCAAAAACTATACTAATATATAAAGCTGAAGAGTTTGTCTGATTGTTTGAGCGCGCTAATCTCAGAAACTACTGGACCGATTTGAAAACTTCTTTTAGTGTAAGATAGTCCATTTATTGAGGAAGGCTTTAGGCTATATAACATAACCAACATGAATAGGAGAGGAAGAGCAATAAAAAATAGTACGAAAAGTACATACTCCGAAACAACTGGAACGATTTTGATGAAATTTTTAGACAGACTTTAGCGGTTGGAGCATTTTTTAAGTTGTTGAGTGCTGTTTCGAGGGAAATTCGAATTCGACTGATTCACAGCAACTCGTGGCTGGACAGTTAGTAATATATAATAATAAATGTTTCTCTGTATGTCCTTTAAAGACTTCGAAAGGGTTGGACCGAGTTTAATTTAATTTTTAGACAATATTTAGAATGAACCAGCGGATGACCCGGTAAAGGATGCGATCGGAGAATTTATTTAAGAATACAACAGGCGATTTGTTTCGAGGGTCATCGGCCACAGTAACGCGTGGCCAACAGTTAGTGTAGAATGAAAAACCGTAAACCGTCACGGGTAAAATCGTATTAGTAGGTATGTACATGAAGTTTTAAGTAATTTCTATTCCTCAATTTCCAGACGGAGCCAGGCCGGTACATGCAAAGCGGGATTGTCGCTTGGGGTATCGGCTGTGGACAAGACGGCAACCCTGGTGTCTACGTAGACGTCTCCAATCTTCGCAACTGGGTCGATGACAAGATCGCTGGCAAAGGACTAGACCCTAAAGTTTATACCTATTAAAGAGAACGGCCGTACAAACTATGATTTCTTTGTGAATTCCTTAACACACCTTCAGCCTACATAAAAAATTTAGTTAATTTGAATTCAAATTTGTTTAGTTTAAATTGTTATAATTTAGCAACAGAAATTATTCTACGTTTTGAATAAAAGATACATGATATAGAAGGGTGAATGACCGTACCCAATTCCATTCTATTTCGTATGTAATGCATAACCTTGACCGAGAGACTAAATACAAGTGCGATAGAGACATAACTATAATGTTATTTTTTATCCTGTGTGTTTGAACAAACGTGCCACGCAGTCAGTCAACCATTACTTGTTAGCCTGATCTAAATGAATTATATTTAAGTTGTTCGAAAATATGTATGTAGACTCATGAGCATCATTCTTAGATTAGTGGGCGTTTTATAGGGTATCGTGCATGTGAAAAATCACAACGCTTATCGCAGATTATAGGAAAATAATTGTATTATTACTTTTGTATTACAGATTTCCGCAAAGTAACGCCTAAATCTATAAATAAGGTTTTAGTTTCTGTAACAATATCCAATACTCAATGCTAGGTTTGCTATTTTAATGTAACTATTATAAATATTTCCTTATATCTATTTTATAAAATACTCCTTAAAGGTTGTTTAATAGATAACAATGCTTGTTGTTGGCGCAGCAACTTACGCCATCTATCGATGGCTGTAACGACTAACGCCACCTATTGGCGTTCGGACATCTTATTTCTCTCTCTTCCAATTTTGATCTACACGTTAAACGTCTTGTCCTTTGTATTAATTTAAAAATAATTGTAATAAACGGAGTTACGCATATTAAAACAGTTTTTAAATTGAAAATAAGAAGATCGAAAGCCCCCGTGACTAACACTTGTGCTTAATTTACCCCTTGGGTTACCCCTTACTTTGTAAAAACTAAAATTTTACTTTCCTACCCATGTCGTCTTTGTAAGAGCCCGCCGTGTGGCATCCTGCGTAGAATAGACCACACACATTTTTAGCGAGCTGTCGTAAAAGGCGACTACGATAAGTTGACCCACCATATGGTATCCGGTTGGTTAGAATAGATCACCATTTTATCTGACCGAGGTGTCGTATAAGGCAACTAGGTAAGGTAAGTGCGGTGTGCTATCCGCTTGAGTAGAGTAGACCATCCTCGTATATTAGCGAGGTGTAGTATAAGGCAGCTAAGGTATGTGCCGTGTAGTATCCGGCTGAGTAGAATATACCACACTCTTTCTAACCGAGTTGTCGTAAAATACGACTAAAGTAAGTTCACGTGATGCAGGCGGCCGTTCGTTAAATACGCAGCCAAATGTGATAACACGTTTATAACATGTTGTACCGAAGCCACTTAGAATGGGAAAAGGGCAAGAGGATTACATAAAGATTTTTCTTTTATAAATATCGTATGAACAATTTTTTCCTGCTATTTTTAGCGTTTATGATTCCGTTAATTAATTCACACAAGAATTAAGAATATAAGTTAAGATAACGCATATAACAGACTCGCGACCTTAGACCTTGTGAATGAGGAAAAACGTTAAATAATTACAAGCAACTCGGCAATGTATAGTTGATCACTAACTCTTACTAAGTTGCATGCAATTACATGTCTTTCAGAATCTGATATTACAATAATATTCTTGCAAGAGAATAATGTTAAAAAATTGGTGATGTAATGTTTAGAAGCAGTGTGGTATCCGGCTGAGTAGAATAGACCATCGTCATTTCTTACCGAAATGTCGTAACGGTCATCCGTCCCCAAAGTAAGCAACTTAATAATTTTATGGGTGACGGACAACTGGTAAATATATACATATTCACAAATCATGTTTACCTTTGTCGTATTTTACGACACCTCAGTAAGAAAGGGGGTGGTCTATTCTACTCCGCCGGTTATCACAAGGTGGGACAACTAACGCTAGTCGCCTTTTACGACACCTCAGTAAGAAAGAGGGTGGTCTATTCTACTCAACTGGATTATACTGAGCTTAATGTTTACTAATTAAGATAAAAGATTAAAAAAATTATAGAATTAGGCGTTACTTTGCAGAGGTCCATCATACAAAAGTAACGAGAATATAATTTTGCTATAATCCGCGATAAATCACGGATTTTATAAATAAATTTTATCGCGGAATATAGCAAAATATTATTCTCATTACTTTTATATTAAAGAAAAAATATATATTCTTTTACTTAGGTATATTTAAATAAGTATTCTAGCAAAATAAAAATTAATGAAAGTATACTATCATTAAGGGATAGGGATGATAGATCTATCACTATTTCAGACAGCTGTTTAGTATTTACGGACAGATAACGGAAGTTCGAAAATTTACGTCATTAGATTTATCATTTCTTAACAATAAAAAAAAACCAAATGACATTACAAAGTTTATATGTTAAAATTAACTAGAATAAGGCCGAAGTTGACCGCTTGTAACAGTACAAACACTTATGATAAAGTCAGACAACAAGGAAAGAATATTTAAAAATTAACAGCTTGCACGTATTTCGCGCACGACGCGTTGAAACCGTCAGAAGTAAATCGCCATTGGCGACGTGTGTATGTCCGATTGTGATAGTGTTATTATTTTAAAACTAAAACGAATCAAATCAAAATCAAACATCCCAACCGGTCAAGGTAAGTACATGACTAGCTTTTTCGCCTTTTTAAATAGTTTTTATTATTCCTTTGTATTTCAAAATAGAAATAACTTGAATTCGATTGACCTTTACGTCTAAGTGATCGTTAAATTGTTTATATTTGTTTCCCTCATCGTCTTTTTTTGTCTTCAAATAAGTTAAATATACGGTTATAATAGTTGAATGTAAATATGTTATAACTGTTCATAGTTATTATACATTAACAATTTATATTTTCCTTATTCCCTTTTTATACAACTTCATGAACAGCAAAGCATTGAATTATTATTTTTTGTTAAATAAAACCTTTGACTTAATTTTAAGATTTTAAACGTAAAATAAGTTCAAATTTTTATTAAGAACAGTCTTATAAGGATAACCGAATACAAAAAAGCGAATTTGCATTTAGAATTAAACGTTTTTTGTCGTTTTATTTGTGTAGTTTTAGTTTTATTATGTTGTTAAATTGTTCTCTAAGATTTCATCATTCATTCATTCAAATCTAAAACGTATATTTTCTTTAAACTGAATACATTAGTTCTAGGTTATATTTCTTTGTTGGTGTAAAGTAATTAGTAGGTTTAGATTTTACTAACTGCGCCAGCTTCACCTGCATTGACATCAGTGTGTCATAAATTATTTCTTAAAAAAAAGGTTTAAATTTTGCCATTTTTCTAATATTTTTTATTGCTGCTCCTCTCCAATTCATCTTAGCGTGATGTTATATAGCCTATAGCCTTTCTCGATAAATGGACTATCTTACACTGCCAAAAAAATTTTTGAAATCGCTCCAGTAGTTCCTGAGATTAGCGCGTTTAACCAATCAAACAAACCTCAGCTTTATATATTAGTATAGATTTTATATATCAAGGTATCGAGGTCCCTTGAAGAGAGAAGTCCAGCAGTGGTCCATCGGTTGACAAAGAGAGAGAGAAAAAAAAGAGAGAAGGAGAAAAGTTATGAATATAACATAGGGGGGAATAAGAATTTTAGAAAGGTGGGGTATGGATCAAAGAAGTTTGGGATACACTGGTTTATACTATTGCAATGTCACCCTCTTACGGCCGAGAGGTCATTCGTTCGAATCCTGGCCGTTACACTACCGACGTGAACCCGCTCCTAACATCATTCTCTTACCCTTATCCCACTCTAAGTGGGGGCGGCACAATATGTTCCTCTTCCATTCTCCTCTATCATTCATCAACTCTGGTGCCACTCCTTTAACATGTTTATCATTTTTCACACAATTTATCCATCTTTTTTTCGGCCTCCCCCTTACCAAGATTTCGTAAAATACGACTAAGGTTGTTAAGTTGTTATTGACTAAGTTGACGTCAGGCAGGCAGCCGGTCGTAAAATACGTAGCCAAATCATATGACAACGTGTTTGTAACATGTTGTGCCGACCCCACTTAGAGTCGGATAAGGGCAGGAAGGAGGATGAAGTAAAAAAAGTAAGTAGCGGCCTACTACTAGTTATCATCCCACTGCTGAGAATAGGCCTCCTCTCTCCGTTTTTGGAGAGAAGACTTGGAGCTAAGACCTACCACGCTGCTCCAGTGCGGATAGTGCATATCTCCAGAATTCTCTAGAGATATGCAGGTTTCCTCACGATGTTTTCCTTCACCGAAAAGCGTGTGATAAATTGACATTATCACTTAGACACATAAGTTTTTAACAGAAACACTCATTGGTGTCTGACCGGATTTGAACCCGCGACCTCCTCGAAAGAGTCGCACGGTGCTACCGCCGAGCTACCACAGCTTAAGGGTTAACAAGTTTATTTGTAATTTATAACCGAATTTGCTAGTAACCATCATCATCATCATCTTCCTGCCCTTATCCCAGTCTAAGTGGGGTCGGCACAACATGACTGCGTTTTTACGACCGGCCGCCTGCCTTGTCATAGTCGTATTTTACGACACCTCGGTAAGAAAGAGGGTGGTCTATTCTACTCAGCCGGATACCACACGGCGGGTCGTCTTACCTTAGTCGCCTTTTACGACACCTCGGTAAGAAATGAGGGTGGTACTATTCTATTCAGCCGGATACCATAATACCCAGTTCGCTAGTAACCATTAAATTATTATTTTTTTTAATTAAAAAGAATAATTGTCTTGTTTTAGTTTGAATTGTTGTTTACATCTAGGGTTGCCACCCGTACTATATTATATAGTATCGTACTATATTTTAGTCAATTGTACTATATATTATAAAAAAACAATATAGGACGAAAAATACTATATTTTTATCGCTAATTCAATTGTCGCGCTTTTTTTTAATCAACTGTGAATGGAACGCACCCGCAGCACTGTATAGGGAGGTTTGAACGAAACTCATTCATGTATTTACGGGGCTTAGTTAGTTAGTAACTCTAACTCCTTTGTCATTGTCCAGCAAAAGTAATAATAAATAATCATTGAAAAATAAATAATGATTGAAAATAGATGTGTACTATTTTTTTTCCTGAATTTCCTAAAAGTACTATATTTTTTTGATTTAAAAAGAAAAATACTATTTTTTCTTCAAAAAAAAGGTGGCAACCCTATTTACATCTGAAATAAATAAATGTGTAAAGTTAAAACGATTCCTAAATATGCAAGATTTTTAATTTATTTAATTAAATAAGCACGAGTTAAGAGGCAAATGGTCGTACAAATCAGGTTTCGGTCGTTAAGCAAGATTACTTGACGTTATTTTGACCTTTTGATAATAACCTTACACTGTGATTGTCGATTACGTTGAATCGTTCAACTCGTCTCACAAACGAATATATCTATTGTATATGACTTAAAAACGTATTAACCAACCACAAACATGTTTCAATGTCTTAACGAAGGACATTTGTATTTCTGATAACTGCTATATATATGGTAATATTATAAACTAGCTTTATATATAGCTTTTCCCTGCGACTTCGTTCGGGAGGAATGTTTTAGTGTCCGATAATAGATGGTGTTTTTCAATGTCATCCTATTCCTGTAGAATAGGATTTCAACAGCCTATATGTTATTCCAGTGTATAAGGAATAGTTGTGCCAAATTTCATCGATATTCTTTCAGCGGATTGACCGTGAAAGAGTAACAAACATACATCCACACTCACAAACTTTCGCTATTAGGATAGCATAGGATCCTATTCATCGCCGACAGTGAACTGCAGGCATGAGATAGAACAGGTTTAGTTTCATAGCGGTTACAATGACCCTCTTCAAGGTTTTTATAAGTGATTCAAAACATGTTAAAACGTTAAATAATCGACACGATTGGAATATCTATACTAATATATAAAAATGAAGAGTTTATTTGATTGTTTGAACGCGCAAATCTCAGGAACTTTTGTACCGATTTGAATTTTTTTTTTGAGTTTAAGATAGTCCATTTATCGTGGAAGGCTATACGCTATATAACATCACGCAAGACAATAACGTACACATTACACAAGTACTACACACATTCACTATCACAAACTCAACAATCGTTTCACCCTGAAACCGAAGCATCATCAGAAGGATAGACTCTTAGTATAAGGAGTATAAGGTATGTGAATGTTGCCGGCTTCCAACATTTACGAGGATTAAACGCGGATAACATCAAAACAATTCTATTGTAACTTCTGCAGATATACTAGAACTAATTTATCAGACCTCGCACCGGAAAGCACAGCGTCGGTAGACCCCCAACGAAGTGGACCGACGATCTCAAAAAGGTCGCGGGGAGCCGCTGATTCCGAGCGGCACAAAATCGTGGATTGTGGAGATCCCTTAAGGAGATCTATGTTCAGCAGTGGACCTCCATCGGTTGAGAAAGAAGAAGAAGATGATGAATTCATCAGTATGATAGGATCTCTTTTGCATCCATCATCATAACTGAGTCACAACAAGCATGTCAGAATGTGCGGTAAATTGTTTTAATTATTGTAATTTATGTATACGCGTTAAAAGGTAAATAGTTTCGACAAACTTGTTTACATCAAGAACAGGGTTTTGTAATTCCGAATCCTTTAAATAATTATTCGTAGAAGTGATTCAATAGACGGGGATTCCCGCGCGTTAATTAACGTGGAAACGACTAATGGTGATATTTTTATAATTGGAATATTATGAGTTATGGCATGTCAAATGTAAATGGACATATAAATGGAAATCTAATTCACATTCTAATTTAACGAACTCTGGAAACGGGAGTTTTCAAGCACATGTAACGCTGAAGTTACTAACTTTAATATTGAAAGTAAGAAGTTGTTATACAAAAAAAATCTTAATTAAATAAAAATAATTTTATTCTATAATTTATTTAAATAATTTTATTTTTTATAAAAATAATAAGCAGCTGTGATGGCCTAGCGGTGCGACCGTGTGAATCTCTAGAGACGATCATGGGTTCGAACCCGGGCAGACACCAATGAGTTTTTCTATTAAAACTTATGTGTCTAATTAGACGAAAAGCGTGTGATAAATTGCAATTATCAATTGATAATTGCAATTTATCACACGCTTTTCGGTGAAGGAAAACATCGTGAGGAAACCTGCATATCTCTAGAGAATCCTAGGGATATGTGTAACCTACCAACCCGCATTGGAGCAGCGTGGTAGGTCTTAGCTCCAACCCTTCTCTCCAAAAATGGAGAGTGGAGGCCTATGCCCAGCAGTGGGTTAGTAACAGGCTGTTTGTAACATAAAAGGGTTGTAACATATGTACCTATTTAAAATAATAATAAAAACCACAAAAAACCATATTTTTAAAACCTTATAGCTAAATACCTTAGGTAGGTACTTACCATAATTATATACAAACTATATTTATATACAAACAAATTTATCCAAATAACTACAAAACTATTCATCATTTTCCTGCCCTTATCCCAGTCTAAGTGGGGTCGGCACAACATGTTGTCACATAATTTTGATTCGTACTTTACGACCGGCCGCCTGCCTGACGTCAACGTACCTTAGTCGTATTTTACGATGAGAAAGATCGTGGTCTATTCTACTCAACCGGATACCACACGGCGGGTCGACTTACCTTAGTCGCCTTTTACTACGCCTCGGTAGAAAATTGAGGGTTGTCTATTCTATTCAGCCGGATACCACACGGCTTAATTCTATTGAATTTGTATTAGAATAATTGTCTCCTTATAACGCTTTTCGATTTGCGGCCAAGTTTAGAGGAACGCATGTAGGTCGTTAAGCGATATTAGTATGAATATTTGTCATCCAAAAGAAAGATACCAGATAACGTATCTATCTTAATTAATCAAAACAAGAAAACTTATTTTTGTAACTTTATTTTTAAGGTCAAAAATTATCTAAAGTTGACTTCTTATCGACGCACAAACATAAATAACTCGTTCATCATAGTATTATCGCGGTATATCTGAGTGCATTGGTTTTTCTACTGGAAAATACAATCGTTAAGTATAGGCCAACTCGTTTGACATTAGGGTCTTAACGTGTTTTGTCATCGGAGTCGCGATATCGGTTTACGCACAATTTAGACTTCCAAAGATGTCTTAAAATACTGGTCACCACAATATTGTGTGTGGAAATCTCTCGAATCTTTAATATTTAAATGAGTTTAGTCTTGTATGTATATACATACTAGCGGCTTGCCCCTGCTTCGCACGGGTATATAATATATATCCCATGTCAGTCAGTGTAAAAAAATTATTAAAATCGATCCAGTAGTTTTGATTTATTTATTACTGCCCGTGGCCCGCAAGCGTTATGTTTGAAGAAAAACAATTTTCTTTCCCTATACCAATAAAAATTAAACTAAATTCATATAGTACATTTTTACTTCTTTACCTTTACATTTTCCCTATGTATTTTATTTTTACAATTAATTACAGAATGTCTTTAAACAAACTCTTGAAAGAGCGACATCGCTGCTAAAGTCGAAGTGTTATAGGGCGAAGCACGGCGTCCTCACGGCAAAAATCTGTAATAGCTCCGAAAATGTTCACTTAAATTACATGCTGTAAACGGCCATGCCGATCTATATTAAATCAACATTTTATTTAAGGTACTTAATTGGATAAGGATTAATGCTGTATTGTATAAAAATTGCTTCAATAATAAGGCATTATTTTTTGTAAAAAGTAAATGACAAAAAATGCTATAGTGGGTTATCCATAAGAGACAGACATATACCATCGCGGACTTTTCTGTAGACCTTTTCACATGTACTTAGTACACAATCAAATACTGAGTACATTATTTTGATAAATCTCGTAGGATTTAGCCTGCGTTTGCAATGTAAGCGGAAAAAAAATGTAATTATTTACAGAAACCTCAAAAATTACAGTATTTCTCTACTCCATATTGAATGTTATTATACATACAAACCTTCTTCTGGAATCACTCTATCTATTAAAAAAAAACCGCATCAAAATCTGTTGCGTAGTTTTAAAGTTTTATGCATACATAGGGAAATATGGACAAAGAATGCGACTTTGTTTTATAATATGTAGTGATATATATTTTTTCAGAATCTCGGAAACGGCTCCAACGATTTTACTGAAATTCAGCATGTAGAAGGTTTTGGGGAAGAAAAATCGATCTGGATAAGTTTTATTTAAAAAATCTCGTTTCATCACTGATATCGGGCTCTAAATTATTTTTGAAATTTACGTTGAATACAGTCACAATTTTTCGCTGTCAAACGTAAAGTCATGGTAGTTTATTTGGGGAAAAGGCGGTCTAGAGTGGTGAAAATACCTAGGATCGAGCCTCACCTGCCCTATTATTTTTTCATTTTTCTTTTTAATTTTTTTTATACATCATTTTAAAAATTACCGAGTAACGCTCGGCCACCCAGGTACTGTTATATAATTACAGTTTATAGTTTGTTTCGAAACGTCAGTTGACGTGACTATGACGCCGTAAGACTCGTAAGTGCGACAGAGAGCGCAATAGAGGTGTTCCTGTTTCTACATTCTATTATTCCGCGGGCAGCGAGTCTTTGATACTTATCACTACATATTATAAAACAAAGTCCATATTTCCGTATGTACGCATAAAACTTTAAAACTACGCAACCGATTTTGATGCGGTTTTTTTTAATAGATAGAGTGATTCCAGAGGAAGGTTTGTACGTATAATAACATTCAATACGAAGTAGAGAAATAATGTAATTTTTGAGGTTTCTGTAAATAATTACATTTTTTTCCGCTTACATTGCAAACGCAGGCTAAACCCTACGAGATTTATCAAAATGATGTACTAAGTATTTGTACACCTTAAAAAGGTCTACAGAAAAGTTCGCGATGGTATATATCTATCTCTTATGGATAACCCACAATAGCAGTTTTTTTCATTTACTTTTTACGAAAAATGATGCCTTATGTTCAAAGCAATTTTTATACAATACAGCATTAATCCTTATCCAATTGAGGGCCTTAAATAAATTGTTGATTTAATATAGATCAATATTGCCGTTTACAGCATGTAATTTAAGTGAACATTTTCGGAGATATTACAGATTTAAAATCCCGCGAGGAGGCCGCGCTTAGACCTATAAGCACTTCGAATTTAGCAGCGACCGGAGGCGCAACTAAATGTCCTTCTTTCAAGTTTATATTGTCTAATGATAAGAAAGCTATGAATGTTGTATGTAAAGACATTGTCTAATCAATTGTAAAAATAAATAATATCACTACATAGTATAAAACAAAGTCGCATTCTTTGTCTGTCCCTATGTCCGAATAACCCTATGTATGCTTCAATCTTTAAAACTATGCAACAGATTTTGATGCGGTTTTTTTTTTAAATAGATAGAGTGATTTTAGAGGAAGGTTTACATGTCTAATAATATTCAATATGGAGTAGAGAAATACTGTAATTTTTGAGGTTTCTAATGTGATGTCGTAAATAATTACATTTTTTTCCGCTTACATTGCAAACGCAGGTTAAACCCTACGAGATTTATCAAAATGATGTACTAAGTATTTGTACACCATGAAAAGGTCTACAGAAAAGTCCGCGATAGTATTTGTCTATCTCTTATGGATAACCCACAATAGCAGTTTTTGTCATTTACTTTTTACGAAAAATGATGCCTTATGTTCAAAGCAATTTTTATACAATACAGCATTAATCCTTATCCAATTAAGAACCTTAAATATATTGTTTATTTAATATTGATCAATATGACCCTTTACAGCATGTAAATTAAATAAACAGTTTCAAAGATATTACAGATTTAAAATGCAGGGGCCGCGCCTCGAGCCTATAAATAGTGCGTCGGAGGTCGCGGTTTGCCTCTCGGCGATGCTTCCACGCTCGCCCGTCTTATCGGTGACGCTGTCAAAGCCATTAGGGCTAACAGCATTAGTCAAATAATAAAAAAAAAACGCGGTTCGCCCTATAACCATTTGAATTTAGCAGCGATCGGACGCATTTATAATCGGAGCTCTCTAGCGAGGAAAATAACAATCACTATCACTACATATTATAAAACAAAGTCCATATTTCCCTATGTATGCATAAAACTTAAAAACTACGCAACAGATTTTGATGCGGTTTTTTTAAATAGATAGAGTGATTCTAGAGGAAGGTTTGTACGTATAATAACATTCAATATGGAGTAGAGAAATACTGTAATTTTTGAGGTTTCTGTAAATAATTACATTTTTTTCCGCTTACATTGCAAACGCAGGCTAATAAACCCTACGAGATTTATCAAAATAATGTACCAAGTATTTGTACACATTGAAAAGGTCTACAGAAAAGTCCGCGATGGTATATGTCTATCGCTTATGGATAACCCACTAAAGCATTTTTTGTCGTTTACTTTTTACGAAAAATAATGCCTTATTTTTGAAGCAATTCTTATACAATACAGCATTAATCCTTATCCAATTAAGTACCTTAAATAAATAGTTGATTTAATATAGATCAATATAGCCGTTTACAGCATGTAATTTAAGTGAACATTTTCGGAGATATTACAGATTTAAAATGCCGTGAGGAGGCCGCGCTTCGCCCTATAACACTTCGACTTTAGCAGCGATGTCGCTCTTTCAAGAGTTTGTTTAAAGACATTCTGTAATTAATTGTAAAAATAAAATACATAGGGAAAATATAAAAGTAAATAAGTAATAATGTACTATATGAATTTAGATATTCCAAAGATAGCAGGAAATCTTCTTGGTATAGGGAAAGGAAATTGTTTTTCTCCAAATTTAACGCTACGGCCACGGGCAGTAATGAATAAATCAAAACAACTGGATCAATTTTAATCATTTTTTTTACACTGACTGACATGGGATATATATTTTATACCCGTGCGAAGCAGGGGCAGGCCGCTAGTACAGTATAATTGTTTTTGGGATCTTAAGCCGTTTTGAGAGAAACACATACACTTACATCATATTCATCATGTCTATTATTATTATATTGTCTATTATTTATAACTTACATCATAACTACTAGGCTCAAATTTAATACACGTACTCGTATATGAAATTTTACGCCGTGTGGTATCCGGCTGAATAGAATAGTACCACCCTCTTTCTTGCTGAGTTGTCGTAAAAGGCGACTAAGGTAAGTTGACCCGTCGTGTGGTATCCGGTTAAGTAAAATAGACCACCCTCTTTCTTACCGAGGAATCGTAAAATACAGCTAAGGTAAGTTGACGTCAGGAAGGCGGCCGGTCGTAAAATACGTAGCCAAATCATGTGACAACATGTTTGTAACATGTTGTGCCGACCCCACTTAGAGTTAAGGGCAAGAGGATGATGACTTGTACATGAAATTTTATCTATACTAATATATAAAGCTGAAGAGTTTGTTTGTTTGTTTGTTTGTTTGTTTGTTTGTTTGTTTGTTGGTTTGTTTGTTTATTGTTGCATTACGCCAACATGAATAGGAGATGAGCAGCAATAAAAAATATTTTGAAAACGGCAAAATTTAAAATTTTCGCTGCGTGCGCTGAGCAAACGGTGAAAGTTGTCAAAAAGTCATGTACTACAAAATTGATCTTCTCTAAAAGTTCTAAATAAAAATCCGCGACAGCATATCTAGCTTTTAAGGTAAACCATTTTTATGGTTATTAAAATACTATATTACGGTTATATTGTATGACTGGCTCGTTGGAGTAGTGGGTAGTGACCCTGCCTTCGGCTCCACGGGTCGCGGGTTCGATTCCCGCCGAGGACCAACATTTTCTTTAAAATTAATTTGTCGGTCTTTGAGCTTGGGTGTATATTTGTATTTAAGTATGTATTTAAAAAATATATAAGTATATATTCACCAGTTGTCTGTCACCCATAACACAAGTATTAAGTTACTTACTTTGGGGACGGACGACCGTGTGTGTAAGTGTCCTATATATTTATTTATTTTATTTATTTATTGTAGGGATGTGACTGAGTAATAATAATCGATTTTAAAGAAATCGATTTTTGATAAAAAAATAATCGATGTTTAAAAATCGTTTATTTAGAACAAATAATCGATTATTTTTACACATCGCTGTTATATTGCTAGTTAATAGTAACAATGTCGATGACTTCATTCAAAAATTATGTTTGAATCTGGCATGTTGCAAACTATGAATAGTGTTTAGATAATGTTTGCTTTAAAAAGCGAAGGTCGAAGCAATTCAAACACCATAAAGCCACTGTGTTTGGGGATTAACCTATTTGAATTAGAAATAATTGGGTTGACTTTTTCAATGCAAGATCGCCTGAATTGAGCGTTTGTAAAAGAAACTTTTATATTTGATAAAACCTGAAGGGGGAGTTAATAAAAAAAGGTTCGACTTATCTTTTATTTTAAAACATGTTAACATTAACATTTAACATGTTTTGTAAAATGTTGTGCCGACCCCACTTAGAGTGGGATAAGGGCAGGGTGATGATGATTTGTTTCTTTGATTCCAGATGTATAGCCTAGTGTTGATCGTGGGCGTTCTGGCCACGGCCCACGCCGCCCCCCAAAACGACGGGGATCTCGACGCGGTCATCGCGCAGATCTTCGGCAAGCCCAGTTCTACCACCCCGTTGCCGGCCGTGGACAACAAGAACTTGCCGTCTACCATCGTACCACCAATCAATCCTAACGATCAAAGTAAGTGCCACCCTTTTATTATCATACATTTTAACTACTAGTACTACTGTTCCTGCTGAAAAAAGCCAGCAAGAAACTCGACGGTTACTGCGACAGCGACTGTCTAGTGTCTGTTTGCAGAAGATATAAGATAGGTCTAGCGACAATTTAGAACGACTAAAGGTCACAGGGAAAGTAGAGGGAAAGAGACCCAGAGGTCGGAGTCCGAAACGATGAAACAAATATCAGAACAACTGGATATATCCATCGGTACCGCACTACACAGAGCTGCCGATCGCGACATCTGGAAAAGGACAGTTGATAATTTGAAAAAGGGTCATTCAGAAGAAGAAGTATATATTCACCAGTTGTCTGTCTACCATAACGCAAGTATTAAGTTACTTTGGGGACGGACGACCGTGTGTGAGTGTCCCATATATTTATTATTGATTTCTTAATTATCCTTGTATCAGTCTCTTTTTAACAGTGATACTGATAATGATCTTATTATATCAGGATATAGAACCGTATTTCAACCTATACACCGGCTCCCGATCTATATTTATTTATCTATACGGAGCTCCAACAGCATTAAATATTATATAATCGAGAAGAAATATCCTATATAGTCTAAAATTAATTATGTAGTACCAATTAAAAACCTAAAATCAAACAGAAAACAAGAGAATAATTTAAACTTCTTTTTTTTTCCTGCCCTTATCCCACTGTAAGTGGGGTTGGCACAACATGTTATAAAAATGCTCTCTCATGATTTGGCTACGTATTTTATAACCGGCCGCCTGCCTGACGTCAACTTACCTTAGTCGTATATTACGACACCTCGGTAAGAAAGAGGGTGGTCTTTTTTACTAAACCGGATACCACACGGTGGGTCAACTTACCTTAGTCGCCTTTTACGACACCTCGGTAAGACATGAGGTTGGTCTATTCTACTCAGCCGGATACCACACGGCGGGTGGACTTACTTTAATCGCCTTTTACGACACCTCGGTAAGAAAAGAGGGTGGTACTATTCTATTCAGCCGGATACCACACGGTGGAAGAGAATAATTTAAACATAAAAAAACAATCTCTAAACTTTGGCCCACCTGCTAAAATATTGGGCACCCAAGATCTATGAGCAACCGTCCCATTCCGATCCTTAAAGCAGAATTAATACTGTTCGTGTTCGGCTGAGGGATATGACCACAGGAATGTGCAATGATTGCATTCCGTCAGCACAAACCCTTGCAGTTTATGATTATAATAAAATAAATAAATAAATAAACAGTACACTTAAAAAGCTGGTTCTTATTTCAGCCACAAACGTTCCATGCAAGACTGAAGATGACCAAGACGGGATCTGCGTGAACTACTACCTCTGCAATACCAACAACAACGTGATTACTGATGGTGTTGGCCTCATCGATATCAGGTATTTCATGAACCGCGTCTGTTTATAATAGTACTCTTAAAAATCAAATAGTCCGTTGTATATTATATTGGCATAATATAGCGGGTAATAAATCCAGACCAGTAAAATAACTTCCTTATCACAGACTCCTCTGTATAGAAGCTAGTTCAAGTATAGGGAAACAACGTCAAGGCCTGGAGCTGCGGCGGAAATGGCCAAATCCGGCAAACGGCGGAAATATGCATCTCTCATCGAGAATTATATATTTGTGCCGTTTGGAGTTAAGACCCTAGAGCCATGGAGTCACAGTGCAAAAAATTAACCGTTTTAACGCCTCGGTTAATTGCCCCTTCAGGTGACAAGAGGGCTGGCTCCTTTTTCGCACAAAGAATCAGCTTAGCTATTCAGCGCAGAAACGAGATTTAACGCGGAAAAGCATTCTTGGGCCCATTCCACGTGGGCATGATTTGTATAGTGTATAATGAATTTTTGCTGTAAATAAAAAAAGAAGTAATTTAATATTCAAATAGATTAAAGTTTAAGTATCTACTAATTTGATATTTTATATAAATTCCAGAGTGTCCTCCTCATGCCCGTCCTACTTAGACGTGTGCTGCATAGCCCCGGACACCCGGCCACCAGACAACCCCATCACTCCTCCACCAAACAAACTGCCGCAGGTAAGCAAGCATCCAAGTTGACAACGCATCTGCGCTCCCCGTCCCGCCAGGTGAAACTGTAGTAGCCAAGAGGGATGACAGAGTTTAGTCAATTAAAAAACAAAATCTGGGTGATAGGCTCTTACTCGGTAATTAAAAAAAAAAGTAAATGAATTTTGAAAAAAATAAATATATTTGGATAGGTGGGTCTCGATCCGGCTTATTTTCACTTCTTTAGTCCGCCCTTTATCCGCTGAGCTATGGCAACTTTGTAATTGACGGCTAAAATATCATTGGCATTCTATTTTACATTTTATCATTTTTTTTCAGTGCCCGAAAACAGGGATAGAAAGACATTTTTTCTTAAAGAAACCTAGCTAGATCGATTTCCCAACCACCGAATGTAGAATGAACAAATTATATTGTAGCTGTCTATTGTATTTAATGTAGAGTAAATGTAGAGTAGTCTTTAAAAATGGCCCATCGGATAACGGGTGGACTAAAGGAGTAAAAATTCTTCTAACCAATTATATTTTTCAATTTTTTTATATCTTTAAAAAAAATACCGAGCAAGGCTAATTCACCCAGGTACCTTTATATTTCTATATGAACCTAATTATTTGAAGAACGTTGTATTTGAAACATGTTATCTTAAACTGTTAAATTTGGCTGACATTCATAGCGCGAAGGATGCGGCTGGAGAAACCCCAACGGTCTCGGCATGAATACTAAAGGCGACATCGACAACGAAGCGAAATACGCAGAGTTCCCCTGGATGGTGGCTGTTCTTAAGTAAGTACGTCCAATGTAACAGCACGCCCACTACCGCTTTGTGTTTGTGTCAGTTCAGTACAAAATTCTAACACGTTACGTTAGTGTTTCCCAACCTTTTTTGTTCCATGGCCCACCTTAAAAATGTTGCCCCCATGTAACATACATCAATTTTAAGTACCCGGGTGACCGAGCCTTGCTCGGTAATGTTTTTTTTATATATATAAAAAAATATAAAAAGAAAAAAGGGCAAGTGGTATCTGGACTTGATCCCGGCTTTTATCACTTCTCTAATCCGCCCGTCCCTAAATAAACTATTACAACTTTACAAATGACAGAAAATTAACCTTTGTATTCTATTTATATTTTAGCAGTTTTTAAATGCGTGAAAACAGGAATAAAACTACATTTAAAAAAGATTAAGTTTTAAAAGAAAGAATTTGCTTTTATCGTTAAATGAAACGGTGATTTTTGGGCATAATTTTAATAAATTGTGGTATGGCTTGGCACAATCGAGTTAAACTCGTTTCTAGTCCTTTTTCGAACGGCCCCCCAGTGGGTCGTGGGCCCCACTTTGGAAAACACTACGTTACGTCATCACTTTTAGTTAACATGCTTAAAACAGCGAAGCTTATTTTGGTGTGCTATAAAAAGATCATTAGGCACTTCATTTAAGAATATTTTTTTTTCATTTTTTTACAAATGATAGAATATTTAAGGAATCTTGTTTTAGTGTTTGTAAATTTTTCACACATTAATTTAATTTTATATAGATTTAGATAGTTTTAATAAGAACATAGATAATACACTATATAGGATAGAATGTCAATTTTTTCATCTATATCTACAGATTAGCTACATGTACAGTTTAATGCAGAATACAGATAATATATAAATTCTATTTATGAATAGTAAAGAAATATATATATTTTTGCAATTATTATTATTATTGACATATAATATTTTTGCCGTGTTATAAAGAATCGAATGAAAGTAAGTGAAAGAATTATTTCCCATTTTTGAATTTCTTTTTTCTCTTTTAAAATTGAAAAAATTATAGAAAATGTAAATGTAAATTTAAATTCATAGACTATTCGAAAAATGTATTATTATAGAATCATTTACATTTCATATATTCGTGGGAGATTTTAGATTTAGTTACGTATTTAGAACTTTCACTTGTTGCCTTGTATTGATATTTCTAATCATATTTGTTGCTATAACAAATGTATACGACTGAATAAAGGAGCTCAAGAAAGTTGTCTACTTACAAAAGTTTGTTGTGGTAAGCAACCTCTATGTAGACAATTAAAAGCATGAACGGGTTTTAAATCATTGGCCTTATATTATATTTGTCATAAATTACTCCCACTTATAAAAAATATGTGATTGTTCAAAGCATGCTAGCTTCTTGTTTAACTTTAAAAAATCTAATTTAAAGGGATAAGTTTGCGTTGTCACTATTATTTGTGTGTTGTACACAGACTAATAAATAAATATATGGTGCACACACATGATGCATACACACAACATATAAATAAATACATTTTTGAAAACGATATACAAGTCTATTATACCTCTATATTTATTGGATAATTTATGGCGTTCTATATTGTATCATCATCCTTCTGCCCTCATCCCACTCTAAGTGGGGTCGGCACAATATGTTACAAATATGTTGTCACATGATTTGGCTACGTATTTTACGACCGGCCGCCTGCCCGACGTCAACTTTCCTTAGTCGTATTTTACGTAACCTCGGTAAGAAGAGGGTGGTCTATTTAACTCAACCGGATACCACACGGTGGGTCAACTTACCTTAGTCGTATTTTACGACACCTCGGTAAGAAGAGGGTGGTCTATTTTACTCAACCGGATACCACACGGTGGGTCAACTTACCTTAGTCGCCTTTTACGACACCTCGGTAAGAAATGACGGTGGTACTATTCTATTCAGCCGGATACCACACCAACTGGTTTGTGCATGTGTTTTTACGAATCCTGCATGTATCAGGTATGAAAACGGATTGTCCACTCTACATTTAGCATTATATATATTTTCTATTTACTTCATCGCAGATTATAGCAAAATAATTTTATTATTACTTTTGTAATATGGATCTCCTTAAAGTAACGCCTAATAGTATAAATTATTTAAAAAAATATAAAAAAAAACCTATTTAATTGTAATGATTTTTTAAAGTAGCTCTAAAGCAAAAGTATTACTACATTTTTATAAAACTTTATACCTTTGAAATAATCCCGTCTTTGAAGTTCACGATAATAGATTTCTCTTGTACCCACAAGTGATGAAAATGTGATCAACTGACTCTAAATTCAACCAAATGTTGGCAAACATCTCAATCTTATTGAACACATTCCTATTAATCTTACGTCAAGTATGGGATACGTTGATCCTAGGATCGAGCCAGTCAACGACAACGAACCTGATGGTCAGAAATTGAACGTGTACGTTGGAGGCGGCTCCCTGATCCATCCGAGCGCAGTCCTGACCGCTGCCCACTACGTGACAGACAAGAAGACAGTGAGAGTCCGAGCTGGTGAATGGGACACGCAAACCACTAAAGAAATATATCCATACCAGGACAGAGATGTTTCTTCAATCGAAATACATAAGGACTTCAACAGTGGTAAGTTTTCTGTTACTATAATTGTTTTAGAAAGAATAAGCAAACGCTTTGTTAAGAACATGCAAACGCTTACACTGTTAGGAGCTCGAATAATGCTAATGGTCTTCGCACACGGCGAATTTTTGTAGCAATGCTGTCGCGCGTCCGCAACGATACAGTCGTGAAGCGGTCATCATCACTAATAGGAGTCAAAACTCCTATTAGTTTAGAACAGAGTTTTAAACCCGTTACTTATGATATGCGCGTAACCGGATTATCTTTCATCATCATCATTCTCCTGGCCTTATCCCACTCTAAGATTTGGCTACGTATTTAACGACCGGCCATCTCCCTGACGTCAACTTACCTTAGTCGTATTTGACAACTCCTCGGTAAGAAAGAGAGTGGTCTATTTTACTTAACCGGATACCACCCGGTGGGTCAACTTACCTTAGCCGCCTTTCACGATACGTCGGTAAGAAATGTGGTTGGTCTGTTCTACTCAGCCGGATACCACGCGGCGGGTCGACTTACCTTAGTCGCCTTTTACGACACCTCGGTAAGAAATGAGGGTGGTATTATTCTATTCACCCAGATACCACAAGGCGTACCGTGGCGATTCAGTAACGGCACAAAAATACCATCGCTATAGTTGTAAAATGGATTCCGACAATTCGTTTTCATACCTGATACATGCAGGATTCGTAAAAACACATGCACAAACCTCCACCACCGCCACCACAATACACAAGCACTACATACGTTCACTATCACAAACTCAACAATCGTTTCGCCTCGCAACCGAAGAATCATCAGGAGATAGACGCAACGACAAAACCGCAAAAAATCGCTTTGCGTGCTTTGCGTTTATTTTTTTTAACATATTTTTTTCATAATTCCCAAAAGGAATGTATTAAAGGGACACAATTCAAAATCTGGCCTAAAAATTGACTCTTTTGCATGGAAAGGTGTCTAATATCGAAAATTATCTTTGTTATTGTTGCAATGTGATTCTGTATGACTTAGCTATATTCTGATTTGTTTTCCCAGGTAACCTCTTCTACGACATCGCTATTCTGTTCCTGTCGGAGCCAATGGAGCTGGCGCCCAACGTGCAGCTCGCGTGTCTGCCGCCACCACGAGTGCGCGTCGCCGGTGGTACCCAGTGCGTCGCCTCAGGATGGGGCAAAGACAAATTTGGGAAGAGTGGACATTACCAAGTTATACTTAAAAAGGTATGAATTTTGTTCCCGAAATTACGAAACAGAATCAATATCCAATAAGTTATTATCTGAGATAAGATTGAGTTTTTATGCCGTGTGATGTCCAGATGAGTAGAATAGACACTCTTTCTTAGCGAAATAAGATAAGTTGACGTTAACGACAGGCGGTAAATATATATCCTTATGCTTGACCCTTTTGGGCGCTAAGATGAGCGATTGTACTCCATTGTGGGTGTGAATGTGGTGGAAACTCGGAACAACGTCACGTCCGTAAAGCGCAACGTCCAAATACCATACCATTAACAAAATGATACAGTATTATAAGCCAATTAGAATATAGGTTTTTTGTTATAGGTTTTTGATTTTCAATTCATTCAACGCGCCGTCATAAATATTATAAATTTGACTTTCAGATCGAACTTCCAGTCGTAGAACGGAAGCAGTGTGAAACAGCGCTGCGCAAGACTCGTCTTGGACATTTCTTCACACTGCACTCGTCCTTCATGTGCGCCGGAGGTAAAGCAGGAGTGGACACTTGTAAAGGAGACGGAGGCTCTCCGCTGATGTGCCCGATTTCGGTACGTCAAAACTTTCATATTCTTTGATATCTTTGCATGGCTCTCGGGCATGGTACCTTGAAAAACTTTTAGCAATCCGTAATCGCATAGATAAGACAGAAAGATTACTGGTAATTTGATTAAGAATTTCTTGATAATTCTGAGTAGAAATTTCTTGATAATATTGAAGAGAAATTATTTCATAATTTGAAAACATTCCTTGAATAGACTTGTAAATTTGAGTAGGAATGTCTTGGTAATTTGAGTAAGAATTTCTTGATATTTTGAAAACATTCCTTCAATAGGAATATCTTGGTAATTTGAGTAGGAATGTCTTGGTAATTTAAGTAAGAATATCTCAATAACTTGAAAACATTCCTTCAATTGGAATGTCTTAGTAATTTCAGTAGGAATGTCTTGGTAATTTGAGTAAGAATTTCTTGATAATTTGAAAACATTCCTTCAATAGGAATATCTTGGTAATTTGAGGAGAAATGTCTTGGTAATTTAAGTAAGAATATCTCAATAACTTGAAAACATTCCTTCAATTGGAATGTCTTAGTAATTTTAGTAGGAATGTCTTGGTAATTTAAGTAGGAATATCTTGATAATTTGAAAACATTCCTGCAGTAGAAATTTCTTGGTAATTTGAGTAAGAATTAATTGAAAATTTGAAAACATTCCTTCAGGTGTAATATCTAGGTAATTTGAGTAAGAATCTCTTGATAATTTCGGTCAGAATTTTTTTGATAATATTGAACAGAAATTACTTGATAATTTGAAAACTTTCCTTCAGCAGGAATTGTCTTGGTAATTTTAGTGAAGGAATTACTTGATTAGGTATGTCAGTAGGTAGGTATGTCAATTTGAGTAGTGATTTTGTAATAATTTGAGTAAGTTCTTAATAATTACCTACTCACGTACACCTTGACTTCTCCTTCTTCTGTCTACCATGACTCCTGGAAAATATTGTAAGAGACACAATACTTAACAAGGAGATTTACTATTTTTCCTTTTATCCTTTTTATGGGTGTATATTTGTATTTAAGTGTGTATTTAAAAGATATATTAGTATATATTCACCAAATTTCTGTCTAGCATAACACAAGTATTTAAATAATTTATAGAATTAGGCGTTACTTTGCGGAGATCCATAATACAAAAGTAATAATAAAATTATTTTGCTATAATCTGCGAAGAAGTAAAATAGAAAATATATTTAGCTAAAGGTAATGTGGCCTATCCGTTTTCATACCTGACACATGCAAAATTCGTAAAAACACATGCACAAACCTCCACCACCGCCACCACAATACACAAGCACTATATACTGTATAATTAACCACCGTGGTCAGTTCGTGACCACGGTGGATGCAACTCTGCCGAAACGTTGAACCTTATACAAAGGTAACGGGATTATCGCGATGTGACCCGGTTGTTTATATTTTAATATAGCAAAATAATTTTATTATTACTTTTGTACTAGTATTTAAGTTACTTACTATGGGGACGGACGACCGTGTGTAAGTGTCCCATATATTTATTTATTATGGTATTTCAGGAGGAACCTGGCCGTTACATGCAAAGCGGGATCGTCGCTTGGGGTATCGGGTGTGGGGAAGACGGCACCCCTGGAGTTTACGTTGACGTGTCCAATTTACGTAACTGGATAGACGATAAGATAGCTGGCAAAGGATTAGACCCTAAGGTCTATGCGATTTGAAACGTGCGAAAATATTTTTGACTAGCGATAATGATAGTCCGTAATATGTACTTTATAAATTATCTATAATAAAGTTGCTAACCCGGCTCTCTTTGGACAACCATTGTCTATAATTAATGTATAGATTCCGGCTATACTCACGTCTTATTTTATCGGATGAGCCCGACTAGGTTCCTCATCCGATAAAATAAGACGTGAGTATAGCGGGAATCTATACATTAATTATGAATAACACTCCCTATAGTTTAAATTCAAAAACCATTGTCTATCTGTGTATGTATTTGTGTATCAATCAATACTGTCAAATATAGTTTACAAGCAATTGCCAGCGAATCCGCCCGCGTTGAAAGATTAAAACCGTAGTATAGTATTTTGATAACCATGAAAATGATTAAAGTTGCTTAACCTTAAAAGCTAGACATTCTCTTTAGAAACTTTTAGAGGAGAACTATTTTGTAATAAATGAGTTTTGAATAATTTTCACCGTTTATTTAGCGCACTCAAGGAAATCTTTAAATTATGACGTTTTCGTAATATTTTATTATTTCTACTCCTCTGCCATACATCTTAGCGTGTGTGTATATAGCCTATAGCCCTTCTCGATAAATGGACTGCGTTACACTCAAAGAATTTTTCAAATCGGTCCAGTAGTTCCTGAGATTAGCGCGTTCAAACAAACATTCAAACTCTTCAGCTTTATTGAGGACTTATCCAAAGAACAGAGATTTTTTAGTTTTGAAATTTTTTGACACGTATTTATAACTTGGTATCGACAAAACGTAGAGATTATTTTCTATACATTTTCAATTAAAATTCCTGTTTTTTTTTTATAAATTCCGATATGAAATTTTCCGAAAAATTATTCTAAACTTAAGATATAAGTGCAGAGTAAATCAATGGTAATATTTTATTGTAATATCTATGAATATTTCGCTCTAAAACAAAGTAAAAAGAAAGAATAAAAAGACCTAAAAATTACTTATAAATAATAAGGCTTTGATAATGATAATAATCTAAGAAATTGATTGAAAGGACAAATTAAAATAAAAAAACTAAGAAATAAATTTGTTATTCTGTTATTTTTATTCGTATTTATTTTTCGTTGTCTGTCTATTGAACAAAATAATAATACTCAATATCAATTTTGTATCAGGTAAATTGTCATTTTTATATATTTTTCTCAATAAAATATAAATAAAAAATATTTTTTATGTGTTTTTTTTATATCTTCTCATTGGAACCTAGCATTATTTCCTGATAACATGTCCTGATCTGACTGGACCAATATTGATGAAATTCTGGACTATTTACTTATCGTTAAAATATCACAGTATATAATAAAACTGTGAGTTGAATAGACCACCCTCATTTCTTACCAAAATGTCGTAAAAGGCGAGTAAAGTAAGTTGACACGCCGTGTGGTATCCGGCTGAGTAGAATATACCACCCTCATTTCTTACCGTGGTGTCGTGATAGCCGAGTGAGGTAAGTTAATCCGCCGTGTGGTATCCGGCTGAGTAGAATAAACAATCCTCATTTCTTACCTAGGTGTCATTAAATGCGACTAAGGTAATTTGACGCCAGGCAGGCGGCCGGTCGTAAAATGTGCAGCCAAGTCATGTGACAACATGTTCATGGTTGCAAACTCCACTTAGAGTGGGATAAGGGCAAGAGGATGATATCTTAGTCTATTAAAGAAAGCTTTTAACAAAATGTCATATCCATTCTGTCAACCGTTGAGCAGTTCCCTCGTCTGGAGCCAATCTTGAGATCAACATCAGGCCATGTTTATCATAAACATGCATCGTCATCAAAATTGGACCAGTATATAAAGTGGGGAAGTGGGTTAAATTTAACTAATAGCATTTTACACATACTATATAATTATTTATTTACAGCAAAAATGTACAATCTATCTTAACATAATTTAACTTGAAAGATTCCACCTTCACATACATATATTGCAAGTTGAATAAAAACTTTTAATAATGATTTATATATATCCTCCTGCCCTTATCCCACTCTAAGTGGGATCGGCACAACATGTTATAAACATGCTGTAACATGATGTGGCTGCATTTTTACGACCGGCCGCCTGCCTGACGTCAACTTACCTTATTCGTATTTTACGACTCCTCGGTAAGAAAGAGTGTGGTCTTTTCTACTCAACCAAATATCACACGGTGGGTCAACTTACCTTAGTCGCCTTTTACGACACCTCGGTAAGAAATGAGGTTGGTCTATTCTACTCAGCCGGATACCACACGGTGGGTCAACTTACCTTAGTCGCCGTTTACGACACCTCGGTAAGAAATGAGGTTGGTCTATTCTACTCAGCCGGATACCACACGGTGGGTCAACTTACCTTAGTCGCCGTTTACGACACCTCGGTAAGAAATGAGGTTGGTCTATTCTCCTCAGCCGGATACCACACGGCGTTTTAATAATGATTTATAGGAGACGTTACTTTGCGAAACTCCATAGAACAGAAGTTACAATAAAATTACTTTGCTGTAATCCGCGTTTTGCATCGTAATGCAATACGATTTTCTTTGTGGAGCCTATCCTCCTGATTATGCTTAGGTTTTGGGCTGAAACGATTGTAGAGGTTAATGAGTGTGTGTAGTGCTTTTATCGAGTGTTGGTGTTGGCGGCGTCTTGTGATACGTGTGGCGGCTTGTCTTGCGTGTATGTGGTATGTAATTGTTGCCTGCTTCATACAATTAACATTGTATGTATTTCTTAACAAAAACGCGGATTACAGCAAAATAATTTTATTGTAACTTCTTTTAATTACAAGTCAAGTTAGAAAGGCTTTTAAAACAGCTTTTAACAAATTTTCATATCCCTAATGTTAACGGTTGAGGAGTTCCCTCGTCTAAGCTAATCCTGGCAGTCATGCATGCAAAAAATCAGTGCTAGGGTGCCTGCCCTAGCTTAAAGTTGAGTGGTCTACCATTTTATGACCTATTATCTTTATTTATGTCTTTCTTAATATCTTGTTGCTTATTTAAACTCACTTAGTTAAGGTCACAAATAAGGGATTTTGAATTAGAAATAAATATTTTATATTACGTTGTATTGTTTGTGATACCCGCTTTGTGTTGGAAAGAAATAAAAGGCAAATTGAACTAACGATCAATTAATTCTCATATTTTTAATTCTTCTACTTTAATTGCGTTATTTTTTGATTGTCCATAACAATACTGTTGTTAGCAGCAGGTGGCGGCGGCTATGTTTGATTTGAAACTTTTTTTGGTAAGTAATACTATCCCACTAAGAAACGAGTCTTCACCTTATGGCTGAGTGCCCTATGTACTTGCTGCTAAGATGGGAGATACTAGGTAAGGATGAAATTGAAGTTGAGGATCTGACAAATATCTCCTTCAGGGATATTATCAGGTTCGTAAAAGCTACGGGTAGATTAGAGCAGGTGACACTGTTGGGACAGCAGTGAAACCCTTGTCCCAACATGGGGAAATGGGTGGAATAGTCCGGAATAGGAGCTGATCACCCGTCCTGCACCGACGGGCGTCCCCGAAATTAGATAGATAGATCCCACTAAGCCTATCCTATCCTGCTAATATTATATATCCTATTATAAATGCGAAAGTTTGTGTATGGATGTATGTTTGATGTACTCTTTCACGGCGAATCCGCTGAACCATAACGAATAGTATCATACTTGAACATTCCAATCGTGTAATTTGCGGATTATTTAACGTTTCAACATGTTTTGAGTCGCTTATAAAAACCTTGAAGGAGGGTCATTATAACCGCTATGACTCTAAACCTGTTCGATCTCATGCACTTCACTATCGGCGATAAATAAGATCCTATCCTATCTTATTTTCCTAATATTATAAATGCGAAGGTTTGTGTATGGATGTATTTGTTACTTTTTCACGGCGAATCCGATGAAACAATATCGATGAAATTCTGGACAATTATTCCTTATACACCGGGGTAAGATATAGGCTAAAGAAATCCTGTTAATTCTACGGGAATAGGATGACATTGAAAAGTGCCATCTACTATCGACCTATTACACGGCAACAGTCCACGCGAAGTTGTGGACAAAATTAGACTTTGTATATATGACTTTATAGATTATAACGAAAACAATACTATGCATCGTATAAAAGAGTAAGTTGTTGAAATGATAAAGGTCCTATTATCAACCGATGGAATCGGAGATGAAGATGGAGTCAAATCCCTCTGATTCTTCTCGGATCGAACTGATTTTTTGGATGGAAATATTTGCAGGCTTGGAAAGTTGCAGAAGCTTCTGTTTATTCCAAGATTATAACTCCACTAAACGAAGTTGCGGGTAAAATCAAGTGTACGATATGATTAGTTTTCGTTTTAATCGCGAGTACTGTTTTGAGTTACTGATTCAGTTGGTTGAAATACGTCCCATATTGATCCAGTCAAATGTACTTTTCACTTTTTTGTGGAACTGTGTTGAAAGTCTGTATTCGTATTTTGCGGATGAAACTACTTTGACGATGATGAATATTGCGACCGATTTCGGTCATGGCTACCACTTTGACTCCTATTCTGAGTGGCGCTGATGCATCTAGATATGGCTGTCGAAAGCGGTCAATTGCGCAGGATATATTAAAGTGCGCAGACGTCCGCGCAAACGCAAGGTTACACACACGTCTTTCCCCTCCCCGGTTCAGTGGAACGGAAAACCGCTACGACTGGAGGAGAGGTCGGATGTTGTGTCTGGCCCTCTACTATCGCCCTAGGCCATCCACCTTGCCTTGCTGAGACGCCGATTCTGCCGAGCCCTCTTGCAATATCTGCATTGGGTCGCCATCCTTGCCGAATCAGGCTTTTTTGTGTTACACAGGAGGGAACTGCTTTAAATTCATACGTAATACAAATATACACCCAGGCTGGAAGAACCAACTAATTTTGTTAGAAAATGTTGTCGCGGAGCTAAAGGCAGGGTCACTACCAACAGCGCCAACGAGTTAGTCAATTGTATCCGTAATTTATGCTCACAGACGCTGCTACCGTTTGTTCTTCAAATAAAATGTGATCCATCGGCGAGCTTCGATTTTAATTATCCTAATGTAAGTGGCAATGTTTTTCTCAGAGCATTTATTAACCTACTACAAAATTAAACTTACCTCATATACATATAAGTACCTGGTTGACCTGATTGGTAATTTTTTAAATAATAAAAGAAAGAAAAAAATAATAGGTGGGGCTCGCTCCTATATTTTCATTGCGCGCGGCCACCGGTTTCCCGCATAAGCTACGCGGATTTGACATTTAATGGCAAATTAGTGTTAAATATTTAATTTTATTGAATATAAATTAAAAGTAAAGGGATAAAACGATTTTTTTAAATAAAACCTAGCTAGATAGTTTTTTCTCTCCCAAAACCTGCATGCTGAATTTCAGTAAAATCGTTGTAGTATATATATATATATACATACATCCTCGGCGATGCTTCCGCGCTCGCCCGTCTTATCGGTGACGCTGTCAAAGCCATTAGGGCTACCAGCATTATCGAAAAAAAATATATATATATATATATATACATACAAGATTAACTCATTTAAATATTGAGGATATAGATAGATATAAACCTAACAATATATTACATGTATAAATATAACGCCAAGTTCTTTGTTCTTCTCGGTAAGAGCAACATTCCGAACCAGTGGAAGCTTCATTAATCATATTGATCCTTGGATGTATATAATGTTTATAATGAAATAATATTTGAAGGTTAATAGCTTTTTGATGGACCCATTGTTTGCAGGTAAAAGACGAAATTTATGAACAGCCGGTCAACCTCATGACACCAAAGAAGAATCCTCATGCAAAGGTAAACACAATCATCAGGTCAGATTCACATGGCAAGCGTTTAACGCGCGTTTTGCTGACGCGCTTTTAGAACTATTACATACATACATATTATCCCGACACATCGCCCTGTCCGAAGAAAAATGTTACCTTTCGTATGCTTATACATGGGACATGTGACTTTGTTCTTCGGAAAGGGCGACATTTAACGGTCGTTTAATAAAGTGCACGTTGAACGCTGCTCTAGCGCTTTGAGATGATTGGTTTTCTATGACAATATTTAGATGAGCACGTGCTTTTGACGCAGATAGACATAATTTTAGGATTTGCTCAATTCATCTAGAAATCATACAAATGGAAAACAAAAAATTCTTTACCGAATTATTTATAGATCAAATAGAGATACGTCTTGCAATATGGAATATCACAAGTAGCATTATTCAGATAAGAACTTAATAAAAGGCTTGGGAAAGCTGCTGCTACGCGCCTCAATGCTTAGAAGCAAACAGCATGTGATCATTAAAATTTTGCGCGCGTTAAACGTTTGTCATGTGAAACTGCCCTAAAAGATGAGAAATAAATTTAATTATAAATGCCATATTTAATGGAACATATGTATTATCTTCTTAATTTATATAGAAATCATAGATTATTTTTTACTAGCGGCCTGCCCCTGCTTCGCACGGGTATAAAATATATATCCCATGTCAGTCAGTGTAAAAAAATGATTAAAATCGATCCAGTAGTTTTGATTTATTCATTACTGCCCGTGGCTCGCAAGCGTTAAATTTGGAGAAAAAAACTTTCCTCAACCTATATCAATGTGAATTACAGAATGTTCACATTCTGTAATTCACATTCACAACTTGAAAAAAATGTAATTATTTACAGAAACCTGAAAAATTACAGTATTTCTCTACTCCGTATTGAATGTATACATACAAACCTTCCTCTTGAATCACTCTATCTATTAAAAAAAAACCGCATCAAAATCTGTTGCGTAGTTTTAAAGTTTTATGCATACATAGGGATATTTGGACAAACAAAGAATGCTACTTTGTTTTATACTATGTAGTGATAAAGCATACTATTAGAAACGAAAGTAGGCAATTAGAAGAAAGAATGCCTTAAATCCAGTCTAGTAAGTAGGTGCTTTAGATCATATTCAAGCTTCCTTATCATTTCGCATAATCTTTAATTTAACAAGCTTTTATAATAAGTGTACTTTTAAGTGATTTTTCTAACATCGTGTAAAGGCAAGTTCACAAGACAAATTGCAGATTTCTATACTAATATTATAAACAGGAAAAATTTATGTGTATGTTTGTAATGTTTTCGCACAAAAACTCAAAACCGATTTCAAAAATTCTTTCACCATTGGAAAGCTGCATGTTTACTGAGCAATATAGGCTATATTACAATAAAAAAATAGGAATCCGTAATAAAAATGTAATAAGGTGTAAAAAATTAGTCATACAAATCTGTAATCGCACACGCTGCGAAAACTATTGATGATATATTTAACAAAAATAAATCTACAGTCCGACTTAGTAGACTTTCCACTGCCATGAGATCGGTATGTACGCGGGTGAAATCGCGGCATATTACTACATAAATAATATATAAATATAATATAGTAAATAAAAACGTATGTCGAAACCCAAAAAGGGTTTTCAATCTTTCTGGAAACGTATTCTAGTTAATATCGGTTAACTATAACTATACCTGTTTCATATATTCGCAGGGCGATGTGGAGACACCGGCGACGGAGGATCCCTGGTCGCCCTACGACTTCTCCAAGTTTGATGCGTTCCTTACTGGAGCACGAGACGACGAAAGTAACAGAGTCAAACGTAAAACCAAGGTACAATATATGTATTTAAAATTATATTAACTACTATACTAAAAGTTTATAGAGATAAATTATAAAAGGCAAATATGCAGGTGGCATAAATTACTAAAAAGTACTTTTACATATGTAGTCCAAAAATATATTTACGCGCCTGCACTTAAAAAGTCAATATTTAAATGAGTTAATCTTGTATATTTTCTGAATTTTGGAAGCCGCTCCAACGAATTTCATGAAAGTTACCACGTAAGGTATTGGGGGGGAAAAATCGAAGCTAGCTAAGTTACGTTTTTAAAATAGGTCGTATAATTTACATTGAATCGAAAAGACTACTTTTGCTCTCAATTGTACAGTTATGGTAGCTCAGTAGCTTGAACGGTCAGTCTAGAGAAATGAAAATACCTCGGTTCGAACACACTTACCCAATTTTTTGTTTCTTCAGTTTCATTCTTTTTTTATCTTGTTAAATATTACCGATTAAGTATTATAACATAAAGGTCATATAGGTTCAAGCGTTTTACAATGTACTTTATACCAGTTGGTACAAGGTGTATCGATTCACATATACTAACTCACATACTTTAATCAGTAAAACAGTGATAATCAGTGAATACTGAGCTAAAACACGGAGGATCATGCCTAAAGTCATCAAATTCAAAATATTCCTTATTCAAGTGGACTGTTTAATTTTGAATCGTCAAATGTTTTAAAGAAGCTACCACAGATTCGGAAGTGTGCTTCTACATAGAAGAATTAGCAGGAAACTCGCCGAATAATCTTTAAAACAAATAAATAATTACAATTTGATGGTTACAAGTTAATCGTTGCAGCTTGGTGCGTAGCTGACTGCAGTTAAAATATGCTACTATTACTCAAATAATCCTCGATTGTATATTATGCTTTATGTAGCATTATTTAAAAGATTTAAAATAACGATATCCAAATCGAAAGAAGTTGGGTAATCCTTTATAAAGAATAAGATTATTAATGTTACTAAAGAAGATATAAACTGACGAATATTATTTCCACCGCAGAACACCCGTCGTTTCAATACACTGAGCGGTCCTAAGCTGCGGGAACGTCCCCACCACTACCTCTATCCAGAACCAGTGAAAGACCGCATCCTGGAGTTCACCACGACCACAAAGAAACCAGGAATCCTCCCGGAAACTATGAACCCTGGCGTGATCTTCCGTGTCCGTATGTCCGATGCCATTTTACGAATCAAACAAAGGATGTACGAAGACCCAGAAAGGCATATCGAAGCAGATATAATTTACACAAATCTTATTAAGAAAGTCGTCATGGATGAGATAACTAAATTCCACAATCTACTTCTTATGTACAAGACGGATAAAAGTATTAAGGAGCATTTAGGTGAATGCGGGGGTAGGATATATAAATTTATAAGCTATATGACTATAAAGGTCCATATTTATTGCCTGTTCGACGCCCTATGGATCGATGGCAACCCATATGTGATAGGTGATGAGTATTCTGTCACTCCTGTCGAAGTACCGCCGATGCTGCAATGTGATGCTGCTGAATGTAACTCTGTTATCTTTGTGGATTCTATTACTGAGCCTAAAGATGTGGCGGAGTGAATTGGCATCAATAAATAAGATTGTTTAATGATACTTGGTTTTATTTCATCGTGAGTTCGTCGACGAACTTATTTCAGTTCCTGAATATCAGCAAGTTTATAGTTTGATATACCTAATAGTTTAAATTCTCGGCCCAATAATTAAATCAGCTTGGACAAACAAAATTATTTTTTATGGATTTTTAATCCACTGTTCTCACTAGAATGGTTAATTCCAGTTGAAAGCGTGACCATGTTTAGAACTGAATAGACGATCTGACACTGAGGATATTTTAGTAAGTTTGTTTAATACCAGTTTAGTTTGATAGCGACAAGTGTTTTCGGGCATTAAAAAAATGCTGAAATATAGAATTGAATCCAAATGATTGAGGTGTCAAATGCAAAGCTGTGATAGCCTAATGGTAACGCGCGGACCAAAAAAGTTCGAAACCTAAGATATTCCCATATGTCATCTGGCGCTTTTTTTATTTTTTTATATCTTTAAAAAAAATACCGAGCAAGGCTCGGTCACCAAGGTACTATATCATAATATTACGTATAGTTTTGTTGTAATTTACACATAACTGAATACAGGCTTTTTATCTATTTTTTTAATACTCCATAAAGTTCGCAAAATTGTCTTTTACCTGAAATTATAGCGAAATTGTTTTACTACTGTCCTTAATAGCTAATAGCAAGCCCAAGCCTTTTGTCGAAAAATTAAAAGCAATATTTTGTCTATGAAAGCGTCGCAGAGCGCACAGCAGCCGAAGGCGCAACAGGCTTCGCATCTCCACACCGAGCGTTGAAGATCAGGAGGTAATAAACTTGGAATTCGAATAGAAAGAACCTTCTTTTTACCATGAACCTGACCTATATGCATCCAAATTATAAGCCGTAGAGTCTCTATAGACTTATAGCGGTATTACTGACGACTTTTGAATCATGGACAGTTTTTTAATGACTTGAAATCTGTTTTAATTTACTATGAGTCATTTATGAATGATAACGCCACTAAAGAATCTTGCTTTAATATCCCTAATTCTGTAAAAAAAACTATTTCTCGTTCCACCTCTTTAATAATACCGATTGTACATGTATTGATTGTTGTATTTTGGCCTCTTTTTTCAATTGATTAAATTCCACTGCTAGAATTAAGTATATTTGATGGTTTACTACTTCACACTATCACTTATCATACAGCGATGTTTAAATAACCAGATATTTGAAGTTATACCACTGTCACTCAGATACAAACGTATCAGAAATATTAGACTGTTTAAGTTAATCGTATTTTCTGCTCCCTCTATATAATTTTAGCTAAAAAACATATCAACCACGAGTGTGCCAATCGCAAGGCGATCAGACCTCTCCCAGACTCAGCAACTGAAGGGACGGAAGCGGAAGAAGGAAAAGAAAAGTCAAAGGCCTAAGTACGACACTTACGAAGCACCAGCTAAGGTATTTGTATTACTTATTTGTCATATCGAATTAAAGAAATCAACGTTAATAATAATAATAATTTCTTATTTAGGTAAAACCCATAATTTTACAAGACCATATGTATACAATCTTACTTAAAGAAAACCTTTAATCTTAGTTATGACCATAGCACTCGAAAGGACTGCTGTCATCATTTCCTATTTGGATCTCGATGGGTTGAGATCCAATGTTAAGAGGGTACGGTCACATCAAAAGAAGACCTGATAATTATTTAATTTAAAAATGTCTCGCAATATCCACTTAAAAAAGAGGAAGGCCCTTTACCGCGTGGTTGATGACTGTCCAAAGGGACATGGAGAATTTAGAACTCCTATTGGAGGAAAAAATGGCGCCGCATGGTTGGAAAGCAGACACCGTATAACGGGGTATCCCCTTTTATACTCATCTCGTATTTTACATCTGTAGATTAACCATTTAAAAAATTTCAGGAATTCGAATCGGCGTTTGTCGAAATGCCCAAAGATTTATACCAAGCACATCTTCGGCCGGGCGTTATATTTCGCATACATATGTCTGAAGCTATATTGAAGATGCAGTACAGGAAGTGAGTAGTACCTGATTTAGACGTTTTTGATTCCCTATACCATTGTACAATTAAAGTCATCTGTGTTGATGTCCTACCTTGTCAGCAATGGTTGTATGACATGGCAATACTTTCTCAAAATTCCAATTACATTCCAATTACCAGCAGTTAAGAATAAACTAGTCTGTTGGTTAGCACTTAGTTTTGTTGTAATCATCATTCTGTTGCCCTTATCCCACTCTAAGTGGGTCGGCACAACATGACATAACCACGTTGTCACATGATTTGGCACGTATTTTACGACCGGTGGCCTGCCTGACGTTAATTTACCACACGGCAGGTCAACTTACCTTAGTCGCCTTTTACGACACCTCAGCCAGAAATGAGGGTGGTATATTCTACTCAGCCTGATACTAAATAGCGAATGATGGCCGATGTCACATCAGTTTCATTTTGGTAGTGCGGAAGTATCATGGGAGCTACGTGGGTTTGGCTTACAGTTAGGGCACTTATATGTCGTGGGTCGCTTGGCTGGCTTATCTGGCTTACCATTCGGCTTAGCTGTAATCTATCTTCTTTTTCAAGCTATGGTGAAGATAAGGATGAGTCTGTGATCGAAGCGGACGTGGAGTACCTCCGCTTGACGCGCAAGGTGATCAACGACGAGATAACCAAGTTCGAGGACCTCAAGTGGCTCGTGAGCTGGTTCTCCAACCGCAGCGAGCTGGTGCAAGAGCATATGTGCAATACCCGATATTATGCTGTTGGTAAGTTTGTGTTATTCAGTCTTATATAAAACATATATGACAACTTAGAAAGCTTTTATATACCTATTCCCCTCTAAATTATAAGCCAAAAAATTTGCATTCTATCAAATCAAATCAAAACAAAATAATCTGTATTCAAATAAGCTCTTTCAAGCACTTTTTAATTATCAAGGATCAATATGATTAATAAAGCTACAACTGGTTCGGAATGTTGCTCTTACCGAGAAGAACCAGCAAAAACTCGGCGATCAATCATTTAAATATTTACAACTTTACATTATTTAAACCGCAGTCTTGTATGTAGGTGAAAGGAAATTCAAATCCAGGTTTTTTTATCATGTTTCTGTAGATTAGTTCAATATGGACCTTCTGGTTTCTGACCAACCGTTGCAGGCATACCACCTACCATGTTCACGCATACTGAGGAGTACATGAAACGTATGTGTCTGTTCGATAACGTGTACATCGACCACATACCGTACGTGGTGGGCGAGGACGGGTCGCTGATGGCGGCGGTGGCGCCCCCCGTGCTGCATTGCGACGCCGCCACCTGCACCTCTGTGCCGTTCATCGACAGGTATCTCATGTACTATTTACTTCACTAGTCTAGACTGCTTCATCCGAATATTCACTTACCATGATTCGTGCACAAAGTGGATCTCAATAGAGACCTCGATAGCCGATCTAATCAGACAATACTTGAAGACGTACTTGAGAAAGCGTCGGGTCACCCTGTGTCCAACTTACCCAAATAATTTCATAGCCCTAACAGCGTCCTTAATAGCCCAAAATCAGTATAAAATCCTTAACAAGATAATAACATACACACACAGCGACAGCTGTGATGGCCCAGCGGTTCGACCGTGTGAATCTCTAGAGACGATCACGGGTTCGAACCCGGGCAGACACCAATGAGTTTTTCTCTTAAAACTTATGTGTCTAATTGATAATTGCAACTTATCACACGCTTTTCGGTGAAGGAAAACATCGTGAGGAAACCTGCATATCTCTAGAGAATTCTGGAGGTATGTGTAACCTACCAATCCGCATTGGAGCAGCGTGGTAGGTCTTAGCTCCAATCCTTCTCTCCCAAAACGGAGAGAAGAGGCCTATTCTCAGCAGTGGGATAGTAACAGGCCGTTACTTACTTTATACAGCGACGATGATTATCAAGGTATTAGTTCTAATCGTATCTTAAAATACGCCCAGTTTTTTTTACGGGCTGTAACTAATGCTGTTAGCCCTAACGGCTTTTACAGCGTTGGCGAGAGAGTAGGCGAACGCAGACGCATCGCCGGGAGTAACAAACTGGGACGCGAGTCTCGAGTGAGACTGCAGCATCCTGAAAGCGTCGCCTTAAGGGTGCCTCCTGTGAGGCCGGCCCTCGGCTTAAAGGGTGTTGTAAAGTGTCACGATTTGAGCTCAGTAAATTGTTCGCAGTTTAATGTTCGACGAGCGCCTCTCCCGGACCAACGTCCGCACGGTGACTCGCTGCCAGGCGAGCTGCCGCGCGCACTGCCGGAACGACCCGGACTGTTTGAAGCGATGCTCGGACCGCTGCTTGCGTGCCGAATAATAGATAACAAATAAACTGTTGTTTTTTTTCTATTACCATAAATCACTCGTAAATAAAACCTCTTAGCTTAGTCAGTTAGTGGTTGTTAATATGTTTAATATGAGCGATTGAATACTATAGAATAGGAAAGCCTAAAATTTTCCCTATTACAATAAATTGAAAGCTAAAGAGGGTCTCTCTGTCTCTCTTTTTCATATATGATTAGACAAAGATACGTATACGAGTTTCATCTTCCCTCTCATTATTTATTGTGACAGTTGCAGGCTTGTAAATCTTTTACTCTAGTATGATAACTCTATGTTGACTAATCATCATCCTCCTGCCCTTATCCCACTTTAAGTGGGGTCAACATATTGTTATGTGATTTGGATACGTATTTTACGAGCGGCCACTTGTCATCAACTTACCTTAGTCTTATTTAACGAGAGCTCGGTAAGGAAGATGGTTGTCTACTCTATTCAGCCGGATACCACACGACTTATGTTGAGTACCCATCAGCCATCGCAATATTCATACTAGTAGTCTGATGAATCCTTAATGAGAAGTAACTTTTATGGTTATCCAATGGTCAAATTATTTATCATTCTCAACAAAAAATAATTTAGCAACAATGCCATTTAGTGAAAAATTATTGACAAAATTTGCAATCCATAATAATTATGGTCAGAATAATAGAATCTTACATCCTTTATTCCTGTATTTCCCAACCTTTTTGTGCCATGCACATCCTGAATTTTTTTTTTGTCATGGGGACAATTTAAAGAATTAGGCGTTACTTTGCGGAGGTCCATAATACAAAAGTAATGAGAGTATTATTTTGCTTATAATTATAACTTCGCGGATTTTTTTCGCGGATTATAGCAAAATAATATTCTCATTACTTTTGTATCATGGGGACAAATAAAAATTATAGCATAAATTATTGTAAAAATAAATTTTTCTCTTAAGAAACTTATATGTTAGGTTTTAAGAAGATGACTTTTGCTTTTATCGTTAAAATTTGTTAGGTAAACTCGTGATACCCGCTCGCTGAAGCTTTTAAACCCCCCATACTGTAATACGTTTTCATTGTTCTCAAAAAATAATGACAAATTTTTGTACTGTATTTTTATGTAGAAGAAAAATTCTCATTATTTTTTGGGTGCACCAGGTGTAGAATCTTCAATTGTGGCAAATTCCAGCAGATTAGTCGTGAATTCGTAACAGGTTGATAGAATTATACATTTATTAAATAGCATTTTTATCTGAATTTAAGTCTAAAAATATCAGCTACTGCCATCTTTCGCTAACGTAGTTCAACATTACAAGGCAGTCGGGTTAGCTACAAAAATCATACTTTCTCAAAAGATGGCGTTACATAAATTTACCCTTGCTATTTTCACTGGTATGCTAATAGCTATTTAACATTAAAGCTTCGATGAATAATGAATGAATGAATAACTCTTTATTGCACACCAGGTAAATAATATACATAAACAAGAGAAATAAGAACATTTAAGAGTGCAAGGGCGGTCTTATCACTAAAAGTGATCTCTTACAGACAACCCCTACGTTAAAGTAATAAAGATAAGAGACAGGTTGAGATCGGTGCACAAGATGAACTATACAATAAAATCGATAAACTTACTTATTAATATTACATTCTACGTAACACAAATAGAATATAATAAAATATATACTTAATTAAATATCCATATGCTATACATATATACAAATAAGTATGTTTATAACAAGAAAATTATATATGTACAATTATACATATCTATACAAATATATTATGCATCTAATGTATGTAATTGAATAAATAATTTATATTAATGATTGAGATAGAACTTTTTTAGACGATCTTTAAAAATTTCTAAAGATTTTGAATATCTTATATGCCGTGGAAGTACATTCCACAGTTTTACAGCTTTCACGGTAAAAGACTCGCTATATACTTGGGAACGACTAGCCGGCTTCTTAAGTATGTTATCGGTCTGCGAACGAAAAGTAAACGAAGAAGAGAGTTCGAGCCCAGGAAGGTAAAACGCTCTTTAAGATAGATAGGTGTATTAGAATGAAAAAGAATAGTGTAGAGAAGAGAGAGGACGTGAAGGTTACGGCCTTGCCGTATTGTGAGCCATTTAAGCTGAGTCCGATACTGCGAGATGTGATCGAACTTCCTCAAACCGAAAATAAATCTTATAATTAAATTTTGTAATCGCTCTAATTTGTTCAGTAGTTGTTGTGATAAATCTGGATAAGAAGAATCCGCGTAGTCGAGAAGAGGAAGAAGAAGTGAGTGGGCTAAAGATATTTTAGTTTTTACTGGCAAGAGATACTTCCATCGCTTTAGCTTGCCGACAACACTGAAAATTTTGCGACTTAGCTCGGAAATCTGATTTGTCCAGGAAAGAGTGTTGTCAATAATGATACAAGGTTTTTCACAAAACCACTGAACTCCAATCTAGTGCTATTTAATATTATAGGAGGAAGACAGGAAAGATCAATTTTGGCAAGTTGTTGTCTAGTACCAATGAGAATGAGCTGAGACTTGCTAGCATTAATTGATAGGCCGTATGACTCACACCAACTTCCGATCTTAGATAAATCGGTGTTTAATTCATCAATGGCCTTATCAGCATCCTTCGATCTTACCAAAGTACCATGGAGTTATTATTATATTTGAAATAATTTATAGATGTAGGCGTTAATTTGCGGAGATCCATAATACGAAAGTAATACTATCTTCATCCTCCTGCCCTTATCCCATTTTAAGTGGGGTCGGCACAACATGTTACAAACATGTTGTCATATGATTTGGCTACGTATTTTACGACCGGCCGCCTGCCTGACGTCAACTTACCTTAGTCGTATTTTACGACTCCTCGGTAAGAAAGAGGGTGGTCTATTTTACTCAACCGGATACCACACCGGTAAGAAATGAGGTTGGTCTATTCTACTCAGCCGGATACCACACAGCGGGTCGACTTAACCGCCGGATACCGGTGTCCGGCTGAATAGAATAGTACCACCCATTACCATTACCACCATTTCTTACCGAGGTGTCGTAAAAGGCGACTAAGGTTAGTCAACCCACCGTGTGGTGTCCGGCTGAGTAGAATAGACCACTCTCATTTCTTACCGAGGTGTCGTAAAATACGACTATGGTAAGTTAATGTCAGGCAGGCGGCCGGTCGTAAAATACGTAGCCAAATCATGTGACATGTTTATAACATGTTGTGCCGACCCCACTTAGAGTGGGATAATGGCAGGAAGATGATGTAATGTGTTGTAATCTGCCCACTTAAAGAACCTTATTTTTACATGTATACTGCATTTAGTTAAGTCCTTAACCTATGGAATATAGTTAGGGAAGACTTCCCACTAGGAGAAGAGACTAACTACTATAAATGATGCGACTGCCGGGGCAAATCATTTGTGGGCCTGGATATTCTATAATAACAATAAACAAAACATATGTTACATGTTTCTAATACAACCTCCTTCATAGAGTTGGTCATTAATATGGCAAAGCATAGTGCATAGATAATACACTATATAGGATAGTCGTTGAGAAAGTAAATGGGTCTTGTGTGTATAACAAATATCATTTGTTATACACACAAGACCAGATAAAATGTCACATTTATCTTTAATGTGTCTGAACCAAAGGCGAAAGGCGAAGGTTTGAATAAAAATATTATGCCATATCTTTATTTATAGTTAAAATCTTAATTTTTTAACAAATATTTTATTCAGTCTACATATTCAGTATATATAACAGGTGATAGCAATAGGAAATAAATTATATATTACCATGCTTCAGTGGCGTAGCCAGGTATACAATGAAAGGGCCTGTTGCAAATCTGCCTTTTTACTTTACCTACAGTTTTCTATGGTTTTTCTATTGAGATACTGTTATTTTAGTTCTAGAAGTTGGCAACGCTGATCTTGAAATTACTTGATCAAAATGAGAAAAGCCGTATAGTTTGGAATGTTTCAAACATTTTCAATTTTACATTATTAGTCCGCAGTCTTTAAAAGGATTTTCAAATCCAGGCATTTTTATCATCTAAATAATGTTCATTTTTGTAATAGCTTTAGGTATAAGCATATCTGTTACTCTTAATTAAAACTTTTCTATTGAGATAGCATCCCCCGCCAGAGTTGGGGGAATGGGGCGCGATTTCCAAACAGACCGAGCCCACCCACCACCGCCGGGCACGTAACCCTCACCCGATTTGCAACCCACCCACGAAACGCCTGCCACCTACTTAAACCCTACCACCCACTAGCGCCTGCCACCCGCGAAACACCGTCCTCCGGCTTGCCACCCACCACCCGCAATGTACACGCTACCCTCATCATCCCCGCTACACTCGCGACCCTGAAGCACTTCCCGCAATTGCAACAGGATCAGATTCGGGTCTCCAATTGCCCAACGGTAGCAAGCCATACTATACTGACTACTCCACCACCCACCTCCCTGCAAGACTCGGGCTTAATTAGTTTTGTGCGAATCAATATCGAGGCTTTGATGGTTACCCTGACAACTTACGTAAAGACATCGTTAGCGTAATTTTGGCAGCAATCATCCGTATCTGGTAGCGCTCTCACCGTTGTGATATATTTTATTGGAACCGAGACTTAATACATGAGAATCGGAACACATTCCATTCTTCACTCAGCGTGGGGAATAAAAAACTCCACATCTATGTTGCTTGCAAATCGCTTGGACTTACTTTCTGCAACCTTTGCAGGACCTACACTGTTCGTAGGAACTCTTAATGCACGAAACAGCACGCATGGGGTGCACAGATCAACACTACAATTGGAAGACGGGATAGCTTGAGGAGGTAGTACGGTATCGTGGACCCAGTAGCGTTTGATCCACCTCAGCCACCCAAGAAAGCTTCCTAGCGGGAAGGAGAGGAGAACGTGCTGTTGTTGCTATACGCCGATGACAAGGCGCATTCAAGTCGTCTTATCACCAAATTCGTGGGTGTCGCTCAGCAGAGAGCTCTTTCCACTCAACAAGAGCATTTTCTATGCTCGGGGTTTCTCTGAGCATAGAAGCAAGCTGAAGTGGCAATGGGCCGGCCATATCTGTCGCAGAACTAATGACCGTTGGGGTAGACGTGTTTCCGGAGTGAAGACCGCGTATCGGGAAACGTAGGACATCCTGAGACTCGATGCAGTGTAGATATACGTAGGACAGCGGGCAGTGGATGGAAGCAGAAAGCCCAGAATTGTGCTATGTGGCGAATAATTGGAGAGGCCTATGGCCTATGTGGACTAAAGTGTGGTGATAACAATATCACCAAATCGTCAACACAAACCAGCGTATGCTGAACTTGTTGTCAGAATGGAAGGACAAGTGGAGAATGGCCGTCAATGTCGGGCTGCCCACTCTTATTAGCAGTCACTCCAACCCTCTATGTCAGATTACTCTACGAGGTTAGCTTTTTTCTTCCTACTTCACTTTTAAGAACCGTTTTCATGTGAATGGATGTTTAAATAGTGTAGCTTGGCATAGTACGATTGCTAGATGTTTGGGTCTATGGTTTTAAAGCTTGTCTTGGTTAGACAACTAGATTCGATCTAACTGGTTGTCCCGTGTTAAAATTTCTTCGAGCAGTTCTTTGTATGCCATAGCTGTAATTTGAAGTATGGATTTTAGTTCCATCTTGTTGTTTTTCTTCTATATATAAAAAAAATGTTTGTCTGTGTGTCCCACCAATATAATATTAATACAAATATAATATTAAGGTTACATCAGAAATATAAATAAAAACATATATAATTTTGAGATTAAACTTTTGAGTTCGCGTTAAGTGCGAGTTTTTGAACTTGATTGATTGCGTTAGTCAAGTAACGCCAATTTGAATGAGACTACAATAACATCTATAGGCTAACCGTTTAACTAAGTCCACGCGTGCGCGGTACAAGGGTGAGGAGGTAGGACGAGAATGAAGTAGATGCGGGCGGGGAGCGCTCGTAACGTTATTTTCAAGAAGTCACTGCCCACACCTACCACAGGCATATTCTCGTCCTATATCCACGTCCGTTTACCCCGCAGGCGACGACTGAGTTAAACGGTTGGCCAATAAATGCTGCTGTTGCTGACGAATTGGCAATCGAGTAGGTTAAAAACTCGCACTTAGAACACAGGTTTAAGCGGATTTGTGGATGTGGGTTATATCTCCTAAAGCTAAGCTGTTCCTCTGCCTGCCCGGCCTCAGAGCTGGTACGACCACGCTGTGCTGTCTCTCCAGGTGCTTCTTCCAGTAGCATCGCCTCGTGAACGCCGTGTGGCACACGCTACATTCAAACCTGCAATTGAGGACATATTAGGATGGTAATCATAACGTTATTTATCACAATTTATTGACCACACGAATAATATAAAAAACGGGTTGAAATTTTGAACATTAATAGTTATTGTGATTTTACTATAAAATATAGAGACACGCTGTCGTGGACTTTTTTGTAGTATTTCAGTAGATTTACAATTCTGTAGTACACATTACTAGTCTATCTCTGTTGGTTTACGCAGCGCACGTGACTTTAACACCCACAGCAGGGGAGTTTTTTGACAACTACGTGAATTCTTCAACACAATTTACTTAAAACCGTAATGTACTACTAACTTTAATCTTTCAGACAAATCGCGCTACTTTTTAGTGAAAATCGTATCAGCTTTTGAAGACTTTAAGGAGTATAGATTTCGGCTGCATTGGCTTCCATTGGTTCACGTTGGAGCAACGTGACAGGTCTAACTCCGGGCGTTCCAAACGTGGTTTATGGGACGCCCAAAACGGAAAAACGGTCCCCGAGGCGGTTAATGCATCGATTAGCGGAAAGAGGGGCCACTTTTAGAGAGGCCCCGACCCAGAGGTGGCGCACTCTGGGTTTGATTGCTGCTGGCGGAGTTGGGGACAATATGTACAACGGTACCCTGTCCCCGTCACCAGCAGCGTGGTGGAGCACTGTCAGGTTTTTAGTCGGTCCGAGTCCGACATACCCGCCGCTCCTCCCCATCGGGCGGTGACGACCCATAATGGGTTTTCCTGACATAAAAAAACGTGACAGGTCTAAGCTTTAAATCTTTTCGATCGAGGCCGATATCCGAGGCAGAAGGATAGTAACAGGCTGTTACAAGTATTAACTGTTACCGTTTGATGTCGTTGTGCGAGTCGACGTGCAGGTTGAGCTTGGTGCGGTCGTAGAAGCGCCGCTCGCAGAGGGGGCACGGGAACCGCCTCAGCCGCTGGTGGAACCGGCGCTCGTGGTCCAGCAGGTTGGACGACGTGTGGTATGACGCCGAGCACATGGCGCACACGTACTTCTTTACACCTTGGATAACAGACTTTAATCAGACAAGCCCCCTCACCCACAGCGCAGTGAAATGCTCCCCAGACCTCCTCCCACCCCCCATCCCCGGAATTCAATCAAACGGTGGTAGCGGAATGGTTAAAGCAACGGACTTGCGATCGAGAGGTCGTGGGTCCGAATCTCGGCTATTATACTACCAACGTGAACCCACTCCTAATATAAGCATTAAGTTTAGCTGGAGGGGTTATTAGTAATTTGTAACCTAAATTGCTAGTAACCTTAAAAAAAAAAAAAAACGAAACCAGCTAAGGATTTTAACCGGGGCACAGATCAGTGACGTAGCTAAAGAGCGTAAGTAAAATGCCCTCTTCCTCACCGAACCACAACCCTGCCACCTATGCCTGCTTACAGTGGTTTAGCTAAACTAAGTGGCAGCAAATGAGCCCTTCTCGACTGCCCCTGAACCCCCCTGAATGTGGGGGGCCACATTCCCCAACACTACTCCTAACTACAGTGACAGACAGAGTGGCATTCCCCCCTCAGCTTAGAGAAATGCGCCCTTCCTGTCTGCGATTTGGTAATATACGTCTACTACTTAATCTCTATTTTTCCCCTTTTGAATGTAAATTTTTTACATCTTAATACCAAATTCCATAAAAATGTTCGAAAAACATATTAATTTACAATATTTTGCAAACGTCACGTTGCTGGAGACCCCCCCCCCCCGTCCGTCTCCCTATCACATCTCGTCGCGTTCACCAAGACACCTCCCCCCTTGTATGCTAACGTGTTTATAAACGGCCCCTTGGTTTGTCTTACCTAAATGTATCCGGACATGTTTTTGCAGGTCATATTTGTTAGAGGTCCTGTAGTCGCAGTGGTCGCAGGCTAGGGAGGGGGGCATGTGTGACCTCACGTGCGTGTAGTGGGAGCCACGGTGCAGGAATGTTTTGCCGCAAACCTGAGTAAATTGGACATTTTGGAAATAGTTTCAGATGTTAAAGGCTAGATTATATCAACACAAGCAAAGTTAAATGGAGGCTGATACAAAAAAAAATTATACTATTGAGGAATATATGAATCTATACTAATATATAAAGTTGAAGAGTCTGTTTGTTTGTTTGATCCCGGAATCTCAGGAAATACTGGATCCATTTGAAAAATTGTTATTATTGCTGCTCCTCTGCTATTCATCTTAGCGTGATATTATAGTTTACAGCCTTCCTCGATAAGTCACTGACTCTCACTCACTCACTCAAAGAATTTCTCATCCGTCCAGTAGTTCCTGAGCTGAGATTAGCCTGTTCAAACAATCAAACAAACAAACTTTTCAGCTTTATATATTAAGTATAGATGTAGGGCCTGTTCTGTTGTAAAAAAGTTGTTTCTCAAATAATTTGACACAAAGAAGTCTAAACAGCTGATGTCTCAGAGCAGGGAAAATGTAGCAATTGTAACAGGCATTAAAACTGGGCACTGCCTGCTAAACAGACACCTGTCAGCAAGAAGAATAACAGAAGATGCTGTGTGCCCAGAGTGTGGAGAGGAAGAAACAAGTCTTCACCTTATGGCTGAGTGCCCTATGTGCTTGCTGCTAAGATGGGAGATACAAAGTAAGGATGAAATTGAAGCTGAGGACCTGACAAATATCCCCTTCAGGGATATTATCAGGATCGTAAGAGCTACGGGTAGATTAGACCAGGTGACACTGTCGGGACAGCAGTGCAACCCTTGTCCCAACATGAGGAAACGGAATAGGAGCTGACCACCCGCCCTGCACCGACAGGCGTCCCCGAAATTAGATAGATAGGGCCTGTTCCAAATTTAATGCTAAGTATTTCTTTATTTTTTATAATTTTTTGTTGTTATTTATTATATTAACTCACCTCACACATGTAGGAGACATCTTTATGCATGCATTGCTTATGTTCATCAGACTCTTGTTTTGATGCAAACTTCAATCCACACGGTTCACAGGTCAGCTTTTTGAACTTATACTTCCTTATCCGTGGTGGACCCCTCTTTTTGTAAGGTCCACGCTTTTTCACCACTTTCATTGTGGTTTCGGCTATCTTTCTATAAACAACAAGAGCAAAATACATTTACAATTCACAGTTTATTTATTCAATTTTATAATTTATAGAATTAGGCGTTACTTTGTGGAGTTCCATAATACAAAAGTAATAATAAAATTATTTTGCTATAATCCGCGAAGAAGTAAAATAGAATATATATACCTGATACATGCAGGATTCGTAAAAACACATGCACAAACCTCCACCACCGCCACCACAATACACAAGCAATATATACGTTAACTATCACAAACTCAACAATCGTTTCGCCCCGCAACCGAAGCATCGTCAGGAGATAGACTCCACGACCAAAATCGCAAAGCGAAGCAATACCCAAATAAGTTAAGTTATATATTAATCGGTTCAACCCCACCCTTTATGTTATTTTGCCCAGGAACAAGTGTAACAAGCTTGAACTAGAATCATTTATTTGTTTGTTAATGAGGGTGCCATTGTTATGTTTAGTAATCTGAAGGTTTTCCAATAGGCTCAGCTTAAGTCCTTTATTAGAACACGTGTGCAATACTTCGAAACTATGGTCATTAGGAACTTTATGACCGCTTTCCTGCATGTATCAGCTATGATAACCGATTGTCCACTTACATTTAGCATTATATATATTTTCTATTTTACTTCTTCGCGGATTATAGCAAAATAATTTTATTATTATTCAATTTTATTAATTTTCTTACTTTGGAGACGGACGACCTTGTGTGTAAGTGTCCCATATATTTATTATTTAAAAAAAAAATTGAGACAGTATACCTATGTTATAATGTGACCAAAGAAATTTGATTTAAAAAATACAACAAACCTTCTTTTGACCAATCTTTGTCTTCTTTTAACTTCATGTCCATTTATTACTTTCGTTTTTACTTCCTCTCCATCTATATAATCCGATTCAACTTTGACTTCCTCTTTAAGATCAGCTCCAGCTTTGACACTTTGTATATGGTTTACAAGGGTTCCAACATCACTACAACTACTTTCATTATCAGTACCTCTGTAGTCATCATTATCACAATTTGGATTATTATCGGTGAACTCCTCTTTTATTTTACTGTGCAGAAGTGTCTGACACATCTGCTCGGATAGAAGACACAGTGTTTTAAATTTGTGGGCCACTGATAAACTTCGTAAGCAACCTTTGCATATACTTGTTGAGAGACCGTCCTCATTTTTAAACTGAAATCACACAACAGTAAGTCATATAAAATGAAACCCATGTCCCAATATGGGGAAATGGGTGCAATAGTTTGATACAAGAGTTGACCACATGTCTTGCACTGACAGGTGTCACCGTGCCTTGATAAGGCTAAAAAGTAAAGTAACAACTGCCAATCTCACTGCTGGGCATAGGCCTCTTCTCTCCGTATCTGGAGAAAATGGTAGAAGCCAAGACCTACCACGTTGATCTAAACTTGACTGGTAGGTTACACATATTCCCAGATTTCTCTAGAGATATACAGTTTTCCTCACAATGTTTTTTTTTTCATCAAAATGAGTGTGATAAATTGCAAGTATCAATTAGACACATAAGTTTTAATAGAAAAACTCATTGGTGCTTGCGAGGTTTGAACTTGTGACCCCTTCAATAAGTCGAAAACTCTTATCATTTAGCTATCACAGCTTAAACAGGCTTAAAAGCCTTCTTTTTAATAAGAGAGAAGAATATGATTTTTACGTCCAGAATGTGCTTCAATGGAGGCTGACTATTTGCATATAGCCCAGAAATTGACTTGTAACATTTGCATATTATCACCACCTTTTTCTTCACAATAAAGGATTAGATGAATTGTGAACATTCATTTATCATTTAAACAAATATGTACCTGCTTAAGTTTTAAAACTATAAACAAGAAAATAAAAATTTAATATCTTGAAAATGTAAATAAAAAATAATAAATCCTTTGTATTTTAACTGTAAAATATTGCACATTTTATTAACGAACATCATTAATAAAACACTAATAAAAAGTCTTGATAAGTTGTAACAAATTTCTATATTACTTCTATTGCATTACTTATTGAAGTATCGCTACATGAAAGTAGATAAGATTTTGCTTGTTCTCATGTACAGCAGCTAAGGACCCTAGGGAAAATATACCACTACTTATACTAAACCTGCTAATTGTGGGTATAAAAGTATACTGAAAAACTTTAACTACAATAATTACTCATAAACTCAAACTAAAAATAACTTATATCTTATTTAATTGATTGACTAAATAAAATTTGTTCCAATATGTGACAATAATTTTGGGCTAATATATCAGTAATATACTTAACAAGATGATACCATGTTGTTTAGTATATCAATCATATATCCCCCTGCCCTTATCCCCACTCTAAGTGGGATTAGCACAACATATTATAAACATGCTGTCACATAATTTGGCTGCATTTTTATGACCGGTCGTCTGCCTTAGTCGTATTTAACGACACTTCGGTAAGAAAGAGAGTAGTCTATTTTACTAAACCGGATATCACACCGAGGGTCAACTTACCTTTGTAGCTTTTTACGACACCTTGGTAAGAAAATCGGTAAGAAAGTTGGTTAATTCTTCTCAGCCGATACCATCTTGTTTAGTATATCAATGTTGTTAAGTAATCAAACATTATAAATAACCATTACCATAATTCCTGTACAAAATTCAATTTTCTCTATCAGGTTTTTATCATTTTCATTAAATATATCGCTCAATTTAACACTCTGAGTCATACAAATCCTACAAGATTTAGATGAATCGAAGGTTATCTCTAAAACACTTGTGAAATTCATTTTGTAGATTGTTTAGTTTATCTATGAAATAAACATTATATATCATGGATATTATATATTTTAAGGTTCTAGAGTGTTCAATTTCTAGCACAGTTGTATTTGTACTTAATATATAGCTTCATACATGGAGCACATTTCTTATTTTCTATACAAATTACAAAATATGATAATATTCATTAAAACAAAAACATTGTAGGACACCAGCAAACCAAAGACAAATATTAAACAACATTCTTCTTGGGATGTCAACAATAATCGATTTTTAATTTTAATCGATTATTTTATTCTTATAATTGATTTTTAAAAATCGCTTTTCTACACATTTAATGTCTATAAGAGTAGAGAAGCCAGTCCAAAATGTGGCATATTGTAATAAAGTGAAAGCTTATAAAGGTGTTCTATCCCTTTATTATGCGTGATAAATTAAAAAAAGTTTAGATGAAACTTTTCCTCCTCACTATTTATCGTGTCATTTTAATTTACAGGACTATCCATGTTTTCTCTACTTTAAGTATAATAACTGCAAAACTGTAATTAAGAAATCAATTATATTAATTACCCTCTTTTTTCCTCGTCTCTGTACTCTATTTTTACATACAATGTTCTTTTTTAAATATGTTAATCGATAAAATCAATGTAGCCGAACTAAATTAAATAGAATTGTGAAAATACTGAATGACTGTTATTTTTTTATTCTTGATAATGCCCTTTACTTACATTTATTTTATATAAATTTAATTTAGAATTGCTATTTTATGATAATATGTAAAAAAAATAACTTTTCAAACAAGAACAATTGATGCACTTTGTAAATTTTTTTGTTAATCGGTTTCTTACAAATCGATTTTTTCACTCCAATTGACATCACTAAACACAATCGCCAAAGACTAGCGTCACATAATACTCACATTTAAATATACCTAATATTATGTATACATATATGTAATGAAATTATTTCTTTTTAAGATTACGATTTACAAAATATTGTATAAATTTATTACAATTTTTATCTTTGTCATTACAAATTTTACTTCATCTCAATATGAAAAAGCTAATATAAGTATTAATGAGATTTTCAATGTATTCCTTTTCTATAATTAAAAGGACAAAAAATATGTTTTACTACTACTGGTGGAGATTAATACAGGTAAATTATCACTAGTCAAAGGAGATCGGATCATGTTTAAAAACATTATTTGATTATATACAAAAAATGTAATAAACTTAACAGGCATTTTATAAAGACTGTACACACGGGAGACAAAGGGAAGATGTAATTTATATAAAGTTATGCCGTATGGTGTCCGGCTGAGAAGAATAGACCACCCTCATTTCTTACCGAGGTGTCGTAAAATACGACTAAAGTAAGTTGACCCACCGTGTGGTATCCGGTTGAGTGGAATAGACCACCCTCTTTCTTACCGAGGTGTTGTAAAATACTGACTCAAGTAAGTTGACGTCGTGTAACATGTAGCCAAATCATGTGACAACATGTTATAACATGTTTTATCGACCTCACTTAGAGTGGGATAAGGGCAGGATAATGATGAGAGTTATAAAACATATAATAGGGGAACCATAAGTAGTTCTGTGAGCGCAGGACACTCCTGCAAATAATAAGAGATGGAATATGAGAGATTTATATTTATCTTATCACACATACCTAATAACGGAAGACAGATAGGTAGCCTCATTTACTTTCGACACATTTAGGCTGGCTCCCCTACTATATGCATATATAAATATATAACTCCTCGATAAAAAGAATTTATCACTGACAATAAATTAACTGAAGTACTCATTCTAGAATTACAGTATATAATTCTGCAGTGCTCGCGGCATGGTGTGTCGCAAATTTTTGTCCGCTTAAATGCCCGTGAGAATTCTAGGATAAAAAGCCTACATGTTATTCCACAACCTCCTCTATGTTCCAGGGAAAAGTCCAAAATCGGTTTAACCCTTCTGGATAATGTACTTTTAACCTAAACATTCATTTATAATATATAAAAACCGTACGAAAACCAATTCAGTAGATTGATAGAAAATCGATCACGTACAAACAGACAGCTATTCGTGGACTTCGTTTTATAATATGTACAGACAAAAAAATAGTTTTTCAAAAATAATGGTTAGTTTACACACCCACGTAAACTTTTATGCACACTTTATTGAAAATGATTGTGTCCAACATCATTTTAATTAAATCTATATGTATCTATATTTAATGTATTTTATAACAAAATTGAAAAAGAACTTCAGCTAAAGTGTTTTATCCATAGGTTTCAAACTATTTCCTCTGTATCGTGTAGAACGTACATACGTAAATGTCAAATTAAACGAATAGTCGGGCATTGAGAAGTGTTTCTTTAGGTTTCAATTCGCGTTGCTATTAGTGCTAAGCTCTAACTTTCGGTTTTAGTATCAACATAAAATCATCAGCCCGCAGATATACCTCTGGTAAGTTTTTACAATTTATCTTAAAATATTTATAGGTTATACAAGAGGAAAGATAAGCTTCATATTTAGGTGTTTGATACCTATAATATAAGCCGGCAATAAATCATTTGATTGGTATTGATTGTACATCGGTAGTTATCGTTAAGTCATTGCTTACGAGTTCGATGATTTCTTAAAGTAACAATTTTTAAACGGTTTTATTTTGATAGGCTAATTTGTTGTGATTTTTGTCTTAGTTTGGATGATAATCGTGAGCCTAGTACTTGATCGAAACGTATTAAAAAAAATTGTATTGTGTATTTGAATTTTAATAGCAAGGAATGTTAATAACTGAAATGAACACATTTTTACAATATTTATTGTAACAAAAGTATACTGATATAATTATTATAAAAAATTATGGAAAGTCTAGTAATTTATATATTATAACTAGTTAAAATTGAAATCTTGTATTTATTATAGCTATTGAAATTAAATTATTGATACAATTTGTATATCATAAAGTATGAACTGAAAACAATTAAAATTATGCAATATCAATTTTATGTGTTATTGTTTATACTGCTATTGGCATTTCAATTAAAAATAAATAAAATAACATGTAAGACTATTTCCCATGTTCTTAATAATTTTACTGAGTTAAATGTGTTAAATCCTTTTATGAAATTCAGTAAAATTACAATAGCATACTATATATGAAAAATTTAAACATAATGATAACAATAATAAATACACTGTAATTTTGTCAAACCAAATCATTTAATTTATGATTATATAATTATTTAAGATGTGTTATTGTTAATATTTTGTTGATACCTTTGGTGGATTTAGTAATTATTATTTAACTACAGAAAATAATAATAGTACTAGATTCGTACTAAATCTGGAAATTATTTAACAAGAGCTATTATTTTTATTTTTTTAGAGTTTATTTTTAGTCAAAGTTCAATATATTTTAAAGTATCTAAATTCTGATGTGTTTTCAAATATGATCTAAACATTGCAATCCATTTCATAAAAGAAGAAAAACATTTGTAGCAACTTGTTTTCCTTTTTTCATTATACCTTCAATCAGTTCTGTCTAGACAGCCAGTCAGGTCAGTCACAGTTGGGGGTCTTAATATATGTCACTCAACATTTTAGTCGCTTGACCATATTGTGTAAATTTAATTTACATGTATATGGATAATTTATAGAATTAGGCTTTTTTTTATTCTCTCTTTAGACACTTACACACACTGTCATCTGTTCCCAAAGTAAGTTAATACTTGTGTTATGGGTGACAGACAACTGGTGAATATATGCTTATATATTTTTTAACTTCATACTTAAATACATATATACACCCAAGCTCACAGACCAACAGATCTCAGATCTCAGAATCCATGACCCGCGGAGCTGAAGGCATGGTCACTACCCACTGCGCTAATGGGCCAGTGGAAGCTTTACTTTGGAGGATTACAGCAAAAAAATTATGATGCAATTATCTTGCTATAATCCACTTTTGTTTAGAAAATCTTTGTAATATGATAAGATTAGATAAGATAAGATGGTTTTGCTATCTAGTTCTTATACCAAGCAACCATTCTCATATACATGCAGGATTAGTTTCTGCATGTATTACAAAATACCACCACCAATAACACACTACACATGCATTACACATTCACTACGCCAAACTAAACTATCATTTCGCCCTGTAACCGAAGCTGGAGATAGGTTCCAAAACAAAGTTATATATATATTAACATCATGTATATTGTTATATGAGAAAAATGTAAAATTTGTTATGGTTTGTAGCAATTTGTTATAATATAATTAGCATTCAGATGTAGAAAAGATATAAAAAATACTTCAACAAAACATAAATGTACTGTTATTATATATAGAACAAGCCAAACATTTCTTGAAATGGTCTTCAGAATGATGTCATCCACTGGGTAGAACTGGTATGAAATTCAGTGGCTGCTCTTATCAGGAAAAGATTGATTGAGATTAGTCTTATTACATAGCAAGAGAAAAATAACATAAAATACAAAATTGGTCATCCGAACACGTCTGCCTACGGCGTACGCCGCGCACCAAGACACTGTCTCACGTCTGTCGTCGCACTATATACACTTGTAGGGATAAGATTCCATTCTGTATAATATAGGTAAAACTCAAAACCATGTAGGAACTTCGAAAATATTATCTAATACAGTTTAGATTACAAACCTTAATAAATATTAAGAAAGACAATACTTTTCAACTTAAATAAGTTACTTACTCTTAGCAAATTTAAGTGGTGTGTATATACAGAGTTATTATACTAGTGTAGGTAAGCCAGCCAGGATATGTGCCCTATAACATTTACATACATATCTAGTGAAAGCAAACGTGTGTATATAGATATACAAAGATAGCTGTCTCTCTTTTTTATATGTGATAAGACAAAGATGAGTATACGAGTTTTATCTTTTTTATCATTAATTGTGAAAATCGGACTAACAGGGTTGCCTATGGCTCCCCTACTTAGAGAAAGGAAGCCAGTCTAGACTGCCCTGTTTTAAAAAAAACAAATGAGAGTGTATATATCTGTCTCTCTTTTTTATGTGTGATTGGATAAAGATGAAGTATACTTGTTTCATCTGCTTTCTCATTATTTATTGCGACACTTGCACCCACAGGCTTGCCTATGGCTGCCTTCTCTAGTATAATAACTCTGTGGTGTCTCATCAGATGCATCTTCTATTTATGTTAAGCAAATTGTTTTGCAAAAATTAAAAATAGTCAATTTATGCTTGTATACTATTAATAAAAAATTCTAACATCATCATTCTCCTGCCCTTACCCCACTCTAAGTGGAGACAACATGTTATAAACATGTTGCATGATTTTGGTTAGGTATTTTACAGCCGGTTGTCTACCTGATGTCAACTTAGCTTAATCGCCTTTTACGATACCTCGTTAAGAAATGATCTGGTTTATTCTAGTCAGCCGGATACCACACGGCAGGTCAACTTAACTTATTTGCTTTTTACAACAGCTCGTAAAAAAAAACGGTTGCCTGTATAGTCGGTTTTACGGGCAAAGATTTTACGTGACAACGTCTTTTTAAATGTGATGGATTGGAGTGGGAGAGAGACGCAAGGCATTCGCCAGTACGGCGGGCCTCTCTTTCGTTCGGTGACTCATCGTAACAGACGTGAGCGGGCGTTACACTTTTTCATGAGTGACTCCAAGCCGCAACCTAATTTAAGACGTTGTCACTTAAATTAGGTAAAGCTTATGTAACAGTAACATCACATAATCATAAGGTTTAGAGAAAACTTTTTTCCTTATTATGTCCATCTGACCTCAAAATATCCTGTTGTTTTGATTTCCCTTATATTTCTGATAAATAATGTTACAGTTTCCTCTATGTTTATGTAGCTTTGTATTAGATACATAATTTTAAGTTATTTATTATTAAACCGAATTTTATATAGACCCATTCTACTATCTAATAATAGGAAAGTTGACTAGTGAAAGCTTAAATTATTGGTATGGTTGGAATACTGGAAGGCGGCTAAAGTAAGTTGACCCACCGTGTGGTATCCGGTTTAGTAGAATAGAACACTCTCTTTCTTACCGAGGTGTCGTAAAATACGACAAAGGTAAGTTAAAATCAGGCAGGAAGCCGATCGTAAAAACGCAGCCAAATCATGTGACAGGATGTTTATAACATGTTGTGCCGACTCCACTTAGAGTGGGATGCGGGCAGGAGGATGATGATGGCTGGAATACTGAAGTTGTTCTTTTCGTGAATTTTCCACAGGTTTACTCGTGCTATTAATATCAACAGGTTAAGTTTATAGAAGTAATTGTTACTTTGCGGAGGTCCATAATATAAAAGAAATGAAAATATTATTTTGCTATAATCCAGATCTAACAGCTTTATTCGACAAATAGGGACACGCCTTTTATTTTACATATAACCATAATGTACTATTAACTTATTAGTGAAATTCATACAAAAAACGGCATAATAGATTTTGAGAAAACCGATCACATACAGACAGAGCTTTTGGGGATTTTGTTTTATAATATGTATAGATAATTAAACCATAACCCGCCGTGTGGTATCCGGTTGTTTAGAATAGACTACCCTCATTTCTTACCAAGGTGTCGTAATGAATGATGATGAATTAAGCCATAAACCAAATAAAGAAAGAAATAACCGCCAGAAAGAAATATTTGGAAAGCAAGTCCCAAGTGGAAAGAACGCGACTCAAAACATCCCGGACGACTCCTTAAGTGTGCCTCCTGCGATTTTTGAGTATATAGAATCTTTCCAGAAGGTTCCTTGTTATAACGGTATCTGTTATACGCCCCGGCCGGTTAAATTTATCGGGTACTCGGAGACCTCGGCGAAGACTCTTTGTTATATTGTACTTGATATTGATTTATAGCGCGCAATCGCAGAATTGCCTGGCAACTAAGGCGTCGTCAACGAGCTATCGATCACGGCGGTACCCATAGTGTCTGTTATATTTTATTTAATTTCTAAGAGTTAGGGGCTCTTAGCTACGAACAAAAAAGATGCGTGTTTTGTTGAACAATTATGTAAAGCATTATCATTCTCCTGCCTTTATCCCTTTCTAAGTGGGGTCGGCTCAATATGCTTTAAACGTGTAAAATGTTTTGGCTAGTTATAATACGGCTGGCTGCCTGACGTCCACTTATCCTAGTCGCCTTTTACGACACCACTATAAGAAATGAGGATGGTCTATTTAAGTTGGCCGGATACACTATGGCAGGTCAATTTACCTTAGTCGCCTTTTAAACACGGCGGGTCAGCTTACCTAAGTCGCCTTTTACGACACCTCTGTAAGAACTGAGGTTGGTCATTTCCAACCCCTGTCAGACAACCAGCGCAGGAAATAACACCCTAACTCGCCATCTCGCTCGCACCTACCAGTTTGTTTACCTCGTGTTCGCTCCTATAGCTACATGCTGGTCTGGGAGGGGTTGGAACTATCAGAAATGTCTGGATATTGAAGAATCATCATTTTATTATTATCCAAGTTATATATATTAAAATCAGCTTGACTAGCTATGACTTAAATAGAATTATATGAACTTTAAGGGTGTCGGGCAAGGGTTTGCCACGATGCTAGATGTCTTTGAGATTGACTGACGTGATTTTTAATATTATTCTGAACGTTATACCAAAAAATCAGCCTTTATACTTTAGATAGGTATTTTACACATCTTGAGTATGTTTATCTCCCAAAGCCACGATGATCCAAATTCCATAATGAACCATCGTTCTTACCTGTATTGGGAGCATGCGCTTCTATAAAACTTTCAGTTTTTATAAAATGACGAAGGTCTGGGGTTCACGGGCTCTCGCTCTGTGAGGAACGTCGCCCTGCGTCCGACTACACGCATCTTCTCGCTGCCGCGCCGCATGCACGCTTGCGGTACAAAATTCTATACGAAAATTAGATCAATGAGATCCACGAGACGTGGACATCTATGAGATGTGGAAATGACTATGACTGATTGTACTTTGGTGGATACCGAATCTTATATTGGGATAATGTAATATATATTGTGCCTGGGTTTTTTGAAAGATATAAAGATTCAATTAAGCCGTGTTGTCTCTGGCTGAGTAAAATAGACACCCTCATTACTCTCCGAGGTGTCATTGTTTTGTGCTATGTCATATTGTTTTACTTGTAGCCTGATTTATCTATTTACAGGTTTTTTATTTTAAATAATATCCTGCTTTATCTAGAACGGATTAATAGTAATTTCGATAAGTAAGTAAGGCGAAGTGTTGTAATTGGCATCAAAGTATTAACGTATTAGTGACCTGTGATTCAGTCAATCACATCATGTGAATATGTAAAAACTCGATCGGTGTCACCGTGTGTTGCCGGTTCAAACCTCGGACAGGCAAAAATCAGCTTTCATAAAAACACTAGCTTTGCCAGCACAGCCGTGTGGTATCCGGCGGAATAGAATAGTACCACCCTCATTTCTTACCGAGGTGTTGTAAAAGGCGACTAAGGTAAGTCGACCCGCCGTGTGGTATCAGGCTGAGTAGAATAGACCAACCTCATTTCTTACCGAGGTGTCGTAAAAGGCGACTAAGGTGAGTTGACGTCAGGCAGGCGGCCGGTCGTAAAAACGAAGCCAAATTATGTGACAGCATGTTTATAACATGTTGTGCCGACTCCACTTAGAGTGGGATAAGGGCAGGAAGATGATGTCTGTAATATGATGTCTCTTAATAAATAGTTAATCGATCGATTATTATTTCGTTATAAATGACATGCGCATATCTACGGGGAGAGCTCAAGAGGGGTCTGTCTGGGTTGAAGGGTGGAAAGTTCTGGATCGAGGGGGGATGTTGTTTGTATTTACTAGGGGGGTGTCTACATAGAGATGAGTGGATTGAATGAGGGTTTCTGATCAAGTGGGCGTCTGGACTGAGGGAGTTGTCTGGATTGATTGGGATGGATGGGGCGGTGGGGCGGCATTTGGGTTGGGAAAGGGGGTCTTTGAGAGTCTGCAATAATAATGAACCTTTCAATTTAGCTACCTGGTACTAGGGTTGCCATCTTTTTTTTTGAAGAAAAATAGTATTTTTCTTTTTAAATAAAAAAAATATAGTACTTTTAGGAATTCAGGAAAAAATACTACACATCTATTTTCAATCATTATTTATTTTCTATGATTATTTATTACTAGCGGCCTGCCCCTGCTTCGCACGGGTATAAAATATTTATCCCATGTCAGTCAGTGTAAAAAAAATGATTAAAATTGATCCAGTTGTTTTGATTTATTCATTACTGCCCGTGGCCGTAGCGTTAAATTTGGAGAAAAACAATTTCCTTTCCCTATACCAAGAATATTTCCTGCTATCTTTGGAATATCTAAATTCATATAGTACATTATTACTTATTTACTTTTATATTCTCCCTGTGTATTTTATTTTTAGAATTAATTACAGAATGTCTTTAAACAAACTCTTGAAAGAGCGACATAATCATCCTCCTGCCCTTATCCCACTCTAAGTGGGGTCGGCACAACATGTCATAAACATGCCGTAACATGATTTGGCTGCGTTTTTACGACCGGCCGCCTGCCTGACGTCAACTCACCTGAGTCGTATTTTACGACACCTCGGTAAGAAGGAGGGTGGTCTATTCTACTAAACCGGATACCACACGGTGGGTCAACTTACCTTAGTCGCCTTTTACGACACCTCGGTAAGAAATGAGGGTGGTACTATTCTACTCAGCCGGATACCACACGGCGGGTCGACTTACCTTAGTCGCCTTTTACGACACCTCGGTAAGAAATGAGGGTGGTACTATTCTATTTTACGTTACACGGATACCACACGGCGTAAAACAAACTCTTGAAAGAGCGACATCGCTGCTAAAGTCGAAGTGTTATGGGGCGAAGCGCGGCCTCCTCACGGCATTTTAAATCTGTAATATCTCCGAAAAATTTTCACTTAAATTACATGCTGTAAACGGCCATATTGATCTATATTAAATCAACTATTTATTTAAGGTACTTAATTGGATAAGGATTAATGCTGTATTGTATAAGAATTGCTTCAAAAATAAGGCATTATTTTTCGTAAAAAGTAAACGACAAAAAATGCTTTAGTGGGTTATCCATAAGCGATAGACATATACCATCGCGGACTTTTCTGTAGACCTTTTCAATGTGTACAAATACTTAGTACATTATTTTGATAAATCTCGTAGGGTTTAGCTGCGTTTGCAATGTAAGCGGAAAAAAATGTAATTATTTACAGAAACCTCAAAAATTACAGTATTTCTCTACTCCGTATTGAATGTTATTATACGTACAAACCTTCCTCTGGAATCACTCTATCTATTAAAAAAAACCGCATCAAAATCTGTTGCGTAGTTTTAAAGTTTTATGCATACATAGGGAAATATGGACTTTGTTTTATAATATGTAGTGATAGTGATTGTTATTTTCCTCGCTAGGGAGCTCCGATCATAAATGCGTCCGATCGCTGCTAAATTTAAATGGTTAAAGGACAAACCGCGTTTTTTTTTCCGAATTTGACTAATGCTGTTAGCCCTAATGGCTTTGACAGCGTCACCGATAAGACGGGCGAGCGCGGAAGCATCGCCGAGAGGCGAACCGCGACCTCCGACGCGCTATTTATAGGCTCGCGGCGCGGCCCCTGCATTTTAAATCTGTTATATCTTCGAAACTGTTTATTTAAATGACATGCTGTAAAGGGTCATATTGATCAATATTAAATAAACAAATATTTAAGGTTCTTAGTTGGATAAGGATTAATGCTGTATTGTATAAAAATTGCTTTGAACATAAGGCATCATTTTTCGTAAAAAATAAATGACAAAAACTGCTATTGTGGGTTATCCATAAGAGATAGACATATACTATCGCGGACTTTTCTGTAGACCTTCTCATGGTGTACAAATACTTAGTACATCATTTTGATAAATCTCGTAGAGTTTAGCCTGCGTTTGCAATGTAAGCGGAAAAAAATGTAATTATTTACGACATCACATTAGAAACCTCAAAAATTACAGTATTTCTCTACTCCATATTGAATGTTATTAGACATGTAAATCTTCCTCTAAAATCAGTCTATCTATTAAAAAAAACCGCATCAAAATCTGTTGCATAGTTTTAAAGATTGAAGCATACATAGGGATATACGGACATAGGGACAGACAGAGAATGCGACTTTGTTTTATACTATGTAGTGATATTATTTATTTTTACATTTGATTAGACAATGTCTTTACATACAACATTCATAGCTTTCTTATCATTAGACAATATAAACTTGAAAGAAGGACATTTAGTTGCGCCTCCGGTCGCTGCTAAATTCGAAGTGCTTATAGGTCGAAGCGCGGCCTCCTCGTGGGATTTTAAATCTGTAATATCTCCGAAAATGTTCACTTAAATTACATGCTGTAAACGGCAATATTGATCTATATTAAATCAACAATTTATTTAAGGTACTCAATTGGATAAGGATTAATGCTGTATTGTATAAAAATTGCTTTGAACATAAGGCATCATTTTTCGTAAAAAGTAAATGAAAAAAACTGCTATTGTGGGTTATCCATAAGAGATAGATATATACCATCGCGGACTTTTCTGTAGACCTTTTTAAGGTGTACAAATACTTAGTACATCATTTTGATAAATCTCGTAGGGTTTAGCCTGCGTTTGCAATGTAAGCGGAAAAAAATGTCATTATTTACAGAAACCTCAAAAATTACATTATTTATCTAGTTCGTATTGAATGTTATTATACGTACAAACCTTCCTCTGGAATCACTCTATCTATTAAAAAAAACCGCATCAAAATCGGTTGCGTAGTTTTAAAGTTTTATGCGTACATACGGAAATATGGACTTTGTTTTATAATATGTAGTGATTACTTGCCGCTTTAGCCATCAAGGTTCTATTATTTCTGAAATAATTATAGCCATCTGATCAAGTTAAGTCTAAATTAAAGTAAATTAACAACCCATTTTTGATTAAATTAATAGATGCCCTATTTTTGAATTTAAACTATCGTGAGTAGTATTCATAGTTAATGTATAGAACCGGCTATACTCACGTCTTATTCTATCAGGTTAGCCCGACTAGTTTCGAACCCATCCGAGGCACTTATTCATGAGCTCTTTACACGACGTTATCGCGGCGGGAACTGATTCCCTATTCCTGTCTTCTCTCCATTTCACATTCATTGACGGAAAAAATTCTTTCCGTAAAAGCGGAAGTTAAAGGAATGGAGAGAAGAAAGGAAATGATTTTCAAAATATTTCTGTTAAAATTTCATCTCAATTTTCGAAAGGCATTTGCCATTTTTCAGCAGTCATTTTCAATACAGAGACATTTTCGATATTCAAAAATAACCTTAATATTCGTTGGGTAGCATTAATTAAGAAAGTGAGTTTGACGTTGACATTTGACAATTACAAAGGAGTTAGTCAGAGTTACTAACTAACTAAGCCCCGTACCGTCGTATTTTTCGTCCTATTTTGTTTTTCTATAATATATAGTACAATTGACTAAAATATAGTACGATACTATATAATATAGTACGGGTGGCAACCCTACCTGGTACTCATATTTGCTATAGGTAAGTATTATGTTGATTTATTATTTACTAGCAATCGCCAGCGGCTCCACCCGCATGGAATGATTAAAACTGTAATATAGCACCATAAAAATGGTTATACCTTAAAAGCTAGACATATGATGTCGTGTTCAGTAGAAGCTCTTTATTCACGGTGTATACGTTCCGTAAATATGCCGCGAATACAGAAACCGTGAATATGGAATGGTAATTTATATAGGGTTGGTTATAGATGATAGGTTGCTAAGCGACGAAATAAAAAAGCAAAAACATAAAAATCAGTTTAAAATAAAATTAAAATTTTATGATTTTACATTTTGATAAGTTGCGTATTATCTTCAAATTTAGGCAATGGTTAAAAAATTTAGTATGTTTTTGAGTAATATTCTGTTTTTCGTCGTCGTTTACTCATTCCTTACCGTGGTGTCGTAAAAGGTGACTAAGGTAAGTTGACCCACTGTGTGGTTTTCGGTTAAGTAGAATAGACCACCCTGTTTCTTAGCGAGGTGTCGTAAAATACGACTTAGGTAAGTTGACCTCAGGCAGGCAGCCGGTCGTAAAAACACAGCCAAATCACGTGACAGCATGTTTATAACATGTTGTGCCGACCCCACTTATAGTGGGATAAGGGCAGGAAGATGATGATTCTGTTTTTCGTCGTCGGCGGCGGCCGACCGCGGCGGAGGCGGCTTACCTCAAAAGAAAGAACCGCGAAACGAAACAAACAACGTCGATAGATTTTGAAAAAACAATCTAGACGTAGTTGTAATAAGATTTATTTTATTTATCTTTTTATTAGTCCACTTGACGAGGCGTTGACAAAGAATGCTTTTATTTAGGTACGTATGTATATGTAGATATGTACTGATGTACCGATTCCATCCGCGAATAAAGAATTTTAAACCGCGAATATATGACTTGAGTCGCTATTTTTTCAGTCCGCGAATGAAGGAACCGCGAATAAGGAGCTTCTACTGTACTTTATTTAGATTATTTGTAATTGTACAACGCCGCCTTGTCATTACTGCAATCAAGCAAGGCGCGAAAAGGCTGTGGCAATATCTTGCCATCTTTATCTTTCGCGCCATTTTAACGTGGGAGATGTGACAGCCGCTGTCATTAGCAGCTAGCCCGCGAATAGCGAATGAGAGTTTGCCTTGATTTCATTATAGCGTTTTTTATGAAAAGAATAAAACTGTTTTAGAATATTTATTTTTATTAATACAAGTAGTTTAGTTACATAATACATGATTTTTGAACGTTTACTTAGCGCACGCAAGGAAAGCTTTAAATTTTGCCGTTTTCGTAACATTTTTTATTGCTGCTCCTGCTTCGTCTTAGCGTGATGTTATATAGTATATAGCCTTTCTTGATAAATGGACTATCTTACAACTAAAGAATTTTTCAATACGGGCCAGTAGTTCCTGAGGTTAGCGCGTTCAAACAATCAAACAAACTCTTCAGCTTAATATATATTAGTATAGATTATCAGTACATTTAAGCACAAGTCCCCACTACTCAATACAATCTACCCATCCATCCGACGTATATCATGATATATTCACAAAAGGGCCCCTAGATACCAATGGTCATGATATCGCGGTGTCAGTATATCCGGTATTAAAGCAGAGAAATTATATTTGACTAGCCCCGTTCCCGCCAGCAATATTAATACATTAATTATTAAATAATACCTTACATGATAAACAAAAAAGAATTTCGTTTTTCCTTCGGGAACAGGTTAACAACAGTGGTACATAATTGAGGGTATTTAAACATTACAGTTAACGCGAACGATGTTGCGGTCATAACTCGCCCGATCTGAAGAGGCAAGTTACATGTTCCATAACATGTAACTATATTCTTTGGATGGGGCAAACTTGTTGTTATAGATATCAATTAATTTTACCATTTACCTTCCTTCCGTGCCTCGTAGTTTGCTAAGTCTAGTTTATTATTGACATAACCTAATAATTATTTACGTTGAATTTATTCGAATAGTTTCCGCTTGCGACTCAATCTTGTTAGAGTTTTCTCTCTCTCTCTTATCAACCAATAGACGTCCATAGGTCTCTTCTAAGGACTTCCACGGTACAGGATCTTATGCCGCCTGCATCCAGCGGCTTTCCGCTATCTTTTTGAGTTTGCAGAAGTTATAATATAATTCTTCTTTCTCAACCGATGGACGTCCTGGACCTACTGGATAAAGGTCTCTTCATGGGATCACCACCGCACACGATCTTGTGCCGCTTGGACCCAGCCTGCCGCAACTGCGTTTTCTGGTGCGGGGTCGCCATTCCAGCACCTTGAGACCCCAACGCCCATCGGTTCTCCGCACTATGTGCCCCGCCCATCGCCACTTCAGCCTCGCGACACGCTGAGCTATATCGGTGACTCTGGTTCTTCTACGGATCTCCTCATTTCTGATTCGACCACGTAGAGAAACTTCGAGCATAGCTCGCTAGGAATATGTGCCCCTGCCATTGCCACTTCAGCTGCGCTTCCCGTTGAGCAATGTCCGTCGCTCTGAACCATCTATGGATTTCTCATTTCTGATTTGCTAGAGATTTATACATAATCTATACAAATATATCTTTAATATTGAAATGAGTTTATCTTGTATGTATATATTTTCGGAATCTCGGAAACAGCTCCAACTATTTTACTGAAATTCAGAATATAGGGGGTTTTGGGGGAGAAAGATCGATTTAGATAAGTTTTATTTCAAAAAAATGTTTTATCCTTGTTTTCGGGCCCCTAAATTTTTATTAAATTTACGTTGAATACAATCACAATTTTACGCTGTCAAACGTAAAGTCATGGTAGTTAATTTGGGGAACGGGCGGTCTAGAGAGGTGAAAATACCTAGGATCGAGCCACACACACCTGCCCTATTATTTTTCTTTTAATTTTGTTTTTACATCAATTTAAAAATTACCGAGCAAGGCTCAGTCACCCAGTTACTAATGTTTAATGGGGGCAATGTGTGCAACGGTACCCTGTCCCCGCCACCAGCAGCGTGGTGTGGTGGAGCACTGTCAGGTTTTTGTCGGTGCGAATCCGAAATACCTACCGCTCGTCCTCGTCGGGCGGTGATGACCCATAATGGGTTTTCCTGACATTAAAAAATACTAATATATAAAGCTGAAGAGTTTGTTTGATTAGGATGAGCTAGTCTCAGGAACTGCTGGACATTTGAAAAATGCTTTGAGTGTAAGATAGTCCATTTATCGAGGCAGACTATAGACTATATAACATCGCATTAAGATGAATAGAAGAGGAGCAGCAATAAAAAATATTGCGAAAACGCCAAAATTTAAAGCGCTAATGATTAAATTATGACAACTAATTTTATGTTCGAAATTTCAATTGAGGAAAAAATTTGTGATTTAATATTTTTGCGAGCGAAACTGTTGGCACAGCTAGCGAATAAATAAATAGCAATAGACATTTTATTAGTACTTGACCATTCCGGCTAATTCTTAATGAATAGTAATCAACGTGTATTAAAACATAATCAGTTTGATCAATGATTAATACTTATTCGCTAAAAGAAGCATTGTATATCACTAAGTATTTAAAAAAAAATCATAACATACCATGTATTTATTTGTAACTACTGACCGTTATTGCAAATATAATTTGATTTGATTTTGGTCGTTATAAATTGCAATTATTAATTATACCCATATTGAAAAAAAATCATTGATGCCTTGCCGGGGTTTGATCCCGAAATCATCTCGAAAGATAATGAAAAAATCTTTGTATTACAAAAAAAGAGCCGTACGTGGCATATACAATTTAAGTCCGCGGGATTCCCTGCGAGAGAAGTTTAAGGAAATAGGTATTCTTACATTTGCCTCACAGTATATTTTAAGTAATTTAATTTTTGTATATAATAATATAAAGAATTATAAAACAATAGGCGATGTATATCATAGACAAAGTAGGAACCGACATAAGCTTGCGGCCCCTGCTTTGCGCCTTGAAAAAGTACGTAAGTCGTTTGTGGGTTTGGGTATAAGATTCTATAATAAAATTCCACAATCAATTTTAACTTTGCCATTACAGCAGTTTAAAAACACTATTAAGGAGAGGCTGATACAGAAAGCCTACTATACTGTTGAGGATTATTAAACGATAAAAATGCGTGGATATAAATATTGTTCGACCCTGTACAAGATAGAAACATTAAATGTAACTAGCATTAAGAATTGTATTTTTTAAAAAAGAGCAACCGCCGAGTTTCTTGCTGGCTCTTCTCGGTAGGAACAGCTTTCCGAGCCAGCAGTAGAGTTGACGATTCAAAAGCACTTGTTTACAAGTTTATTTGAATTAAGAATATTTTGAATTTGAATTTAAAAGAATCGGAAAATCTCACCGCTGGGCTATCTAACACTAGATATCAAATATAACATCTATGAAACGTAGACATAATTATATTAAAGGTACATTATTCTCGAGTTCCTCTCAACAATTTAATTAAAAGGGGGATACAAAGCTACAGGTAGAATGTATATTGATTTATTACCCACCTGCCCGCTTCTCACGGGGTGGTGGGCGACAGCTAGGGGCGTGCCGTGGGGGTAGACATATCGACCCGCGAGACCCCCTGTGCGAATCGCGAATCTAGTTACGCCCGAGTGATTTAAATTTTGCGTTTCTATTAGATATTCCAATTATTTGCTGTGAAGGATCGTAATGCTAAGCACGAAATCATCATTTGACTGGCTCGTTAGAGCAGTGGGTAGTGACCCTGCCTTCAGCTCCCCGGGTCGCGGGTTCGATTCCCGCCGAGGGCCAACATTTTCTTTAAATGAATTTGTTGGTCTTTGAGCCTGGGTGTATATTTGTCTTTAAGTATGTATTGAACAATTATATATGTATATATTCACCAGTTTCCTGTCACCCATAACACAAGTATTAAGTTACTTACTTTGGGGACCGACGACCGTGTGTGTAAGTGTCCCATATATTTATTTTTTATCATTCTCCTGTCCTTATCCTGCTCTACGTGGCACATGTTATAAACATGTTGATGCATAATTATTACCGTTTACTCAGCGCACCCAAGCTTTAAATTTTGCCGTTTTCGTACTATTTTTTATTGCTGCTCCTCTTCTATTCATGCGTGATGTTATATAGCCTAAACCCTTCCTCGAGAATAAACTATCTAATCAAACAAACAAACTCTTCAGCTTTATATAAGTAAGTAAGTAAGTAACGGCCTGTTACTATTCCACTGCTGGGCATAGGACTCTTCTCTCCGTTTTTTTTTTGGAGAGGAGGATTGGAGCTAAAACCTACCACGCTGCTCCAATGCGGATTGGTAGGTTACACTTATCTCCAGAATTATCTAGAGATATGCAGGTTTCCTCACGATGTTTTCCTTCACCGAAAAGCGTGTGAAAAATTGCAATTATCAATTAGACACATAAGTTTTAATAGAAAACTCATTGGTGCCTGCCCGGTGTTTGAACCCTAGTACTTCTCGAAAGAGGCGCACGGTGATACCGCTGGGCTACCTCAGCTTCCAGCTTTATATATTAGTATAGATATATACAAATAGGTAGAATACCTTATTAAAAAATAGTAAATAACTTGCCGGAGACGCGTGTTAACCATCGGTGACCTCATGGTTGACCTGCGTGTGATAGCACGATCTTCCAATGTCAGTTCAATGTCGGCCCGTCCTCTGTGTATCGCGGAAGACGCACCTCCACTGACCTCAGCTAATGGGCGACTTATAAAGAGAAAAAAACATGCATTTTTATATTTACCGGTTATGTTGCTAGCCGTAATATTAGCTAATTCTTGCCAATTTAAAATGCACTAATTCTTCTGCCGTTTTCCCACTCTTAAGTGGCACAATATGTTTTAAACATGTTTTGATATTTCATGAACGGCCGCTTAACGTAAATTTATCTTAGTCGCTTTTAACGACACCTCTCTAAGAAATAAGGGTGGTCTATTCTACTACACAGTGGGTCAACTTACCTTAGTCGCTTTGTTTGTGACGCTGTTTTACAGCAATTAAACATTCTTTATTTGATATAATATTTTATTTTTGACAAGTATATGGGCAAGAAGAAAGATGGCGGCAGTATTGCCACTATCATAAAATTATGTCTTTAACACGCCTTTTATAATACCTCGATAAGAAATGATGCTGGTAACCTCTACTCAGCCGGATACCACACGGTGGGTCAACTTACCTTAGTAGCCTTTTATGACACCTCGGTAATAAATGAGGGTGGTCTATTCTATTCAGCTGGATACCACACGTTAGTTCAACTTACCTTCGACCCCTTTTATGACATCTCGGTAAGAAATGAGGGTGGACTACTATACTCATCCGGATACCACAAGTTGGTTCAACTCACCTAAGTTGCCTCTTATGACATCTCGGTAAGAAATGTAGCAGTTCTGTTTAAAATTCACTGTTTGTATATAAATTTTGTTGTAATTAAAATAAAACTTAAGGAAACATTTAAAAAAATTTACGCGTAATATTTTTAATGAAATAATGGACTCGGCTATACGGACATAAGATCTTCGCCGCAAAAAACATTGAATTAAAATAAAGAAAAAAAAAACTGGATTTGTATTAAAATTAATTAATTCCTTTTTTTATTTATAAATCTTTATTCTTCAACGCACCTTAACACAATAACAGTAAAAGAATTAAAAAAAATAATAATAATAAATTAGTGCAACAATATTAACCAATTGTTTTGTCTTAATTTGAATTAAGCGTTCCATAACGTGATATTCATGATTCTGTCATGCATTTGTTATCGTAAGGTGGAAAAATAGGGATAATAATAGTGATCGTGTCAACATACATGAGGTCATGAAAGCAATTTTATTTTAATACTTTTAAATAATTTGATTTTTGCTGCTTAGCGCTGCTTTATTACTCCATAATTAGAGAATTCTTCGGTTTATCCGTAATATTATATAATCCACATTGGATCTAAATAGTGGGTTTAAACTTTGAGTTATACTAGACTTCTACTGGCTCGTTGGCGCAGTAGTTAGTCACTGCATTCAGCTCCGTGGGCCGCGAGTTCGATTCAAATTCAAATTCAAAATATTCTTTATTCAAGTGGACTGTTTACAGTACTTTTGAATCGTCAAATGTTTTACAGAAGCTACCACTGATTCGGAAGTTTGCTCCTATCGAGAAGAATCAGCAAGAAACTCGGCGGCTAATCTTTTAAAAAATTATTACAATTTGATGGTTACAAGATAATCGTTGCAGCTGGATGCGTAGCTGACTGCAGTTAAGATAAGCTATCACTCAAATAATCCTCAATAGTATAGTAAGCTTTATGTAGCAACATCGTTTTGAGATAATTTCTAAACTTGTGTAAAGGCAAGTCTAGATAATGTTGAGGAATTTTGTTATAAAAACGTGTACCGAGACCGACAAATGATTTTCGGACCTTTTGGAGGCGTAATCTAGGCGTCATTAGTTTATGTCTGTTTCTTGTATGTCTGTCATACCTATCACTATTTTTACTATACAAGTGAATATTTTTACGTACAAATAGTATATTACTGTAGATGTATTGTGTAGCAACAGTCATAACGCCAATTTCTTTGAACTTTTCCCTAAGAGAATCACGAGGTTTCATATTATATTCCCGTCTAAAGCCAGCATTTTGTATAAATGAATTTGTTGGTTTTCGAGTCTGGCTGTATATTTGTATTACGCACATCAACTTGCTGAACGCTCAATGATGTATGCTTTTTTTGCTGGCTTTTTTGTCATGTAGGTATTTTTCTTTCTTTTTTGTTTAATTTGATATATTATAATATAATAATCCCTTATTAACATTCTAGGTTAAAAATATGTTTTTAACCTAGAATTTTAATAAGGGATTATTAATATTCAGAGTAAACGGATTTCCACGTGAAAAACTTTTTTACACTAATTTCCACAAGGGCAAGCCGCGCGAACAACTTCATCTTCTTCCTGCCCTTATCCCACTCTAAGTGGGGTCGGCACAACGTGTTATAAACATGTTGTCACATGACTTGACTGCGTTTTTACGACCGGCCGCCTGCCTGACATCAACTTACCTTAGTCGTATTTTACGGCACCTAGGTAAGGAAGACGGTGGTCTATTCTACTTAACCGGATACCACACAGTGGGTCAACTTACCTTAGTCGCCTTTTACGACACCTCGGTAAGGAATGGGGGTGGTCTATTCTACTCAGCCGGATACCACACGGCGGATCGACTTACCTTAGTCGCCCTTTACGATACCTCGGTAAGACATGAGGGTGGTACTATTCTATTCAGCCGGATACCACATGGCGTCCGCGCGAACAACTTATTAAATATTATTTTTACTACGGAATGGAAAAAATAATGATTTAATTATATTGTAAATATAAAATTCTCTGTAAACACGTAATTGTAGATTGTTGTATACCGAATGGTGTAACATACGAGTTCACTAGTTACCCAACCGGCCGCAATGAGTTCGCAAATAATTGCATAATTAAAGAGAAAATAACACAAACTTGATATAATCTATTGAGACGTTGAAAAAGTAAAATCCGGTAATGTATTTATTTGAGGGCATGGTTACTCGAAAATGTTCAGGTCAAGAAACACCTGAATACAGAGTAATGTCAGAAAGATATATAGGAGCAGTTTTTTATTCTACTCTGTTGTACATTAGAAACAGATTATATACCTAAGTATATATTGTTTGCCATGTAGTTTCCGGCTGAGTAGAATAAACCCCCCTCTTTATTACGACACAAAATACGGCTAAAGGTAATTTGACGTCAAGCAGGCGGCAAGCAGCATATAACATGTTTTGCCGACCCCATAAATGATATAGAGAGGACAGTGTAGGATAAGGACATAAGGATGATATATAACAGTATATTTGTATAACATTTCATCTTTAACAAATTCAACAAGAACATATAGAACTTTTTTATCTTTAAATCAAATCAAACAACATTTATTCACATACAACACGTTCATGCACAAAACAATTTAATATTAAGTTATAAAATAAGAATAAAAGTAGTAACAAAATTAAAATAATACGGCATATAATTATGGTACAATTTAGCAGCACGTATGTCGGGCTCTAACCGTCTAAAAAACCTGAGTTCTACACCTCGATGCTGTTGGCTGGGACAAGGTGACATTGTGCATATTGCCCCCATCCCCGCCATCATAGGTTCTGTACCCCGAAGAGCGCCACCTCCCAGTCGGGGCCTCTCTAAACAGTGGCCCCTCCCTCTAATCGATGCACCGGGAGAACCAGATGCAGCGACCGCCTCAGGGACCTAACTCTAGCGTCCGATAAATCCCCCCTTAGGGTGGCATCAGGCGAGACATCTAGACTTACCTACCTAATATATAGAAATTATATTAAGGGCCTGTTTCACAAGTTACTAATAACCTGTCAGTTAGCTTATTCGGAACATATCTTACACATATCTCGGAATTTTGCGTTTCTCAGGTTTCTGATAGGCTTATTCAGCACTTAAAGTCGCTAATACGTTAACAAGTAGATCATGTAGCTGTTATTTTGTTTATCTGTTGTATAGCAAACACCTATTTTAAAATGGCCGCGATTTAATTTATTTTTTTAATTTTCGCATTTTAGAATATCTTTTTAGAGACATTTATCTGTTACTTAGTTTATTTGTCGGTTAACTATCCGACACTTTATCAGTAACTTGTGAGGCAGGCCCTTACTCCGTTTATTTCGCATATGCTGCCTTTTGAATTTTGTAAATATCACTCCTACTTTCGTTTTACGATTATTTTCGCCGTTAATTTAGTACATCTATGCGTAGAACATTGAAAAAGCCGCAACTTTACTTTGAAATAGCCGCAACTTTACATTGTAAGAGCCGCAACTTGACATTGAAAGAGCAGCAACTTTACATCTAACGAGTGTCAGTTTTACATTAAAAGAGCCGTCACTTTACATCAAACGGGGGCCAGTTTTACATTGAAGGAGCCGCAAATTTACATTGAGAGAGCCGCAATTTTACATTGAAAGAGCCGCAACTTTAAGAGAGCAGCAACTTTACATTAAAAGAGCCACAACTTTATTCTGAAAAAAGATCCACTGTATATTAATAGAGCCGCAACTATTGTACACTAACCATTAAACTATTAAAGATATTCATGCGGCTCCAGAGCCTCAGGTTACAGATCCCAACAATAGTCACAAAAATAACACAGATACATAATATTGATTGTTATCTTTAAATCCTTTTGAACATGCCAATAATAATAGTATTTTTTTTTTTTTTTGTTATCCGGAAAATGCAAATTGGGATTCATCCTGGGGCGTTCATCTTACTCCTGCCATTATTCCACTCTATATGGGGTCAGTACAACATGTTTTAAAAATGTCACATTATTAAGATATTTTACGACCGGTCGCCTGCCTGATGTCAACTTACCTTAGTCGCCTTTTACGACACCTCGGTAAAAAATGGTGTATATTTTACTCAGCGATTCATCGTGAAACGTTCTGAGAATATATATTTTTATTGTTACAACAATGAGCTAAATTAATGCCCGCCGTGTGGTATCCGACTGAGTAGAATAGACCAACCTCATTTCTTACTGAGGTGTCGTAAAAGGCAACTTAGGTAAGTTGACCCACCGTGTGGTATCCGGTTTAGTAGAATAGACCAGTCTCTTTCTTACCGAGGTGACGTAAAATACGACAGAGGTAAGTTGACGTCAGGCAGGCGGCCGGTCGTTAAAACGCAGCCAAATAATGTGGTAGCATGCTTATAACATGTTGTGCCGACCCCACTTAGAGTGGGATAAGGGCAGGAAGATGATGAATGAGCTAAATTAATGCCTTAGCGTTCTTTGCTTGCACAGAATGAATACGTAACTTAAATCAACGTAAACGCAGTACAGTATTTATGATCTACGTGAAGTTAGGCGACTAAGCTGTCAGTCGCACGCCAGCCGCCGTCGGGAGTGGTTGCTTTATAGACCTCGCGAATAGTTCCACTGTGATAAAATACCATTGGATTTTGCAATACACATTCACAGCGAACGGACGCCGCTCTCGGAAGTGAGTGCCCAATTTTTCTTTGATAATAAATATAACGATATCAATGTATAAACCGCTGAGCGAAAGTCGGAACAACATTACGGAATGTAGTTGTAGTTTTACATTTGAATCTGTATAAATATGGAAATTAAAGTGTGGATGCCGACTGAATTCATAATTTATGAATGAATTTTCGCGGCATCGACCCGTATGGCGTGTAGTTACGTTCTTTACCTTCATATGTAATTAAAAAAAGCACCGAACGTATCGTTATTTTATTTCGTTTATACATAGTAATAATTTCGAACCGTGGCGTCTCTTTTGCGTTAATAATAACGTATTTTTTATACTATTTGTATAGGTTTTTCCTGTTCAAAGTTCATTCGATCTAATTTTATGTGATATTTTTATGGTGATATTTTGACACATAACATAGGAAGTAAAAAGATTTTTAAAAATAACTTCTATGTTAACTGTTAATAATATACTGAAGTAAGTTTTATGAAATCCCGGATTCTGTTCTTAGTGATGCAACAATTAGGCAATTTGAACTTATCCTTAGACTCCGGTGCTTATATATTTTATTTATATATTTGTGATTACGGTTTCATTATTGACCAGCAAGATTGTTTTATAAAAAGAATACTTTCGTTCCCGAGACATGCACAGGCTGATATATCGTTTTTTAAATTCTTTATTATCCTTCTATAATGTCCTTTGTAGTTAACATTCAAATATTTTTTTGCCGTTTGAAACACAGGTTACCTAGGTTAATTATTTTTAAATATATAAAAAATGCAATGAAAAAATCAAAAATAAAAGGGTTTTTGGTAAATTTTTATCGTGAGTAGTATTCATAATTTATAGAGTATAGAATAGAACCCGATACCCGACGCCCGAGACCCGAGCGCGAGTATCGGGTTAGTTTCGAGTTCTCCGAGTGCCGCTGATGGACTCGAAACTAGTCGGGCTAACCCGATAGAATTTATTTATAAGGAAAGGGCTAATGTTATCTGGGACTACATCCCGGGTAAAAACTTTACAAATGTTAGCAAAATTAACATATACAAAATAATTGTTAACTTTAAAAAACTAAAATGTTAGGTTTTAAGAAGAATTAATAATTATCTTTAATATTTAAATGAATAAATCAATCTAGATAAGTGATATTTTAAAAAAATATCGTTTTATCCCTGTTTTCGGGCTCCAAAATTTTTTTGAAACTTAGGTTGAATATAAGCACAATTTTTCGCTGTTAAACGTAAAGTCATGGTAGTTCATTTGGGCAACGGAAGGTCTAGAGAGGTGAAAATATCTAATCGTGCCCCACCTGCCTTATTATTTTTTAATTTTTCTTTTCAATTTTTTTTTTTTTACATCATTTTAAAAATTACTGATCAAGGTTCGGTCACCTTAATTTTAACATCATAATTTTAGCATCATATCATTGCATTTTAAGGGCCCGGGATGAAAGGGTATTTTCGAGTCCATTTTCGAATTGACAACAATCAAATTATCCCCCTTAATAGTGGGGTGGGGGCGCCATATTGGGAAACAAGCAGACATATTATATGGATGATATTGTTATGTGATTCAATTTAATGTGGGGACAAGTTAAATATATGATTGATGTGTAGTTTAATTAAGCAGTACCTGGGTGACCGGGCTTTGCTCGGTAATTTTTTAAAGATATAAAAAAATGTCATCATCTTCCTGCCCTTATCCCACTCTAAGTGGGGTCGGCACAACATGTTATAAGCATGTTGTCACATGATTTGCCTGTGTTTTTACGACCGACCGCCTGCCTGACGTCAACTTACCTCAGTCGTATTTTACGACACCTCGGTAAGAAAGAGGTTGGTCTATTCTACTAAACCGGATACTACACGGTGGGTCAACTTCATTAGTCGCCTTTTACGACACCTCGGTAAGAAATGAGGTTGGTCTATTCTACTCAGCCGGATACCCCACGGCGGGTTGACCTACCTTAGTCGCCTTTTACGACGCCTCAGTAAGAAATGAGGGTGGTACCATTCTATTCAGCCGGATACCACACGGCAAAGATATGTATCAAAAGAATGTAATCAAAAAAATTAAGAAAGCGCAGGTTGACGTGTGACAATTGATACCAGGTTTTGACCTTTTTTGCTCTGCCCGTTACCATTAGGCTATCACAGCTTTGCATTTGACAGTTCATTTTTGGATCCAATTCTACATTTATGCATTTTTTAATGTTCAAAAACAGGTATAAAACGATATTTGTTTTAAATGAAAACTAGATATATATTTTCCGCCCAAACTCCTACATGTTGAATTTCATAAAAATCGTTGAAGCCGTTTCCGAGATTCGGAAAACTATACTGTATATACTAATATATAAAGCTGAAGAGTTTGTTTGTTTGATTGTTTGAAGGCGCTAATCTCAGGAACTACTGGACCGAATTGAAAAATTCTTTCAGTGTAAGATAGTCCATTTATTGAGGATGGCTATAGGCTAAATAACATCACGCTGAAATGAATAGTGCAGGAGCAGCAATTAATATATTACGAAAACGGCAAAATTTAAAGCTTTCCTTGCGTGCGCTGAGTAAACGGTGATAGTTATTAAAAAATCATGTATTACAAAAATGTTCCCCTCTAAAAGTTCTAAATAAAAGTCCGCGACAGCATATGTCTAGCTTTTAGGGTTCACCCAATTTAACCATTTTTAATGTTATCAAAATTCTATTTTACGGTTTTAATCTTATCTTTAAAAGGAAAGCCTACTATACTATTGAGGATTATATAGATGATAAGAATGCCTGAATATAGCTACTCTTCTACCCTGCACAAGTTAATAATGACTAGATGTAATTAATTATAAGAATTATACATTTAAAAGAGCATCCGACGAGTTTCTTGCTGGTTCTTCTAGGTAAGAACAGCTTTACAAAGCAGTGTTGATTTAAAAGCACTTGTTTACAAGTTTATTTGAATTAATAATATTTCGAATTTGAGTCATTCTTTGTTTTTTGGGTTTTATTAATCTCTAAGAAAAGTCCAAGAGTATATCGTTGCTTAAGAATGTTTTATCTTTTGTAATACAATCGTGAATAATGATTAATTTGCGAAGCTATTTTGACTGATAATGTATCTATCGATATACAAATATGATAATGACTCATGTAATTAAGATTAACATTGCCTTATCCTTAATATTGGTAATTATCTTGCCCTTATCCCACTCTAAGTGGGGTCGGCACGTTAAAAACATGTCACATGATTTGGCTATGTATTATACGAATGGCCGCCTATCTAACGTCAACTTAGTCGTGTCTAACGACACCTTGGTAAGAAAGAGGGTGGTCTATTCTACTTAACCGGATACCACACGGTGGGTCAACTTACCTGAGTCGCCTTTTACAATACCTCGTTAAGAAATCACGGTGGTCTATTCTATTCAGCCTGATAGTATTCAATGCGGGTCGACTTACCTTGGTCTTCTTTTATGACACCTCGGTAAGAAATGAGGGTGGTCTATTCTACTTAGTCGGATACCACATGGCTTTATCCTTAATAGTGGTAATGTTAAATTTATTTGTTCTTTCATATTCCGACGGTTCGATGTGATTTGGCATAAAGATATATATCGGTGAAAAATAATCGGTAAAAAATATTTCGGTAAAAGTTCGCTCAGACAAATTTTCAAAGAGAACTAGATGTTCTATATATTCTTTTTTTCTTCAAAAGACTATCTGTCGAGTTTCTTATCGATTCTTCTCTGTAGAAACAAACATCCGAATCAGTGAGAAGTACTAGTAACAGTTTAAAAAATGATGTATGTCATTTTTGGCATAATATATAGATAAACTTTTGAATACTGTCTCTCTCGGCTCTGAAGATTGGGCAGACGAAGTCGCGTGCTAAAATATGATGCGTAATTTAAATGAATATTTAAGAGGACATGGTATCATAAATTTCCCAGACGGAATTATTGATTCAGGCAGCGCGCAGGCTCGGGGAATAAAAAAAAAATAAAGCCGCAGGTAGTGCGCATGCGCGGGAATTTGAATAAAAGGGGGATGCTCGCTGGTAGAACCATTATTAATCAAGCAGTCTTCGCCTTGAGCACACCTCTCAGTATACCAACTGGACAGATTTCAAATCTCTAGTCCTTTAGACACTTGGTCTTCATCTTAAAGTAATATTTTAATATTTTCAGTCATTGAAAAGCTATCGAAATTTTAGGAAATAGTGATGTATATTTTATTGTCGAGACATTCCATAGATGACGAAGCACGCATGCCTAGAAGATGGGTAATAGATAAGAGGAAAATCCATAATGAGCACCAAGAAGCGTTTTTGGGCGTGGCTGGTAATTAATAAGGCTGGACAAGAATAATTTAAAACGTTCGGAGCTTGGGCAAGTATATAGTATCATTAAGTAGTTTTAAAAAGTCATTGTTTGTTACCATCGTTGGACGTAGGCCTCTTTTCTCCTCTTTTTTTTTGGAGAGAATCTTGTGAGCTAATGCTCTAATGCGTTTTGGTATGTTAAACATATCCGCAGAATTGTTCAGCGAGTTTCCCTCACCGAAAAACGTCTGATCCGTTGCAAATATCATTTAGGCACATACGAGTAGGTTAAAAGAACTCATTGCTTTTGAATTCCGGGAAACCCGGGGTTTGAATTCATGACTTCCTAGTGAGAGGGACTGTTTCACCGTTTAGGTATCACAGCTTAAGTAGTAGTATTGACATGGTTTAAATTCATTGATATTATCTAAAAATATCGCAATCATATCGCGAATCAAGGATATTCAAGTACAATCGAATTTACTTTATTCATCCAAAAATGTTTTTATGGCAATTTACAATAAATCATAGCGCCTTCTGATTCATGGGTGATAAAGAAACCCTTATGGGTTTCTTTATCACCCATCTTTATCATCTTTTTTAACTTGGAAGAGCAAAAAGACACTAGTTTTTTTTTAAATAATTCGTATCGCCATGTCATATATGTCATTGAAATTATTATGAGAGTGTATCTAACTCAATAAAGTCTAGTTTTGAATTAGGTCACTTTAGTACTAAGCGTGCGATGTTTTTTGTGGTATATTGATTATGCAACGGTTATTATTGACATCTTAAACCAATCATATTTTATTATCGGCGCTGCGATACAAGATAATTCGCTGATATGATTTCATTGTTTTTACGTTAGCTTGTGATATCGTAACGTTAGGTGTGACTTACGTAACGGTCGCGGGTTCTAATCCCAACAGTCACCTATGAGTTCTATGAACATTTTTGTCCATAATTGATATTTACATTTTATTGCGCTCATATCAGTAAAATCAGTCTAGCAACATAAGACTCTTCAAATAACGATAGGTCTAGCTTGTATTTCGCACAAAGAATTTGAGTTTAAAAGCTCAGCGTTTTTAGAACTGTGAGCATAAATTCTATAGGTGTAATATTCGCAATGGCAATAAAAAAGTCAAAGTCATTGACTGGACTTTTGAGCCACGCCTTAACTACGCTAGTTAAAACCAAATTTTCGATTTCTAACGTTGGTCGACCATAATTTTTCGACAAGTCCCAACAGTCAAAATCATTTTCTAGTCCTTTAATGCACTACATTTTAATACAAAAAACCGTATGTTTGTGATCTTGCGATCACAAACTTAAAAAGTAATCTATAGATTGACGCGAAATTTTAACAAGAGTGTTGTATTTTTATTTAGAGTTTTTATTAAGAGTTTTTATATAATAACTTGGTTGCTAACGTTGAAATTAAGACCTTCCAGCTTTATGGTCCTTTTATCCGGGTTAATATCGATTGCGATACGCAGATCAAATCTATTAAGCAGTAATTTATGACACGGAGTCCTAAAAAAGTCTCAAAGATTTAATTATATTAAACACCATTTACACGGCAATATAAATAGATATTAACAACACGCGATTGCGAGTAATATCTGTGATTACATTCACGCCATGGTTACAAATTACAATTAATAGAGGGGGAGGGGGTAACTATATTGCGCATGCTTGGGGAAACAGAGGGGGGAGGGGGATTTACAGCAGTCTAGATTTTTTAAGTAGAATTTCTTTAAGCTGGCGATTGTGTGATAACAGCACTACGAAGAGTGCGATCGGGCGAGCCAAACGGAAGAGGGAAGAGGGGGGGGGGGGGGTAGTTAGTGAAGATAGCTGTGCGCGCGCACATTTTCTTTCTCTCTCCCTCTAAGCGAGGCAAACAGAAGTTAAGAGGGAGATATAAGTTACTGAAGAAAGCAGTGCGCAGCAGCGCGCGCGCACTTCTTCTTTCTCTCTTGCTCTCATAGACATTTAATAAAATGCACATACATCTCGTGTTTGCTAGCGTTACGCGAACAGTAATTTCTTGATTATTTCATAATTTCATTTCATTTTTGAACATTCAACATTGAATATTCTAGTCAAAATCTATTTTAAAATTAGTTAGTGGAGATGGCAGTGCGCAGCAGCGCGCGCACATTTTTATTTCTCTCTTCCTCTCATAGTCATTTAATGAAATAAATACATCCCTCAATCAGTAGTTTGTTTGCGTGTTTGCTAGTGATACGCTAATGGTGATTATTTGAATATTTTGTAATTTCATTTCGTTCTCGAACATTCAACATTAAATTTTCTAAGCAAAATCTTTTTAAAAATTAGTTAGTGGAGATAGCAGTGCGCAGCAGCGCGTGCGCACATTTTCTTTCTCTCTTCCTCTCATAGCCAGTGAATGGAATACATATATATCACTCAGTCAGTATTTTGTTTGCGTGTTTGATAGCGTTACGCGAACGGTTACTTTTGATAATTTCGTTTTTTCATTTTGTTCTTGAACATTCAACATTAAATATGCTAATCAAAGTCTATTAAAAAAATAGTTAGTGGAGATAGCAGTGCGCAGCAGCGCGCGCGCACATTTTCATTCTCTCTCCCTCTCATAGCCAGTTAGTTCATTTGCTTGTATGCCAGCGTGACGCGAACGGTGATTTTTTGATTATTTCGTTTTTTCATTTCTTTCTTGAATATTCGACATTAAATATTCTAATCAAAATCTATTCAAAAATTAGTCGAGTTAGCCGTGCGCGTGTGCACTTTTGTTTCTCTCTTTTTCTAATAGCCATTGCTAATATATTATACATATACATGCATATAGGGAAGCTAAACAAGCATGAAGCTATAAGCCATAAATGACAATTTACATTATTATTCAGACTATAAAGAGCAATTGAAAGAAATTGATTTGATGATGATGTACGAGTATGATAGATTTGATTATGATAGATGCTTGACTTATATACATTTGATTGATTTTTTGTTAGTGGACACAACTACGTGTCTACGTGGACAGACATCATACCAACGCCCAGAGGTAGACGTTCATCAAAAGTAGAAGACTTGTATTGTCACCTTAAGGTAACCATTGATTTAATATTCCTGTACCCTTGACACTAGGCAGCTAGATGGAGCACCATGAGGCATAACTAAATCACAGAATCCATTAAAAGATTTGTCAAGTAAACAAACAAATTGTTGGATTTTAGAGGAGAACTTCATCATTCACATAAGGACTACTCTCGCGCACGCTTTAGGGAAGTGACTGGATTTCCGAAAAATCTAAATAATCGATTTTTCTTCCTTCAAAATAAATTGATTGGAACGAATCAGAAAAAAATCGGTTAATAATCGATTTTATTTTTGATTCGACTTATGTTTACTTAATCGATTGTTAAAATCTATAATAATATTAAAATAATCGATTATGAAAAATCAATTACAATAATAAAATAATCGATTATGAAAAATCGATTATAGTAATCAAATAATCGATTATGGAAAATCGATTATAGTAAAAAACTAATCGATTATGAAAAATCGATTATAATAATCAAATAATCGATTATTAAAAATCGATTCTAATACTAAAATAATCGATTAATATAAATATCGATATGTTTGCATCCCTATTACGGCCACGTGATACAGATAGTATTCATGCATCATGATACACTATTAGCGTGTTGCACAATCTTATAGTGTATCCTATACAGAAATTCTGGTGTATTGGGTACTTAATTCAATCATTCTCCTGCACTTATCCCACTGTCAGTGGGGTCGCCACATTATAAACATGTTGTCACATGATTTAGTTGGAGTATTTTACGATCGGTCACTTGCTAACGACAACTTAGTTGCCTTTTACGACACCTTGGTAGAAAGAGGGTGGTCTATTTTACTCAGCCGGATACCACGATATCGAGAAAATTTCTTGTAACAAATTGGCTCAAAGGATCATATCAAGGTCAGTCAAATTTAGTCGCAAAATTTATCGTTATACGACCACGGTCAAAACAATATCCGGTAATGAAAGGTGCTTGCCTTCGGTTTGCCGTTGCCTTTCACTTGCTGACATATTTGTTGTTATAAGGACGAATATACATTTAATACAGCTTCGTTTATTATAGCCAGCGGGTCTTTCGGCTTGGTAGGTCAGTTCGGTCACCAACTAGCCTGCTGAGCTTGGTAATTATGCTTTACCTTAACCTTTAATTTGGGTCGATACTAGGTCATATATTCGCACCAGGATTGAATAACTTAACAAGTCCAAAACGCACAAATTTAAATGGAATATATTCTTTATTCAAGTAAACTTGTAAACAAATTTTTGACCTGCAACGGATATTTATAATTTTGTTTGCGAATAGTTGTGGTCGCAAAACTCGAAGACTCTTATGGGCAGTTTTCAAATTAACAGTGCGATGCTCGTTATTCTGCTGTTATGTTTTTTTAAGTTTAAAGTTTCCATTCGAGGCTTTACAAGGCTGACTTTCAGCAAATTGTTAGTCCATTCTAATTTTAAAAAACAGTTTTACTTGATGCTGAACAAAGTTTGGTAAATTTTGGTAATTTTGGACCTTTTGAAGAAAATAGGAAGCTAAAATTATAACGCAGATTAAAAATGTTCTTATATTGCTCATATTCTTTTTAAAAGGAATGCTACATATCTCCGGATTTCTTTTAAGCTATAGATGATCTGCTGTTCATAGGCATCCTCTCTCATATTTTAGAAAAAAGGTGATAGATCCATCACTCAGCTCCAATGTGAATTGGTAATTTACACATATTCTCAGAATTCTCTATAGATGAACATTCTCTCACGATATTTTCCTCCACCGAGAAGCGTGTGATAAATTGCAATTATCAATTAGACATAAGTTTTAACAGATAACTCATGATCCTCCTGAGAGTTTTACGGGCTTACCGCTGGGCTACGGATATCAAGCTAATTTATATAAAACTATCCTTTTCTAAACTAGGTGGTATCTAATAGTAGAAGCCGTAACCCCTACCTGAGCTGCATTGAGTATATGTTTGGTGTTTCTAAGCAGTGTCTCGTATAAACTACGTCCAGAAATACTCAAAATAGGGGGAAAATACATGTAGTTACTGAGATAGTAACAGACCTCTAATGCCTTTTTGTTTGTCTTCGCGTAATATATGTACGTATTACATTATCCACGTTAATTGTTATAAATAATTCATTATTCATTGTATTGATAGTTATTGTGCGGCATTTGATAATTTTGATGAGGTACCCGCATTCCTGTTCCCCCGGGCCCCTGACCTTAGACTTTGGGTTCATTTAGTTTGATAGTCTTTCTTTGTGATTTGGATGGGTGTCATCGATTTCCTTTTAAACCTAATCTACTACTATACTATATTAGTATAATAGTAATATTAGTATAATAGTGTCTTCAACTTTGTTTGTGCCAAAAATCATCGTAATATGGACTTATGGGCTGCAATAGTGGCATATCTCTAACCTGACATTTAAAAGCTGAATAAAAAAAATTATACAAATTATTCAGTGACTCTTTAAAGAAGGTATCAATTTGGAGATAATCTTCATTTAAACGATGTTATCGTACAATACATACGTCATACAGATCACCCTTTAATGCTTGTTCAAAAATTGAGTCCCCGGGTTATCGGCGATCATAGACCATGATTGGATACTACAACCGAGTATGCCCTATACACGATCGTCCTCGCTCTTAATCGTTTGTAATCATTGATTATGAAGAAGAGACATTACAAACGTGACACTTGTTCTTATCGCGGTCGCGGTTGCTAGGCCTACTTGTCCAGTCCACCGCAATGTAGGTCAATGATCCGTTGCGATAAAGGTGAACGCACATGGCCGTGATCTTGAACGTTGATTAACGCACGCGTACCAAAAATTAAGTTATCACATTAGGATGTTACTCGTGTGTTCATCGCCTAATTTGTATCAACCTTTTTTATATAGCCGAAATGAAAAACTCGTTGCTAGAACCTTCACAGGGCATAAGCTAAATTCAATCATACATATAAATAAATAAGCCTTTCTTGTAATAGGGAATGAGAAAAAACATATAGTACGTAATTGAGATTATTTTAACCCTTAAATTGCTAATGCAGTCTCGGTTGCAACTTCATAAAATTTTAGTGCTGTAATATTCTTGGTTTATGTTTTTAGGAGTGCAGCAAAATAAGAATTGAATCATCCTCTGTCCTTATCAAACTTTAAGTGGGGGTCGGCACAACATGTTACAACATGTTGTCACATGATTTGGTTATGTACTTTACGACCGGTCGCCTTTAATGACACTTCGGTAAGAAATAAGGGTAGTCTATGTTACTCAGACGGATACCTATCGGCATCAGAATTGAATTTGTTATTGTTTGTTATCACAGTATGAGGTTGGATATATGTTGAGTATTTTGACTTTAGGTTTCACGTAACAAATTTGTTTAATATTCATTAAATATTTTAATGTAGAAAGTTAAATGACCTCTGCCTAATTTAGTTGAATACCTTTTGTGATATTTGTTTTGGGCACACGGAAAATAGTTAAGAGTTGATGAATTTGATAAAATTAATTCGGAAGGTTAGTTAAAGCCTAATCTGTAATTAAGCATTTACTACCTTGGTTATGGCTTTTACCCGTTAAGCTATAATGGTTTGATTTGGTTTAACTTAGGAATAATTCGGTAGGTTTCTAAACACTGTTCACTTTCTTTACTACGTTATACAGTAATGAACGCTTGTTTAATGGCTGCTCTAGAAATATTGTGGAATAGTTATCTTTGCCCATCTTAAAATCCTTATCACTTTTTATCACACGTTCAGTCTTAACAAAACCAAGCCGACACCTAGTTCAAGATTTAAAATGACAAGGTGCTTACTGAAATAGGTTATCTTGTGGCATCTTATCATATATATATATAGAGTTGGAAATTTGGAAAGAATTGTTATAAATTCTAGTACAGTGAAAGTTTATTTAAAAGTTAAAGGACGTGTCTATTAAATCTATTTTATTATGAAAGATTTAAAGTGTCATGTATGTAAGTGACAGTAAAAACATTGACCTTATTAAATTATAATTGTGTAATATACAAAGATTTGGTGATTTGGAAAAGGTTGCTTTAAATTCTAGTACCTTGGAAGTTTAGATAAAAATTTAAGTGTGTATCTATTAAATCTATTTTTGGATGCTAGATTAAATATATATCATAACAGAAAAACCAGTGACCTTAGTATATTTCCTGCTAACAGATCTTGTTTCATAGACCTTCCGCTTTGTAATTAAACAGATAATATATTGTTTTGTGAGTACTGGTTTAAACATTAGAACGCGTTATTCGTGCCATTGGTTTTACTCAGGAGTTTTTTCCGGATTTGATTCTTGGTTTAGGATGCAATTCTATTATTAGAACGAATCTAGTCTGATCTGCTGGCAAGACGAGATTAACCTCTATCGCGTGGACTATTTCACTGGACTTACCAGACTGTTATTATAGAAAGAGAAACAGTTTCTATATTACTACACCGAGTCCACTTCCAATTCTGGCTCGGATAATTCAAATTTGAAATCCTTATTTCCGATAAACCCATCTCTTTAAAATGCATGTGCATAGCCAGTTGCTATTAACATTACCTATGTAAAATAAAGTAGTATGTAACCAATACCGGAGCTGTTCTACTATCTTGGAAAAGATAATTTAAATTGAACTACTTGTAATCAGTCTAAAGAAATTTTATTTTCATATGTATTTACATATAATAAGAAACATGTTTTCCGCTTTATGATGACGCAATGTGATGTTTATCACACGATGCCACACCATTGATTTTGACCAATCACAACTTGCCGTCGTATGACGATATGCGCGCTCGGCAGTATTTAAGGCCTTTGTTTTTTTTAAATTTAATTTGCGGCCTGGAATCTAGTCCTATGCTGGCTGTGATCTGATGTTTAAAAAAAGAGAAGATAATTTGTGTAGCATTCTTGAATATTTATTGCGTGTTTTGTGTAAAGAATCGGTCAACTTACCTCCGTCGTATTTTTCGACACCTCGTTGAGAAAGATGGTGGTCTATTTTATTCAACCGGATACCACACGTTAGGTTAGCTTACCTTAGTCGCCTTTTACGACACCTCGATAAGAAATAAGGGTGATCTATTCTACTCTGCTGAATACCACACGGCGGGTCGACTTACTTTAGTCGCCTTTTACGACACCTCGGTAAGAAATGAGGGTGGTAGTATTCTATTCAGCCGGATACCACACAGCGAGTCGACTTACCTTAGTCGCCTTTTACGACATCTCGGTAAGAAATGAGGGTGGTCTATTCTACTCAGCCGGGTCGACTTACATTAGCCGCCCTCTACGACACCTAATTTGAGTCTAAGCGTATCATTAAATAAAATTATTTAATAAATAGCTGTTTTGCCGCGTCACATATACGCGAAGTCAAGTCCACCGCAAACGTAATCACGCGATGCCACACCATATATTTGGACCAATCACAACTTGCCTTGGTCTGGCGATTCGCGTTCTCGGCTCTCGACTTATTTGCCTAAGCTTGTTGACCTGCGATTAATTAAACATTCGAAATTTGGAATTTGAAAAAAATGACGTCGATTATACCGAAATAGAATTTATCCAATTTAGAGATAAACGTTAATAATGAAATATACGTTTATAAATAAATCTATGATTGAATTTACACTATTATATCGAATATAAAACAATCAGTAATATGCATAATAGTATATGTACCTATGTACAGAATTCTTCAAAAAGATACAGAATATATTTTTGTACTTCGATAAGGAAGAATGATATTTATATTTATTGTTAATTATTTTAGTATCCTAATTCACCTAGGTACAAAGCTAGGATTAAAATTAACAATGTATTTTTAGGGTATTTGTAGCATACGATATTATTATAATTTTTTAAATCTTAATCAAAAATATATAGTAGCAAGTCATTTATATTTGATGAGGATTTAATATTGAAAAATGTAAAAATAAAGCATTTTTTTGGAAAACAAATAAAAATAAAATATGAAGAACAGAAAATTATGTTCTCCCGTAAAAGGAAGTCATTGAAATTTAGACAATAAAATTATATAAAATAAGTTTCAAATTAGAATAAGGTGATTACCATAGACAATATTATATTGGTAGCTATTTATAAAAATTGTAAAATTGCTTTAGTATATGTAAATTAAAAAAAACAATTGTTATAAAAAACTCAACGCTTTTTTACCTTATTTTAATTTGTTAATCACTTTATTCTAATTTTAAGTTTTAATTCGGCTAAATTATTAGTTTCTGTACTCTATGTGTAATTCTTAATCTACGCTCTGAAATTTTGTTAAAACTTTATTATTTTAACATGTATGTAACGCTTCCTGAAATTCAACATTCACCAATGTTCGTAATCGTAAAATTATGTTTTCAACTTAATTTTTTTTTTTAAAGCAAGATGGAATACGTGAAATTCAGCAATTTTAGCTTAGTATTTGTCTATTACAAAGCTAAGACATTTATAAGCGACCCCCATCGGACGCATTGTTTGATCTTAGTTCATTTTATACAGCTTCTTATTTACGTAGAGATGAACCACGATAACGACGCGCCCCTCTAAGTTACTGTTTCAATGAGTGTAGTCACATCATTACGAAAGATTTTGCATGTAGCATAAGATTTATTACCAGATTTGTTTGTCAACTAATCACACCAGTCACATCGTGCAAGAAAACGCATGTGTTTTCATAGAGTATAACAGTGCAGCGGCATAAAATAATAATGAGCAATCATTGTCGACGCTAGTCGTGCAACTAGTCGAGCAACAAATTGATGGTTTTTTTTCCTTTGACAGCCGTCTCAGCATGCACACGTGCGTTGCGATGTGGCGTTTTGTAAATACTTTCAAACGTATTGAATTTTGGAGGGCGCATTATCGTAGTTTATCTTGACATATACTTAATAATACTTTATTCGATTGTTCTTTTTTACATCTAAGCGGCATCCTGGTAACATAAACGCCAGTGTGCTGACACTCGAGGTTTCTTGGTATATCGGTTCTTTCGGTTCTTTACACCCCAGTAACATTGGAGGATTAAAGAACCGATTAACCAGATGCACCGTACCAAATCATCGTCGAATACATTAGTGCGAGGGTCATGGCACTTTACACTGGTCAGTTAATCGCAATTTTTTTGATTTGATTGGTAAAGCGAAATGTTTCTATTTTTTTTATAATCGCGATCATCACATTTGCAAGACGCTGACGAAGCAGGAAGCTTTCTAATTTCCCAATTTGAGGTATTCAGGAAGAAAAGTTGTTGGCTTAACAGCTTTTCCTCCTGAAGATATCAAGTTGTGGAGTGTCTTCATTTGAGAAGAGGAGCATTTCATCATGCTGTTGGACGGCGAAGCTGCTTCGTTAACTGCAGGCAATGCGGCGTGTATTTTCCATAGATTAATGGAGCAGGGGAGCTAGGCTACCAAGTTTTCCTATTTGGTAGGCTGGCTACCCTACTTTAGGCGTACAAAGGCCTGTCTTTCTAATATATGTGTAAACGAAATGCGTATTCAAATTTGCCGCGTTGTCTTTGACGTTGATTTGTCTGGACTCTTGGATCTATGGGGCGGGCTGTCAGATTGACGTAAAGACATCAAACTTAAACCATTGAGTGATAAAATTGTAATTAATAAGTAATAATTGTAGTAAAGCAATAGCTTTGAATGTTGTTTCTCTTTTCGGGTGAGTTTTTGACTAACATTTATTAAAGACAGTGATGTAAAAGTTTTATGTAATAAATCTAAAAACTCTTCAGAGCAACTCAATCCAAGGTAGAGTTTTACTGTTCTCCATATCCCATAATAAATAGCTATAAAAAACATTATATATGATTAGAGGAAGATAAGTATTATTAATTGTACACTCGAACTCACGGCCTATAATTCTTCTAATCTAGAGATGAGCAACACTCGGCTTGCGGGCCACTTGCGGCCCTTTAATCATTTATATGCGGCCCGCCGAACATTACTAAATTGAATTTTTTTTATAGACTTCCTCCCATTAATATATTATTATAAAAATATATAGTAAAATAGTAGTACTAAACAGAAATCTTACCTTTTTAATTTTATATTTTTATTCTAATATTTATTAAAAACAAAGTTTTGTAAATTATTAGTAAGTGTTACTTTATGTGCGGCTCACCAAAAGGTTTTAAATTTAAATTGGCCAGTTGAATAAAAAGGTTGCTCACCCCTGCTCTAATCTATGTATAATAACTCTATGATATTTGAGAATTGTCTATATATATAATGGATTATTTGGTTATTTACTGTGTTCGAATTACATTATTCTTTGCACAAGTAATAACTCGTTACTTTATGGTTATTGATAATATTTTAATAATTTAATATTTTATGAAAATTGTACACAATTGTTTGTAAAATAGAAAAGTCTGTAATTTGTAGAATTATTTTTGAAATAAACCGGTTTTAATAATCTTTTATAATTATAAGCTTTGAATTTATGTTCTGTTATCATCACTTACGGAAGTATTATTTAATTAAATATTTAAAGCATATCTACTTTATTATTTAATAAGACGTCTTTAAATATTTTAAAACTAAATATTGCGCACTAATTAATTAAAAAAATAAAATATAATGAAAACTTAATAAATCGATTACTAGAATATTTATAAAATTGTTTTTATTTTGTTATATTATTGTAAAATATTGAAAATAACAAAAATTGTATTCAAAAATTGTTTAAGGAAAACAAGATGGTGGTCGATATAAATGTAAATTATAATTGCAAATCTATGAGTGTACGGCCGCAAATATATGACATTATTTATTATATCAATACTAAAAAATGCAATAAATATATTAAAATTAATAAAAAATTTCATTAATTTTTATTTACGGCCTCGAAATAAACCGGTTGTCACCACAAGCATTCATATAAACATAGACAAAAGTCATCGAATGTTTAGCATAGGTATTTTAAGATTCGGGAAGCAAGCCTAAGATGTATCCATTGGCAATAAAAAGGAAGTAAATGAGACTTATTGTCTCTCTTTTTTATATGTGATTAGACAAAGATAAATATATGAGATTCATCTTTCCTCTCATTAATTGTTACGACAGGCCTGCTTATGACTCCCCTACTACTACCTTCTACTACTCAACTTTTATCCTAAGTCTATGATGTTTGGTCGAAGTAGCATGCAAGAACTGAATGTTTTTAATGTATTAGTGTAGAGTCCGGTGTAAAAGGTTGTTCAAATACGCTGAGGCGCGAAATATGCTAAAGCATTTTTACATATGTTTGATATTTAAATAATATTGAAATGCATGCTATATTGGTAATCTATTTGTTCTAGAAAGGAATTCGATAATAAAATTCTTTTAATATCTCTGTCCTCTTGTTTTATGTGACTGAATTAAAATAAATTCCTGGCTATATAAATATATAAAAAAAACGCTTCCCTATGTTTGTGACCACAAAATTAAAAAAAATTAAACAGTGGATAGATTTGATATTTTCTTATTTAGTTCATTACGCTATGCCTCCCGCATCTCCAGTGGTACAAAGTTTTTCCCGCGTAAATCCCTTCATTTTATTCGGACTTAAAATATAAATTAAACTAGAATTGAAATAAAATTACTTACCTACGAATACCTAGACAACAAAAATAATAATAATAATTTTTTTATTGCATACAATTGAGTGTTCAACAAGCCGATGTGCGTATTATGTCCACGTATCAAAGTTGGATTACGGCTGCATGCCATAGAAAGATGTCTGGCTCGCGGAGCTAATATTCATTAAATGTAGTAAAATTTTTAATCTACAATACTCCTATATTCTACAGTATTTACTTGATTCTTATGGTATAAGGACAATTATGATTTATATGGTGAAGCTAAGAAACGAATTAATTAAGATAAGAATAAGAATTAGTATGAAACTAAACAGAAGAAAACAGTCTTGAAAATAACGTAATATTTTTAATTGAAATGTAGAACATAAAAGTAGTTATTGGGAGCTAACCATAAGAGATACAGACATACAGTCGCGGACTTTTTTGTAGTATTTTTTATAATCTACAATTCCCTAGTACATTTCTTTAGTCTATCTCTGTCGGTTTACGCGGCGCACGCGACTCCGCTCTCTCAGCAGGCGAGTTACTAATAATCGTTTTGTAAACGTTCAAAGTGATTCAGATAAACAACAACAATAACAAGTAATTTATAGAATTAGGCGTTACTTTGCGGAGATCCATAATACAAAAGTAATAATAAAATTATTTTGCTATAATCCGCGATTAAGTAAAATAGAAAATATATATAATGCTAAATGTAGAGTGGACAATCGGTTATCATACCTGATACATGTAGGAGTCGTAAAAAACACATGCACAAACCTCCACCACCGCCACCACGATACACAAGCACTATATACGTTCACTATTACAAACTCAACAATCGTTTCGCCCCGCAACCGAAGCATCATCAGGAGATAGACTCCACGACCAAAATCGCAAAGCTTTGCGACTCCTGCATGTATCAGGTATGATAACCGATTGTCCACTCTACATTTAGCATTATATGTATATATTTTTTATTATTACTTTTGAACAATAACAAGTCCTTTAAAAAAGTTTCCCTATTGTTAACCGTTGAGGAGATCCCTCGTCTGGAACGAATCCTGCAAACAATATTAAGCAATGCTTATTATAAACGTGCATTGTCATCGAGACTGGAGCAGTACGTTAAATTCCAGTCGGACACCGGGAAGTGGGACAAATTTGATCAGCAAGATTGCATCTTCTATACTAATATTATAACGAGGAAAAGTTTGTATGTATGTTTGTAATGTTTTCACACAAAAACTACTGGACCGATTTCGAAAATTCTTTCACCGTTGGAAAGCTTCATCATTACTGAGCAACATAGGCTATATTACTTTCTAAAAAATAGGGATTCGTTATAAAAATGTAATAAGGTGTAAAAAAAATAGAAAATACGCGGTGAACTGCGGGATATTACTAGTCACTTATATATGTACATTGCAAGTTGAATTAAAGCTTTTAATAAGTAGTAGTACATTTGAACCTCGACAATAAATTCAAATAATTCTTTATTCAATTTGGCTTTTACAAGCACTTTTGAATTGTCAAATTACAATGAAGCTACAACGAAGGCGCTTTTACTGAGAAGAACTACCAAGAAACTCTGCGGTCACTCATTTCTAGAATAAATATTTCAATCATTTATAATTGTTGCATCATCATTCATCATTCTCCTCTCCTCCCCGTTCTAAGCGAGCACAACATCTTATGAACATGTTGACACATGATTTGGCTTCATTTTTACGATCGGCCACTTGGCTGACGTGAACTTACCTTAGCCGTATTTTACGACACCTCGGTAAGAGGATGGTCTATTCTACTCAGCCGGATACCACACGGCTATCATATATAATTGTTTACATAAAAAATTATACATTAAATTCGTTCTGTAGCCTCGTATGTCAATTTCTTGTATCCCAAAGCAATTTTCACCATTGCAATTAATTGAAATGCCTTTGCGTTAAATCCAAAACACCTCAGTGGAATGGTTTTTGAATAACTTTCACTAAACTGTGAAATTATTCAAAAACTAACCTTAAACCTTAGCGCACGTGAGAAAAAATTTAAATTTTGCCGCTTTCGCAATATTTTTTTTGCTGCTCCTCTCCTATTCATCTTAGCGTGATGTTATATAGTCTACAGCCTTCCTCGATAAATGGATTATCTTACACTCAAAGAATTTTTCAAATCGGTCCAGTAGTTCCTGAGATAAGCGCGTTCAAACAAACAAACTCTTCAGCTTTATATATTTGTATGGACACTAGCAATCGCCAGCGGTTCCACCCGCGTGGAAAGATTAAAACCGTAATATAGTATTCTGATAACCATAAAAATGGTTAAAGTGAGTTAAAGCTAGACATATGCTGTCGCGGACTTTTATTTAGAACTTACAAATGGGATCAATTTTGTAATACATAGATAACATAAGTATAGATGATGTGTGGGTACATAGACAACAACACTTAAATCTATGGAGTAAAGTCAGTCACGATCAATCTGTCGTTTTATTCGCAACACACACTACACTAGCTCGGCACAACACTAAAGGCACGTCGTTAAACGTTCTTATGAAATGGGCTCCGCAATATAGTGAAGTGACAGCACTTTTGTTGGATCTTTGACTAATATTATTGTTTTCTTTTAAGAACCACACCGTCGGCTCTATGACGCGAGGCCAGCACATCCACTAGACAGCACTCACACAAACTGACAGTATGTCGTCAAAGGCTATATACGAGGCGACCGGAAAGGATCTAATCAACAGGTACGTATTATATTATTTACTACTAGAAATCGCTGCGGCTCAGCCCGCTTAGAAAAATTAAAACCGTAATATAGTCTTTTGATAACCATAACAAATGGTTAAAGTTGGTCAACCTTAAAAGCTAGAGATATGCTGTCGCGGACTTTTATTAAGAACTTTTAGAGGGGAACAATTTTGTAATACGTGATTTTTGAATAACTATTATCGTTTACTAAGCGCACGCAAGGAAAGCTTTAAATTATGCCGTTTTCGTACTATTTTTTATTGCTGCTCCTCTTTTATTCATCTTAGCGTGATGATATATAGCCTTCCTCAATAAATGGACTATCTTATACTGAAAGAATTTTTCAAATTGGTCCAGTAGTTCCTTAGATTAGCGCGTTCAAACAATCAAACAAACTCTTCAGCTTTATATTATATATTAGTATAGATGTATCAAATTTTCGCTGCCCGCAAGGTAAAATATTGCAGAAACAGGACACCCCTCTACATCACTCTCTGTCCCACTTAGGGGGCTTCACGGCAGGTATAGTGATGCGCCACTGATGTGTCGATGTTATGAGAAAAGAAACAATGTTAAACTGACTCGAAAAATCTTTGCTGTAATGGCTGCATAACTCTGGAGAAATCCAGAGATATGTGTAACCTACCAATTCGTATGTAAACAGCGTGTTGGCCCTGAGCTCCAATCTCCAAGCTCTATCCAACAAGAGAGAGAGGAGGCCTATGTTCCGCAGTGTGATAGTAACAGACTGTTAACAAATTATAGGTATATTAAAATCTTACTTTTTAATATTGAAGAAAACCATATGAAAGTCAGTCCAATTTTTTTTGAGTTTATCGCAAACAGATAAACTCACGGTAATGAGTTAGACCATAATATATCATCATAATAACATAGCTCGCAAAGTTTAGCCGGTTTTCTTACATGTCTACTGCAAATCAACCGCATATCAAAGTAACTTAGTTGTTTAGGCCAATCCGAAACTATTGTAGCATGGAGGAATTTACAACAGTAGTCTTTAATATCAATCCAGTATAAAGTGATTATTACTAGCGTAGTTCCAGCTTTTTGTGGTTGGAAAAACCACGATATCCTATTTCACCTTAGCTTGGTTGCTAACGTTTTCGCTGGCGGTGGACGTTGCGATTGAGAATGCATAATTTGAATAAAAAAATATTAAAGATTTCAACAGTGACTCGGTTCTTTGTACTATCAAGTATAATATTAATGTATATGTAAACATACTCACAACGTGCGTATTACCATAAACACTTGAATACATAATGTTTTACATAACGGCTCATAACGGGACTGAGGTACCGGACGCGACGTGATCACTATCGGCTTTGCGATCATTTACTCATATGCTAAATGTCATTTAGGGACAAAAGGAAAATAAAACGATTTTTAACAATCGATTTTTTAAAATAATCGGGTTAATAGATTTTTAAAAATTGATTAATGTAATTATCCTCTTTTGCTTTATTACTATTGTTTTTTGTTTTTTAAGATTAGATATGCCTTGTGGGACGTGACTAATGTAGCCAAACTACACGTTTTAATCGAATTTCACAAACAACGCATCTGATATTTGTTTAATGGTTGTTGTCCGCTTTAATTAGCCTTTATTGTAATTAATTATTTATATAAAAAATGGGCAACTTTGAAAAAGAATAAAAAAAAAAGATTATATCGTATAAAAATAATCGATTTATTTTCAACGGACAAAAATCGATTATTTATTTATCGATTTTTTCTACTCCATGTACATCCCTAGTATCATTGCTGGCAATATCTTTATTAATATCCCAATATCTTAATATCCCACGGTTTCATCCGCGTTATTTTTATTTTTTTACACCTTATTATATTTTTAGTACGGATCCCTATTTATTTGAAAATGTTATATAGCCTGTTTGCTCAGTAAAGATGCAGCTTACCAATGATGAAAGAATTTTTGAAATCGGTCCAGTAGTTTTTGTGTGAAAACATTACAAATATATATACAAATTTTTCCTCTTTATAATATTAGTATAGAACGTCGTGTGGTATCCGTCTGAATAGAATAGTACCACCCTCATTTCTTACCGAGGTATCGTAAAAGGCGACTAAGTTACGTCGACCCGCCGAGTGGTATCCGGCTGAGTAGAATAGACCAACCTCATTTCTTACCGAGGTGTCGTAAAATACGACAGAGGTAAGTTGACGTCAGGCAGGCGGCCGGCCGTAAAAACGCAGCCAAATCATGAAACAGCATGTTTATAACATGTTATGCCGACCCCACTTAGAGTGGGATAAGGGCAGGAAGAGGAAGATAATATTAGTATAGACTAGCTGTCCAACCAATTTAAAATAATAAAGAGGAATTTATATTTTTTTAATTGATAATTTCAATTTATCACACGCTTGTCGGTGAAGGAAAACATCGTGAGGAAACCTGCATATCTCTAGAGAATTCTGGAGATATGTATAACCTACCAATCCGCACTGGAGCAGCGTGGTAGGTCTTAGCTCCAAACCTTCTCTCCAAAAACGGAGAGAAAAGGCCTACTCTCAGCAGTGGGATAGTAACAGACCGCTACTTACTTTTTACTTTATTTACAGGCACATAGCACCGGGTACAGCACTAGTGCCATGCAGGTTTGCGGTGTTCGAGCAGGGGACCATATGGGAAGATGAGCTCGGCAAAAACCCATGGCTCACGAAAGAGGTATGCCTTTATACTATCGCCCTATGGTGAATGATCTTTAAAGCTTTTATGGTGTCATGAAGCCAGCAGTACAGGTCACCCTTTAAAAAAATAATCTCAAATTACTGTAAATAACAATATAAATATTTCAAATTTGTTAACTAGTACTTTTGAATCGTCATATCTACTTATACTATTACAATTTGCTTATACCGGACTTGGAGGAAAAAAATCGATTAATAAATGGTCGAATTTTGTTCATTAAAAATAAATCGATTATAAATAATAATTTTTTTATGAATATCTGAAATGTTGCCCTTTTTAATATTAATAATTAGAATAAAGACCTATAAAAGTGGACAAGCACGAATAAAGAATATCATCATACCATAATTAAATTTTTAATAGTATAATGGACTGAATTTCGGAAACGGCTCCAACAATTTTCCTGAAATTCAGCATGTAAGGGGTTTTGGGGGAGAAAAATCGATCAAGATTAGTTCTATTAAAAGAAATGGCATTCTAAATTTTTTTTTGAAATTTACGTTGAATACAATCACAATTTTTCGCTGTCAAACGTAAAGTCATGGTAGTTCATTTGGGGAACGGGTGGTCTAGAGAGTGAAAATACCTAGAATCGAGCGCCACCCACCCTATTATTTTTCATTTTTCTTTTTAATTTTTAAATTTTTTTTTATTGTTATAACACTTGTGTTAATTCAAACAACAATATTTCTCCTTTATAGTTTTATTTATTTGTTTAAAAATGCCATAAACATATAAACAATATCACTATCACCACATATTATAAAACAAAGTCCATATTTCCGTATGTACGCATAAAACTTTAAAACTACACAACCGATTTTGATGCGGTTTTTTTTAATAGATAGAGTGATTCCAGAGGAAGGTTTGTACGTATAATAACAATCAATACGAAGTAGAGAAATACTGTAATTTTTGAGGTTTCTGTAAATAATTACATTTTTGTCCGCTTACATTGCAAACGCAGGCTAAACCCTACGAGATTTATCAAAATGATGTACTAAGTATTTGTACGCCTTAAAAAGGTCTACAGAAAAGTCCGCGATGGTATATATCTATCTCTTATGGATAACCCACAATAGCAGTTTCTTTCATTTACTTTTTACGAAAAATAATGCCATATTTTTGAAGCAATTTTTATACAATACAGCATTAATCCTTATCCAATTGAGTACCTTAAATAAATTGTTGATTTAATATAGATCAATATTGCCGTTTACAGCATGTAATTTAAGTGAACATTTTCGGAGATATTACAGATTTAAAATCCCGCGAGCAAGCCGCGCTTCGACCTATAAGCATTTCGAATTTAGCAGCGACCGGAGGCGCAACTAAATGTCCTTCTTTCAAGTTTATATTGTCTAATGATAAGAAAGCTATGAATGTTGTATGAAAAGACATTGTCTAATCAATTGTAAAAATAAATAATATCACTACATAGTATAAAACAAAGTCGCATTCTCTGTCTGTCCCTATGTCCGTATATCCCTATGTATGCTTCAATCTTTAAAACTATGTAACAGATTTTGATGCGGTTTTTTTTAATAGATAGAGTGATTTTAGAGGAAGGTTTACATGTCTAATAACATTCAATATGGAGTAGAGAAATACTGTAATTTTTGAGGTTTCTGTAAATAATTACATTTTTTTCCGCTTACATTGCAAACGCAGGCTAAACCCTACGAGATTTATCAAAATAATGTACTAAGTATTTGTACATCTTGAAAAAGTCTACAGAAAAGTCCGCGATGGTATATGTCTATCTCTTATGGATAACCCACTATAGCATTTTTTGGCATTTACTTTTTACGAAAAATGATGCCTTATGTTCAAAGCAATTTTTATACAATACAGCATTAATCCTTATCCAATTAAGTACCTTAAATAAACAGTTGATTTAATATAGATCAATATGGCCGTTTACAGCATGTAATTTAAGTGAACATTTTCGGAGATATTACAGATTTCAAATGCCGTGAGGACGCCGCGCTTTGCCCTATAACACTTCGACTTTAGCAGTTATGTCCCTTTTTCAAGAGTTTGTTTAAAGACATTCTGTAATTAATTGTAAAAATAAAATACATAGGGAAAATGTAAAAGTAAAAATGTACTATATGAATTTAGATATTCTAAAGATAGCAGGAAATCTTCTTGGTATAGGGAAAGGAAATTGTTTTTCTCCAAATTTAACGCGTGCGGGCCACGGGCAGTAATTAATAAATCAAAACTACTGGATAGATTTTATTAATTTTTTTTACACTGACTGAAATGGGATATATATTTTATACCCGTGCGAAGCAGGGGCAGGCCGCTAGTATTAAGATAAAATGACAATGAACATAAACAAAAAACGTAATAAATTTGAAAAAATTAAATAACTAAATATAAATACACTTATGCAATAATAAAAAAATAATTTTCCCAAAGTCAACCCATTTAATCTCAACAACTCAATGACACATAATGACGGCCACAATTTTTTTTTTCATATTAATGACCAATGAAGGATTTTTGTGTATTTGTATTTGAAACATGTTGTAACACTAATTATTGTATAAATATATACAATGAAAAGTATAATTATTATAATATAATATACACGTGTTGCGTGCACGAGTGGTAATTGTTAAATTAGGTATTATAATTTTACGCTTTTGTAACATTAATTATTTTAATTAAGCCTCTTAAGATATATAAAGAATTATTTATAAGAACATTAAAAAAAACTGTTTGCGTTTTTGTTTTTTTTTTATATTTGTGTATAAGAAAAAAAATCATATATAGCGCTGAAGTAATGAAAATATGAATTTGCTATAAAAGAAAATATAGTAATGAGTAGAATAGACCACCCTCATTTCTTACCGAGGTGTCGTAAAATACGGCTAAAGTAAGTGGACGTCGGGCAGGCGGCCGGTCGTAAAATACGAAGCCAAATCATGTGACAACATGTTGTGCAGACCTCACTTAGAGCGGGATAAGGGCAGGAGAATGATGCGAAATGTAGAGTGTACTATCCATTCTCATACTTGAAATCGCAAAAAATATCTAAAACGCTTTGCAATTTTGTTTTTTTTTATTCTCTTTATTTTTAACACCACTTAATTCCTAATACAAAAAAGTAGAAAAAACAAATACAATACAAATAAAAACCATAAATATTGCAAAAATATATTAGTCCATAGATATAAGCTGTGGTAGCCCAGCGGTAACACCGTGCGACTCTTTCGAGGAGGTCACGGGTTCGAAACCGGGCAGACACTAATGAGTTTTCTGTTAAAACTTATGTGTCTAATTGATAATTGCAATTTATGACACGCTTTTCGGTGAAGGAAAACATCGTGAGGGAACCTGCATATCTCTAGAGAATTCTGGAGATATGTGTAACCTACCAATCCGCACTGAAGCAGCGTGGTAGGTCTGAGCTCCAAACCTTCTCTCCAAAAACGGAGAGAAGAGGCCTATTCTCGGCAGTGGGAGAGTAACAGGCCGCTACTTACTTTTTACTATATTTATGGACTGATAAAACTGACTACATAACTAAAAGTAATTAATAAGTATATAATAATTAATAATATAAATAAAATAATAATAATAAAATAATTGGTCACTACATAGGTGTGGTGTTAAAAAAGGATGGCACTCAGATACGTTGATTTTGTCGTAAGCTTCGGTTACGAGGCGAAACGACTTTTGAAATTGTGGCGGTGAATGTGTGCAGTGTTATTGTGTTATTGGCGGGTAGTGCATGAGTTACAAATTCCATGTATCAGGTATGAGACGGAGCGGGGTACGGACTAAAACACTATCTTTATCCCCTCCACAGCAACTGGTGGTGAAACCAGACCAGCTGATCAAGCGTCGCGGTAAACTGGGATTGGTGGGGGTGAACAAGACGGCGGCGGAAGTGCGGCGCTGGCTTTCGGAGCATACGAACAAGGAGCAGAAGGTGGGAGTCGCCTCGGGCAAGCTGAGGAGGTTCGTCGTCGAGCCGTTTATCAGACATGAACCTGTGAGTGTTTTCTTCTTATAGCAAACAAATCAAATCAAATCAATTCAATTATTTAATTTATGGCTTCCAGAAGTGTCATATGACGCTATTTACTTTGCCAATGTCACGTAGGATGGAGGAATCGCGTTTATAGACTTTGATGGGTTAAAATTTTTATTGGTCGGTTTAATCTGACACTGTAGAAATAGGCAGAATTTCAAGTTAATCCTTCACCTAAAACAAAACAAACAACACAATATATAAAACTACACATTTAAAGATCAAATATATCAATTATTATTTATAAAGAATAAATTGATATTGATTTTTTTTAATAAATTTACTTAAATATTTACTATACGGACTAAACACAAGGATCAGTAAAAACTCTACATTTATGGGATGAGGGATTTTATTAGAGATTATTTAGGGAAGAAGTTTGGGACATGAGAGTAGGAGATGAGTAAAGTACCTTCATCTAAGCCACATTCACATATGGAGTGATCCCAAATCCTCCTAATCAAATCAAATCAAAAACCTTTTATTGACAACTGTCACACTTACCCTACATGAACATGAACACTTATAGAATAGACGATATAAAATTAAAAATTCTATCTATGCATAAAAATGTTGCTAAAAGGAACACCACTCTGTATACGTTGAGGTAGCATCCAACACTGCTTTTCATTAGCGACCATACCTTAAACTAAACTAATCCGCCATACATCTAGTAGGGGGTCTTCCGACACAGCGCTTTCCGGTGCGGGTTGGTCATTGCAACACCTTGAGAACCCAACGCCCATCGGTTCTCCACACTATGTACCATCGCCACTTCAGCTTGGCGACTCGCTGAGCTATGTCGGTGACTCTGGTTCTTATCCTCATTTCTGTTTTGATCACGATAGAGATCGTATACTCTGAGCATAGCTCGCTGAGCAACTCTGAGCCTTAGTATAAAAGTGTTCGAATTTCAAAAAGTTTTGTGGCAAATTTCAATAAGCGTAGCATAGCGCCTAAAAAACTCGTAAGAGCAAGAAAACACTAGCTTTTTAATAGTTCAAAAAGTTTTTGACTCGAATTCGAAATTCGAACCGATTCGAATTTCAAACAGTTATGTCATAGATGGCATTGAAATAAGGATTGCAATGTTTCTTACTCAATTATAATTGGATGTGGGATGATTGTTTTTTTTTTCAATACAAATTCTGTGACATATAATAAACACATAAACACACCTTTCGAAAACCACGCAGGGTTTATATGGATTTCTGTATAATAAAAAAATACAATGTAAATATTAGTTTTTAATTTTAT